>JAZKJV010000520.1:166899-855044 GCA_037367405.1 Ottelia alismoides | reverse complement strand
TGCATACTTCCGAGGGGATGTGAGAGAGACTGCAGTGAGATCTAGAAATGGAAGATCCCTACTCATGTAAAGGTTTTCATGAGTATCTTTAGGAGGGGAAGGCTCTTGACGGGAGAATGTTTTGCGCGATTTGTGACGTATGTAGATCCGATTTGTGGGAGATGTCAGGAGGGGGCTGAGCATCTTGAGTATTTTTTCTTCAAGTGTAAGTGCTCGCTTGAGGCATGGAGATTGTTGGTGGAACCGGTGCAACTATTTGATGGGGAAGCGGATTTTTGGGAGCGCATAGGGACTGGGTGGATGGGCACAGAAAGGAGGAGGTCGGAGTTGATAGTAATGATCTGGGCAATTTGGGCTGCCAGAAATGGCCAGTATTCCGGCATGAGCATGTGTATGGTGAGAATGTGGTTTTGCATGCCAAAGCGTTGATTGAGGGTGGTTTATGTAAATGCTTTGTAATCCTTTCTAGCCTAATTTAGGCATGTAATCTTTTGAGGTGATAAATGGTAAAGTTTTTGGGCTTACGCCTATACGGTGGCGGCCCTTTTTTCTTTCAAAAAGTTATATTTAATAGTAATTGTCTTATTGTCATGTATTGTTATGGTTGATGATGTCATTATTGTCTTGTGTTGTTGTTGTGTATAAATGAGGATCCCTTAGAAGGTATTTATAGGCTCTCCAATTGGATAAAGACAATGGATGAGAGATTTAGATATTTCTTTCATTCTCATTCATTACTCTATATTTTTTTATAGACACAAGGGAAATATTTGGATATTTACGGTGAAGGTGAATAAATATCTAAATATTACCTCTTTGTATAAACATCACTCCAAGAGAACTTTTCTGTGTATAACTATTCGTTTATAAGTGGGCTCTAGACCCATATTAATTTACGGGGAGGCCATTTGTAATAGTAATTTGTAAGAAGCGAATTATAATTAGTTATCTTTTCAAGAGTTTAGTATATCACGAGTAACCGCTCGCGAGGTAAAAGGCATCGGTTCTATACGAGTTCCAAACAAACCTAACGGACTATCAAGTACATATAAGTTTGACCAATCGTATAATCCTACTACGACCCTACTTGGCTTAAAAAGGACTTCCTCCTCATCCATATATATATATATATATATATATATATATGGGAAAAATGTGTATGCCCCCTAGGGGGAGCTAACTTAGCTCCCCCGCCCTTTTTTGACATAATTTTTTTATTTTTTTTGAAATCTAAAACCGTGTAAATTCATTAATAAATCCCTATATTATGCTATTAAAATTTCGTGCGAAACAGAGACTCCTACGACCTTCATCCAAACGGGGTCGATTTAAAAAATCCTGTTACCGTTAAAAAATGACTGTCTGGATGGAGGCCGTAGGAGTGTCTGTTTCGCACGAAATTTTAATAGCATAATATAGGGATATAGTGATGAATATTCATGGAAGAAATTTTCAAAAAAAATAAAAAAATGGTGAAAATGGGGCGGGGGGAGCCAAGTTAGCTCCCCCTAGGGGGCAGCCCCATTTATCCCATATATATATATATATATATATATATATATATATATATATATGGGTAAAATGGGGCTGCCCCCTGGGAGTAGCCATCTTGGCTACTCCCACCCCTATTTTTCCCTCACTTTTTTATTTCTTTGAAAAATAAAAATTTATATGTTCATCACTATATCCCTCTAACATTCTATTAAAATTTCGTCAGAAACAGAGACTTCTAAGCCCTCCATCCAGACGTCATTTTTTTAACGGTCGAAGGATTTTTTAAATCGACCTGTTTGGATGGAGGCCGTAGGAGTCTCTGTTTATGATAAAATTTTAATAGAATATTAGAGGGATATAATGATGAATTTACAAATTTTTATTTTTCAAAGAAATAAAAAAATAAGGGGAAAATAGGGGTGGGAGTAGCCAAGATGGCTACTCCCAGGGAGCAGCCCCATTTAACCCTATATATATATATATATATATATACATATATATATATATATATATAGGGGGCTTATCCAATGGGCCCTGTGCCCATTTGAGATGAAATGAGCCCACTCATATTTTACCAATATTTTCCATCATTTTGAGTTCAATGCTTATTTATTTACTGTTATATCATATTCTTACTATTAGTAACTATTTTCATATAAAGAAAATCTTAGATTCACAAGAAATGATCATTAGTAAGAATAAAAATGAGAATGGTAATACAAATAATAATACAATCATTTTGTATGACTTTTAAGGTTTTTTTCCTGAAAATAGTTACTAGTAGTAAGAATATGATATAACACTTGTAAACAAATACCTATTAATCTCAAAAAGATACAAAATAATGGTAAAAATGGGTGGGCTCATCTCATCTCAAATGGGCACATGGCTCATTGTCTAATTTCCCTATATATATATATATATATATATATATATATGGGTAAAATGGGGCTGCCCCCAGGGAGTAGCCAACTTGGCTACTCCCACCCCTATTTTACTCTCATTTTTTTGTTTTTTTGGAAAATAAAAATTTGTATATTCATCATTATATCTCTCTCACATTCTATTAAAATTTCGTCAGAAACAGAGACTCCTAAGCCCTCCATCCACACGTCATTTTTTTAACGGTCGCAGGATTTTTTAAATCGACCATGTTTGGATGGAGGCCGTAGGAGTCTCTGTTTCTGACGAAATTTTAATAGAATGTGAGAGGGATATAATTATGAATATACAAATTTTTATTTTCCAAAAAAATAAAAAAATTTGGGAAAAATAGGGGTGGGAGTAGCCAAGTTGGCTACTCCCTGGGGGCAGCCCCATTTACCTCTATATATATATATATATAGGTTCATATGTGGCTGCCCCTAGGGCTGCTCCCGCCTTATTTGGGCAAATTTTTTTATTTTTTTTGAAAAATAACACTATGTACATTCATCCCTATATCCCTCCTATATACCATTCGAATTTCGTCAGAAACAGAGACTCCTACGGCCTCGATCCGGACAGTAATTTTTTAACGGTAACAGGATTTTTTTAAATCTATACCATCGAGATGGAGGCCGTAGGAGTCTCTATTTCTGACGAAATTCGAATGGCATATAGGAGGGATATATGGATGAATATACATGGTTTTATTTTTCAAAAAAAAATAAAAAAAAACGCCGAAAAATGGGGTGGGGGCAGCCCCATTTTTTCCATATATATATATATATATATATATATATATATATATAGGGTAAAATCGGGCTGCCCCCAGGGAGTAGCCAACTTGGCTACTCCCACCCTTATTTTTCCCTCGTTTTTTTATTTTTTTGGAAAATAAAAATTTGTATATTCATCATTATATCCCTCCCACATTCTATTAAAATTTCGTCAGAAACAGAGACTCCTAAGCCCTCCATCCAGACGTCATTTTTTTAACGGTCGCAGGATTTTTTAAATCGACCATGTTTGGATGGAGGCCGTAGGAGTCTCTGTTTCTGACGAAATTTTAATAGAATGTGAGAGGGATATAATGATGAATATACAAATTTTTATTTTCCAAAAAAATAAAAAAATGAGGGAAAAATAGGGGTGGGAGTAGCCAAGTTGGCTACTCCCTGCAGGCAGCCTCATTTACCTCATATATATATATATATATATATATATATATATAGGGTAAAATGGGGCTGCCCCCTAGGGGGAGCTAACTTGGCTCCCCCGCCCCATTTTCACCAATTTTTTATTTTTTTTTTGAAAATTTCTTCCATAAATATTCATCACTATATCCCTATATTATGCTATTAAAATTTCGTGCGAAACAGAGACTCCTACGACCTCCATCCAGACAGTCATTTTTTAACGGTAACAGGATTTTTTAAATCGACCCCGTTTGGATGGAGGTCGTAGAAATCTCTGTTTCGCACGAAATTTTAATAGCATAATATAGGGATTTAATAATGAATTTACACGGTTTTAGATTTCAAAAAAAAATAAAAAATTTATGTCAAAAAGGGGCGGGGGGAGCTAAGTTAGCTCCCCCTAGGGGGCATACACATTTTTCCCATATATATATATATATATATATATATATATATATATATATATATATATATATATATATATATATATATATAAACCCTTCGATCTGCCTACTCCACTTGATATCAAAGAAAGTTCCTCGATCTTCCTCCCCCGTCTGTTCAATCATCTCCCTCACCCCCAAGAGATCGTTCGCGGGAACATACATATGGCTCCCGGGTCCTATGCTAAGCACGGGGATTTGATCTTCTGCGTGATCAAAGCGATAAAGGACAAGTTGTATGCAAGATGTGTGATCGAATGCAGGGAGCTCGTGGGCCTTCTCAACACGAGGCAACTACAGCAATCGTTGCATTACGTACGTACTACTCAATATATATCCTTCATTAATTTGTTATTACTCCGTCTCTTGATCTATAGATGCGCGTGCATGGCTGATCGATATCTGTCTCTCGTGTTTGTTGATGCTGAAGGTGGAGCATTACCTTGACGTGCTAACTCTGTATGATGCGTTGCTCGTAGTTGAAGAGTACTGCAGCAACTCGTTGAAAGAGAGGAAGAGGTTTTTCAGACGTGTGTAAGTTCTCCTACGACGATCAAAGTCTCTTACGATATTTTTTCTTTGATCCTCCATGCCTTTACTGCATTCCTTATCTTAGAAGAAACACAAATTTTCTTCCATATGCTCTTATGTTGCAGTTCAGTTTATGTACGTAGTCGTTAGAATTTCGCGACTCGAACTACTGTTTAATTGAAGGGCTTTAAATAAATTATAATAAGCAGTTAATTTGACTTTGAAGAAGTCAAAGCATTAACTACAACCAAATCGGATAAAGCTCAACGATCCTAATTATTCATAGCGATTAAGTTGGTCAATGATTTTAAGAATTTTTCTCTATATATTATCCTGTACGAAATCAGTATTTAGCCAGAAGAAAGTTGGAAACCGTAAGTCTATATTTACGGAGTAAGATTTCAAAACAGAAAAATGATGTGTTGGTATTGATGAACTGCAGGGCGGTGCATCCTCAAATAAGAAAAAGTTTGGTCTGCATCGACGATGCCATCTCCTCGAACTCCCACAACGAACGCATCCTCATAAATCACATCTTGTTCGAGTTTCAGAGAATGCTCGAAGTTCCGGTATTAAATAACCATGTATGCGTCCCTCATCTCTTACCCAAAAGAAATGTTATGGTTTCAATTTTTGTTTAGTGGTAACTGTGCTAAATGTTATTCATATTAATGTTGTAGCTTGAAAAAAAGCTACGAAAGCAACCTCTTTTGGATACGGATCGCTTGATTGTTGTGCAAAGGATTGCGGCTGCCTGGGGGGTTGACATCGTGGAGAAGAAAGCAGCTTCGTCCCCGCAGATCACCGAGTCGTGTCGGCTGTGCACGTTACCCATAGAGGCCAAGGACAAGGAGGTCGTGAAGAGATCGAGCTTCGCCCAGCGAACGTTAAAGGGATTCCATGGCTGGTAGATATATATATCTATATGCACAAGGATCAAGACCATATATACTTCTATCATATATTACGCACCTTGTAGATGCATCGTCTCATCAAATTCTATTTATCTTGGTGATAATGGTGGTTTATATTATGAGTTGCAAGTTGTTGAGTATTTGGATCCTATTGCAGTTCTAGTGCCAGAAGTCGATCCATGGCAAAGTCTTGTAGCCACAAAATGCTCGACTAAAAACAATTGAATGGATCTTTATACTACAGTTAAATATATGGATATTGTCATTTTGATCTTATATATGCATAACAATCATAACTGGTCATTTTGAAATTCAAGGTTGACAGCACATTTGTTTCTACGTCGAATATCTTATTGTATTTTCTACGTAAAGCGGTAAGAAATATACTATTCGCTGCATGAACTCATGGGAGGTTGAGATTCATTTAATTATTGAAAGATTTTTGCACCCAAAATCCTGTATAGTTCAATATTTACACGTTGGTTCCTCTATAATTCCGAATCACCTATGGATCCTTGAAAAACGACTTCGATTTACACTTATATAACCTGCCGTTATAATAGCCTATTAAGTCCATCAGTCATGCGAGTTATTCGAACGACATCATATTTTGTGTTGATATTCACGTATTTGTTTTATTGCCCAGAAATGATTCTCTATCAGGGCTTCTGACTCACAAAATGCCTAATTGAGCATATGTTGGTGAATTATTAAGTTATTGTGTTTGAAGGCCTTCTTTAACCTCCCTCTTAGATCCATCGTTCATTTCCCTTGCATGCTAGCTTCAATCCCATCCCAGTGGGCCCCTGATCCTCAAGTCGCGCAGGTGTTGGTCTCCCTTGCATGTCGGTTCCCTACTGTCACATCTCGGTTATCATCTACAACTCTAAGTGTAGGTAATATTGTTAATATATCTTCATGATACATATCTACAGGTTATATCGTGGTCATACATCTCTTAGTAGTAGTCTTGTCTATATCTTTTTTTATTGGTTCAAACTCAATTTCTACATAACAAAGAGAATATTCCATGTTTTACTCATTGGATTAATGATACTTATGCATTACTATCTCGAACCACTATGAATTATCTTTTCCTATTTGTAAGAGTTTTTGTTATCAATAAATGTTTAATAAGAAGTGATAGTGGTTTCTGCTATTCTATAACTTTATCTATGTCGTACAATAGAGTGTACTGTGTAGGGTTTTATTGTTGATTTTATTTCGTTACCATAAAATAGGAATGAAAATGATCGGATACGGATATCAATATATGTATTACCATATCTTAACTTAAATATGAATTCATATATGAATATGAATATAATAAGAATATGCAAAATGATGAATCATATTGTCAAAATATGTGTTTGAATGCAAAATAGATATTGATAATCTAGATACGGATATTTAACAACAGAATACAAATTGCTTTATGAATGCTATATGTCTCCTGATTTACTTAAAACTATAAACTTTTTAGGTTCATAACAAACTCCAAAATATAATATGTACATTATCTCTTTTTAATAGTGATAAAAAAACTTAAAAATGTAAAGATAAAATACAACTTACATACTTATTTATAATTGTATCATATTTGCTTTGATCTCATCCAATATATGAACATATGTATTCCTATTTGTATTCATGTCCATATTCATATTCTCTGAAAAACAATTATTCATATTCGGATCCTCCAAAGATTGAACGTTTTATCCGTATTAGTATTTGTCAAAATTAAAGATATAAAATATGCATTTATATTTGACACCCAATCAAAATGGCATGGTAGTAGTGTTGTTTGCCTACCACCTAAAAGACTAGAGTTCAAATCCCCCATTGTGGGGGTCTCTTTAGGTAGCCGATGGCCAGCGTAAAAAAATAGTCAAATCTTTCGACATGGATTTGAGCACAAATCCATGTAGCCAACCCTACTTATAATGAGAAAAGACTTTGCCATTTTTCATTTGAATCCGTAAGTGATGAATTTTAACATTCATATTTGCATACTTATTCGTCAGATAAAAGAAAATAGTATTCATATCCTTTATTTAATGCTTGGAGATACGAATGGATACAAATATATCTTTATTCAGTTTAATCCCATTTATAAAATATCTAATGTATAAACGTATGCATGTTATTGATGTGCCCTACCTAGTTAATAATTGTGGGTTCGCCACTGATTTGACGTGATATTCTCATCATCTCTTTACATTGTTATTGTATGAAATGTTGGTTTGGTATATAGAATGAAATGGAGTGTCATTTATCCAATTAAAATATCATAAGCACGCCATGTTTCAAAAGAAAAATGCTGGCTTTCACAGTTTATAGTGACTTATATGGCCAACATCGAGGGATGATTCCACATGAAAGGAAACTTGATGACATTTTCCTAAATTTCAACGAGATGAAAGGGGATGAATCCACGATTCATCGCCTTTATTCTTTTATTTTAGCTTCATTTCTTAGTCAAACACCGGTAAATACCCACTATTTTCATAATTTTACCATTTTGCATGCATTTGTTAAATATGCATTTTTAATACTTTTTGTACTTAAATAATAGAATAAAGAAGAAAAGAAAAAGAAAAGAAAAGAAAGGATGTATTTATGCAATAAATACAGACTGAACCGAACCCCGAGAGAAGGTCAAGACTTGACCTGATCGACCAGGAATAAAGTAGGGGGAGGTAGGATCTTCTGTCAAAAATCAAAAATAATTTGTATATAAATTCCTTGTATATTTGTATAAAACTTGTACTATTTTATTTGTACATAATTTGACCTCAAATTAATTATTTTTGTAATCAAAAGTTGTGAATAAAAATGTGTTGTAAATAATTCCAAAGACGTCCCCGCTTCAAGACATGCACGTGCACAACATGCTATCATTGGGTAAATGTCATATTCAGCCTGCAATTTTATTTTTATTATATTTCAGATGTAAAACTTTGAAGAATTGCAATTTGGTCCCTACTTTTCAAACATAAGCTTTGCATGATCTTTTTAATGAAATAAATGTTTTTGTTGATGTAAAAATTCTCAAAAAAATCGTGCATACTCTTGATGTAGTGTTTGTCATCATATAAATTTTTCATCAAATTTTATTGGTTTGATATATTTAAAAAATCAAAAACTGTATCTTTTTGCTTGTCAAAACTTTGAAAATTCTTAAAAATTCAAAAACTCTCCTAAAAATTCCAAAAAAATTACTACAGGTATAGTTTTATTGCCTTTTACTTTCTATCTAATTTTTGTGCATTTTCTTTATAAAAATTGAAAACTTGTGAAAAACGAAAATTCTTAAAAAATTTGTAGAAAAATGTAGAAGAATCAAAAAAATCTGATTTCAGACTCTGGTTGTAGATATTCCTTGGTAGTTTATTTTAAAAATAATTTCCACGATTATTGGACAATTTAAGTATTTTTAATTTACAAAAATACTCCTGGTCGTGCACTTTTTCCCTTATTTTTCATTATTTGATTTTTATAAAATCACAAAAACATCAGAAAAATCTAAAAAATACCAAAAATATTTTAAAATATATAAAACATAAAAACATTTTCTCTGTAACTTTTTGAGCATTTTTGACTAGTCTGAAAATACAAAAAAGAGTGTGGTGTCGTGCTATTTATCTTTTGTCCTTATTTTGAAAAAAAAATAAAATAAAAATTCAAAAACCACTGAAAATTCATTTCGAAAAATGACTATAGAGTTTTTAAATCGTGCTCCTTGTGTTCGACCCTGATCGCTATACCAGGTAAATAGAATAGCAAATACCGCTTACATTCGCTTTGATTGATTTATCTTTTAGTAAGTGGTTTATAATAAAAATTTTCTCGATTGATCACGCTTGGTGATTTGGGTGACAACAACCATTGTTTATTTACATACTTAACCCGAGTTGCCATGCGCGTCATCAGAATGGCACCGTTGCCGGGGAGCACGGCTTTGTAGTAATTTTTCATTTTTGGTGATATTTGTCTCTTTATATTATAATTGTTTTCTAACCTTCTCTCTTGGATTTTTATGAGAGGAATTGCTTGGAGGATGACTTGGAGTTTCTTTTTGGAGGACCCGCACAGGAAGAAGAGCAGGGAATTGAAGAGGATTTTTTTGAGAGAACAATTATTTATCTTGTAATAATTTAGGACCTTGGACTTGTGGACTTGCACTATTATTCGAGGTCTGTTTCGCCAAGTATCGGTGTACTTGGGGGACCTCACCACTATTTTTCTGAGTTTTTTATTTCATCGATTATAAATATCTATTTGATTCTCGTGGTTTTGTCACCTAGAAGTAGGATTTTTGTTAATTGCAACGTAAATTTCTAAGGCCCAACACCTAATAGAATATTTGTTCCTGTAGAATGTAACTGGACCTTGGATAAAAAGTAATCTGAAAAAGTTAGTTTAATTGAATCTGAGACCACGTGCCGTGAGGAGTTACAAACTGCGCTGGCAGGACCTGTTGTGGTGGGTACCGAGTGACTCCCATGATCGGATTCCGATCTCAATTCGGTTAGCTAACTATTGTTCTTCACGATCAATAGAAGTTGCTCGTCTAAGGTCGATTTCCTCGTGCATCATAAAGTTAGTTTACATTCTGTTTTAATTTATGTGCGGATTGTGTAGAGTGCTGGAATAAGGTACGCATTTTCTATCTCTGCATGCATCATCGTGTTTGACTGTGCATTGGCTTTTTCGACTTCCTCCCCCTTGTTTTTGGACTTAAATTAATCAAAGAGGAAATCAGAAAGCTCGTTGGCATTGTTTATTTGAAAAAAATTCAAAAAAAGTGAAAATCAAAAATAAAAAAATTGGGACTGCTAATTGAACTTGACCTCTAAAATTTAAACGTAACTGATTCACCATTGTATTGGGAGAGCAACCCCCTCATTGTTTGTGCTTTTAATTGCTCGCATACACACTAAGAAGTAGTGCCCAAATCCTATACAAGCCTCCTAATTATTTGTACAATTTTTGTCTGATCACTAATCTCAAAAATAAAAAAGATAAAGACCGAGATCTCACGGTCAAATTTGCGTAGAGTTGGTGAATTAGTGGTTTGCATTGTGTTTGTATGTCTTTGGCTTGAGTCAGTTATGTTCATCCTCTCTTCTATCTTTAGCAGTCACCTTCACTTTCTACCATCCCACCTTCCCTCTCTCCTACCCACCCTCCCTTCATCATACTTCTACCCTCCACTCCTTCCCACTTGTCATGAGGGGTCACATTCCATTCCAGCCGGCTTTTGCGGCTTGTTCACTTCATTCCCATCATTTTCATCCACTCTCTTGGGAGGTCGGAACTCCGACCGACATCCCATCTTCCTCCACTTCCTACCCACCTTCTTTCTTGGGACATGCTGTGAGTGACGCCCGAAGAGTTCAAATTGATCAGATACGAAACCTGGGCAATTACCTTGTTGAGATGAGAGTGCATTTCATAGGAGATCAAATGGGGCAGTTGCAAGATTTAGATGACTTTAATCCTGAGATGATGGATGAGCACACCGATCAAGGAGCACACTCCGCTTCTACATTGAACCCCTTCATTCTGGATTTAGAGTTCATTGATCTACTGCCAAAATTTTTAAGGGAAGTGCCCGATGAGTTTGAGGATATTTGTGGATCACGATCATATTCTGATATCACTTCTGAGGACATGATGTTGACCACCTCCCCATTTATACTTCTGAGTAAAGCCAAGAGTTGGCATAGACGATTAAGAAGGAAAATTGCTACATAGGGAGATTTACGATCATTGTTTTTGCAGAGATTTTCCCCCAGCGTAGAGCTGAGATGATGCAGTCTTGCATTCGTGATTTTTCAGTTGACCCCCAGGAGACATTGATACATTCATGGTTGAGGTTACGTGATCATTTGAGGCGATTTCCAGATCATAGATTTTCGATGACTGACTTTATCCACATCGCAATGAGGGGGAGGATCGCAGAGCAGATTGCATATTTCATTACCTCGTATGGTCGTTCATACCAAAGTCCTGACTTGGATTTAATTGAAAGCATCTTGGATACACTTTCAGACATCCCATTATAAAGAGGTGATTTATTCGGGACAACACACGAGGGAGAGATGACACCAGATGAGAGTGACACATCATGATGATTCAAACATCACACACTGATAAGAGGATATGGATGCTACTACCTTTTACATGATGGATGTGTTGACCACTACTATGAGTTCTTAGAGCCAGACATTAGTTGAGTTTACATTGGATTTATAATTAGATTTTAAGCCAGTCTCGCACTTCCACATCGAGGATTCTTGGATTCTAGATGTGCTAGTATCCTAAGAAATAGAGGAAGAAACCCACATCTCAGCCATCCTTTGAGTCATTCCAGTATCCATGTCCAGTTGAGTCAGTGGCTTTTCTTCAGGAGATCTTCTCATATTCATAGATATATTTGGATTCATCTCAGCATAGAGAGCTTTATGAGGGATCGATTGTTGATTTGACAGACCTTGATAATCCCATATTAGAGCCTTGTATCCTCCCATTTGATGATGTCGATATATTTTTGGAGGACCTGATATTTGACAGCATAGATCCCCAATTCCCTGATGATTCGGCATTAGTCCCCAAGGGTTACCTGCGGGAGGATGCCACGGACCATGTGTACTCGATTTCAGTTTCTAGGAGGGCATCCGATCTGTCGGATAATGAGACCGAGTATTTTTATATTTTTGATCATGAGTTTGAGGTTTATCTCCTCGATGACCCTCGCGAGGATGACCTGATCTTTGAGGTATTCGATGATTTCACTGATTTGTCTACATTACATGCATCAGGTATCAACCTTTTTAGTGAGTCTCCTGATCTTGATATTCCTTATCTATTCAAGATGGAGATTGACGTGGAGGATTCACTAACAGATCCTTCCTTCTCCACGTTTGATTTCTTTGGATCCATCCATTCACTCTATTCAAATTTTGAGCTGACGATTTCTTTTATGCAACCGGATCTTGATTTCATCTTCCAATATCTTTACCCGATAGCAAACACCCGCTTAATTGTTTACCTGGGTATCATCATTTCCTCTGTTGAGTGCGTTGTTATTCTCTCACTGAGAATGCAACGACAGTACGGTATTCGCCTCACAGATACCGTCCTGAACCTTGATACAATGTTGTCCTAGCCTTTGCGCCCAGCTAGGGTCGTAAACTCTAGCGCATGTTGAGAGGCACCTCAACATTGATCACATCTGTATAGATCCATTTGTCCATATCATACATTATTTATCACACCCAATATTCATCTCCTGATCATTCCATACTTAGGGTGTACTTTGCCATAAGTATAGGGGGATGTCATACTTGTGATTATTCTTTTGATTCTTTTTACCTATGATTTATTGCCTATACTTAGGGATATTTTACCCTAAGTATGGGGGGTAAACCCAGTACATTCTACTTATCATTTTCCCCCTTGTATACAATCTTCTATACTTAGGATTACTTGATCCTAAGTATAGGGGGATCACTGACCTCTATTGATTTTATTCTTTTATTCATCATTGTAGTATACTATTCTTTTCACTTTTCTATACTTAGCATGAGTTATATCTTTCTTTCCATCTCTTTGATCACTACGAGGACATAGTCCGAGCTAAATATAGGGGGTGTCGTATATATTGTATATATACTTTAGCCATAACTCGTACTTTTATATTTTTAATATGGCTAAATTACTGTGTAAATACTGAAACAAAAAAATAAAAAAAGATGCAGAAATTTCCTCAAAATTTTTGCTTGTACATACTGACTAATAAATCAGTTTAAAACATTATGAAAAATACTTTGAAAGTAGTTTGACAATCTATTTGAAAAATCTTTTGAACACTGTTTGAAAAATGTTTGAAAATATTTTCAACCTTTGTAAAAATATTGTATCTTGTAAAAACTTTTATCTTTGTGAGAAAAAATGATTTTGTTAAACTATTTGCAAATGTTTGGAAAAATGGTTGAAAAATTATTTGAAAATCTATATACTGTTTGAAAAATGTTTGCAAAATGTTTTCAAATGATTGTAAATGATTGTAAAATTGTGTGAAAAAATATTTTGTACTATAGTTTTTAAATTTTTTGTAAAATTATTTTCAAATAATTTTGAGGAATATATGCATCACAAAAAATAATAAAAATAAAAATAAAATAAAAAATAAAAAATGAATAAAAAATTAAAAATAAAAATAAAAAATCCAACTGTGTATATACTTGTAAAAATTAGTCAAGTTGTAAATTCTTTCTTATGACTCTTGTAAATCATTGACTCATTTCTTTGTAAATATGTGTATAGAATCCCTAAACCTTATCTAAAAAGGTTTTTATATACTTTTATGTATTTCTAATATTTGCATTAAAAAACAAATTTTTTTTGCATATGTATCACTTTTCAAATATTCATAAAAATTTCAAAGTTTTAAAAATTGTTTCACAAAAAGATTTTATTTTCATTGCATTGTACATATTTTCTTGCGTTGGCATGTGCATTTTTCAAGATAGTCTTGACAATTAAACTAAGTTTGGAATAAATTTTAAGAATGGAGCTTAGCTGGACCTTAATCCACTTAATTTCAGAGGAACCTTATAAGATTTGGAGTTAAGACTTTTCAGGTCCTAGTGACTTAATTCTTTGAGTCCATAAGACTATCTTCACATGTCATCTTGATAAGTCTAAGTAGAATACTCAACAACAAACTCATGATTCTTTCAGACTGCGGCTTACCTTGGACAAAGCACTCTACACGTAGCTCTTCATGGAGGATGTAATGAGGGGGCAGAATATTTTGGCTTGGGGTAGCCTACAAGAGTAGTACATCTAGGCAGAACCTGTCGTCCTCCTCTAGGGAGGGAAGTGCGTCTCAACCTGATTTGGTCATGTTGAGCTCTAAAGACAGGATGTTGTGGGGTTGCAATAACGCTTCAAAAGAGGGATAGTCTACTGGCTCAAGAGGAAAAACTCCTTATATACATGCTGCACCTTGTATATATTTTTAAAAAAATGAAAAAGTGCAGAATCTCCAAAAGTGGGCATGCCTGATTGAAAAGTAAAATGCCTATCGGAGAGTATATACAAGTGAAAAAAAAGGATTTAGAGCTTCAAAGTCAAATATTTGTGAGCTTGCATCGGGTGACATGGCTATACTAGTCATGCATCCAAAGATGGGTAACTACACTGGTTACCATCCATTCTCTTCTCCATCCCCTCTTCTTGAACTGGTTGTACTTGAACTAAGAAGGGAATATCCCCGCTCCTCGAGGAAAGAGTTGCTAGACCGGAGGATTAGAGTTACCTTGTTGAGAAAGGTTGTTTCTTTGCTACTTCTGAGATGGGAAGCTATATTTCACTTACATCATACAAGTAAGAATTCATATTCATAAGAATTTGTGTATGTAGACTTGTTCTGATCTGACTGTTGAGGAGACCTGAATAGAGTCTTGTGGAACTTAGAGGCTGTTAGGTTTTAAATCCATATCCCAATAATGTTCCGACACACTAATAATTCAAAGGTCCGACAGAGCTCCAGACTATCTTTTTATGAATGATAAGTTTAAAAGTCAACATTGTTCTAACTTCTTTCCTTTTTCTTTTCTTTATTTTTGTTTGCACTTATTTTTCAAATAAGTGTTTGCTAAGGGACTAGCAAAGGTAAAGTATAGGGGAATGATGAATCCACGAATCATCACCTTTATTCTTTTATTTTAGTCTCATTTTCTTAGTCAAGCACCTTTAAATACCCACTAATTCCATAATTTTACCATTTTGCATGCATTTGTTAAATATGCATTTTTAACACTTTTTATGCTTAAATAAAAGAATAAAGAGAAAAGAAAAAGGAAAGAAAAGAAGAGAAAGTATGTATTTATGCAATAAATACAGACTGACCCGAGCCTGAGAGAAGGTCAAGACTTGACCTTATCGACCAGGAATAAAGTAGGGGAAGATAGGGTCTTCTGTCAAAAATCCAAAAATAATTTGTACATAAATTCCTTGTATATTTGTATAAAACTTGTACTATTTTATTTGTACATAATTTGACCTCAGATTAATTATTTTTGTATTCAAAAGTTGTAAATAAAAATATGTTGTATATAATAAAAATAATTGTCCAATAAAATGATGTATATATTACAATTAATCACCCTTAGAAAAAGCCGCAGACCGATCATTGAAAGACCAATTCCGGCTCCATATGATCTTCAATTGAACCAAACTCACTTCCATTATACTCTAAATTAAATTATCTTTCAAATAACTATGGTTTCATAATTTTGGGGTTACGGTTAAAAAGTCTATTTTCTGTGGTGTTTTGTGCAGTTTCACTTTATTTATTGTACATATTAATTCCTATTTATTTTTATATACATAATGCACATATTTGTAAATATTATTTCCGTTAAGAATAAAAAATAGAAATAATAAATCTAAAAATGTGTTTATAAATTATTTCCCAAAGGGTATATATGTATAATATATTATATGTGTATAATATGTGTATGCAACTAAATTCCTTAAATAAAAATCACCAAAAAATTTAATTATCTAATATTATTAATTAATTTAATTTAATTACGAAATTTGTATTTAATTATTTGATTTATATACTTACCATGTCTATTGGATTTTATTTTATACCTCTAATGACCACCATTATGGTGGGTAATTAATTATTGGAAATTATTTAATTTTATTTAATTTATTTAATTTATTTAAATCTGAATTTCATTTTTAATAAGTGTATTTAATTAATTAATTAATTTTTTATCTAAATAACCACTAATTACTTTCTTATTTGTACATATCTTCTATTTTTAATTTTCTTCTCTTTTTATTGGGCTCCTCCTCCTCATTCACTTTTTGATCGATCTTTGGTGGAGAGAGCTCGTTCTCCGAGAGCCATCTTGTTGAAGAAGGGTGTCTAGCCTCCGAGTCGTCCGATGACAGCACGTCCGCCCTCGTCGAGGCCATCATGGCATTTCCGACCCCAAGGGGAGATCTAATTTTATTTCTTGTCTTTTTTTCTCTAGGATAAATCACATGTTCAAAATCAGCTTCGTCTTTATCAGTTTTTAGATCTTTAAAAATCACAAAAAATTCTCACCACACACATTCACGTCCGACACCAATTACCATATCATTTTCTCGATCTCTACGCATTTCACATTCTACCTTGCACAACCTATCACCTCCGACAACGTACGGTGGTCGGAGTCACGGATCTCTCTTCCATATCGCAAGATCCACCCGTTCACAGTCCCATTTTTGTGTCTAAAAAAACATGAAATTAATTTTCTTGTTTTTCTCACATTTGTTTTTGCAGGAAGAATTAAAAAAAAGAGAAATAATTTTTTTGTTCTTCTTCTCTCTCTAAACTTTGTATTGTAGAATCTTAAAAAAAATTTAAAAAAATAATAAATAAATTTTTTATTTGTGTATGTCTACAAGTCCTGCTTAAAAAACCTTAAAAAAATATCTTTTAATATTAATTTAGAGAAAAAACAACAAAAAACAAAAAAATTTGGTGCAGCCCTGTCCTCCACATCCAGTTTGCCACCGCCTTCGCCTGCCAACGTCCACTGCCGAGTTCCCGCACATGCCTCCCTGCTCCTGCCGCCCCGCGTCCGGGCCTCCTCCGTCGAGTGCCATGTGCGTCGTGCATGCAAGCCACCCACCGCATTAAGTCCCAGCACCGACGTCCTCCGCTGGCAGACCGCCGCTGCTAGGCAGCGCCGTGCCACCCACCCCTCCATCGCGGGCTGCGCGCCCGTGCCTCTACGCGGTAGGTCGCGCCTCCTGTCGCGTCGTGGCAGCATCCCACATGACCACCGCGCAAGGATGGCGCATCGTGCCGCCCCCTGCCGTGCGACCCACCGCCTTCCTCGTCTCCAACACCAACACCCCATATGCCCTCTCAGGCACGCCACTGCGACCTCTCGCTCGCCCCGCGCGCGTACCTGCTCCTCCGCACGGAAGCATCGCCTTCCACCTCCGACGTCGACTGCCTAACTTGAAGCGCCCGAAGCCCCTTCACCGTCGCGTGCGGCCTCTCACAAGTACCGCCCCGTGCAACCGTTGTTGGCCCCGCTCCAGTCCCCCTCCGCAACAGCATCCGCCTCCCATGTTCGTTGGTGGTGGCTGGCCCTGTGCCATCTTTTCCATGGAAATGAAGGGTTGGAGGAAGAACCCTAGTGGGGTTCTTTTAAATAAAAAGAAAATTTGTAGAAAAATTACAAAGATACCTTTGAAGGTATTTCATAATTGCAAAGACATCCCCTATTTAGTACATGCACGTGCGCAACACGCTATCATTGGGTAAATTTCATATTCAGCATGTAATTTTATTTTTATTATATTTCAGGTGCAAAAACTTTGAAGAATTGCAATTTAGTCCCTACTTTTAGATATACACTTTGCATGATCTTTTTAATGAAATAAATGTTTCTGCTGATCTAAAAATTCTCAAAAAAGTTTGCGTACTCCTGATGTAGTATTTGTCATTGTATAAATTTTCATCAAATTTTATTATCGTTTGATATATTGACAAAATAAAAAACAGTATATTTTTGCTTGTCAGACCTTTGAGAATTCCTAAAATTTAAAAAAATCTCCTCAAAATTCCAAAAATTTATTGTAGATGCAGGTTTTATTGCCTTTTAATTTCTGTCCAATTTTTTTGCATTAACTCTTTATAAAACCCAAAAAATACAAAAAATGAAAATTCTTAAAAAATTATAGAAAATTATCTAAAAATAAAAAAAAATCTGATTTTAGTATCTGATTGTATGATAATCTTGGTAGTTTATTTTAAAAATAATTTCCAAGATTATTGAGCAAATTTAAGTATTTTTAAGTTGTAAAATACTCCTGAGCGTTCATTGTTTCCCTTGTTTTTCATTGTTTGACTTTTTATAAAATCACAAAAACATCATAAAAATCTAAAAAAACTACCAAAAATATTTAAAATATATAAAACACAAAACATTTTCTCTGTGACTTTCTGAGCATTTTTAATTAGTTTGAAAAATACAATAAGAGAGTAGTGTCGTGTTGTTTATCTTTTGTCCTTATTTTGAAAAAAAATAAAATAAAAATTAAAAAACTACTAAAATTTCATTCCAAAAAGTGATTATAAAGTTTTTAAATTGTGCTCCTCGTGTTCGACCCTGGTCGCTATGTCAGGTAAATAGAATAGTGAAAACTGCTTACATTAAGTGGTTTAAAATACAAATTTTTCCGATTGGCCGCGCTTGATAATTTGGGTCACAATGACCATTGTTTTATTTACACACTTAACCGGAGTTGTCGGGCGCATCATCAAAGGCGTGATTGGAAAACAAAGATAATGGTATTTAATATGATATAGATTTTGTCATCTTGAACATGGTCAGAAGAGAGTTCTAGTAAATTGTGGAGAAGGGGATCAAATATTCAGATGTGGAGATGAGAAAAATAATGCTCAACTCCCAGGCAATGAGTTCACTATATTACCCCCTCTCCAAAGATGAGTTTGATGGAATATAATCTAATACCAAAAAAAATCTATGTCAATTTAGGTTAGTTGTAACACATGAGATTCTCAGTATTAAACAAACTTGTGTATTTTACTTAAACTAGTCTTAAGGCTAAACTGAAGAAGACAAGATAGATGAGTATGTGTGAGTATGCTAGGAGTTTCAAGAACCTACAACCCAAGATTTTAACGTGCTTCTTTTCAAGATTATGTGATTTTTAGGGGTATATTAATACAAAGAATTTTATGTTTTAGTATTTTCAAATATTAAAATCTCTACTTTTAAGAGGATATTTGCGTGATTCTAAATCTTGTTTTATAGAAAGATTGATGAGAGATGAACAACAAGTTGCACCGACAAATTCTTTGGATGGTAAATCCAATTCTTTCAAACCACAACATCCACGAACCAGGGAACCATAACATTACTATGCATAATTTTTTGAACATTCTTGAAGGGCTCTATGACTTTAGTTTCCAAGAATCCAAAAGTATCAAAATCGAAAGGGATGAAAACATATAGATTCTCAATACATGCCTTCTCATGCTTAGCAACTTTAGCTAAGACGACTTTCTATGCAGTGTATCCCACAATAAAATCACCCTTGATAATGCCCACTAATGGAGAAACTCCAGTTAAATCAAACGTATACCTTTTCCTCTAGCCCATTCCAGATATTTAAACATCTGGTGGTCTGAGTGTCGATCTCTGCTCTTGTGGGTCAGTCAAAACGTTTAAAATGTATGTCTTTCTTGGAAGCAACCCCAACATGCTTGAGTACATCATAAAGGACTCCTTACCAGATTATGGTTGCATTTAAAACATGGGATTTCACAGCAATGAACTGTATTGCTACCCAAAAATGTATAGGCGGGATTTACAGCATAGTGGACATGCCACATTAGATGGAATAGATGAATCATTAGACGATATCTGAGGATAGTATAATGCTCAACAACTGACATATGCATTCCAATACTGATGACACGAAATCTGATGCAGTTAAGATGGAAAAAAATATCATAATATTGTTGTTGTTCTCAACCACTCGAATCGGTCTACGAGAAAAATTTACTTAAACCACTTAAAAGATATCTCAATTAAATAATCAAATGCAAGTAGTTTCGCTATTCTATTTACCCAGTATAGCAATCATGGTCGAACACAAGTAGCACGATTTAAAAACTATGTAGTCTATTTTTGAAAATGTTTTTTAGGGGTTTTTCAATTTTAATTTTATTCTATTTTTTTTTTCAAAACTAGCACAAAGGAATAAAAACACATAACACCACACTCTTTTCTGTATTTTTCAGACTATTTAAAATGCTCAGAAAATTAGGACTAAAATGTTTTTATATTTTATATATCTTAAAATGTTTTGGCAATTTTTTTAGATTTTTCTGATGTTTTGTGCTTTTATAAAAATCCAATAGTGCAAAATGTATAAAACAATGTGTGCCAAGAGTATTTTACAACTTAAAATTTCTTTAAATACTTAATACTCATGGAAATTATTTTTAAGCTAAATTGCAATTAACTATCTACAAATAGAGATTAAGATCAGTGATTTTAGATTTTCTACAATTTTTAAGATTTCTCGTTTTTCGTAACTTCTTTTATTTTTATAAATGTTCTATGCCTAATATTTGGATAGAAATTAAAAGATAATAAAAGACACCTATATTATTTTTTTGAAATTTTTAGGCTAATTTTCGAATTTATAGATTTTCAAAGTTCGAGTAGGCAAAAAGACACTATTTTTGAATTTTTAAATATATCAAATGAGAAAAATGCTATGGAAAATTTGTACAATGTGCAAAGACATAGCAGGAGCATACTTATTTTTTTGAGAATTTTTCGAATAATAAAAATATTTTATTAAGTCAAAAGAGCATGCAATTATAGTTCTGGAAGCACAGGGACTGAAATAGAATTCGCTCAAAGTTTTTGCATAAAATAATGCAATAAATAAATAGAGGAAGAAAAAAATAAATACCCACTAAACATGTGTCAAACACATGATTGGCTAAAGCACGGGGGTGTTTTTGCTAATTCAAAAACTTCAAAGGGTTTTGTTACAATTTTCCCAAAAGATTTTTTATTTAAAAAGTGAACCCTAGGGTTCCTTTGCTTGGTTCGCTCCTTCAAAAGAGATAGAGCGGTTCCTTGATTGCCGCAGGAAAAGGGGGGGAGGCGCAGACGGATGCGATGGGGCGGTGGTCGCACGAGGGCCATTCACAAAGGTACAGAGGAGGAGCTTGGCTGCTGTGGGGAGGCTTCGACGAAGTACTGCATAGGTTGCCGGAGGAGTGGTGCGGCCGTCGCGTGGCTACGGGTGGCATGCGGACGCGGCAACGGCGATACGCGCGACAGAACGGTGGCGTGGAAGGGGTCGCGCACGCTGCGGAGGTCGATGCTGAGGGGGCTCGGGCACGGCCACCGCGCAGCACGGAGATGCGTCAGTTACAGGCACCGCCTCTATGAAGTGGTGCGGAAGGGAGGTCCCAAGAGGGGGGTCACGCTGCCTTCGGTGGAGAGGGCCTGGGCGGAGGGCGGGGAGCAGCGCTGCCGCCTGCTGCTTCCCCTCTTTTTTTTTGTTTTCCTTTTTTATGTAAATAGAAATGATTTTTTTGTTTTTTTTTATGAAATAAAAAATGTAAACAGGAGCTAAAAGAGGAAGTTTTTTTAGTTTTTCCTTCTAAACAAATGTTAGAGAGAAAGGAAGAACAACATTATTTTTTAAAAAATTGATTATTTATTCATGCAAAACAAATGTTAGAGGTAAACAACTCTGTATTTTTTTTATTTATTAACAAAATGAGGATGTGAATGGGGATCCGATAGAGCGTGAGGAAAGGATCCTTGTCACCGACCACTGTATATGGTCGGAGGTGATAGATTGTGTGAGGTAGAATGTAAAACAGAGATATTGAGAGATGAGATGAAAAATTCAATGTCGGAAGTGGATCAAAGTGTGATGAAGTTTTTTTAATGATTTTAAGTTCGAACAATTAATCACAAATTGGATAAAGATTAAATCTAAAATCTACCTAGGAAAAATGACAGGAAATAAAAGTGGATCTCACCTTGAGATCGGAAATGTCGTTATGGCCTCAACGAGGGCCAATGCGCTATCACCGGACGTCTCGAAGGCTGGGCACCCTTCTTCAACAAGATAGCTCTTGGAGATCGGACTCCTTTCCACCAAAGATTGATCAAAGAATGAAAGGAGGAGGAGCCCATTAAAAAGAGGAGAAAAATAAAAAGGAAGGAATGTACAAAGGAAGAAGGTATTTATAGGTTAATTAATAAAATAATAAATAAATAAAATAAATAATTAATAAAAAGATGAATTTCAGATTTAATTAAAATTAATAAATTAAATAAATTCCAAATTTTAATTAGTTACCTTAATGGTGGATATTACAGGTATGAAATCAAATCTTACGTACACGGTAGGTTATTAAATCAAATAAATCAAATAATTATATACAAATTTCGTAATTAAATTAAATTAATTGATTAATGTTAGATATTTTATTTTTCTGTGATTTTCATATAAGTCAATTAGTTGTATACAAATATTATGTACATATAATACAATATACACATGTATAAATAAAGTAATTTTCATATCCATTTTTTAAATTTTTTTATTTTTAATGAAATACTATTTACAATTATGTACATTATATATATAAATAAACATGAATAAATATGTACAATAAATAATGGTGGCATTGCATAAAACACCCTATAATATCGACTTTTTAACCGTAACTCCAAAAACTATGAAACCACAACCATATGAAAGATAATTTAATTTAGAGTATAATGGAAGTGAGTTTTGTTCAATTTGAGTTTGTATGGAGCCGAAATTGGTATTTGAATTATCACTTTGCGGATTATTTGGAATTTGATTATTTGCAATATGTACATTATTTTATTTTTCAAATAATTTTATTATTCACAACACATTTTTATTTACAATTTTTGTTTACAAAAATAATTAATTTGAGGTCAAATTATGTACAAATAAAATAGTACATGTTTTATTCAAATATACAGGGAATTTTATGTACAAAATATTTTTAGAGTTTGAATGAAAGACACTATCTCCCCCTACTTTATTCCTGGTCGATCAAGTCAAGTCTTGACCTTCTCTCAGGGTTCGGGTCAGTTTGTATTTATTGCATAAATACAACCTTCATTTTTAATTTCTTTTTCTTTTCTTCTTTATTCTTTTATTTTGAATACAAAAAGTGTAAAATGCATATGTAATAAATGCATGCAAAATTGTAATTGTATGGAATAGTGGGTATTTACAGGTGTTTAACTTAGAAAATGAAGCTAAAATAAAAGAAAAAAGGTGATGAATCATGGATTCATCATTCCCCTTTACTTTACCTTTGCTAGTCCCTTAGCAAACACTTATTTGGAAAATGAGTGAAAACAAAAACAAAGAAAGAAAAAGGAAAGAAGTTAGAACAATGTTGGCTTTTAAACTTATCTTCATAAAAATGTAGTATGGAGCTCTGTCGGACCTTTGGATTATTAGTGTGTCGGAACCTTAATGGGAAATGGATTTAAAACCTAACATCCTCTAAGTTCCACAAGACTCCTATTCAGGTCGGCTCAATAGTCAGATCAGAACAAGTGTACATACAAAAATTCTTATGACTATGCATTCTTACTTGTACGGTGTAAGTGAAATATAGCTCCTCATCTTGAAGTAGAAAAGAAACAACCTCTCTCAACAATGTAACTCTAATCCCCCGGTATACCAACTCTTTCCTCGAGGAGCGGGGATATTCCCTTCTAAGTTCAAGTACAACCAGCTCAAGAAGAGGGGATGGAGAAAAGAATGGATGGTAACTAGTGTAGTTACCTATCCTTGGATGCATGACGATTGTAACCAAGTCACCCGCTGCAAGCTCACAAATATTTTACTTTGAAGCTTTTATTCTTTTTTCACTTGTATATATACTTCGGTAGGCATTTTACTTTTCAATTAGGCCTGTCTACTTTTGAGATTCTGCATTTTTTCGATTTTTTTTAAATACATACAAGGTACAACATGTACATAGGGAGTTTTTTCTCTTGAACCAGTAGACTATCCCACTTTTGAAGCATTATTATAACCCTACAACATCCTGTCGTTAGACCTCAACATCACCAAACCCAGGTGAGATCCACTTTTATTTCCAGTCATTTTTCCTAGGTAGATTTTAGATTTAATCTTTGCTCTGATTCCGTGATTAATTGTTAGATCTTAAAATCATAAAAAAATCCGTTACACTTTGATCCACTTCCGACATCAAATTTTTCATCTCATCTCCCAATCTCTCCATTTCACATTCTACCTCACACAATCTATCACCGCCGACCACGTACGGTGATCAGAGACACAAATCCTTTCCTCACGCTCCATCGAATCCCCATTCACATCCTCGTTTTGTCTCTAATATTTGTTTTGCAGGAATAAATAATCAATTTTTTTAAAAAATAATAGTTGTTCTTCCTTTTTCTCTAACCTTTGTTTTACAGGAAAAACTAAAAAAATAAAAAAAACTTCTTGTTTTAGCTCCTGTTTACATTTTATGTTTCACAAAAAAATGAAAAAAAATGAAAAAAATGATTTTTTATTCATTTCCATTTACATCAAAAAAAGGAAAACAAAAAAGAGGAGAAGCAACAGACGGCAGTGTCGCCCTCTGCCCCTCCGCCCAGGCCCTCTCCACCGAAGGCGACACGACTCCCCGCCTGGACCGCCCCTTCACCCCACTTCGCAGCGGTGGTGCCTGCAACTTACGTGCCTTCGCGCTGTGTCGCGCCTGCACCCGAGCCCCCTCGGCGTCGACCTTTGCAATGCGCGTGGCCCCTTCTAAGCCACCATCCTACTGCCCGTACCGCCGTTGCCGCATCCACGTGCCGCCCGTAGCCGTACGACAGCCGCAGCGCCGTGCGCTACCGCTCCTCTGCCAACCTGCACATCACTTCATCGGAGCCTCCACACGGCAGCCAAGCTCCTTCTCCGTGCCTCCGCGAACGGCCCCGGCCACCACAACCGTCGTCGCATCCGCCCGTACCCCCCCTTTTGGTGGTGGCGGTCCGGGCACCACTCTATCTCTTTTGAAGGAACAGACCAAGCAAAGGAACCCTAGGGTTCACTTTAAAAAATCTTTCGAGAAAATTGCAACAAAACCCTCTGAAGTTTTTGAATTTGCAAAAACACCCATGTGCTCCAGCCAGTCACGTGTGTGGCACATGTCTAGTGGGTAATTTATATTTTTCTTCCTTTGTTTATTTATTACTCTATTTTCTGCAAAAAACTTTGAGCAAATTACATTTCAGTCCTTGTGCTTCCATAACTTTAATTGCATGCTCTTTTGACTTAAACAAATGTTTTTATTATTTCGAAAAATTCTCAAAAAATAAGATATGCTCCTGATATGTCTTTTCACATTGTATAAAGTTTCCATTGCATTTTGTTGTCATTTGATATATTTAAAAATTCAAAAGCAGTGTCTTTTTGCCTGCCCGGACTTTGAAAATTCATATAAATTCAAAAATTAGCCTAAAAATTACAAAAACATTACTGTACGTATCTTCTATTGTCATTTAATTTCTATCCACATTTCGTGTATAGATCTTTCATAAAAACCAAAAAAATACGAAAAATGAGAAATATTTAAAAAATTGTAGAAAATTTTAAAAAATCCAAAAAATTTGGTCTTGGTCTCTCTTTGTAGATATTTAATTGTACTTTAGCTTAAAAATAATTTGCGGCAGTATTGAGCACTAAAGTAATTTTAAGTTGCAAAATGCTCTTGGCTGTGCGCTATTTTCTATATTTTTCACTGTTGGATTTTTAAAAATCACAAAAATATCATAAAAATCTAAAAAAAATATGAAAGATATTTTAAAACATATAAAACAAAAAAACATTTTCTTCATAATTTTCTATGTATTTTTAACTAGTCTAAAAAACAAAAAGAGTATAGTGCTATGTGTTTTTATTCCTTTGTGCTTGTTTTGAAAAATAAAAAAATAAAAAAAAATTAAAAACTACTAAAAATCATTTTTGAAAATTGACTACGTAGTTTTTGAATCGTGCTCCTTGTGTTCGACCCTGGTCGCTATACCAGGTAAATAGAGTAGCGAAACCGCTTGAATTTGATTGTTTGATTGATATATCTTTTAAGTGATTTAAATAAATTTTTCTCGTTGACCGATTCAAGTGGGTGAGAATAACGACATTGTGATATTTTTTCCATCTTAACCGCATCGGATTTCGCATCATCAGAATGACACCGTCGAGAGTAGATTTTTGTAGTCATTTTTTCAAATTTTGTGCTATTTGTCTCTTTATATTATAATTATTTTCTGACCTTCTCTTATTTGATTTTTGTGTGAGGAACTGCTTGATGGACGGCTAGGAGTCTCTTTTTGGAGGACCCACCCAGGAGGTGGAGCAGAGAAGAAAAGAAAACAATTATTTTTTGAGAGAACAATCTATTATTGTAATAATTTAGGCTGAACACTCATGGACTTGGACTTTTCTCGGAGTCTGTTCCGCCAAATGCCGGTGCAGTTTGGAATCTCACCGTTATTTTTTGTGTTTTTGATTCACCGTTATAACTTGCTATTTGATTCTCGCGAATTTAGCCCCTAGATGTAGGAATTTTGATTGGTTGTGACGTAATATTCTAAGGCCTAACACATAATTGCTTATTTGTTCCTATAGACGTAATTGGATCTTGGCTAAAATTAATTGAAAAAGTTAATTTAATTGAATTTGAGACCACATACCGTGATGAGTCACATATAGCGCTGGTAGGATTCGTTGTGGAGGGCACCGAGTGACTCCCAAGATCGGACTCCGGACTCGATTCGATTATGTAACTATTGTTCTTCACGATCAATAGAAGCTACTTGTTTAAGATCGATTTCCTCGTGGATTATATAGTTAGTTTACTTTCTGTATTTAATTTATGCATGGATCATATTACATGTAGAGTGCTGGAGAAAGGTACACATTTTTTATCTCTTCATGTATCATTGTGTTTGATCGCGCATCATCTTTTTCGACTTCCCCCCCTGTTTTTGGATGCAAATTAATCAAAGAGGAAATCAAAAAACTCGTTAGGCGTTATTTTTTTAAAAAAATAATAAAAAATTAAAAATCAAAAATTAAAAAAAATTGGGACTGCTAATTGAACTTTACCTCTAAAACTAAACGTAATTGATCCCTCATTGTATTGGGAGAGCAATTCCCTCATTATTTATGCTTTTAATTGCTCGCGTACACACTAAGGAGTAGTGCTCAAATCCTATTCAAGCCTCCTAAGTGTTTGTACAACTTTTGTTTGATCACATAACTCTAAAATTGAAAAGATAAAAGACCAGATCTAACGGTCTTCACATTGCGTAGAGTTGGCGACTTAGGGGTTTGCTTTGCGTTTGTATGTCTTTGGAATGACTCGGTTACATTTATCTTCTGTCATTAGCAGTTACTTTCTATCTCTTTCTCCCTCCCTTCTATCACTCCCTCCCTCCCTTCATTTCCCTCTCTTTATGATGGGCCACACTCCATTCTAGCCGGATTTTGCGGCTTCTTCATTTCAATTCCATCATTCCCACCCACTCTCTTGGGAGGTCGGAACTCCAACCGATTTCCCATATTCTCCCTACCCACCTTTTGGTTCAGGACATGCTGTGAGTGACGCCCTAGGAGACCAAATTGACCAAATACGAGACCCGAGCGATTACCTTGCTGAGATGAGAATGCATTCCACAAGAGAGCAAATGGGGCAATTACGAATTTTAGATGAATTTAATCATGAGATGATGGATGAGTACACCGATCAAGAAGCACACTCCGCTTCTACATTGAGCCCCTTCGTTTTGGATTTATAGTTCACTAATCTACTCCCGAAATTTTCAGGAGGAGTGCATGAGGAACCATATCTACATATATATGAGTTTGAGGATTTTTGTGAATCACGATCATACCTTGATATCACTTATGAGGATCTGATGTTGATAACCTTCCCTTTCTCACTTCAGACTAGAGCTTTGAGATGGCATAGAGAGTTGGGAAGAAAGATTTCTACATGGGGAGATTTATGATCGTTATTCTTGCAAAGATTTTACCCCAGCGTAGAGCTGATATGATGCAGTCTTGTATTCATGATTTTTCAGTTGACCCCTAGGAGCCATTGAGAGATTTGTGGTCTAGGTTACTTGATCTTTTGAGGTGATTTCCGGATCATGGATTTTCAATGACTGACTTAGTCCTGATCGCCATGAGAGGGATGACCGTATAGCAGATTGCATATGTCATTACCTCATGTGGTGATTCACACCACAGTCCTGACCTGGATTTATTTGAGACCATCTTGGATACACATTCAGACATTCCATTTCAGGCATTCCATATTCAAAAGATGACTTATTCAGGGCAACACATGAGGTAGAGATGATACTTGTTGAGTGTGTGACACATTATGCAGATTCAGACAACTCGCACCAATCAAAGGATATGGGTGCTACTACTTTTCATATGATGGATGTGTTGACTACTACTGTGAGTTCCCAGAGCCGAACATTGGTTGAGGACCCTTTAGATTTACAGTCAGATGTTAAGCCGGTCCCTCTCTTTCACGAAGAAGATTCTTGGATTCTAGATTTTTTAGGAGCCCAAGAAATAGAGGTAGAACCCACATCTCAGCCGTCCTTTGAGTCAATTCAGTATCCATTCCCAGTTGATTCAATGTCTATTCTTCAGAAGATCTTATCAGATTCAGATATACAGTTTGATCCATCTCAGCATATAGAGCTTGATGAGGGACCGATTTTTGATTTGAAAGACATAGATAGTCTTGTATTTGAGCCATGTGTCCTCCCATTTGATGAGGTCGATATATTTTTGGAGGAACTGATATTTGAAAGCGTAGATCCACAATTCCCTGATGATTTGGCATTACTCCCCGAGGGTTATCTGCGGGAGGATGACACGTACCCTGTGTACTCGGTTTTACTTTCTGAGAGTGTATCCGATCTGTCGGATCACGAGACCGAGTCTTCTGATATTTCTAATCATGAGTTTAAGGTTTCTCTCCTCAACTACCCTCGTGAGGATGACCCGATCTTTGAGGTATTTGATGATTTCACTGATTTGTCTACATTATATGCATCAGGTATCAACCTTTTTAGTGAGTCTCTTGATCTTGATCTTTCTTATCTATTGTACACGGTGATTGACGTGGAGGATTCACTGACAGATCCTTTCTTCTCCACGTTCGACTTCTTCAGCTCCACCCTTTCACTCCATTCAGATCTTGAGCCGACGATTTCTTTTGTGCTACCGGAGCCCGATTTCATTTTTCAATATCTTCACCCGGTAGCAGACACCCTCCTGATTGTTTACCTGGGTATCATCATTTGCTCTGTTGAGTTCGTTGTTTTTCTCTCACTGAGACTGCAACGACAATACAATATTCACCTCACAGATACCGTCCTGAACCTTGATACAGTGTTATCCTAGCCTTTACACCCAGCTAGGGGTGTAAACTCTAGCGCTCGTTGAGAGGCACCTCAACATTGTTCACAACTGTATAGATCCACTATGTCCATATCACACATTCTTTTGTCTAACATCCCATCTCCATCTTATGATTATGCTATACTTAGGGTGTACTTTACCCTAAGTATGGGGGGTATCAGACTTGTGATTATTTGTTTGATTCTTTTTACCTCTATTTTGCTGCCTATACTTAGGGATATTTTACCCTAAGTATAGGGGGTAAACCCAGTACATTCTACTCCTCGTTTTCCCCTTGTGTGTAGTCTTCTATACTTAGGATTACTTGATCCTAAGTATAGGGGGATCACCGACTTCTTTTGATTATATTCTTTTATTTGTCATTTTAGTATAGTATTCTTTTCACTTTTCTATACTTCACGAGTTATGTCTTTCTTTCCAGCTACTTTGATCACTATGAGGACATAGTTCGAGCTAAGTATAGGGGGGTGTCATATATATTGTATATATACTTTAGCCATAACTCGTACTTTCATATTTTTATTATGGCTAAATACTGTATAAATACCAATAAAAACTATCTAATAAAAAGATGCAGAAATTTCCTCAAAATATTTTCTTGTACATACTGATTAATAAGTCAGGTTAAAATATTTTGAAAAATATATTGAAAATGGTTTGAAAATCTATTTGAAAAATATTTTGAAAACTATTTGAAAAATATTTTGAAAATATTTGAAAAATATTTGAAAAATATTTTCAATCTTTGTATAAATATTGTGACATGTAAAAATTTTTCTCTTTGTGTGAAATAAAATCATTTTGTAAAACTATTTGCAAATGTTTTGAAAAAAATGGTTGAAACATTATTTTGAAAATCTATATATACCGTTCGAAAAATATTTGCAAAATTGTATTCAAATGATTACAAATTTGTGTGAAAAATTATTTTGGACTATAGTTTTCAAAATATTTGTAAAATTATTTTTCAAATAAAATTAAGGAATATACGCATGATAAAAACTAAAATAATAATAATAAAATTCCGATTGTATATATACTTGTATAAATTACTCAAGTTGTAAATCCTTCTCATGACTCTTGTAAATAATTGACTCACTTCTTTCTAAATATGTGTATATAATCCCTAACCCTTATCTAGAAAAAAGATTTGTATATACTTGAATATATTGACAAAAAGATTTCGTTTTCTTTGCACTGTACATATTTTCTTGCATTAACATGTGCATTTTTCAGGATAGTATTGACATTTAAACTAAGTTTGGAATAAATTTGAAGAATGGAGCTTTGTTAGACCTTAATCCACTTAATTTCATAGGAACCTTATGAGAATTGGAGTTCAGACTTTTCAGGTCCTAGTGACTTAATTCTTTGAGTCCATAAGACTATGTTCCCATGTCATCTTGATAAGTCTAAGTAGAATATTTAACAACATGCACACACACATGATTCTTTCAGACCATGGCTTACATTGGACAAGCACTCTACACGTAGCTCTTCATGGAGGAGATAGTGACGGGGCAAAATCTTGTGGCTTGTGGTAGCATACGAGGGTAGTACATCTAGGTGGAACCTCTCGTCCTCCTCTAGGAGCGGAAGTGCGACTCAACCTAGTTTGGTGATGTTGAGGTCTAAAGACAGGATGCTGTAGGGTTGCAATAATGCTTCAAAAGAGGGATAGTCTACTGGTTCAAGAGGAAAAACTCCCTATGTACATGTTGCACCTTGTATATATTTAAAAAATCGAAAAATGCAGAATCTCCAAAAGTGGACAGGCATGATTGAAAAGTAAAATGCCTGACGGAGTATATATACAAGTGAAAAAAAGAATAAAAGCTTCAAAGTCAAATATTTGTGAGCTTGCAGCGGGTGACTTGCTTACAATTGTCATGCATCCAAGGATAGGTAACTACACTGGTTACTGATGAATACCCATTCATCACTCTTTATTCTTCTATTTTAGCTACAAAAACCTTTGCAAATACATGTAAATATGTGTAAATACAAATAATTACCAAAAGCATGCATTGTGTAAAAAGATATAATTAGCATGTTTTTGTGCAAAAATAAAAGAATAAAGAGTAAAAAGAAAAAGAGGGAAATATTTAGAATAAATATTGAGCAACCTAACCCAAGGGAGGGCTCAGCATGGGCCTGACTGCATAAAAGCCAAAGTAGAGGGAGATAGGAGCTCATGTGTACATACTTTTGTAAATAAATAAAATTATATTTTCCTCACCCAAAAATATGCTTGTATATATTTAGAAACTATTAAAAACAAAATAAAAATTTAAAAATCAAAATTCCAAAAATGCCCTTTCACCATGTACATAGACCATCATCCTTTATTTATTTAACCCTATAAATAAATGTATTTATTTTCAAAACTTTTCGTGAATATTCTATGGTATATTTTGTAAATAAAGCAAATAAAAAGAAACACAACAAAAATCAAATAAAAATTACAAAATTAAAAATACAAAAATACATTGTATAGATACCATGTATATAAATGTATACAACTATTTATTTCACCCTTGTGTATAAATAATTAAAATAAAATAAAAATACCATTTTGTTCTTTATTTTATGATGTAAATAAATAAAATATAAAATGGGCATAAAAATACATAAAAATAACAAATCAAAAATCAAAATTTAAAATCTATATAGTGTACATATACCTATATATATAGCTACCCTATTTTTATTTCCAAAAATTAATTAAAAATCACCAAAAAATAGAAAAAAATAAAAGAAAAATATTTCATGTTTTGAGTTTTTCTTAATTCGGCTTTTTCTACCTTAAATTAAATAAACAAAAAAAAATAAAAACGTGGCAGCTCCTGATTGGTCCACGGGGGATTGTTGACCCCGGTCAACTCCCCCGCGGACTCTTTCCTTTTGCGTCGACTCGCTCCCGACCCGACTTCGTCGATTTCTCCACGCGTCTCCAGCCTGTCGCCCCCGCGAACCCCGCGCCCGGATTCTTCGCCGTTCATCCGACATCCTCGCCAGATCCTTCGCCGTGGGATCCACGCCTTCCATAGCTGCCTCCACTCAACCCTAATCGGCCCTGTCTCCATATATATCCCGACCTCCGCCGCCTCCGCGCCTCATCTTTGGCTCGCCACTTTCATTCCCGTGACCTCCAGAGCAATCGCCGAGGTGACAGCTCACGTTTGTCCCTGTTGCAGTGAGGAGAGGGTGCCCCGACCATCGATCCGGCAGCTTCGCGCCGCCGTGCTCCGCCGCTTGCAGGAGCTCGAGCCTCAGGCCTTGACGCCCTTCGAGGCTACGACCGGGAGCTAGCTAAGCTCCAGCACAGTCTTCCGCACCACCCAGGTAGATCCTTTAGGCCATAGTTTAGCGTAAATCTCGATTTTTAGTTTACTGTTAGCGTAGCTCCGCCGCCGTCGCCAGCCACCTCCGATACCCCATCTGCCATTCCGACCCGACCATCATCTTCGCCAGACCTCTCCGCATCTTCTTCACCCATTCACCCAACCCAGATCGCACAGGATCTGGGAATCGAGCTCCTCCGCCGACCACCTTCGCCGGGGCTCTCCATTCCGACGCACCATGCACCTTCACGCCGCCTAACCGGGTCGAGGCAATTTGCCCTCGACCCGTGAGTCTTCTGGTTCGCTTTTCAGGTCAAGATAAGGGTCATCTGAGACCCTTCGCCATCCAGCCAGGAGACCCAGCTCCGACGCCTTCGCTCGAGCTCCTCGGAGCTCAGCGTGCTCGTCGGAGACCACCAGGAGACGCGGGAGCCTTCCGCGATTCTTCTCCGACCTCCAGAAGGCTCTCCAGAGGACCCTAGCGCACGCACGAGCCCGACGAATCTCGTCGGCGACCAGTTCTTCCAGGATCCTCCAGAACCGTCAGATTCTCCTCCTCGCTCCAGATCTGATCCGAACCATTCATCTGCGGAGCACTGCCACCATCCGATCATCCCGAGGGTCGATCTTGACCGCTCGCGCAGAGAGAGAGGCACCAGCTAGCCTCAACCGTCAGATTCGACACGCGTCCTCCTCTCAGCCGTCGATTCACCAAGAGTATCTCCACCACGCTTCGTCACCGTCAGATCTGCTACGTGGAATACTTTCCACCGTTCGATCAGGCCAGCCCTTCCAGAGTTAAAGGCGCACCCGTTCTCCACCGTCCGATCAGCCACGTGGCGCACATCAGGCCGTCGATAATAATAAAAGGGGTAAATTCATCTTAGGCCCCTCTGTTTGTTTCATTTCATTTTAGTCCTGTAATTTTTAAATTAAGTTGTTTATTTTCTGGGATATTTGCATTAAGGACCTCATACTTACTTTATTTGCATTTATACCCCTGTCTACGTGGACCACGTGCTTCGTCACGTGAACTTTATTGGGTTATTTGCAATATAAACCCTGTAGTTCTGGATGTTACGGATTGGATAAAAAGTTTTCTTTATTTGCATTTATGCCCCTGTGCGTGATTTAATTCCCCATGTGCGATATTTTTTGGGTTATTTGCAGATAAGCCCCTGGACTTTTGGGTACTTGTTACCAATAAGCCCTCGGAACTTATTTTTCTTACATTTGGGTCCCTGAGTGCCCCAGACACGCGCCTCGCGCGTGATTTCTTGGGTATTTTGCACCAGGACCCCCAGAACTTTGGGTATTTGCACTTTGGTCCCTATGCACAGTACCCCCTTTTGATTTTTGAATAAAATATCAAATCACCTCCAAATCCAACGAAAATTTGACACATGGCTCCTGCCATGGTGTAGGATTTTTGTAGATTTTTGAGGACATTTTTGATTTCATTTGCTATTTTTAAAAATTCAAAAACCCTTATTTTTTCTACTGTTTAGAGTCAAAAACCCCAAAAAATATCAAAACCCTTTTAAAAATTCTAAAAAAATTAGTTACTGTTTATTTTGTGTTCCTTGATTTTCTAGCCAATTTTGGCTATTTTTTCATTGAGTAAAAACCCTAAAAACTTAAAAACACCTCAAAACTCCTAAAAATCATAATGAATAATTTAAAAACTCAAAAACAATAATTTTGGTGCTCAAATTTTCCTTGTTTTCTCTAGTATACAGGAAAATTACCTCCAGGTCCCTTTGAGATCCTTAGATATTTTATCTTTGGGTTTTGGGCCTGGCTGGACAGTACCCCTTGCTTTTCGCACTGTTTGATTTTTAGGAAATAAAATAAACATCAGAAAAATCTCAAAAATTCACCAAAAACATAAAAAATATAAAACACATAAAAACATTTTTGTCTGAATTTTTGCTTGCTTTTTAATGCATTAAATAAATTGTTCAAGTTAATTGTTTGTGTGCTTTTCCTGTTTTCTTTATATTCCAAAAATCCTAAAAAAAATATAAAAACCCTTAAAAACACTAAAAAATACTCTCTCGGATTTCTGACTACATCGTAGGCCGCAAGGCCAATCTGTGCTCCTTGTGTTCGACCCTGGGTGCTATACCAGGTTAATCTCATAGCAGGACCGCTCTCTTTTGTGCTCGATTAGTTTTACATGTTCTGAGTGGTTGATTTTTCTTGATATACTTAGCCCGAGTGATTGAGGTCGCGACGACCATTTCTTTACCTTTACCTTAGTCGTTCGGGCGGTCATCAGAATGGCGCCGTTGCCGGGGAGCACGGCTTTGTAGTCATTTTTCCATATTGTCTCTCTATATTATCATTGTTCTCTGACACTCTCTCTTTGATTTTTGTGCGAGGTACTGCGTGGACAACTTGGAGTTTATTTTTTTGAGGACCCGCATGAGAAGAACAGCAGGGAGAGGAGGAAGAAGAATTTTATTTTGAGAGAGAACAATATTGTTTGTAATAATTTAGATCTTGGACATTTGTGGACACTTGTAACTTAGCGGGTCTGTTTCGCCGAGTACCGGTGTGCTCGGGGGACCCATTTGGATTTTCACGGCTTTTTCTGCGGTTTTGATAGCTAGCTGCCTTTTCCGGTGTTTACGCGGTTTTTCTCGAGCCCCTAGATTTAGGAATTTCTCTTGCTTGTGCCGTAATTAGTAGGGTCCCCACACTTAATTGCTTATCTGTTCCTATAGATCGTTAATTGGACCTACTAATAATAAATAATAAAAATAACTTAGTCGTTTTCCTGAGAACCTACGCGCCGCGAGCCTGCCCCGCAATCGCTACTCCTGAACTCGACCTGTCGAGAAGAGGAGGGGTGGGCCAAGACCGGACTCTTTGGATCAAGGGCGAGTGACTGAGTTAGACGGTTCTGCGCTAGGAATTGCTCATCTAGGACTCGGTTTTTCCTCGCTGCACCATTTAGGTAGTTTAATTCTGTCTTTAAATTCTGCGCGGATCACTTGCATGTAGAGTGCTGGAGACAAGGTACGCATTTCTTTCTCTGCATGCATCATTGATTTCTTCGCGCATCGGCTTTTTCGTTTTCTCCCTCTGTTTTTGGCTTAATCATCAGGAGAATCGGAAAATTCGTTAGGCCGCTTGTATTTATTTTGAAAAAAATTAAAAAGAAAAACAAAAAAAATTGGGACTGGATAACACTATTGACCCTAAAAGACACTTCACATAAAAAAATTGTCTTGGGGAGAGCAACCCCCTCATTGTTTGGTTTGATTGTGCAAGAGAGTGACCCGAACACTAGGTAAAGCCCTCCGGTGCTCATCTCGACTGATTACGGACTCTTCTGTGCGGGACAGTCGGTTGAGAGAGTATCGGGTATCCCAGCAGGTCACGTAATCGCTCTGATATTCTGTGTGTTCACCCAATAAAATTGACAAGATAAATTGACCGAGCTTTCACGGTCTTCAGATTGTGTTGCGTTGGTGAACCGGGGGTTTGCTTTGCGATCATATTTTCTCCAGATCCCATCCGCCCAACTCGCCAGATCAAGATGATGGGTAGACGATCTCTTAGGCAGCCTCTGGCTGCACCGCTTTCAGGCGCGTCTACTTCAACATCTAGGTTGGCCCGTGAGAGTCAAGACCAGCTCTCCGGGCCCGAGTACGATTCCACCCTGTTCTTCCTCGATCTCCTTTCTTTTGCTACTAAGAGACATGAGCCCGAGGAAAGACGAATTGATTTGACAGAACCTGAGTTGGGCTCATCTGATTTTGCAGACGTCACTATGGCCGGAGCCGGCAGTTCAGATCCAGACTCCCGACAACCCGAACATTTTGTACTAGACCAGGGAGCGATCAACTCCACCCTGATCGCATCATTAGAGACAGTACAGAAGCAGCTACGCGATCAGGGAGCTTTCATGATTGAGATGAGAAGGGAGTTGGAGCGACTCAGAGAAGAGAGAGATCAGAGCGAGCCTGAGGACATTCCTGATGCTGATGCAGAGGCAGCAGCCGCAGCAGCCGCAGCAGCGGCTGCCGCAGCGGCAGCCGCCGCCGGAGCAGGACCACCGAGAACGATGCGGGAGTTACACAACCCCGGATCTACACTGATGCACCATTGGGTGGTGGTACCTGCTATCGTGGGGGATTTCAAGTTCCCTCCAAACACCCTGCAGATGCTTCCTCATTTTCACGGACTCGCCACTGAGGAGCCCCACCTCCATCTCCAGGAGTTTTTGATGATTTGCAGCACTGTCCACGACCGTCATGTGGACCAGGATACGATTCGGATGATGGCCTTCCCTTTTTCACTGGCAGATAGAGCAGCCGCCTGGCTGAAGCATTTAGGGAAGTTCGTGTACACCTGGGAGTAGCTCCGCACCGAGTACTTGAACAAGTACTATCCACTCGGGCGGACGAATGCAGCGAGGGCCCTGATCAACAACTTCTCCATGCTCCCTAACGAGCAGTTTCACGAGGCATGGGAGAGGTTCAGAGAGCTTCTGGATAGATGCCCACACCACGACATTTCCAAGCCGAACCTAGTTCAGAGCTTCTTTAGTGGGATGACGCCAGAGCTTCAGGGTCTGGTAAATGCTTCTTGCGGCGGGTCCTACTTTGCCAAGGACCACAACCAAGTCTGGGCCATTTACGAGGAGATGGCCGAAAATTATATGGTGATGTCTCAGACTCGGTTGTACACACAGAGATCTCAGCAGCCACCAGGACCCGTGCAATACCAGCGGATAGCACGGGTTGATGCAGGTCCATCCAGTTCGTCCGCAGTTGCAGCCGCACAGGCAGAGTCGGCCGCTGCGGACATGGGGATTATCAGTTAGAAGTTGGGCCGCATGAAAATAATAGAGAAGAAGCAGTGCCAGGGCATAACTCAGATGGAGCAAATGGCACAAACTCTGAGCGACATGAAGACCCATATCTTGTGTCTTCAGGAGGCACAGACGGCTTCTCAGCCCCGTCTTCTGTCGCGAGGCGATTCCGGCGGCAGCCGCAGCTCGTCCCAGCGCTCCAGCTCCTTGCAGCAGCCTAGACAGGTTCACCTTGTACAGGCGGAGCCGTACCAGCAGCAACAGCCCTCTTACCAGTCACCACCATCTCCAGACTTACAGATGGTGGTATATCAGCCGGATCAGCCTCTGGATGTACTCCCACCAGCCCCTTACGATGCGGAACCGTTGATGGATGTCAACGAGATTTGGTATGTGACCGTCCTCAACCTGGAATCCGAAGAGACCATCCCGGATTCAGGTGGGGGAATGGGGGTAACCAGTCCCAACAGCAGCCAGCCGGTCAGGGAGGGCAGTACTCCCAGCAGAGAGATCACCAGCAGCCCCCTGCATACCAGCCACACCAGCCATCGTCCTTCGTACCTCGTCCCTACCAGCAGCAGGGACAGACTTGGAGACGTGAGCAGCAGGCTCACCAGCAGCAGCATCCTTCCTCTTACCCCTCTCAACCGCAGCAGCACCAGGTCCAGCAGCCTCATTACCAGAGAGGCAACCCGTCGGGCTCCCATGAGAGCCCCGCCTTGGATGATCTAGCCCGCATCTTCACAGAGCAGCAGGCTACATTTAGACGGGAGATGGACGAGTTCCGCCAGGAGATGCGGGACCTGATGAGAGGGAAGGCCGCCATCCCTGCACAGATCGAGCCTAATCCGAATAGCTTGAAGAGGAAGTCTGAGCAGGTAGTTCACACTGAGCCTACCACTCCTAGTGACTCATTTGATGATATATCGTCGGATCTATTTGATGCTGATTTTGTCACACTTAAGAGCGGTAGAAGACCAGCAGGCGGTGCCTTATCTGAGCGACAACGCGAGGATCCATCTAGAGCGCCACATGAGGAAGAGGAGAGCGGTACTGAAGCCGCACATGATGATGACGGTGGTACTGATGCCACCAGAGATGCTGATTCCACCGGCGGTACTGAGGCCGCCGCTTCACCATATCGAGGAGGTGGTACTGACGCCACCAGCAGAGCCGAGCCAGCCCGCGGTACTGAGGCCGCAAGATGTCTAGTTGTAGAGCCAACTAGAGGTGGTACTGAGGCCACCAATATTCATTCTGATAGAGATGTTGTCTTTCCTCGTATGAATGTATCTCAGGACTCTATTTTGAATAAAGGAAAAGGTTTAGTTTCTTCTGATCCCACTGTGGTGAATGATGTATGTGAGGATCCGGTCATCGAACCGTCTAGGCCTATTCCTAGTCCTTCATCTGAGAAGGACCCTGTGATCCCCTTTCCTAGAGCCCTTGAGTTGGGGAAGGGGAAGAAAAGAGAAAAAGATCCAAAAAAGAGAGAGCAGGAGGAGTTCAGCCAGAGCATGATAGACCGATTTCACATCCAGCTGACCCTCCATGAGGCTTTGCAACACATCCCTCTTCTTCAGCGATCCTTGAGAGACAGAACCACAGTCAGGAGGAAGAAGAGGAACAAAACCGCAGAGATTCATGTGTTGACAAAAGCCACGTGTTACGCAATCCAGAACCATCTGCCTACCAAGAGGCCAGATTTAGGAGCTCCATATGTCAGATGTCAGATTAGTGAGCAGAGGTTCGACCGTACTCTATTAGATAGCGGATCGTCGATCAACCTTCTTCCGGCAGCCCTTCTCAACCACTTAGAGTTGGGCACTCTTAGACAGAGCAGGACATACCTTCAGTTTGCTGATCGGTCTGTCAAGAGGCCAAAGGGGTTGTTGCGAGACGTTGTCGTCACGATTCAGGGTTTGCAATTCCCCGTGGACTTCGTAGTGCTGGACATGGAGACCCCTGACTCGTTGACCGATTCCCCCATCATCCTCGGTCGCCCGTTCTTGGCCACAGCCAAGGCAGTGACTGACCATGACAGTGGGAAGGTATTCTTTCGCGTCCAGGGCGAGAGTATACAAATAGAGACGGTTAAGGACCACAGAGCCAGAGATAGATCCCGCTCAGAGGGCAGTACAGATTCAGAACAGCTGACAGATACAGAGCCAGACATACACCAGGACTGTGATTTTGCGATCACAGATGATGAGGCAGCTTGGGCAGATCCTGCAGCACAGACCATCCTCTCATATTCAGATACAACTGATGTAGAGATGATAGCAGAGGATGGTCTGGAGAGCACAGCCCTGGTTCAGGATACTATTGAGTCAGCAGAGTCGGACCTTGATCGCGACACGATTTTCAGTGATGGTGGTACTGAGGCCACCCTGCTCTACGGTGGTACTGATGCCACCGCAGTTGATACAGATCCCTCGGATTCAGAATCTGATTGGGCAGATTGTGATGATCAGATACCCAACCTGGATCCACCTGAGCCTACAGATGAGGAGGAGGTAGAGGCAGAGCAGATCAGAGACAATGCAGAGGACCCGCCTTCTCCAGATCAAGTTTGTGAGAGTTCTTTATCATTTTCCCAGGCAGATTTGGCAGAATTGTCAGCATACACACATCTTCTTCAGAAGCCAGATTTGCCAGCACCCAGCTGTCCAGAGCTAAAGCCGCTCCCTACTTCGCTGAAGTATCGATTCCTTGCGGGAGAGTCTGAGATGTACCCAGTCATCATCTCTGCCGATCTGACTGGAGAACAAGAATCCCGTCTGATGGGGGTTCTTGAAAAGAACCGCAAGGCAATTGGATGGAGTGTAGCAGATCTCCATGGGATTAGTCCCTCGTTGTGCTCCCACCATATCTATCTCGAGGAAGGGGCAAAGCCGTCGCGTGAGTTCCAGCGGCGACTGAACCCCAACCTACGAGAGGTTGTCATGAAGGAAATATCAAAATGGTGGAGTGCAGATTTTATTTATCCCATTTCCGACTCCAAGTGGGTTAGCCCCTTGCATGTGGTGCCCAAGAAGACGGGCATCACGACTGTGATCAGTGAGTCGGGAGAGGAGATTGCTACACGAGTACCCACCTCTTGGCGGGTCTGCGTTGACTACAGGAGACTCAACCGGGCCACCAAGAAGGACCATTTCCCCCTGCCTTTTATTGATCAGATCATAGAGAGACTGGCAGGGAAGAGCCATTATTGCTTCCTGGATGGGTACTCGGGCTACAATCAGGTGGCCATTGCTCCTGAGGATCAGGAGAAGACCACCTTTACCTGTCCCTTCGGTACATACGCCTTCCGACGCATGCCATTTGGGCTATGCAACGCCCCTGCGACTTTTCAGAGATGCATGCTGTCGATCTTTTCGGACATGGTAGGGGAGTGTTTGGAGGTCTTCATGACGACTTCTCGGTTTACGGCGACGGATTCGATTCCTGTCTTGACTGCCTAGACCGAGTGCTCCAGCGATGTATTGCTACCCGCTTGGTTCTGTCTTGGGAGAAGAGTCACTTCATGGTGACTCAAGGAACGGTGCTTGGCCACATCATCTCCAACAGAGGCATGGAGGTTGATCCGGCCAAGGTTGACGTCATTAGAAAACTCGCACTGCCGTCCAATTTGAAGCAGCTACGGTCATTTCTGGGGCACGTTGGTTTTTATAGGAGATTCATTCATGATTTCAGCAAGATCGCCCGACCGTTGACTAATCTCTTGACGGAAGACACCGAGTTCCTTGTCGATGACAAGTGTCTTTCGTCCTTTGAGACTCTCCAGCAGTGTGTTATTGAGGCTCCTGTCCTTCAGCCACCCGATTGGTCTCTCCCATTCGAGATCATGACGGACGCCTCCGATTTTGCCGTGGGGGCAGTGCTGGGACAGAGGAGGGATGGAGTTCCATTTGCCATACACTATGCTAGCCGCACATTGGATTCCGCCCAGCGGAATTATACGATCACAGAGAAAGAGATGCTAGCCGTAGTGTTTGCCCTAGATAAGTTCAGATCGTATATCATTGGATCTAGAGTGACTTTGTTTACTGACCACACCGCCATCAGGTACCTCATGTCAAAGAAGGATGCCAAGGCCAGACTTACTAGATGGATCCTTCTACTCCAGGAGTTCGACATTGAGATCAAGGATAAGCCTGGAGTCAAGAATGTGGTGGCGGATCATCTTTCCCGATTAGAGCAGCCTGAGGATTCTGAGCAGATTGATCCTATTCGAGATACCTTCCCAGATGAGGCGATCCTTGCTATCGCCTCACTCCCGTGGTATGCCGATATTGTGAACTTTCTCGTTGCTAGGAAAGTCCCACAAGATTGGCCCAGGCAGAGGTTTGAGACCTTCCTTGCGAAGGCCAAGTCCTACCACTGGGAGGATCCCATCCTTTACCACGAAGGAGGGGATAGCATCTGGCGTCGGTGTATTCCTCAGGAGGAGCATCATAGTGTCCTCACTTACTGCCACAAGCTTGAGGCAGGAGGACATCATTCTGGGAGAAGAACGGCACAGAAAGTGCTCCAATCCGGCTTGTGGTGGCCTACCCTCTTCAAGGACTCTGATGAGTTCGTGAAGAGGTGTACTGACTGTCAGAGGATGGGCACTTGTGGACAACGTGATATGATGCCGATGCAGCCCATTCACTTCTGTGAGGTTTTTGACGCATGGGTCAGGGATTTGAGTACATTCTGTTGGTCGTAGATTATGTTAGTCGTTGGGTTGAGGCTATCCCCGCCCGAGCCGCTGATGCGAGGACAGTTTGCAGATTTTTGAGGAAGCACATCATCATGCGATTCGGGGTTCCACGAGTTCTGATTTCTGATGGGGGGTCTCATTTCGTCAACGACCAGGTAAAGGCACTTGCTAGTGAGTTCAGCATAGACCATCGTGTTGCCACACCTTACCATCCACAGACGAATGGTCTAGCTGAGGTGTCGAATAGGGAGATCAAGAATATTTTGCAGAAAGTCGTCCGCCCTGACCGAAAGAATTGGTCACAGCTTTTGGACTCGGTCTGGTGGGCATATCGGACATCTTTCAAGACTCCATTGGGTACATCTCCCTTTCGCCTCGTTTATGGCAAGCCATGCCATCTACCAGTTGAGCTGAGGCACAAGTCACTTTGGGCAGTTACAGATATCCTTATGGATCCAGATGGTGTAGGAGACCAGAGGAAGGCAGAGTTAGCCGCCCTGGAAGAGCTTAGAGATACAGCTTTCTCAAACAGCCTACATTATAAAGAGAAAGTGAAGGAGTGGCATGATTCTCATATCAGCCACAAGCATTTTGAGATTGGACAGAAAGTATGGTTGTTTGATGCAAGGCTACGATTATTTCCAGGGAAGCTACAGAGCAAATGGAAGGGACCTTACTTGGTCAGAAAGGTACACGATAACGGTAGCATTGATATATCTGAGTTATCTTCTGAGAGTACCTTTCGAGTGAACGGCCAGCGGCTCAAGCCATTTCTAGATCATGAGCCGCGGGACGTTATTATTGCCGCTATTCATTTTGCGTGAGATGTGGTCTCTTGACTCACATCTTTTGCATCTCACGCCTGATTCTCACTGTTCTTCCGTCTGTATAGATCCAGTTGTCCATATCATTCTATTCTTTAGTCCCACATCCCTTTTCTCATCCTGTGATTATGCTATACTTAGGGTGTACTTTACCCTAAGTATAGGGGGGAATGTCGGACCTGCGAGTATTCTTTTCATTCTTTCTGCTCCTGTTTTTTGTTGCCTATACTTAGGGATATTTTACCCTAAGTATAGGGGGGGCAGATTCTGTATCTTCTTCACTCGGCTTTCCCTTCATGTACAGCTTGCTATACTTAGGATTAGTTAATCCTAAGTATAGGGGGAGACCACCGAGTTCCTCTCATTCTATTCATTTATTCATTCCTGTACTTAGCCATTCCTTTTCACTTCCCTTTTACTAAGCACGAGTTATGTCTTCTTCATCGCTCTTGATCACTCTGATGACATCGTTCGAGCTAAGTATAGGGGGGGTGTGTATATATTTCATATATACTTTAGCCATAACTCGTACTTTGTGTGAGTGTGTTAATAAATAAAATGGCTAAAAATCACAAAAATTTAAAAATTTTTCATGTACATAAACCTCTTTTATCTTGCACATACATAGCTAGTGTACAAAGTATTTTTGTAAAAATGATTTCAAAAATCTTTTGTGTAAAGCTTGTGTAAATATTTTGTATCAATTAATTTTTTAATTAATTATTTTATTTATTTAATTATTTTATCAATTAACCTATAAAAACCTTCTTCCTTTGTACATTCCTGCCTTTTTTATTTTTCTCCTCTTTTTAATGGGCTCCTCCTCCTTTCATTCTTTGATCAATCTTTGGTGGAGAGGAGTCTGATCTTCGAGAGATATCTTGTTGAAGAAGTGTGCCTAGTCTTCGAGCCGTCCGATGACAGCGCATTGGCCCTCGTTGAGGCCATAACGACATTTCCGATCCCAAGGGGAGATCCACTTTTATTTCCTGTCAATTTTCCTAGGTAGATTTTGATTTAATCTTTCATCCGATTTTGTGATTAATTGTTCGAACTTAAAATCAATAAAAAAAGCATCATCACATTTTGATCCACTTCCGACATCGAATTTTTCATCTCATCTCTCAATCTCTCTGTTTCACATTCTACCTCACACAATCTATCACCGCCGACCATGTACAGTGGTCGGTGATAAGGATCCTTTCCTCACGCTCCATCGGATCCACATTCACATCCTCATTTTGTCAATAAAAAAATGCATAGTTTTTTATCTCTAACATTTGTTTTGCAGGAATAAATAATCAATTTTTTAAAAAATAATTGTTGTTCTTCCTTTCTCTCTAACCTTTGTTTAGCAGGAAAAATTAAAAAAACTTCCTCTTTTAGCTCTTGTTTGCATTTTTGTTTCATAAAAAAATTCATTTATGTTTACATAAAAAAGGAAAACAAAAAAAGAGGGGAAGCAGCAGGCGGCAGCGCCGCTCACCGCCCCTCCGCCTAGGCCCTCTCCACCGAAGGCAGCGTGACCCCCCGCTTGGACCGCCCCTCCGCCCCACTTCATAGAGACGGTGCTTGCAACTGACGCATCTCCGCGCTGCGCGGTGGCCATGCCTGAGCCCCCTCAGCATCGACCTCCGCAGCGTGCGCGACCCCTTCCGCGCCACCGTTCTGCCACGCGTATCGCCGTTGCCGCGTCCGCATGTCACCCGTAGCCACGCGACGGCCACACCGCTCCTCTGGCAACCTACGCAGTACTTTGTCGAAGCCTCCCTGCGGCAGCCAAGCTCCTCCTCTGTGCCTTTGTGAACGGCCCTCGTACGACCACCGCTGTCGTCGCATCCGTCTGCGCCTCCCCCCTTTTTGCTGCGACAGTCAAGGAACCACTCTATCTCTTTTGAAGGAGCGAACCAAGCAAACGAACCCTAGGGTTCACTTTTTGAAATAAAAAATCTTTTGAAAAATTGTAACAAAACCCTCCGAAGTTTTTGAATTAGTAAAAACACCCCCGTGCTTTAGCCAATCATGTGTGTGACACATGTTTAGTCGGTATTTATTTTTTTCTTCCTCTATTTATTTATTGCTTTATTTTCTGCAAAAACTTTGAGCGAATTCTATTTCAGTCCCTATGCTTCCAGAACTTTAATTGCATGCTCTTTTGGCTTGCTATTTTGTCTTAATAAAATATTTTTATTATTCGAAAAATTCTCAAAAAAATATAGTATGCTCCTGCTATGTCTTTGCACATTGTACAAATTTTCTATAGCATTTTTCTCATTTGATATATTTAAAAATTCAAAAATAGTGTCTTTTTGCCTACTCGAACTTTGAAAATCTATAAATTCGAAAATTAGCCTAAAAATTTCAAAACAATTAATATAGGTGTCTTTTATTATCTTTTACTTTCTATCCAAATATCATGCACAGAACATTTATAAAAATAAAAGAAGTTACGAAAAACGAGAAATCTTAAAAAAATTGTAGAAAATTGTAGAAAAATCTAAAATCACTGATCTTAATCTATGTTTGTAGATAGTTAATTACAATTTAGCTTAAAAATAATTTCCATGAGTATTAGGTATTTAAAGAAATTTTAAGTTGTAAAATACTCTTGGCACACATTGTTTTATATATTTTTCACTATTGGATTTTTATAAAAGCACAAAAACATCAGAAAAATCTAAAAAAATTGCCAAAACATTTTATGACATATAAAATATAAAAAAAATTATTCCTAATTTTTTGAGCATTTTTAAATAGTCTGAAAAATACAGAAAAAAGTGTGGTGTTGTGTGTTTTTATTCCTTTGTGCTTGTTTTGAAAAATAAAAAAATAAAATAAAATAAAAATTGAAAAACCACTAAAAAAACATTTTCGAAAATAGACTACATAGTTTTTAAATCGTGCTACTTGTGTTCGACCATGATTACTATACCAAGTAAATAGAATAGCGAAACCACTTGCATTTGATTGTTTGATTGATATATCTTTTAAGTGGTTTAAATAAATTTTTCTCATAGACCGATTGAGTGGTTGAGAACAACAACATTGTGATATTTTTTTCCATCTTAACCGCATTGGATTTCGTGTCATCAGTATTGGAATGCATATGTCAGCTATTGAGCATTATACTATCCTCAAATATCATCTTATGATTCATCTATTCCCATCTAATGTGGCATGTCCACTATGCTATAAATCTTGCCTATACATTTTTGGGAAGCAATGCAGTTCATTGTTGTGAAATCCCATGTTTTAAATGTAACCATGATCTTTTTAGGGATGCCCTTTATGATGTACTTGAGCATGTTGGGGTTGCTTCCAAGAAAGACATACATGTAAACGTTTTGACTGATCCACAAGAGCAAAGATCGACACTCAGACCACCAGATGTTTTAATATGTGGATGGGCTAGAGGAAAAGGTGTACGTTTGATTTGACTGGAGTTTCTCCATTAGTGGGCATTATCAAGGGTGATTTTATTGTGGGAGACACTGCATAGAAAGCCGTCTTAGCTAAAGTTGCTAAGCATGAGAAGGCATGTATTGAGAATCTATATGTTTTCATCCCTTTCGATTTTGATACTTTTGGATTCTTGGAAACTAAAGTGATAGAGCCTTTCAAGAATGTTCAAAAAATTATGCATAGTAATGTTATGGTTCCCTGGTTTATTGATGTTGTGGTTTGAAGAATTGGATTTACCATCCAAAGAAATTGTCGGTGCAACTTGTTGTTCATCTCTCATCAATCTTTCTATAAAGCAAGATTTAGAATCACGAAAATATCCTCTTAAAAGTAGAGATTTTAATATTTGAAAATACTAAAACATAAAATTCTTTGTATTAATATACCCATAAAAATCACATAATCTTGAAAAGAAGCACGTAAAAATCTTGGGTTGTAGGTTTTTGAAACTCCTAGCATACTCACACATACTCATCTATGTTGTCTTCTTCAGTTTATCCTTAAGACTAGTTTAAGTAAAATATACAAGTTTATTTAATACTGAGAATCTCATGTGCTACAACTAACCTAAATTGACATAGATTTTTTTGGTATTAGATTATATTCCATCAAACTCATGTTTGGAGAGGGAGTAATATAGTGAACTCATTGCCTGGGAGTTGAGCATTATTTTTCTCATCTCCACATCTGAATATTTGATCCCCTTCTCCTCAATTTACTAGAACTCTCTTCTGACCATGTTCAAGATGACAAAATCTATATCATATTAAATACGATTATCTTTGTTTTCCAATCACGCCTTTTGATGATGCACCTGACAACTCGGGTTAAGTGTGTAAATAAACAATAGTCATTGTGACCCAAATTATCAAGTACGGTCAATCGGAAAAAAATTGTATTTTAAACCACTTAATAGAAGATAAATCAATCAAAGCAAATGTATGCAGTTTTCACTATTCTATTTACCTGGCACAGCGACCAGGGTCGAACACAAGGAGCATGATTTAAAAACTTTATAATCACTTTTTGGAATGAATTTTTAGTGGTTTTTGAATTTTTTTTTATTTTTTTTCAAAATAAGGACAAAAGATAAACAACACTACACTACTCTCTTATTGTATTTTTCAGACTAATTAAAAATGCTCAGAAAGTTACTGAGAAATTTTTTTGTGTTTTATATATTTTAAAATATTTTTGGTAATTTTTTTAGATTTTTATGATGTTTTTGTGATTTTATAAAATGTCAAACAATGAAAAACAAGGGAAACAATGAACGCTCAGGAGTATTTTGCAACTTAAAAATGCTTAAATTGCTCAATAATCCTGGAAATTATTTTTAAAATAAACTACCAAGAATTATCTACAATCAGAAACTAAAATCAGAATTTTTTGATTTTTCGTTAATTTTCTATAATTTTTTTAAGAATTTTTGTTTTTCGCATTTTTTGGGTTTTTATAAAGAGTTAATGCACAAAATTTAAAAGGCAATAAATTTTTTTGGAATTTTTAGAGAGTTTTTTAAATTTTAGGAATTTTCAAAGTTCTGACAAGCAAAAATATACTGTTTTTTATTTTGTCAATATATCAAACGTCAATAAAATTTGATGAAAAATTTATACAATGACAAATACTACATCAGGAGTATGCAAAATTTTTTTGAGAATTTTTAGATGAGCAGAAACATTTATTTCATTAAAAAGATCATGCAAAGCGTATTTATGAAAAGTAAGGACTAAATTGCAATTCTTCAAAGTTTTTGCACCAGAAATATAATAAAAATAAAATTACATGCTGAATATGAAATTTACCCAATTATAGCGTGTTGCGCACGTGCATGTACTAAATAGGGGATGTCATTGCAATTATGAATACCTTCAAAGGTATCTTTGTAATTTTTCCACAAATTTTCTTTTAATTTCCAAGAGCCCCACTAGGGTTCTTCCTCCAACCATTCATTTCCAAGGAAAAGATGGCACAGGGCCGGCCGCCGCCACGAACAAGGGAGGCGGATGCTGTTGCGGAGGGAGACTGGAGCGGGGCCAACAACGGTTGCATGGGGCGGTACTTGTGAGAGGTCGCTCACGACGGTGAAGGGGCTTCGGGCGCTTCAAGCTAGGCAGTCAACGTCGGAGGTGGAAGGCGATGCTTCCGTGCGGAGGAGCAGGTACGCGCGCGGTGCACGGGGCGAGCGAGAGGTCGCAGTGGCGCGCCTGAGAGGGCACAAGGGGTGTTGGTGTTGGCGACGAGGAAGGCGGTGGGTCGCACGGCAGGAGGCGGCACGATGCGCCGCCCTCACACGGTGGTCATGGGGGATGCTGCCACGACGCGATGGGAGGCACGGCCTGCCGCGTGGAGGCACGGGCGCACAACCCTTGGTGGAGGGGCGGGTGGCTCGGCGCCGCCCAACAGCGGCGGTCTGGAAGCGGAGGACGTCGGTGCTGGGACTTAATGCGGCGGGTGGCTTGCATGCACATCATGCATGGCAGTCGACGGAGGAGGCCCGCACGCGGGGCGGCAGGAGCAGGGAGGCGTGTGCGGGAACTCGGCGGGGGCCGTTGGCTGGCGAAGGCGGTGCAAACTGGACGTGGAGGAGAAGGCCACTCCAAATTTTTTTGTGTTTTTTGTTGTTTTTTTCTCTAAATTAATATTAAAAGATATTTTTTTAAAGTTTTTAAGCAAGACTTGTAGACATACACAAATAGAAAAATTTATTTATTATTTTTTTAATTTTTTTAAGATACTACAATACAAAGTTTAGAGAGAGAGAAGAAGAACAAAAATTTTATTTCTCTTTTTTTAATTCTTCCTGCAAAAATTAATGTGAGAAAAACAAGAAAAATAATTTCATGTTTTGTATACACAAAAATGGGAACTGTGAACGGGCGGATCTTGCGATATGGAAGAGAAATCCGTGACTCCGACCACCGTATGTTGTTGGAGGTGATAGGTTGTGCGAGGTAGAATGTGAAATGCGTAGAGATCGAGAAAATGGTATGGTAATTGGAGTCGGACGTGAATGTGTGTGGTGAGAAATTTTTTTGATTTTTAAAGATCTAAAAAATGATAAAAACGAAGCTGATTTTGAACATGCGATTTATCATAAAGAAAAAAAGACAAGAAATAAAATTGGATCTCACCTTGGGGTCAGAAATGCCATGATGGCCTCGACGAAGGAGGATGTGCTATCATCGGACGACTCAAAGGCTAGACACCCTTCTTCAACAAGATGGCTCTCGGAGAACGGGCTCCTCTCCACCAAAGATCGATCTAAAAGTGAATGAGGAGGAGGAGCCCAATAAAAAGAGAAGAAAGATTAAAAATGGAAGATATGTACAAATAAGGAAAGTAATTAGTGGTTATTTAAATAAATAAATTAATTAAATACATTTATTAAAAATGAAATTCGGATTTAAATAAATTAAATAATTTCAAATAATTAATTACCCACCATAATGGTGGTCATTAAAGGTATGGAATAAAATCCTATAGACATGGTAAGTATATAAATCAAATAATTAAATACAAATTTCGTAATTAAATTAAATTAATTCAATAATATTAGATAATTAATTTTTTTGTGATTTTTATTTAAGGAATTTAGTTGTATACACATATTATACACATATAGTACACTATACATATATACCCTTAGGGAAATAATTTCTAAACACATTTTTTAGATTTATTATTTCTATTTTTTATTCTTAACAGAAATAATATTTACAAATATGTACATTATGTATATAAAAATAAATAAGAATAAATATGTACAATAAATAATGATGAAACTGCAAAACACCACAGAAAATTGACTTTTTAACCGTAACTCCAAAAATTATGAACCACAACTATTTGAAAGATAATTTAATTTAGAGTATAATGGAAGTGAGTTTGGTTCAATTCAAGATCATATGGAGCCGGAATTGGTCTTTCAATGATCGCTTTGCGGCTTTTTCTGAGGGTGATTAATTGTAATATATACATCGTTTTATTGGACAATTATTTTTATTATTTACAACATATTTTTATTTACAACTTTTGAATACAAAAAATTAATTTGAGGTCAAATTATGTACAAATAAAATAGTACAAGTTTTATACAAATATACAAGGAATTTATGCACAAATTATTTTTGGATTTTTGACAGAAGACCCTATCTCCCCCTACTTTATTCCTGGTCGATAAGATCAAGTCTTGACCTTCTCTCAGGGGTCGGGTCAGTCTGTATTTATTGCATAAATACATACATTCTCTTCTTTTCTTTCCTTTTTCTTTTCTTCTTTATTCTTTTATTTAAGCACAAAAAGTGTTAAAAATACAGCATGCAAAATGGTAAAATTATGGAATTAGTGGGTATTTACAGGTTGACTTAGAAAATGAGACTAAAATAAAAGAATAAAGGTGATGATTCGTGGATTCATCATTCCCCTATACTTTACCTTTGCTAGTCCCTTAGCAAACACTTATTTGAAAAATAAGTGCAAACAAAAATAAAGAAAAGAAAAAGGAAAGAAGTTAGAACAATGTTGACTTTTAAACTTATCTTCATAAAAATGTAGTCTGGAGCTTTGTCAGACCTTTGAATTATTAGTGTGTCGGAACCTTATCTGGATATGGATTTAAAACCTAACAGCCTCTAAGTTCCACAAGACTCTTATTCAGGTCTCCTCAACAGTCAGATCAGAACAAGTCTACATACACAAATTCTTATGAATATGAATTCTTACTTGTACGATGTAAGTGAAATATAGCTTCCCATCTTAGAAGTAGCAAAGAAACAACCTTTCTCAACAAGGTAACTCTAATCCCCCGGTCTAGCAACTCTTTCCTCGAGGAGCGGGGATATTCCCTTCTAAGTTCAAGTATAACCAGCTCAAGAAGAGGGGATGGAGAAGAGAATGGACGGTGACCATTGTAGCTACCCATCTTTGGATGCATGACCAGTGTAGCCATGTCACCCGCTACAAGCTCACAAATATTTGACTTTGAAGCTCTAAATCCTTTTTTTTCACTTGTATATACTCTCCGACAGGCATTTTACTTTTCAATCAGGCATGCCCACTTTTGGAGATTCTGCACTTTTTCATTTTTTAAAAAAATATAAACAAGGTGCAGCATGTATATAAGGAGTTTTTCCTCTTGAGCCAGTAGACTATCCCTCTTTTGAAGCGTTATTGCAACCCCACAACATCATGTATTTAGACCTCAACATCACCAAACCAGGTTGAGACGCACTTCCCTCCCTAGAGGAGGACGACAGGTTCTGCCTAGATGTACTACTCTTGTATGCTACCCCAAGCCAAAAGATTCTTCCCCCTCACTACATCCTCCATGAAGAGCTATGTGTAGAGTGCTTTGTCCAAGGTAAGCCACGATCTGAAAGAATCATGCGTTTGTTGTTAATTATTCTACTTAGACTTATCAAGATGACATGTGAACATTGTCTTATGGACTCAAAGAATTAAGTCACTAGGACCTGAAAAGTCTTAACTCCAAATCTTATAAGGTTCCTTTGAAATTAAGTGGATTAAGGTCCAGCTAAGCTCCATTCTTAAAATTTATTCCAAACTTACTTTAATTGTCAAGACTATCCTGAAAAATGCACATGCTAATTTAAGAAAATATGTACAATGCAATGAAAATAAAATCTTTTTGTGAAACAATTTTTAAAACTTTGAAAGTTTTATGAATTTTTGAAAAGTGATACATATGCAAATTTTCTTTGTTTTTTTAATGCAGATAATTAGAAATACATACAAGTATATATACAAATCTTTTTTAGATAAGGTTTAGGGATTATATACACATATTTACAAAGAAATGAGTCAATTATTTACAAGAGTCATAAGAACGAATTTACAACTTGACTAATTTATACAAGTATATACACAGTTGGATTTTTATTTTTATTTTTAATTTTTTTATTCATTTTTTATTTTTATTTTTGTTTTTATTATTTTTTGTGATGCATATATTCCTCAAAATTATTTAAAAATAATTTTACAAAAAATTTTAAAACTATAGTCCAAAATAATTTTTCACACAATTTTACAATCATTTACAATCATTTGAAAACATTTTGCAAACATTTTTCAAACAGTATATATAGATTTTCAAAATAATTTTTCAACCATTTTTCCAAACATTTGCAAATAGTTTTACAAAATCATTTTTTCTCACAAAGATAATTTTTTTTACAAGATACAATATTTTTACAAAGGTTGAAAATATTTTAAAACATTTTTCAAACAGTTTTTAAAAGATATTTCAAATAGATTGTCAAACTACTTTCAAAATATTTTTTATAATGTTTTAACCTGATTTATTAGTCAGTATGTACAAGAAAGAAATTTGAGGAAATTTCTGCATCTTTTTTTATTTTTTTGTTTCAGTATTTACACAGTAATTTAGCCATATTAAAAATATAAAAGTACGAGTTATGGCTAAAGTATATATACAATATATACGACACCCCCTATATTTAACTCGGACTATGTCCTCATAGTGATCAAAGAGCTGGAAAGAAAGACATAACTCATGCTAAGTATAGAAAAGTGAAAAGAATAGTAAACTACAATGATGAATAAAAGAATAAAATCAATAGAAGTCGGTGATCCCCCTATACTTAGGATCAAGTAATCCTAAGTATAGAAGACTGTACACAAGGGGGAAAATGATAAGTAGAATGTATTGAGTTTACCCCCCATACTTAGGGTAAAATATCCCTAAGTATAGGCAATAAATCAGAGGTAAAAAGAATCAAAAGAATAATCACAAGTATGACATCCCCCTATACTCAGGGCAAAGTACACCCTAAGCATGGAATGATCAGGAGATGAATACGGGGTGTGATAAATAATGTATGATATGGAAAAATAGATCTATACAGATGTGATCAATGTTGAGGTGCCTCTCAACATGCGCTAGAGTTTACAACCCTAGCTAGGCGCAAAGGCTAGGACAACGTTGTATCAAGGTTCAGGACGGTATCTGTGAGGCGAATACCGTACTGTCGTTGCAGTCTCAGTGAGAGAATAACAACGCACTCAACAGAGGAAATGATGACACCCAGGTAAACAATTAAGCGGGTGTTTGCTATCGGGTATAGATATGGGAAGATGAAATCGAGATCCGATTGCATAAAAGAAATCGTCAGCTCAAAATTTGAATGGAGTGAATGGATTGATCCAAAGAAATCGAACGTGGAGAAGGAAGGATCTGTCGGTGAATCCTCCACGTCAATCACCATCTTGAATAGATAAGGAAGATCAAGATCAGGAGACTCACTAAAAAGGTTGATACCTGATGCATTTAATGTAGACAAATCAGTGAAATCATTGAATACCTCAAAGATCAGGTCATCCGCGCGAGGGTCATCGAGGAGATAAACCTCAAACTCATGATCGAAAATATAAAAATACTCAGTCTCATGATCCGACAGATCGGATGCACTCCCAGAAACTGAAACCGAGTACGTGGCATCCTGCCGTAGGTAACCCTTGGGAAGTAATGTCGAATCATCAAGGAATTGGGGATCAATGCTATCAAATATCAGTTCCTCCAAAAATGTATCGACATCATCAAATGGGAGGACACAAGGCTCAAATATGTGATTATCAAGGTCTGTCAAATCAACAATCGGTCTCTCATAAAGCTCTCTATGCTGAGATGAATCCAAATATATCTATGAATCTGAGAAGATCTCTTGAAGAAAAGACACTGACTCAACTGGACATGGATACTGGAATGACTCAAAGGATGGCTGAGATGTGGGTTCCTCCTCTATTTCTTAGGATACTAGAACATCTAGAATCCAAGAATCCTTGATGTGGAAGTGCGAGACTGGCTCAAAATCTGATTATAAATCCAATGTAAACTCAACTAATGTCCGGCTCTGAGAACTCATAGTAGTGGTCAACACATCTATCATGTGAAAGGTAGTAGCATCCATATCCTCTTATTGGTGTGTGATGTTTGAATCATCATGATGTGTCACTCTCATCTGGTGTCATCTCTCCCTCGTGTGTTGCCCTGAATAAATCATCTCATGATAATGGGATGTCTGAAAGTGTATCCAAGATGGCTTCAATTAAATCCAGGTCAGGACTTTGGTATGAACCACCATACGAGGTAATGAAATATGTAATCTACTCTCCGGTCCTCCCCCTCATTGCGATGTGGATAAAGTCAGTCATCGAAAATCAATGATCTGGAAATCGCCTCAAAAGATCACGTAACCTCAACCATGAATGTATCAATGTCTCCTAGGGGTCAACTGAAAAATCATGAATGCAAGACTGCATCATCTCAGCTCTACGCTGGGGGCAAAATCTTTGCAAAAACAATGATCGTAAATCTCCCTATGTAGCAATTTTCCTTCCTAATCGTCTGTGCCAACTCTTGGCTTTACTCAGAAGTATAAACGGGGAGGTGGTCAACATCATGTCCTCAGAAGTGATATCAGAATATGATCGTGATCCACAAATATCCTCAAACTCATCGGGCACTTCCCTTGAAAATTTTGGTAGTAGATCAATGAACTCTAAATCCAGAATGAAGGGGTTCAATGTAGAAGCGGAGTGTGCTCCTTGATCGGTGTGCTCCTCCATCATCTCAAGATTAAAGTCATCTAAAGCTTGAAACTTCCCCATTTGATCTCCTATGAAATGCACTCTCATCTTAGCAAGGTAATTGCCCAGGTTTCGTATCTGATCAATTTGAACTCTTCGGGCGTCACTCACAGCAAGTCCCAATAAAGAAGGTGGGTTGGAAGCAGAGGAAGATGGGATGTCGGTCGGAGTTCCGACCTCCCAAGAGAGTGGATGAAAATGATGGGAATGAAGTGAAGAAGCCGCAAAAGCCGGCTGGAATGGAATGTGACCGATCATGACAAGTGGGAAGGAGTGGAGGGTAGAAGTATGATGAAGGGAGGGTGGGTGGGAGAGATGGAAGGTGGGAGGGTAGAAAGTGAAGGTGACTGCTAAAGATAGAAGAGAGGATGAACATAACCGACTCAAGCCAAAGACATACAAACACAATGCAAACCCCTAATTCACCAACTCTACGCAAATCTGACCGTGAGATCTCGGTCTTTATCTTTTCTATTTTAGAGTTTAGTGATCAGACAAAAATTGTACAAACAATTAGGAGGCTTGTATAGGATTTGGGCACTACTGATTGCGCAAAAACCCGAGCAACTAAGGTAAAGGTATGAAAATTATGTAGGTCGTTGCGACCTCAGTCACTCGAATGCGTCAATCAAGAAAATGAACCACAAATGAAGATAAATCAATGAAACATAAAGAAGTGGTCCTGCTAGAGGATTAACCTGGTATAGCTCCCAGGGTCGAACTCAAGGAGCACAGATTGGCTAAATAGCCTACGATGTAGTCAGAATCCAAGAGAGTCTTTTTTTAATGGTTTTTATTTGTTTTTATAATTTTTTTAGATTTTTTAAATGATGAGAAAATGAGAGAAAGGAAAAACAAGGCAACTTCAACAATTTATGAAACACTCCAAAAATAATGCAAAAATTAAGGAAAAATGGTTTTTATGTTTTTTAAGTTTTTTACTGTTTTTGGTGAATTTTTGGAATTTTTCTAATGGTTAAATTATTTATTAAAAATCAAACAATGCGAAAAACAGAGGGTACTGTCCAGCAAGGCTTAAGATCCAAAAATAAAGTACTCTTGGATCTCAAAAAGCCCTAGAGGTAATTTTCCTATAAACTATGAAGAACAAGGAAAATTTAGGCACCCTAATTATTGTTTTTGGATTTTTAATTTATTTATTACAATTTTTATGAGTTTTTAGGGGTTTTTCAATTTTTAGGGTTTTTAATTGATGAAAAGTAGCCAAAATTGGCTTGAAAATCAAACAACAAGTAAACTACAGTATCTAATTTTTTTGGAATTTTTGGTGGAGTTTTTATATTTTTTTGGTATTTTTAAAGTCAAACAGTGGCAAAAATATGTGTTTTTGAATTTTTAAAAATAATAAATGAAATCAAAAATGTCCCCAAAAATCATAGAAATTCCTACACCATGGCAGGAGCCATGTGTCAAAATCTCATTGGATTTGGAGGTCGTTTGATATTTTATTCAAAAATAAAGGAGGGGTACTGTGCACAGGGACCTATGTGCAAATACCCAAAAGTTCTGGGGTCCTGGTGCAAAATACCCAAGAAGTCACGTGCCAAGCACGTGCCTGGGGCACTCAAGGACCTAAATGTAATAAAAATAAGTTCCAAGGACCTATTGATAACTCGTATCAAAAGTCCAGGGGCTCATTTGCAATTTACCCAAAATAAAACGCACATGCGCATAATCAATGCTCACAGGGGTATATATGCAATTACTCAAAACTTTTTATTCAATGAACAACATCCAGAACTACAAGGGGTCTTATGCAAATATCCCAAAGTAACACGTGACGAAGCACGTGGTTCACTACTGGCGGGGGTATAAATGCAAATCAAATAAATAGCAGGGTCCTTGGTGCAAATATCCCAGAAAATAAACTACTTGAATTAAAAATTACAGGACTAAAAAGAAAATAACAAACTACGAGGGGGCCCTACGATATTTACCCCTTTATTAGCCGACGGTTGGATAGGCGCCACGTGGGTGATCTGACGGCTGGGATGGCGGCGCGACTCCTCTCTTCGTTCCTTCGGCTCGATCGACGGTGGAGGGAGGTCCACGTGGATGATCTGACGGTGCTGGGCTCGGGTGCCTCTCTCCTCTGCTATCAATGGTCCGGATGAACTCCTCAAATGAATCGACGGCTGCTGCTCCTCGAAGAATGGACGGACACGATCAGAACTGGAGTGAGGGCTTCATCGGACGGCTCTGGAAGATGGTGGAGGAACTGATGGCCGGCGAACTTCGCCGGCCTCGTGCGTGGACTCCGGTCCTCCTCAGCTGCGGCTAATGATCTGAACACGTTCCTGGTGGCTGCCCGCAACTGACGGTGATGGCCGATGGCCCAACCGAGCCCTGGAGGGGCTCCGGCGAGGCCTAGCGGCGCGAAGCTCCGGTCTGAACTGTAGGGGGGCTCAGATGCCTCCCTTTGGACCTGCAAAGTAGACACGAAGGTTCGCGGGTCGAGGGCAAAATGCCTCGACCCCAGAAAGCGGGGTGAAGATGGTCTGTGCGGTGGGGCGAGCGAGCTCCGGCGAGGCGGAGGCGATGGAACTCGAATCCCAGCTCCGGGGCGAGCTGGGTTGAATGAGCGGGCGTAGAAGGTGCGCGGGGATACGGCGGAGGTGATGAGATGGTCGGATGGTCGAGATGTTACGCGAGGTGACCGGAATCGGAGAAATGCGTCGGAGATATGAATTGGGCGAAATCGAAAATTAAACGGAATAAAAGAACTAATCAACTACCTGATGGCTGCAGTAGACTGTGCTGGAGCTGCTCTTGCTCCTGGTCGTAGCTTCGAAGGGCGTCAAGGCCTGAAGCTCGATGCTCAACACCGGCGGCGGAGCAAGGACGGCGAAACACGCCGGATCGATGGTCGGGACACCCTCACCTCACTGCAACAGGGGCAAACGCGAGCTGTCACCTCGGGCTTCGCTCTGGAGGTCACGGGAATAAGGATGGCGATCCAAAGATGCGGCGCGGAGGCGGCGGAGGGAAGAATATATAAGGTGACAGGGGCGATTAGGGTTGAGGCTCGACGGCGATGGAAAGCGTGGATTTGATGGCGGAAGATCCGGCGAGGGAGAGGGATGAACGGCGAAGAATCCGAGCACGGGGGTTGAGTGGGTGACAGCCTGGAGACGCGTGGATAAATCGGCGAAGGAGGCGCGGCACGCATCTTCCAGAAAAGGAAGGAGTCCGCGGGGGAGTTGACCGGGGTCAACATTCCCCCGTGGACCAATCAGGAGCGGCCACGTGTGCTCGATTTTTGTTTATTTATTTTAGGGCAGAAATAGGCCGAATTAAAGAAAACTCAAAACATGAAATATTTTTCTTTTATTTTTTTCTATTTTTTAGTGATTTTTATTTAATTTTTGGAAATAAAAATAGGGTAGCTCTATATATAGGTATATGTACACTACATGGATTTTTATTTTTGATTTTTTTATTTGTTATTTTTATGTATTTTTATGCTCATTTTGTATTTTATTTATTTACACCATAAAATATGGAATAAAAGAATATTTTTATTTTATTTTTATCACTTATATACAAGGGTGAAATAAATGGTTGAATACATTTATATACATGGTATTTATACAATGTACTTTTGTATTTTCAATTTTGTAATTTTTATTTGATTTTTGTTTTGTTTCTTGTTATTTTATATATTTACAATATGTAACATAGAATATTTACAAAAAGTTTAGAAAATAATTGAATTTATTTACAAGGTTAAATAAATACAAGATAATGGTCTATACACATGGTGAAGGAAGGGTATTTTTGATCTTTTTGCTTTTCATCTTTTTATTTTGTTTTTAATAGTTTCTAAATATACACACAATATGGACAAAAATATTTTTGGGTGAGGAAAATATAAATTAATGTATTTACAGAAGTATATACACATGAGCTCCTATCTCCCTCTACTTTGGCTTTTATGCGGTCAGGCCCATGCTGAGCCCTCCCTTGGGTTAGGTTGCTCAATATTTATTCTAAATATTTCCCTCTTTTTCTTTTTGCTCTTTATTCTTTTTATTTTTGCACAAAAACATGCTAATTATAGGTTTTTACACAATGCATGCTTTTGGTAATTATTTGTATTTACACATATCTACATGTATTTGCAAAGGTTTTTGTAGCTAAAATAATAGAATAAAGAGTGATGAATGGGTATTCATCACCCCCTATGCTTTAACTTTGCTAGTCCCTTAGCAAACACTTATTTGAAAAAGAAGTGAAAAAGAAAGAAAAAGAAAAAGAAAAAGAGGATGTACATGGATCAAGGTTGACTTATTAAATTTTCCTTCATTAAATTGAAATATGGAGCTTGATCAGATCTTTGGATTATTAATGTGTCGGAACCTTATTTGGACTTAAGCTTAAAACTCAACAGCCTCCAAGTTCCACCAGTCTATGGACAAGACTCCTCAATAAACCAGATCAGAACAAGTCTACATACACAAACTCTAATGACCATGAATCTTTCCATGCAGTGTAAGTGATATGTGGCTCCCCACCTCAGAAGTAACAAAGAAACAACCTCCCTCAACCTGGTAACTCTAATGCCTCGGTCTAGCAACTCTTTCCTCGAGAAGCGGGGTATTCCCTTCTAAGTTCAAGTGCAACCGGCTCAAGAAGAGGGGGTAGAAGTATAGAGTCTTGGAAGCTTAGCCAGTGTAGCTAAGTCTCCCGCTGCAAGCTTCATGAGATGTAACATGATACCATAAGCTTTTGCTTTTCACTCCGGTGGGGTTATTAAATTTTCAATCCGACCCACCACTTTTTTGGAGTTCTTTTTACATTTTTTTTTTTCAAGAATTTCTGTACAACATATCTACATGGTGCAGCATATAAGAAATTTCTCCTTGAGCCAGTAGACTATCCCTCTTTTGAAGCTTTATTGCAACCCACAGCTTCTGTCTTTAGCTTTCAACACCACTAGACCAAGTTGAGGTGCACTTCCTTCACTATAAGAAGAAGAGAGGTTCCGCCTAGAAGTACTACCCTCATATGCTACCCCAAGCCAAAGGAAACTGCCTCCTCACCACCTCATCCGTGGAGAGCCATGTGTAAAGTGCAGGTGCAAGTTAAGCCATTGTCTCTGAGAGTCATGCGTGTGTTGTTAAGTGCTCTACTTAGGCTCATCAAGATGACATATGCTCATAGCCTAGTTGACTCAAAGAATTAAGTCCTTAGGGACCTGAAAAGCCTTAACCCTAAGTCCTATAAGGTTCCTCTTGAAGTTAAGTGGATTAAGATCTTGTTCAAGCTCCATTTCTCAATTTAATTCCAGGCTTAGTTCAAATGTCAACTCTCATCCAGGAAAAACTATATACATATATGTACACAAGATGCTATTTACAAATATTTTACAATCATGCAAAAATTTTTGAAAAAAAATGTTTTGAAATCATGAATGATGCATGAGGTGCAAGTTTTGCAAAATGATATTTACACACATTTACACAAGATTTTTGCAAACTTTTGATTTTCAAAACATTTTGAAAAAATTTGTACTATATACATAATTTTGATACAAAATATTTACACAAGCTTTACACAAAAGATTTTTGAAATCATTTTTACAAAAATACTTTATACACTAGCTATGTATGTGCAAGAATAAAAGAGGTTTATGTTCATGAAAAATTTTTAATTTTTGTGATTTTTAGCCATTTTATTTATTAACACACTCACACAAAGTACGAGTTATGGCTAAAGTATATATGAAATATATACACACCCCCCCTATACTTAGCTCGAACGATGTCCTCAGAGTGATCAAGAGCGATGAAGAAGACATAACTCGTGCTTAGTAAAAGGGAAGTGAAAAGGAATGGCTAAGTACAGGAACGAATAAATGAATAAAATGAGAGGAACTCGGTGGTTTCCCCCTATACTTAGGATTAACTAATCCTAAGTATAGAAAGCTGTACATGAAGGGAAAGCCGAGTGAAGAATATACAGAATCTGCCCCCCCTATACTTAGGGTGAAATATCCCTAAGTATAGGCAGCAAAAACAGGAGCAGAAAGAATGAAAAGAATACTCACAGGTCCGACATCCCCCCTATACTTAGGGTAAAGTACACCCGAAGTATAGCATAATCATAAGATGAGAGACGGGATGTGGGACTAAAGAATAGAATGATATGGACAACTGGATCTATACAGGCGGAGGAACAGTGAAAATCAGGCGTGAGATGTAAAAGATGTGAGTCAAAAGACCACATCTCACGCAAAATGAATAGCGGCAATAATAACGTCCCGCGGCTCATGATCTAGAAATGGTTTGAGCCGCTGGCCGTTCACTCGGAAGGTACTCTCAGAAGATAACTCAGATATATCAATGCTACCGTTATCGTGTACCTTTCTGACCAAATAGGGTCCTTTCCATTTGCTCTGTAGCTTCCCTGGAAATAATCGTAGCCTTGCATCAAACAACCATACTTTCTGTCCAATCTCAAAATGCTTGTGGCTGATATGAGAATCATGCCACTCTTTGACTTTCTCCTTATAATGTAGGCTGCTTGAGAAAGCTGCATCTCTAAGTTCTTCCAAGGCGGCTAACTCTGCCCTCCTCTGATCTCCTATACCACCTGGATCCATAAGAATATCTGTGACTGCCCAGAGTGACTTGTGCCTCAGCTCGACAGGTAGATGGCATGGCTTGCCATAAACGAGGCGAAAGGGAGATGTACCCAATGGAGTCTTGAAAGAAGTCCGATATGCCCACAAGACCGAGTCCAAAAGCTGTGACCAATTCTTTCGGTCAGGGCGGACGACTTTCTGCAAAATATTCTTGATCTCCCTATTCGACACCTCAGCTAGACCATTCGTCTGTGGATGGTATGGTGTGGCAACACGATGGTCTATACTGAACTCGCTAGCAAGTGCCTTCACCTGGTCGTTGACAAAATGAGATCCCCCATCAGAAATCAAAACTCGCGGAACCCCGAACCGCATGATGATGTGCTTCTTCAAAAATCTGCAAACTGTCTTTGCATCTGCGGCTCGGGCGGGGATAGCCTCAACCCAACGACTAACATAATCTACGGCCAACAGAATGTACTCAAATCCCTGACTCTTAGGGAATGGACCCATGAAATCGATACCCCATGCGTCAAAAACCTCACAGAAGTGATAGGGCTGCATCGGCATCATATCACGCTGTCCACAAGTGCCCATCCTCTGACAGTCAGTACACCTCTTCACGAACTCATCTGAGTCCTTGAAAAGGGTGGGCCACCACAAACCGGACTGGAGCACTTTTTGTGCCGTTCTCCTCCCAGAATGATGTCCTCCTGCCTCAAGCTTGTGGCAATAAGTGAGGACACTATGATGCTCCTCCTGAGGAATACACCGACGCCAGATGCTATCCCCTCCTTCGTGGTAAAGGATGGGATCCTCCCAGTGGTAGGACTTGGCCTTCGCAAGGAAGGTCTCAATCCTCTGCTTGGGCCAATCTTGTGGGACTTTCCCAGCAACGAGAAAGTTCACAATATCGGCGTACCATGGGAATGAGGCGATAGCAAGGATCGCCTCATCTGGGAAGGTATCACAAATGGGATCAATCTGCTCAGAATCCTCAGGCTGCTCTAGTCGGGAAAGATGATCCGCCACCACATTCTTGACTCCAGGCTTATCCTTGATCTCAATGTCGAACTCCTGGAGTAGAAGGATCCATCTAGTCAGTCTAGCCTTGGCATCCTTCTTTGCCATGAGGTACCTGATGGCGGTGTGATCTGTGTACAAGGTCACTCGGGATCCAATGATATATGATCTGAATTTATCTAGGGCAAACACTACTGCTAGCATCTCCTTCTCTGTGACCGTATAATTCCGCTGGGCGGAATCCAATGTGCGGCTAGCATAGTGTATGGCAAATGGCACTCCATCCCTCCTCTGTCCTAGCACTGCCCCTACGGCAAAATCAGAGGCGTCCGTCATGATCTCGAATGGGAGAGACCAATCGGGTGGCTGAAGGACAGGAGCCTCAATTATACACTGCTGGAGAGTCTCAAAGGACGAAAGACACTTGTCATCGACAAGGAACTCGGTGTCTTTCATCAAGAGGTCAGTCAACGGTCGGGCAATCTTGCTGAAATCATGAATGAATCTCCTATAAAAACCAACGTGCCCCAGAAATGACCGTAACTGCTTCAGATTGGACGGCGGTGTGAGTTTTCTAATGACATCGACCTTGGCCGGATCAACCTCCATGCCTCTGTTGGAGATGATGTGGCCAAGCACCGTCCCTTGAGTCACCATGAAGTGACTCTTCTCCCAAGATAGAACCAACCGGGTAGCAATACATCGCTGAAGCACTTGGTCTAGGCATTCAAGACAGGAATCGAATCCGTCGCCGTAAACCGAGAAGTCGTCCATGAAGACCTCTAAACACTCCCCTACCATGTCCGAAAATATTGACAGCATGCATCTCTGAAAAGTCGCAGGGGCGTTACATAGCCCAAATGGCATGCGTCGAAAGGCGTAGGTACCGAAGGGACAGGTAAAGGTGGTCTTCTCCTGATCCTCAGGAGCGATGGCCACCTGGTTGTAGCCCGAGTACCCATCTAGGAAGCAATAATAGCTCTTCCCTGCCAGTCTCTCAATGATCTGATCTATAAAGGGCAGGGGGAAATGGTCCTTCTTGGTGGCCTGGTTGAGTCTCCTGTAGTCAATGCAGACCCGCCAAGAGGTGGGTACTCGTGTAGCGATCTCCTCTCCCGACTCACTGATCACAGTCGTGATGCCCGTCTTCTTGGGCACCACATGCAAGGGGCTCACCCACTTGGAGTCGGAAATGGGATAAATAAAATCTGCACTCCACCATTTTGATATTTCCTTCATGACAACCTCTCTTAGGTTGGGGTTCAGTCGCCGCTGGAACTCACGCGACGGCTTCGCCCCTTCCTCGAGATAGATATGGTGGGAGCACAATGAGGGACTAATCCCATGGAGATCTGCTACGCTCCATCCAATTGCCTTGCGGTTCTTTTCAAGAACCTCCATCAGACGGGATTCTTGCTCTTCAGTCAGATCAGCAGAGATGATGACTGGGTACATCTCAGACTCTCCCGCAAGGAATCTATACTTCAGCGAAGTAGGGAGCGGCTTTAGCTCTGGACAGCTGGGTGTTGGCAAATCTGGCTTCTGAAGAAGATGTGTGTATGCGGACAATTCTGCCAAATTTGCCTGGGAAAATGATAACGAACTCTCACAAACTGGATCTGGAGAAGGCGGGTCCTCTGCATTGTCTCTGGTCTGCTCTGCCTCTACCTCCTCCTCATCTATAGGCTCAGGTGGATCCAGATCTGGCATCTGATCATCACAATCTGCCCAATCAGATTCTGAATCCGAGGGATCTATATCAGACTCGGTGGCATCAGTACCACCGGAGAACAAGGTGGCATCAGCACCACCATCACTGGAAATCGTGTCGCGATCAAGGTCCGACTCTGCTGACTCAATAGTATCCTGAACCAGGGCTGTGCTCTCCAGACTATCCTCTGCTATCAATTCTGCATCAACTGTATCTGAATATGAGAGGATGGTCTGTGCTGCAGGATCTGCCCAAACTGCCTCATCATCTGTGATCACAAAATCACAGTCCTGGTGGATGTCTGGTCCTGCGTCTGTCAGCTGTTCTGAATCTGTACTGTCCTCTGAGCGGGATCTAGCTCTGGCTCTGTGGTCCTTAACCGTCTCTATTTGTATACTCTCGCCCTGGACGCGAAAGAATACCTTCCCACTGTCATGGTCAGTCACCGCTTTGGTTGTGGCCAAGAACGGGCGACCGAGGATAATGGGGGAATCGGTCAACGAGTCAGGGGTCTCCATGTCCAGCACTACGAAGTCCACGGGGAATTGCAAACCCTGAATCGTGACGACAACGTCTCGCAACAACCCCTTTGGCCTCTTGACAGACCGATCAGCAAACTGAAGGTATGTCCTGCTCTGTCTAAGAGTGCCCAACTCTAAGTGGTCTAGAAGGGCTGCCGGAAGAAGGTTGATCGACGATCCGCTATCTAATAGAGTACGGTTGAACCTCTGCTCACTAATCTGACATCTGACATACGGGGCCCCTAAATCTGGCCTCTTAGTCGGCAGATGGTTCTGGATCGCGTAACACGTGGCTTTGGTCAACACATGAATTTCTGCGGTCTTGTTCCTCTTCGTCCTTCTGGCTGTGGTCTTATCTCTCAAGGATCGCTGAAGAAGAGGGATGTGTTGCAAAGCCTCATTGAGGGTCAGCTGGATGTGAAATCGGTCTATCATGCTCTGGCTGAACTCCTCCTGCTCTATCTTTTTTGGATCTTTTTCTTTTTTCTTCCCCTTCCCCAACTCAAGGGCTCTAGGGAAGGGGATCACAGGGTCCTTCTCAGATGAAGGACTAGGAATAGGCCTAGACGGTTCGATGACCGGATCCTCACAAACATCATTCACCACAGTGGGATCAGAATAAACTAAACCTTTTCCTTTATTCAAATTAAAGTTCTGAGATACATTCATGCGAGGAAAGACAACATTTCTATCAGAATGAATGTTGGTGGCGTCAGTACCACCTCTAGCTGGCTCTACAACTAGACGTCTTGCGGCCTCAGTACCGCGGGCTGGCTCGGCTCTGCTGGTGGCGTCAGTACCACCTCCTCTATGTGGTGAAACGGCGGCCTCAGTACCGCCGGTGGAATCAGCATCTCGGGTGGCATCAGTACCACCGTCATCATGATGTGCGGCTTCAGTACCGCTCTCCTCTTCCTCATCTGGCGCTCTAGATGGATCCTCGTGTGGTCGCTCAGATGAGGCACCGCCTGCTGGTCTTCTACCGCTCCTAAGTGTAACAAAATCAGCATCAAATATATCCGATGACATATCATCAAATGAGTTACTAGGAGTGGTAGGCTCAGTGTGAACTACCTGCTCAGATTTCCTCTTCAAGCTATTCGGATTAGGCTTGATCTGTGCAGGGATGGCGGCCTTCCCTCTCATCAGGTCCCGCATCTCCTGGCGGAACTCGTCCATCTCCCGTCTAAATGTAGCCTGCTGCTCTGTGAAGAGGCGGGCTAAATCATCCATGGCGGGGCTCTCATGGGAGCCCGACGGGTTGCCTCTCTGATAATGAGGCTGCTGGACCTGGTGCTGCTGTGGCTGAGAGGGGTAAGAGGAATGATGCTGCTGCTGGTGAGCCTGCTGCTCACGTCTCCAATTCTGTCCCTGCTGCTGATAGGGACGAGGTACGAAGGATGATGGCTGATGTGGCTGGTATGCTGGGGGCTGCTGGTGATCTCTCTGCTGGGAGTACTGCCCTCCCTGACCGGCTGGCTGCTGTTGGGGGTGGTTACCCCCATTCCCCCACCTGAATCCGGATGATCTCTTCGGATTCCAGGTTGAGGGCGGTCATACCAAATCCCGTTGACATCCATCAACGGTTCCGCATCGTAAGGGGCTGGTGGGAGTACATCCAGAGGCTGATCCGGCTGATATACTACCATCTGTAAGTCTGGAGATGGTGGTGACTGGTAAGAGGGCTGCGGCTGCTGGTACGGCTCCGCCTGTACAAGGTGAACTTGTCTAGGCTACTGCAAGGAGCTGGAGCGCTGGGACGAGCTGCGGCTGCCGCCGGAATCGCCTCGCGACTGAAGACGGGGCTGAGAAGCCGTCTGTGCCTCTTGAAGACACAAGAGATGGGTCTTCACATCGCTCAGAGTTTGTGCCATTTGCTCCATCTGAGTTATGCCCTGGCACTGCTTCTTCTCTATGATTTCCATGCGGTCCAACTTCTCGCTAATAATCCCCATGTCCGCAGCGGCCGACTCTGCCTGTGCGGCTGCAACTGTGGACGAACTGGATGGACCTGCATCAACCCGTGCTATCCGCTGATACTGCACGGGTCCTGGCGGCTGCTGAGATCTCTGAGTGTACAACCGAGTCTGGGACATCACCATGTAATTTTCTGCCATCTCTTCGTAGATGGCCCAGACTTGGTTGTGGTCCTTGGCAAAGTAGGACCCGCCGCAAGAAGCATTCACCAGACCCTGAAGCTCTGGTGTCATCCCACTAAAGAAGCTCTGAACTAGGTTCGGCTTCGAGATGTCGTGATGTGGGCATCTATCCAGAAGCTCTCTGAACCTCTCCCATGCTTCGTGAAATTGCTCATTAGGGAGCATGGAGAAGTTGTTGATCAGGGCCCTCGCTGCATTCGTCCGCCCGAGTGGATAGTACTTGTTCAAGTACTCGGTGCGGAGCTGATCCCAGGTGTAAACAAACTTCCCTAGATGTTTCAGCCAGGCGGCTGCTCTATCTGCCAGTGAAAAAGGGAAGGCCATCATTCGAATCGTATCTTGGTCCACACGACGGTCGTGGACAGTGCTACAGATCATCAAAAACTCCTGGAGATGGAGGTGGGGTTCCTCAGTGGCGAGTCCGTGAAAATGAGGAAGCATCTGCAGGGTGTTCGGAGGGAATTTGAAATCCCCCACGATAGCAGGTATCACCACCCACTGGTGCATCAGTGTAGATCCGGGGTTGTGTAGCTCCCGCATCGGTCTTGCTGCGGCGGCGGCTGCCGCTGCTGCGGCAGCTGCTGCTGCGGCTGCTGCCTCTGCATCAGCATCAGGAATGTCCTCTGGCTCGCTCGGCTCGTCTCGCTCTCTTCGGAGTCTCTCCAACTCCCTCCTCATCTCTATCATGAATGCCCCCTGATCGCGTAACTGTTGCTGAACTGTCTCTAATGACGCGATCAGGGTGGAGTTAATCGCTCCCTGGTCTAAGACAAAATGTTCGGGCTGGCGATCGTCTGAACTGCCGGCTCCAGCCATAGGGATGTCTGCAAAATCAGATGAGCCCAACTCAGGTTCTGTTAAATCAATTCGTCTTTCCTCGGGCTCATGTCTCTCAGTAGGAAAAGAAAGGGGGTCGAGGGAGAACAGGGTGGAATCGTACTCGGGCCCGGAGAATTGGTCTTGACTCTCGCGGGCCAACCTAGATGATGAAGTAGCCGCGCCTGAAAGCGGTGCAGCCAGAGGCTGCCTAAGAGATCGTCTACCCATCATCTTGATCTGGCGAGTAAGGCGGATGGGATCTGGAGAAAATATGATCGCAAAGCAAACCCCTTGTTCACCAACTCAACACAATCTGAAGACCGTGAAAGCTCGGTCAATTTATCTTGTCAATTTTATTTGGTGAACACACAAGATATCAGAGCGATTACATGACCTGCTGGGATACCCGATACTCTCTCAACCGACTGTCCCGCACAGAAGAGTCGGTAATCAGTCGAGATGAGCACCGGAGGGCTTTACCTAGTGTTCGGGTCACTCTCTCGCACAATCAAACCAAACAATGAGGGGGTTGCTCTCCCCAAGACAAATTTTTAATGTGAGTGTCTTTTAGGGTCAATAGTGTTATCCAGTCCCAATTTTTATTGTTTTTCTTTTTAATTTTTTTCAAAAACAAGCGGCTTAGCGATTTTTCCGATTCTCCTGATGATTAAGCCAAACACAGGGGGAGAAGACGAAAAAGCCGATGCGCGAGAAAATCAATGATGCATGCAGAGAAAGAAATGCGTACCTTGTCTCCAGCACTCTACATGCAAGTGATCCGCGCAGAATTTAAATACAGAATTAAACTACCTAAATGATGCAACGAGGAAAAACCGAGTCCTAGCTGAGCAATTTCTATTGATCGTGAAGAACAATAGTTAGCCAACGGAATCGAGTCCGGAGTCCGATCTTGGGAGTCACTCGGTGCCCGCCACAACGGGTCCTGCCAGCGCTGTATGTGACTCCTCACGGCACGTGGTCTCAAATCCAATTAAACTAACTTTTTCAGTGAATTCTATTAAGGTCCAATTACGTTCTATAGGAACAGATATTCTATTAAGTGTTGGGCCTTAGATATTTACGTCACAATCAACAGAAATTCCTAAATCTAGGGGCTCGAGAAAAACCGCGTAAACACCGGAAAAGGCAGCTAGCTATCAAAACCACGATAAAAGCCACGAAAATCCAAATGGGTCCCCCGAGCACACCGGTGCTCGGCGAAACAGACCCGCTAAGTTACAAGTGTCCACAAGTCCAAAGTCTGAGTCCTAAATTATTACAAAAATATTGTTCTCTCTCTCTCTCAGAAATGAAAACTCCTTCTTCTCTCTCTTCCTCCTGCTCTTCTTCCCGTGCGGGTCCTCAAAAAGTGTACTCCAAGTTCTCCACGCAGTACCTCGCACAAAAATTAGAAAGAGAGAGAGTGTCAGAAAACAGTTATAATGTAGAGAGACAATATAGAAAAATGACTACAAAGCCGTGCTACCCGGCAACGGCGCCATTCTGATTGCGCAAAAACCCGAGCAACTAAGGTAAAGGTATGAAAATTATGTAGGTCGTTGCGACCTCAGTCACTCGAATGCGTCAATCAAGAAAATGAACCACAAATGAAGATAAATCAATGAAACATAAAGAAGTGGTCCTGCTAGAGGATTAACCTGGTATAGCTCCCAGGGTCGAACTCAAGGAGCACAGATTGGCTAAATAGCCTACGATGTAGTCAGAATCCAAGAGAGTCTTTTTTTAATGGTTTTTATTTGTTTTTATAATTTTTTTAGATTTTTTAAATGATGAGAAAATGAGAGAAAGGAAAAACAAGGCAACTTCAACAATTTATGAAACACTCCAAAAATAATGCAAAAATTAAGGAAAAATGGTTTTTATGTTTTTTAAGTTTTTTACTGTTTTTGGTGAATTTTTGGAATTTTTCTAATGGTTAAATTATTTATTAAAAATCAAACAATGCGAAAAACAGAGGGTACTGTCCAGCAAGGCTTAAGATCCAAAAATAAAGTACTCTTGGATCTCAAAAAGCCCTAGAGGTAATTTTCCTATAAACTATGAAGAACAAGGAAAATTTAGGCACCCTAATTATTGTTTTTGGATTTTTAATTTATTTATTACAATTTTTATGAGTTTTTAGGGGTTTTTCAATTTTTAGGGTTTTTAATTGATGAAAAGTAGCCAAAATTGGCTTGAAAATCAAACAACAAGTAAACTACAGTATCTAATTTTTTTGGAATTTTTGGTGGAGTTTTTATATTTTTTTGGTATTTTTAAAGTCAAACAGTGGCAAAAATATGTGTTTTTGAATTTGTAAAAATAATAAATGAAATCAAAAATGTCCCCAAAAATCATAGAAATTCCTACACCATGGCAGGAGCCATGTGTCTAAATCTCATTGGATTTGGAGGTCGTTTGATATTTTATTCAAAAATAAAGGAGGGGTACTGTGCACAGGGACCTATGTGCAAATACCCAAAAGTTCTGGGGTCCTGGTGCAAAATACCCAAGAAGTCACGTGCCAAGCACGTGCCTGGGGCACTCAAGGACCTAAATGTAATAAAAATAAGTTCCAAGGACCTATTGATAACTCGTATCAAAAGTCCAGGGGCTCATTTGCAATTTACCCAAAATAAAACGCACATGCGCATAATCAATGCTCACAGGGGTATATATGCAATTACTCAAAACTTTTTATTCAATGAACAACATCCAGAACTACAAGGGGTCTTATGCAAATATCCCAAAGTAACACGTGACGAAGCACGTGGTTCACTACTGGCGGGGGTATAAATGCAAATCAAATAAATAGCAGGGTCCTTGGTGCAAATATCCCAGAAAATAAACAACTTGAATTAAAAATTATAGGACTAAAAAGAAAATAACAAACTACGAGGGGGCCCTACGATATTTACCCCTTTATTAGCCGACGGTTGGATAGGCGCCACGTGGGTGATCTGACGGCTGGGATGGCGGCGCGACTCCTCTCTTCGTTCCTTCGGCTCGATCGACGGTGGAGGGAGGTCCACGTGGATGATCTGACGGTGCTGGGCTCGGGTGCCTCTCTCCTCTGCTATCAATGGTCCGGATGAACTCCTCAAATGAATCGACGGCTGCTGCTCCTCGAAGAATGGACGGACACGATCAGAACTGGAGTGAGGGCTTCATCGGACGGCTCTGGAAGATGGTGGAGGAACTGATGGCCGGCGAACTTCGCCGGCCTCGTGCGTGGACTCCGGTCCTCCTCAGCTGCGGCTAATGATCTGAACACGTTCCTGGTGGCTGCCCGCAACTGACGGTGATGGCCGATGGCCCAACCGAGCCCTGGAGGGGCTCCGGCGAGGCCTAGCGGCGCGAAGCTCCGGTCTGAACTGTAGGGGGGCTCAGATGCCTCCCTTTGGACCTGCAAAGTAGACACGAAGGTTCGCGGGTCGAGGGCAAAATGCCTCGACCCCAGAAAGCGGGGTGAAGATGGTCTGTGCGGTGGGGCGAGCGAGCTCCGGCGAGGCGGAGGCGATGGAACTCGAATCCCAGCTCCGGGGCGAGCTGGGTTGAATGAGCGGGCGTAGAAGGTGCGCGGGGATACGGCGGAGGTGATGAGATGGTCGGATGGTCGAGATGTTACGCGAGGTGACCGGAATCGGAGAAATGCGTCGGAGATATGAATTGGGCGAAATCGAAAATTAAACGGAATAAAAGAACTAATCAACTACCTGATGGCTGCAGTAGACTGTGCTGGAGCTGCTCTTGCTCCTGGTCGTAGCTTCGAAGGGCGTCAAGGCCTGAAGCTCGATGCTCAACACCGGCGGCGGAGCAAGGACGGCGAAACACGCCGGATCGATGGTCGGGACACCCTCACCTCACTGCAACAGGGGCAAACGCGAGCTGTCACCTCGGGCTTCGCTCTGGAGGTCACGGGAATAAGGATGGCGATCCAAAGATGCGGCGCGGAGGCGGCGGAGGGAAGAATATATAAGGTGACAGGGGCGATTAGGGTTGAGGCTCGACGGCGATGGAAAGCGTGGATTTGATGGCGGAAGATCCGGCGAGGGAGAGGGATGAACGGCGAAGAATCCGAGCACGGGGGTTGAGTGGGTGACAGCCTGGAGACGCGTGGATAAATCGGCGAAGGAGGCGCGGCACGCATCTTCCAGAAAAGGAAGGAGTCCGCGGGGGAGTTGACCGGGGTCAACATTCCCCCGTGGACCAATCAGGAGCGGCCACGTGTGCTCGATTTTTGTTTATTTATTTTAGGGCAGAAATAGGCCGAATTAAAGAAAACTCAAAACATGAAATATTTTTCTTTTATTTTTTTCTATTTTTTAGTGATTTTTATTTAATTTTTGGAAATAAAAATAGGGTAGCTCTATATATAGGTATATGTACACTACATGGATTTTTATTTTTGATTTTTTTATTTGTTATTTTTATGTATTTTTATGCTCATTTTGTATTTTATTTATTTACACCATAAAATATGGAATAAAAGAATATTTTTATTTTATTTTTATCACTTATATACAAGGGTGAAATAAATGGTTGAATACATTTATATACATGGTATTTATACAATGTACTTTTGTATTTTCAATTTTGTAATTTTTATTTGATTTTTGTTTTGTTTCTTGTTATTTTATATATTTACAATATGTAACATAGAATATTTACAAAAAGTTTAGAAAATAATTGAATTTATTTACAAGGTTAAATAAATACAAGATAATGGTCTATACACATGGTGAAGGAAGGGTATTTTTGATCTTTTTGCTTTTCATCTTTTTATTTTGTTTTTAATAGTTTCTAAATATACACACAATATGGACAAAAATATTTTTGGGTGAGGAAAATATAAATTAATGTATTTACAGAAGTATATACACATGAGCTCCTATCTCCCTCTACTTTGGCTTTTATGCGGTCAGGCCCATGCTGAGCCCTCCCTTGGGTTAGGTTGCTCAATATTTATTCTAAATATTTCCCTCTTTTTCTTTTTGCTCTTTATTCTTTTTATTTTTGCACAAAAACATGCTAATTATAGGTTTTTACACAATGCATGCTTTTGGTAATTATTTGTATTTACACATATCTACATGTATTTGCAAAGGTTTTTGTAGCTAAAATAATAGAATAAAGAGTGATGAATGGGTATTCATCAACTACTCCTTAGTGTGTACGCGAGCAATTAAAAGCACAAACAATGAGGGGGTTGCTCTCCCAATAAAATGGTGAATCAGTTACGTTTAATTTTTATAGGTCAAGTTCAATTATCATTCCCAATTTTTTTTATTTTTGATTTTCACTTTTTTTGAAAATTTTCAAACAAATAACGCCAACGAGCTTTCTGATTTCCTCTTTGATTAATTTAAGTCCAAAAACAGGGGGAGGAAGTCGAAAAAGCCAATGCACAGTCAAACACAATGATGCATGTAGAGAAAGAAAATGCGTACCTTATTCCGGCACTCTACACACAATATGATCCGCGCATAAATTAAAATAGAATGTAAACTAACTATATGATGCACGAGGAAATCAACCTTAGATGAGCAACTTCTATTGATCGTGAAGAACAATAGTTAGCTAACCGAATTGAGATCGGAGTCCGATCTTGGGAGTCACTCGGTACCCTCCACATCGGGTCCTGCCAACGTTGTTTGTAACTCTCTGATGAATACCCATTCATCACTCTTTATTCTTCTATTTTAGCTACAAAAACCTTTTCAAATACATGTAGATATGTGTAAATACAAATAAATACCAAAAGCATGCATTGTGTAAAAACCTATAATTAGCATGTTTTTGTGCACAAAATAAAAGAATAAAGAGCAAAAAGAAAAAGAGGGAAATATTTAGAATAAATATTGAGCAACCTAACCCAAGGGAGGGCTCAGCATGGGCCTGACCGCATAAAAGCCAAAGTAGAGGGAGATAGGGGCTCACATATGTATATATTTGTAAATACATAAAACTTTATATTTTCCTCACCCAAAAATATACTTGTATATATTGTGTGTATATTCTATTAAAAACAAAATAAAAAGATAAAAATCAAAAATTCAAAAATACCCCTTCACCATGTGTATAAGCCACACCTTTGTAATTATTTAACCCTATAAATAAATGAAATTATTTTCTAAACTTTTTGTACAAATTCTATGTTACATATTGTAAATAAAATAAATAAAAAGAAACAAAACAAAAATCAAATAAAAATCACAAAATGAAAAATACAAAAATACATTGTATAAATACCATGTATATAAATGTATTCAACCATTTATTTCACCCTTGTATATAAGTGATAAAAATAAAATAAAAATATTCTTTTATTCCATATTTTATCTTGTAAATAAATAAAATACAAAATGAGCATAAAAACACATAAAAATAACAAATAAAAAATCAAAAAAATAAAATCCATGTAGTGTACATATACCTATATATAGAGCTAACCTATTTTTATTTCCAAAAATTAAATAAAAATCACCAAAAAATAGAAAAAAATAAAAGAAAAATATTTCATGTTTTGAGTTTTATTTAATTCGACCTATTTCTGCCTTAAAATAAATAAATAAAAACCAAGCACACGTGGCCGCTCCTGATTGGTCCACGGGGGACTGTTGACCCCAGTCAACTCCCCCGCGGACTCCTTCCTATTCTGGCCGTCGCGCGCCGCGCCTCCTTCGCCGATTTTCCCACGCGCATCCAGGCTGTCCCCCACGCATATCTCGAGCCCGGATTCTTCGCCATTCATCCCTCTCCCTCGCCGGATCCTCCGCCATCAAATCCCCGCCTTCCTTCGCTGTCAGCCTCCAACCCTAAACGCCCCTGTCACTCTATATAACCATCATCTCCGCCGCCTCCGCGCCCCATCTTTGGACCCTCTCCTTCTTCCCAGTGACCTCCATAGGCTCCGCAAGAGTGACAGCGAGCGTCAGCCCTTGTTGCAGTGAGGTGAGGAGGCGTATCCTTTGATCCGGCGAACTTCGCCGTCCTTGCTCCGCCGCCGGCGTTGAGCACCGAGCTTCAGGCCTTGACGCCCTTCGAAGCTACGACCAGGAGCAAGACCAGCTTCAGCACAGTCTCCAGCATCCACCAGGTAGCCTTAGTTCCCTTTAATTTCTTCTAATTTAGGATTTCGCCCAATTCACACCACCGACGCATATCTCTGATTCCGACCATCTCGCGCTACATTTCGACCATCCGACCCGATCATCACCTTCGCGATCCCCTCACGCATCTTCTACGCCCTTTCATTCAACCCAGATCGCACAGGATCTGGGAATCGAGCTCCTTCACCGGCCACCTTCGCCGGAGCTCGCCATTCCGACGCACCTCCCACCTTCACGCCGCCTAACAGGGTCGAGGCACTTTGCCCTCGACCCGCGAAGCTTCTGAACTACTTTGCAGGTCAAGAAGAGGCCATCTGAGGCTTCCCTACATCTTCCCAGGAGCTTCTCCTCCGCCGACCTCGCCGGAGCCTTCCAGGGCCCGGCTGGGGCATCTGAGACACGCAGCAGGTGCGCAACCTCACGCCGGAGCTTCTCCGACCTTCAGGCGCAGCTGAGGAGGACCGGAGTCCACGCACGAGGCCGGCGAAACTCGCCGGCCATCAGTTCTTTCTCCATCCTCCAGAGCCGTCAGATCGCCCTCTTCGCTCCAGATCAGATCCTCACCGTCCATCTGCGGAGCCTTTTCACCGTCCGATCATCCCGAGGATCGATCTTCACCGTTGAGAAGCGAGGTTAAGCCACGACGTCTCTCAGCCGTCCGATCATCCACGTGGTTGCACCTCGACCACCCGATCCGAGCCGAGCCTCCTTCGAAGATCCACGTTGATCCACCGCCGTCCGATCATCCACGTGGACATACACCCGCCGTCGGATCAGGCCAGCCCTTCCAGAGTCAAAGGCGCGTTTGTTCTCCACCGTCCGATCTGCCACGCGTCACACATCAGGCCCTCGATAATAATAAAAGGGGTAAATTTCTTTTAGGCCCCTCTGTTTGTTTTATTTCTTTTTAGTCCTGTAATTTTTAATTCTAGTTGTTTATTTTCTGGGATATTTGCATCAAGGACCCCGTACTTATTTTTATTTGCACTTATACCCCTGCCAGTAGTGAACCACGTGCTTCGTCACGTGTTACTTTGGGATATTTGCAATATATGCCCTATAGTTCTGGATGTTATGTATTGAATAAAAAGTTTGTTTATTTGCATATATACCCCTGTGAGCATTGATTTTGCACATGTGCGAATTATTTTGGGTTATTTGCATATAAGTCCCTGGACTTTTGATACGAGTTATCATTAGGTCCTTGGAACTTATTTTTATTACATTTAGGTCCTTGAGTGCCCCAGGCACGTGCTTGGCACGTGACTTCTTGGGTATTTTGCACCAGGACCCCAGAACTTTTGGGTATTTGCACATAGGTCCCTGTGCACAGTGCCCCACCTTTATTTTTAAATAAAATATCAAACGACCTCCAAATCCAATGAAATTTTGACACATGGCTCCTGCCATGGTGTAGGAATTTCTATGATTTTTGGGGACATTTTTGATTTCATTTATTATTTTTAAAAATTCAAAAACCCCTATTTTCGCCACTGTTTGACTTTAAAAATACCAAAAAAATATTAAAACTCCACTAAAAATTCTAAAAAAATTAGACATTGTTGTTTACTGGTTGTTTGATTTTCTAGCCAATTTTGGCTACTTTTCATCACTTAAAAACCCTAAAAATTGAAAAACCTCTAAAAACTCATAAAAATTGTAATAAATAAATTAAAAATCCAAAAAACAATAATTAGGGTGCCTAAATTTTCCTTATTCTTTCTAGATTATAGGAAAATTACCTTTAGGGCTTGTTGAGATCCAAAATTATTTTATTTTTGGGTCCTAAGCCTTGCTGGACAGCATCCCCTGTTTGTTGCATTGTTTGATTTTTAATAAATAATTTACCCATTAGAAAAATCCCAAAAATTCACCAAAAACAGTAAAAAACATTTAAAACATAAAAACAAATTTTCTTGAATTTTTGCATCATTTTTTTTGTGTGTTGCATAAATTGTTGAAGTCCCCTTGTATTCACATTCTTTAATTCTCTCATCTTTTAAAAAATCTAAAAAAAAAATTATAAAAACAAATAAAAACCATACAAAAGACTCTCTTTGATTCTGACTACATCGTAGGCTTCTTAAGCCAATCTGTGCTCCTTGAGTTCGACCCTGGGAGCTATACCAGGTTAATCCTATAGCTAGATCGCTCTATTGTGTGCTTGCTTGTTTTTATCTTATTTGAGTGATTGATTTTCTTGATTGACACGTGCTGAGTGATTGAGGTCGCAACGACCTAATTTTCTGTACCTTTACCTCTGTCATTTGGCCGGTCATCAGAATGGCGCCGTTGCCGGGGAGCACGGCTTTGTAGTCAGTTTTCATTCTGCTATTTTTGTCTCTCTATATTATAACTGTTTTCTGACACTCTCTCTTTCTAATTTTTGTGCGAGGTACTACGTGGAGAACTTGGTGTACATTTTTTTTTGAGGACCCGCACGGGAAGAAGAGCAGGAAGAGAGAGAGAAGAGATTTTCTCCTTAGAGAGAGAGAGAACAATACTATTTTTGTAATAATTTAGGACTCAAACCTTGGACATTTGTGGACATTTGTAACTTAGCGGGTCTGTTTCGCCGAGCACCGGTGTGCTCGGGGGACCCATTTGGATTTTCGCGGCTTTTATCGTGGTTTTATAGCTAGCTGCCTTTTCCGGTGTTTCTCGCGGTTTTAGCCCCTAGACATAGGAATTTTGATTGATTGTGACGTAGATTTTTAAGGCCCAACACCTAATAGAATATCTGTTCCTATAGAACGTAATTGGACCTTAATAAAATTCACTGAAAAAGTTAGTTTAATTGGATTTGAGACCACGTGCCGTGAGGAGTCACATACAGCGCTGGCAGGACCCGTCGTGGCGGGCACCGAGTGACTCCCAAGATCGGACTCCGGACTCAATTCGATTAGCTAACTATTGTTCTTCACGATCAATAGAAATTGCTTGTCTAAGGCCGGTTTTCCCGCTGCACCATTTAGGTAGTTTTATTCTGTCTTTAAATTCTGCGCGGATCACTTGCATGTAGAGTGCTGGAGACAAGGTACGCATTTCTTTCTCTGCATGCATCATTGATTTTCTCGCGCATCGGCTTTTTCGTCTTCTCCCCCTGTGTTTGGCTTAATCATCAGGAGAATCGGAAAAACCGTTAGGCCGCTTGTATTTATTTTGAAAAAAAATTAAAAAGAAAAACAAAAAATTGGGACTGGATAACATTATTGACCCTAAAAGACACTCACCTTAAAAATTTGTCTTGGGGAGAGCAACCCCCTCATTGTATGGTTTGGATGCGCGAGAGAGTGACTCGTACCCTAGGTAGAACCCTCCGGTGTTATTTCTAGCTGACTACTGACTCTTCCGTGCGGGCCAGTCGGTTGGAGTAGCATCGGGTATCCTAACAGGTCACGTAAGCGCTCTGATATCTTGTATGTTCACCAAATAAAATTGACAAGATAAATTGACCGATCTTTCACGGTCTTCAGATTGTGTTGTGTTGGTGAACCGGGGGTTTGCTTGCTATCATATTTTCTCCAGATCCCATCCGCCCAACTCGCCAAGATCAAGATGATGGGTAGACGATCTCTTAGGCAGCCTCTGGCTGCACCGCTTTCAGGCGCGTCTTCTCCATCATCTAGGTTGGCCCGTGAGAGTCGAGACCAGCTCTCCGGGCCCGAGTTCGATTCCACCTTGTTCCCCCTCGATCCCCTTTCTTCTGCTACTGAGAGACATGAGCCCGAGGAGAGACGAATTAATTTGACAGAACCTGAGTTAGGCTCATCTGATTTTGCAGACATCCCTATGGCTGGAGCCGGAAGTTCAGACGATCGCCAGCCCGAACATTTTGTCTTAGACCAAGGGGCGATTAACTCCACCCTGATCGCGTCATTAGAGACAGTTCAGCAACAGTTACGCGATCAGGGGGCATTCATGATAGAGATGAGGAGGGAGTTGGAGAGACTCCGAAGAGAGCGAGACGAGCCGAGCGAGCCGGAGGACATTCCTGACGCTGATGCAGAGGCAGCAGCCGCAGCAGCAGCCGCAGCAGCAGCCGCAGCAGCAGCTGCCGCAGCAAGACCGATGCGGGAGCTTCACAACCCTGGATCTACACTGATGCACCAATGGGTGGTGATACCTGCTATCGTGGGGGACTTCAAGTTCCCTCCGAACACCCTGCAGATGCTTCCTCATTTTCACGGACTCGCCACTGAGGAACCCCACCTCCATCTCCAGGAGTTTCTAATGATCTGCAGCACTGTCCACGACCGTCGTGTGGACCAAGATACGATTCGGATGATGGCCTTCCCTTTTTCACTGGCAGATAGAGCAGCCGCCTGGCTGAAACATCTAGGGAAGTTTGTTTACACCTGGGATCAGCTCCGCACCGAGTACTTGAACAAGTACTATCCACTCGGGCGGACGAATGCAGCGAGGGCCCTGATCAACAACTTCTCCATGCTCCCTAACGAGCAATTTCACGAGGCATGGGAGAGGTTCAGAGAGCTTCTGGATAGATGCCCACACCACGACATTTCGAAGCCGAACCTAGTTCAGAGCTTCTTTAGTGGGATGACACCAGAGCTTCAGGGTCTGGTGAATGCTTCTTGCGGCGGGTCCTACTTTGCCAAGGACCACAACCAAGTCTGGGCCATCTACGAAGAGATGGCAGAGAATTACATGGTGATGTCCCAGACTCGGTTGTACACTCAGAGATCTCAGCAGCCGCCAGGATCCGTGCAGTATCAGCGGATAGCACGGGTTGATGCAGGTCCATCCAGTTCGTCCACAGTTGCAGCCGCACAGGCAGAGTCGGCCACTGCGGACATGGGGATCATCAGCGAGAAGTTGGACCGCATGGAGATAATAGAGAAGAAGCAGTGCCAGGGCATAACTCAGATGGAGCAAATGGCACAAACTCTGAGCGACATGAAGACCCAGCTCTTGTGTCTCCAGGAGGCACAGACGGCTCCTCAGCCCCGTCTTCTGTCGCGAGGCGATTCCGGCGGCAGCCGCAGCTCGTCCCAGCGCTCCAGCTCCTTGCAGCAGCCTAGACAAGTTCACCTTGTACAGGCGGAGCCGTACCAGCAGCAGCAGCCCTCTTACCAGTCACCACCATCTCCAGACTTACAGATGGTGGTATATCAGCCGGATCAGCCTCTGGATGTACTCCCACCAGCCCCTTACGATGCTGAGCCGTTGATGGATGTCAACGGGATTTGGTATGACCGTCCTCAACCTGGAATCCGACGAGACCATCCCGGATTCAGGTGGGGGAATGGGGGTAACCAGTCCCAACAGCAGCCAGCCGGTCAGGGAGGGCAGTACTCCCAGCAGAGAGATCACCAGCAGCCCCCTGCATACCAGCCACACCAGCCATCATCCTTCGTACCTCGTCCCTATCAGCAGCAGGGACAGAATTGGAGACGTGAGCAGCAGGCTCACCAGCAGCAGCATCATTCCTCCTACCCCTCTCAGCCACAGCAGCACCAGGTCCAGCAGCCTCATTATCAGAGAGGCAACTCGTCGGGCTCCCATGAGAGCCCCGCCATGGATGATCTAGCCCGTCTCTTCACAGAGCAGCAGGGTACATTTAGACGGGAGATGGACGAGTTCCGCCAGGAGATGCGGGACCTGATGAGAGGGAAGGCTGCCATCCCTGCACAGATCGAGCCGAATCCGAATAGCTTGAAGAGGAAATCTGAGCAGGTAGTTCATACTGAATTTGCCACTCCTAGTGACCCATTTGATGATACATCTTCGGATTTATTTGATGCTGATTTTGTCACACTTAGGAGCGGTAGAAGACCAGCAGGCGGCGCCTCATCTGAGCGACCACACGAGGATTTATCCAGAGCACCAGATGAGGAGGAGGAGAGCGGTACTGAAGCCGCACATCATGATGACGGTGGTACTGATGCCACCAGAGATGCTGATTCCACCGGCGGTACTGAGGCCGCCGTTTCACCACATCGAGGAGGTGGTACTGACGCCACCGGCAGAGCCGAGCCAGCCCGCGGTACTGAGGCCGCAAGACGTCTAGTCATGGAGCCAGCTAGAGGTGGTACTGAGGCCACCAACATTTATTCTGATAGAAATGTTGTCTTTCCTCGCATGAATGTATCTCGGAACTCTGATTTGAATAAAGGAAAAGGTTTAGTTTCTTCTGATCCCACTGTGGTGAATGATGTTTGTGAGGATCCGGTCATCGAACCATCTAGGCCTATTCCTAGTCCTTCATCTGAGAAGGACCCTGTGATCCCCTTTCCTAGAGCCCTTGAGTCGGGGAAGGGGAAGAAAAAAGAAAAAGATCCAAAAAAGAGAGAGCAGGAGGAGTTCAGCCAGAGCATGATAGACCGATTTCACATACAGCTGACCCTCAATGAGGCTTTGCAACACATCCCTCTTCTTCAGCGATCCTTGAGAGATAAGACCACAGTCAGAAGGACGAAGAGGAACAAGACCGCAGAAATTCATGTGTTGACCAAAGCCACGTGTTACGCGATCCAGAACCATCTGCCGACTAAGAGGCCAGATTTAGGGGCCCCGTATGTCAGATGTCAGATTAGTGAGCAGAGGTTCAACCGTACTCTCTTAGATAGCGGATCGTCGATCAACCTTCTCCCGGCAGCCCTTCTCGACCACTTAGAGTTGGGCACTCTTAGACAGAGCAGGACATACCTTCAGTTTGCTGATCGGTCTGTCAAGAGGCCAAAGGGGTTGTTGCGAGACGTTGTCGTCACGATTCAGGGTTTGCAATTCCCCGTGGACTTCGTAGTGCTGGACATGGAGACCCCTGACTCGTTGACCGATTCCCCCATCATTCTTGGTCGCCCGTTCTTGGCCACAGCCAAGGCAGTGACTGACCATGATAGCGGGAAGGTGTACTTTCGCGTCCAGGGCGAGAGTATACAAATAGAGACGGTTAAGGACCACAGAGCCAGATCCAGATCCCGCTCACATGGCAGTACAGACTCAGAGCAGCTGACAGACACAGAGCCAGACATCCACCAGGACTGTGATTTTGTGATCACGGATGATGAGGCAGCTTGGGCAGATCCTGCAGCACAGACCATCCTCTCATATTCAGATACAGCTGATGCAGATATGATAGCAGAGGATAGTCTGGAGAGCACAGCCCTGGTTCAGGATACTATTGAGTCAGCAGAGTCGGATCTTGATCGCGACACGAGTTCCAGTGATGGTGGTACTGATGCCACCTTGTTCGCCGGTGGTACTGATGCCACCGAGTCTGATGTAGATCCCTCGGATTCAGAATCTGATTGGGCAGATTGTAGTGATCAGATGCCAGATCTGGATCCACCTGAGCCTTTAGATGAGGAGGAGGTAGAGGCAGAGCAGAACAGAGACAATGTAGAGGACCCGCCTTCTCCAGATCCAGTTTGTGAGAGTTCTTTATCATTCTCCCAGGCAAATTTGGCAGAATTATCCGCATACACACATCTTCTTCAGAAGCCAGATTTGCCAGCACCCAGCTGTCCAGAGCTGAAGCCGCTCCCTACTTCGCTGAAGTATCGATTCCTTGCGGGAGAGTCTGAGATGTACCCAGTCATCATCTCTGCCGATCTGACTGGAGAACAAGAATCCCGTCTGATGGAGGTTCTTGAAAAGAACCGCAAGGCAATTGGATGGAGCGTAGCAGATCTCCATGGGATTAGTCCCTCGTTGTGCTCCCACCATATCTATCTCGAGGAAGGGGCGAAGCCGTCGCGTGAGTTCCAGCGGCGACTGAACCCCAACCTAAGAGAGGTTGTTATGAAGGAAATATCAAAATGGTGGAGTGCAGATTTTATTTATCCCATTTCCGACTCCAAGTGGGTTAGCCCCTTGCATGTGGTGCCCAAGAAGACGGGCATCACGACTGTGATCAGTGAGTCGGGAGAGGAGATTGCTACACGAGTACCCACCTCTTGGCGGGTCTGTGTTGACTACAGGAGACTCAACCAGGCCACCAAGAAGGACCATTTCCCCCTGCCTTTTATTGACCAGATCATAGAGAGATTGGCAGGGAAGAGCCATTACTGCTTCCTGGATGGGTACTCGGGCTACAACCAAGTGGCCATCGCTCCTGAGGATCAGGAGAAGACCACCTTTACCTGTCCCTTCGGTACTTACGCCTTTCGACGCATGCCCTTCGGGCTATGTAACGCCCCTGCGACTTTTCAGAGATGCATGCTATCGGTATTTTCGGACATGGTAGGGGAGTGTTTGGAGGTCTTTATGGACGACTTCTCGGTTTACGGTGACGGTTTCGATTCCTGTCTTGATTGCCTAGACCGAGTGCTCCAGCGATGCATTGCTACCCGCTTAGTTCTGTCTTGGGAGAAGAGTCACTTCATGGTGACTCAAGGGACGGTGCTTGGCCACATCATCTCCAACAGAGGCATGGAGGTTGATCCGGCCAAGGTCGATGTCATTAGGAAACTCACACCGCCGTCCAATCTGAAGCAGTTACGGTCATTTCTGGGGCACGTTGGTTTTTATAGGAGATTCATACATGATTTCAGCAAGATTGCCCGACCGTTGACTGACCTCTTGACGAAAGACACCGAGTTCCTTGTCGATGACAAGTGTCTTTCGTCCTTTGAGACTCTCCAGCAGTGTGTAATTGAGGCTCCTGTCCTTCAGCCACCTGATTGGTCTCTCCCATTCGAGATCATGACGGACGCCTCTGATTTTGCCGTAGGGGCCGTGCTAGGACAGAGGAGGGATGGAGTACCATTTGCGATACACTATGCGAGCCGCACATTGGATTCCGCCCAGCGGAATTATACGGTCACAGAGAAGGAGATGCTAGCAGTAGTGTTTGCCCTAGATAAATTCAGATCATATATCATTGGATCTAGAGTGACTTTGTATACTGACCACACCGCCATCAGGTACCTCATGTCAAAGAAGGATGCCAAGGCCAGACTTACTAGATGGATCCTTCTACTCCAGGAGTTCGACATTGAGATCAAGGATAAACCTGGAGTCAAAAATGTGGTGGCGGATCATTTATCCCGATTAGAGCAGCCTGAGGATTCTGAGCAGATTGATCCCATTTGTGATACCTTCCCAGACGAGGCGATCCTTGCTATCGCCTCACTCCCGTGGTATGCCGATATTGTGAACTTTCTCGTTGCTGGGAAAGTCCCACAAGACTGGCCCAAGCAGAGGCTTGAGACCTTCCTTGCGAAGGCCAAGTCCTACCACTGGGAGGATCCCATCCTTTACCACGAAGGAGGGGATAGCATCTGGCGTCGGTGTATTCCTCAGGAGGAACACCATAGCGTCCTCACTTACTGCCACAAGCTTGAGGCAGGAGGACATCATTCGGGGAGGAGAACGGCACAGAAAGTGCTCCAGTCCGGTTTGTGGTGGCCTACCCTCTTCAAGGACTCAGATGAGTTCGTGAAGAGGTGTACTGACTGTCAGAGGATGGGCACTTGTGGACAGCGTGATATGATGCCGATGCAGCCCATTCACTTCTGTGAGGTTTTTGACGCATGGGGCATCGATTTCATGGGTCCATTCCCTAAGAGTCAGGGATTCGAGTACATTCTGTTGGCCGTAGATTATGTTAGTCGTTGGGTCGAGGCTATCCCCGCCCGAGCCGCAGATGCAAAGACAGTTTGCAGATTTTTGAAGAAGCACATTATTATGCGGTTCGGGGTTCCACGAGTTCTTATTTCTGATGGGGGATCTCATTTCATCAACGACCAGGTGAAGGCACTTGCTAGAGAGTTCGGCATAGACCATCGTGTTGCTACACCATACCATCCACAGACAAATGGTCTAGCCGAAGTGTCGAATAGGGAGATCAAGAATATTTTGCAGAAAGTCGTCCGCCCTGACCGAAAGAATTGGTCACAGCTTTTGGACTCGGTTTTATGGGCATATCGGACGTCTTTCAAGACTCCATTAGGTACATCTCCCTTTCGCCTCGTTTACGGCAAGCCCTGTCACCTACCAGTGGAGCTGAGGCACAAGTCACTTTGGGCAGTCACAGATATTCTTATGGATCCAGGTGGTATAGGAGACCAGAGGAGGGCAGAGTTAGCCGCCTTGGAAGAGCTTAGAGATGCAGCTTTCTCAAACAGCCTACATTATAAGGAGAAAGTGAAAGAGTGGCATGATTCTCATATCAGCCACAAGCATTTTGAGATTGGACAGAAAGTATGGCTGTTTGATGCAAGGCTTAGATTATTTCCAGGGAAGCTACAGAGCAAATGGAAAGGACCCTATTTGGTCAGAAAGGTACACGATAACGGTAGCATTGATATATCTGAGTTATCTTCTGAGAGTACCTTCCGAGTGAACGGCCAGCGGCTCAAACCATTTCTAGATCATGAGCCGCGGGACGTTATTATTGCCGCTATTCATTTTGCGTGAGATGTAGTCTTTTGACTCACATCTTTTACATCTCACGCCTGATTTCCACTGTTCCTCCGCCTGTATAGATCCAGTTGTCCATATCATTCTATTCTTTAGTCCCACATCCCGTCTTTCATCTTATGATCATGCTATACTTAGGGTGTACTTTACCCTAAGTATAGGGGGGATGTCGGACCTGTGAGTATTCTTTTCATTCTTTCTGCTCTTGTTTTTGCTGCCTATACTTAGGGATATTTTACCCTAAGTATAGGGGGGGCAGATTCTGTATCTTCTTCACTCGGCTTTCCCTTCATGTACAGCTTTCTATACTTAGGATTAGTTAATCCTAAGTATAGGGGGAAACCACCGAGTTCCTCTCATTCTATTCATTTATTCGTTCCTGTACTTAGCCATTCCTTTTCACTTCCCTTTTACTAAGCACGAGTTATGTCTTCTTCATCGCTCTTGATCACTCTGAGGACATCGTTCGAGCTAAGTATAGGGGGGGTGTGTATATATTTCATATATACTTTAGCCATAACTCGTACTTTGTGTGAGTGTGTTAATAAATAAAATGGCTAAAAATCACAAAAATTAAAAAATTTCTCATGTACATAAACCTCTTTTATTCTTGCACATACATAGCTAGTGTACAAAGTATTTTTGTAAAAATGATTTCAAAAATCTTTTGTGTAAAGCTTGTGTAAATATTTTGTATCAAAATTATGTATATAGTACAAAATTTTTCAAAATGTTTTGAAAATCAAAAGTTTGCAAAAATCTTGTGTAAATGTGTGTAAATATCATTTTGCAAAACTTGCACTTCATGCATCATTCATGATTTCAAAACATTTTTCAAAAATTTTTGCATGATTGTAAAATATTTGTAAATAGCATCTTTTGTACATATATGTATATAGTTTTTCCTGGATGAGAGTTGACATTTAAACTAAGCCTGGAATTAAATTGAGAAATGGAGCTTGAAAAGATCTTAATCCACTTAACTTCAAGAGGAACCTTATAGGACTTAGGGTTAAGGCTTTTCAGGTCCATAAGGACTTAATTCTTTGAGTCCACTAGGCTATGAGCATATGTCATCTTGATGAGCCTAAGTAGAGCACTTAACAACACACGCATGACTCTCAGAGACAATGGCTTAACTTGCACCTGCACTTTACACATGGCTCTCCACGGATGAGGTGGTGAGGAGGCAGTTTCCTTTGGCTTGGGGTAGCATATGAGGGTAGTACTTCTAGGCGGAACCTCTCTTCTTCTTATAGTGAAGGAAGTGCACCTCAACTTGGTCTAGTGGTGTTGAAAGCTAAAGACAGAAGCTGTGGGTTGCAATAAAGCTTCAAAAGAGGGATAGTCTACTGGCTCAAGGAGAAATTTCTTATATGCTGCACCATGTAGATATGTGTACAAAAGTCTTGAAAAAAAAAAATGCAAAAAGAACTCCAAAAAAGTGGTGGGTCGGATTGAAAATTTAATAACCCCACCGGAGTGAAAAGCAAAAGCTTATGGTATCATGTTACATCTCATGAAGCTTGCAGCGGGAGACTTAGCTACACTGGCTAAGCTTCCAAAACTCTATACTTCTACCTCCTCTTCTTGAGCCGGTTGCACTTGAACTTAGAAGGGAATACCCCGCTTCTCGAGGAAAGAGTTGCTAGACTGAGGCATTAGAGTTACCAGGTTGAGGGAGGTTGTTTCTTTGTTACTTCTGAGGTGGGGAGCCACATATCACTTACATTGCATGGAAAGATTCATGGTCATTAGAGTTTGTGTATGTAGACTTGTTCTGATCTGGTTTATTGAGGAGTCTTGACCATAGACTGGTGGAACTTAGAGGCTGTTGAGTTTTAGGCTTAAGTCCAAATAAGGTTGCGACACATTAATAATCCAAAGATCTGATCGAGCTCCATATTTCAATTTAATGAAGGAAAATTTAATAAGTCAACCTTGATCCATGTACATCCTCTTTTTCTTTTTCTTTTTCTGTCTTTTTCACTTCTTTTTCAAATAAGTGTTTGCTAAGGGACTAGCAAAGTTAAGCATAGGGGGGTGATGAATACCCATTCATCACTCTTTATTCTTCTATTTTAGCTACAAAAACCTTTGCAAATACATGTAGATATGTGTAAATACAAATAATTACCAGAAGCATGCATTGTGTAAAAACCTATAATTAGCATGTTTTTGTGCACAAAATAAAAGAATAAAGAGCAAAAAGAAAAAGAGGGAAATATTTAGAATAAATATTGAGCAACCTAACCCAAGGGAGGGCTCAGCATGGGCCTGACCGCATAAAAGCCAAAGTAGAGGGAGATAGGGGCTCACATATGTGTATATTTGCAAATAAATAAAACTATATATTTTCCTCACCCAAAAATATGCTTGTACATATTATTATGTATATTTAGAGGCTATTAAAAACAAAACAAAAAGATAAAAATCAAAAATTCAAAAAGACCCTTCTTTCACCATGTGTACAAACCATCATCTTGTATTTATTTAACCTTGTAAATAAATTCAATTATTTTCTAAACTTTTTGTAAATATTCTATGATATATTTTGTAAATATATAAAATAACAAGAAACAAAACAAAAATCAAATAAAAATTACAAAATTAAAATACAAAAATACATTGTATAAATACCATGTATATAAATGTATTCAACTATTTATTTCACCCTTGTATATAAGTGATAAAAATAAAATAAAAATATTCTTTTATTCCATATTTCATGTTGTAAATAAATAAAATACAAAATGAGCATAAAAATACATAAAAATAACAAATAAAAAAATCAAAAATAAAAATCCATATAGTGTACATATACCTATATATAGAGCTACCCTATTTTTATTTCCAAAAATTAAATAAAAATCACCAAAAAATAGAAAAAAATAAAAGAAAAATATTTCATGTTTTGAGTTTTCTTTAATTCGGCCTATTTCTACCCTAAAATAAATAAACAAAATTCGGGCACACGTGGCCGCTCCTGATTGGTCCACGGGGGAATGTTGACCCCGGTCAACTCCCCCGCGACCTCCTTCCTTTTCTGGACCACGCGTGCCGCGCCTCCTTCGCCGATTTTCCCACGCGACTCCAGGCTGTCCCCCACGCATATCTCGAGCCCGGATTCTTCGCCATTCATCCCTCTCCCTCGCCGGATCCTCCGCCATCAAATCCATGCTTTCCATCGCCGTCTCCACTCAACCCTAATCGACGCTGTCACTCTATATATTCTCACCTCCGCCGCCTTCGCGCGCCATCTTTGGCTCTTCTCTTCCTTCCCAGTGACCTCCATCGGCTCCGCAAGAGTGACAGCAAGCTGTGCCCTTGTTGCAGTAAGGCGAGGAAGCGTATCCATCGATCCGGCGAACTTCGCCGTCCTTGCTCCGTCGCCGGCGTTGAGCATCGAGCTTCAGGCCTTGACGCCCTTCGAAGCTACGACCCGGAGATAGCCACGCTCCAGCACAGTCTCCAGCATCCATCAGGTAGCCTTAATTCCTTCTAATTTCTTCCAATTTCCGATTACGCCCAAATCATAGCTCCGACGTACATCTCCGATTCCGATCACTTCGCGTATCATCTCGACCATCCGACCCTACCTTCACCTTCGCCATCTCCCCGCGCACCTTCTTCACCCATTCGCACAACCCAGATCGCACAGGATCTGGGAGTCGAGCTCCACCGCCGTCGCCTCGCCGGAGCTCTTCCGCCCCACCGCACCGATCACCTTCACGCCACCTAACCGGGTCGAGGCACTTTGCCCTCGACCCGCGAAGCTTCTTGACCACTTTGCAGGTCCAAAGGGGGTGTCTGAGCCTCCTTCACAGTTCAGCCAGGAGCTTCGAGCCACTAGGCCTCGCCGGAGCCCCTCCAGGGCTCGGTTGGGCCCTTGGCCACCCGCAGCAGCTGCGCAACTTCACGCCGGACCTTCTCCGACCTTCAGGCGCAGCTGAGGAGGACCGGAGTTCACGCAGGACGTCGGCGAAGTTCGCCGGCGTCGAGTTCTTCCTCCACCCTCCAGAGCCGTCCGATGAAGACCTCACTCCAGTTCTCATCCTAGCCGTCGATCTGTAGAGGAGCAGCAGCCGTTGATCCATCTGAGGATCTCATCTGGACCGTCGCAACCGAGGAGAGAGGCGCAGGAGCCCAGCACCGTCAGATCAGCCACGTGGATCTCTCTCCGCCGTCGATCGAGCCCAAGAGCCGAAGGAGTAAAGGCGCGTTTGTTCTCCACCGTCAGATCTGCCACGCGTCAGAATCGGGCCGTCGCTATTAATAAAGGGGTAAATATCGTAGGACCCCATCGTAGTTTGTTGTTTTCGTTTAAGTCCTGTAATTTTTTAATTCAGTTGTTTATTTTCTGGGATATTTGCATAGAGACCCTCGCGCGTAATTTTATTTGCATTTATACCCCTGCCAGTAGAGACCCACGTGCTTTGGCACGTGTTTTGTTGGGTTATTTGCATACGAAGCCCTGTAGTTCTGGATGTTACTCATTGAATGAAAAGTTTTGTTTATTTGCATATATACCCCTGTGAACATTGATTTTGCACATGTGCGAATTATTTTGGGTAAATTGCATATAAGCCCCTGGACTTTTGATACGAGTTATCAATAGGTCCTTGGAACTTATTTTTATTACATTTAGGTCCCTGTGTGCCCCAGGCACGTGCTTGGCACGTGTGTTGCTGGGTATTTTGCACCAGGACCCCAGAACTTTTGGGTATTTGCACTTAGGTCCCTGTGCACAGTGCCCCACTTTTATTTTTGAATAAAATATCAAACGACCTCCAAATCCAATGAAATTTTGACACATGGCTCCTGCCATGGTGTAGGAATTTCTATGATTTTTGGGGACATTTTTATTCCATTTATTATTTTTAAAAATTCAAAAACCCCTATTTTTGCTACTGTTTGACTTTAAAAATACCAAAAAAATATAAAAACATCTCCAAAAATTCTAAAAAAATTAGATAGTGTTTCTTGCTTGCTGATTGATTTTCTAGCTAATTTTGGCTACTTTTCATCACTTAAAAACCTTAAAAATTGAAAAACCCCTAAAAACCCATAAAAATTATAATAAATAAATTAAAAATCCAAAAACAATAATTAGGGTGCCTAAATTTTCCTGATTCTTCATAGTTTATAGGAAAATTCCCTTCAGGGCTTTTTGAGATCCAAAATTATTTTATTTTTGGGTCTTAAGCCTTGCTGGACAGCACCCTATTTTTAGTCGCATTGTTTGATTTTTAATAAATAATTTACCCATTAGAAAATTTCCAAAAAGTCACCAAAAACAGTAAAAAAACTTGAAAAACCTAAAAACCAATTTTCTGGAATTTTTGCTTCATTTTTGTGTGTTGTATAAATTGTTGAAGTTGCCTTGTATTTACTTTCTCTCATTTTCTCATCCTTAAAAAAAAAATCTAAAAAATATAAAAACAAATAAAAACCATAAAAAAAGACTTTCTTGGATTTCTGACTACATCGTAGGCCGCAAGGCCAATCTGTGCTCCTTGAGTTCGACCCTGGGAGCTATACCAGGTTAATCCTATAGCTAGATCGCTCTTTCTTGTGCTTGCTTGTTTTTATCTGCTTTGAGTGATTGATTTTCTTGTTGATCGATTTTCGAGGGATTGAGGTCGCAACGACCTGTTATTTATCTCCCTTGATCTCTCGCGAACTTTCGGTCATCAACGTACGACCCCCTTGCCCCGCACCGCCACCTCCCTTGCTCCGCACCGCGTAACTGCGCCCCCGGCCCCTGCCGCCAGCCCGCACCTCCTCCATAGCCTCGCACCTCCTCGCCAACCCTCCTCCTCATTTTGATTCTATTCTGACCATAATACCCTCTTAACCACATCATGATTTGAGTAAACTATGGTTATTTCAATTTTTTAACGGTAAAATCTGACAGAAGGGCACAACTGATGACGGAGCAAGAATTGAAGGGCACAACTGATATTACCAAAAAGATAAGGGCATAACTGATATTGCGATATCTAAGAGGGGCACAAGTGATAAAATCCCAAAATATAAAGGGAATCTATTTCTTCGAGTCCGTCGACTTATTTTGCTGCTCAGTCAAATACGTCTTAAGTTTCGGCTCCGAAAGTCAATGCTCCGCTGCCAGTTACATAACACAATATTGTGCATCAGTTCAATGGGATGGACGCGGACATTACGTAAGAAGTTCATAAATTAGCAAAGTCAACATCCGAATGGATGCCTTATCTTTTGAATGGCATTGCGGTCAAACATTCCTGTGGCTCTTATCCCTACCTATATAAACATCTCATTCATAAGTGGCAATGAGATACCGATAATTCTCACATCTCCTCAACCCTTCCTGTTTAGCCATCCACCATGCAAACCCTAGGCAAATTTGCTGCTCTATCTTTTCATTCTTGGATTAGAATTAATTGTATAGATTGTACAATTTCTTTATTATAATATTTTTAACTACGTTCGAATAAAAAAATTAACATTTTTTTAGAGAAAGAGGGTGAAATCTCAAGTTGGAACTCACCGCAAGAAACTTTGTATTAATAAAGGAAAGAAAAGATACATTACCTTGAGGACCATAATCGGTAAAGGGAAATACAAAAGGAAATTATATTTTTTTTTATTTTTTTGAATAAGTACATGAGGCTGACCTCCCGAGATGGGATTCACCTCAAGAACGTTGTATTGATATAATAAAAAATATACATTAGGCAGTTATCCAGAACCGATATAGAGAGTTACAGTGGGCGAGTACATTCTTCGGAAAAAACCTTTGATTTTAGAAAATGAGATCATCCCCCCTCGTAAATTGCCCAAAGGACTGCAAAAGGTAGGGCATAGTCATCTGTGGAGTTCCCTCCCACCGGCCTTACCATCCTCCAGAATTCCGCCATACCTCCCGTCGAAGACCACGGTGCGTTGATGAATACCCATTCATCACTCTTTATTCTTCTATTTTAGCTACAAAATCCTTTGCAAATACATGTAGATATGTGTAAATACAAATAATTACCAAAATCATGCATTGTGTAAAAACCTGTAATTAGCATGTTTTTGTGCAAAAATAAAAGAATAAAGAGTAAAAAGAAAAAGAGGGAAATATTTAGAATAAATATTGAGCAACCTAACCCAAGGGAGGGCTCAGCATGGGCCTGACCGCATAAAAGCCAAAGTAGAGGGAGATAGGAGCTCATGTGTATAGACTTTTGTAAATAAATAAAATTATATTTTCCTCACCCAAAAATATGCTTGTACATATTTTATATATTTAGAAACTCCTAAAAACAAAATAAAAATTTAAAAATTAAAAATGCAAAAATATCCCTCCACCATGTGCATAGACCATCATCCTTTAACCCTATAAATAAATGTATTTATTTTCAAAACTTTTTGTGAATATTCTATGGCATATTTTGTAAATAACAGAAATAAAAAGAAACAAAACAAAAATCAAATAAAAATTACAAAATTAAAATTACAAAAATACATTGTATATATACCATGTGTATAAATGTATATATCTATTTATTTCACCTATGTGTATAAATAATAAAAATAAAATAAAAATAGCCTTTTATTCCTCATTTTATTCTATAAATAAATAAAACATAAAATAGGAATAAAATTGTATAAAAATAATAATAAAAAAATCAAAAATAAAAAGCCTACATATTGTATATATCCCTATATAATGTACATACCTTATTCTTATTTCCAAAAATTAATTAAAAATCACCAAAAAATAGAAAAAAATAAAAGAAAAATATTTCATGTTGAAAGTTTTTGCAAAATCGGCCATTTGCTGCCTCATTTTTAAGTGTCAAATCTTGTCCACGTGGCAGCATCCCACTGGTCCACGGGGAATGTTGACCCCGGTCAACTCCCCCGCGGACTCTTTCCTTTTTGAGAAGACGCGCGCCGCCCCGCCTTCGCCATTTTCTCCACGCGCCTCCAGCCTGTCGCCCACGCAAACCCCGCGCCCGGATCCTTCACCGATCATCCGACATCCTCGCCAGATCCTTCGCCGTGAGATCCACGCATTCCATAGCCGTCGCCTCCCAACCCTAATCGAGCCTGCAGCTATATATAGAACCACCTCCGCCGCCTCCGCGCCCCATCTTTGGCTCTTCCCCTTCTTCCCAGTGAACTCCAGAGGCACCGCGAGAGTGACAGCAAGCGATCGCCCCTGTTGCAGCGAGGCGAGGAGGTGAAACCACTGATCCGGCGTTCTTCGCCGCCGTTGCTCCGCTACCAGCGTGAGCACCGAGCCTCGGGCCGAGACGACCCTTGAGGCTACGACCAAGAGCACCCCCTGCTCTTCCCCAGTCTCTCCGACCGCCCAGGTAACCCTTTAGCCTTTCCATTTAGCGTAATTTTTAGTTTCCCCCAATTCGTACCTCCGACGTAATCCGTTGATTCCGACCATATCGTGTATCTTCTCGATCATCGGAACGCACCGTCACCTTCGCCATTCCCTCACGCACATTCTTCACCCCTTCGCCCAACCCAGATCGCACAGGATCTGGGAATCGAGCTCCACCGTCCTCCGCTCGCCGGAGCTCGCTCACCCCGACGCACCGTTCACCTTCACCCCACCTAACCGGGTCGAGGCACTTTGCCCTCGACCCGCGAAGCTCTTGAGCTATTTTGCAGGTCAAGAGGAGGCCATCTGAGGCCCCCTCATATCCAGGCCAGGAGCTTATCGCCGTCGACCTCGCCGGAGCCCCTCCCGGGCTCGGTTGGGTCATCGGAGACCACCACCAGCTGCGGGACTCCCTCGCGGACCTTCTCCGATCTTCAGGCGCAGCAGGGGAGGTCAGGAGCGCACGTACTGGGCCGGCGAACTTCGCCGGCCACCTGTTCTTCCTCGACCTTCAGGCACCGTTCGATCGCCCTCCAGCTCCAGTTTCAATCCTAGCCATCCGTTTCAGGAGCGTCAGGCATCGCACGATCAAAGGAGGAGTGATCCGGACCATTTGATCTCGAGATGAGGCGCAGCTGAGCCGACACCGTCAGATCCTCCACGTGTCTTCGTCTGAGCCATCCGATCACGCCAAGGGTTGCAGGAGTGAGGCGCCTCCGCCTCTCCACCGTCGGATCTACACGTGGCGCACGCTCCGCCCTTGGATCGTAATAAAGGGGTAATTTACCTTAGGCCCCCTCGTAGTTTATGTTTTCACTTTCAGTCCTGTAAATATTTTATGCGTTTTATTTACGTAGGGTAAATTGCACATTGGACCTCGTACTTCTTCGTATTTGCATTTATGCCCTTGTTTGTGTGAGACACGTGCATCGACACGTGATATTTTGGTGTATTTGCAATATTAATCCTGTAGTTCTGGACGTTCCTTAATGAATGAAACATTTTCAGTAATTGCATTTATGCCCCTGTGAGCATTTTATTTGCACATGTGCGTCTTTTTGTGGGATTTTTGCATAACAGTCCCTGGACTTTTAGGTACGAGTTACCAAAAGGTCCTAGGACTTGTTTTTCTTACATATAGGTCCCTGAGTGCCCCAGACACGCGCCTCGCACGTGATTTCTTGGGTATTTTGCACCAGGACCCCCAGAGCTTTGGGTATTTGCACTTTGGTCCCTGTGTATAGTGCCCCCTTTTGGATTTTGAATAAAATATCAAATCACCTCCAAATTCGATGAAAATTTGACACATGGCTCCTGCCATGGTGTAGGATTTTTGAGAATTTTCGAGGACATTTCTGAGTTTATTTATTATTTTTAAAAATTCAAAAACGCTTATTTTTGGCATTGTTTAGCTTGAAAAATCACAAAAAAATATAAAAACCCCCTCAAAAATTCTATAAAAATTAGTTACTGTTTCTTGTGTGTTGTTTGAGTTTTCAGCCAATTCTGGCTATTTTTCATTGCTTAAAAACCATAAAAACTTAAAAACACCTAAAAACTCATAAAAATCATAATAAATAATTTAAAAACCCAAAAACAATAATCTTGGTGCTCAAATTTTCCTTACTTTCTCTAGTATACAGGAAAATTACCTCCAGGTCCCTCTGAGGTCCTTAGATATTTTATCTTTGGATCTTGGGCTTGGCTGGACAGTACCTTGCCTTTTTCGCACTGTTTGATTTTTAGAAAATAAAAGACACCTTATAAAAATCCTAAAAATTCACCAAAAACACTTAAAAACCTAAAAAACTTAAAAACAATTTTTCTTGAATTTTTGCTTGATTTTTTATGCTTTAAATAATTAGTAGAAGCTTGCTTGTTTTTGTGCTTCTTGTACTTTCTTCATATTTAAAAATCCAAAAAAAAAATCTAAAAGTCAAAAACCACTAAAAAAATCATTTTCTGAAATTTGACTACTTAGTTTTTAAATCGTGCTCCTTGTGTTCGACCCTGGTCGCTATACCAGGTAAAAAGAATAGCGAAAGACCGCTTACATTGAATTTCTTGATTTTCTGAGTGGTTTACAAATTTTTCCGTTGACCGAATTGATCGATTAAGGACAACGACATTGTGATTTATCTTCCACCTTAGTCGCGTCGATTTTCGGGTCATCAGAATGGCGCCGTTGCCGGGGAGCACGGCTTTGTAGTCATTTTTCCATATTGTCTCTCTATATTATCATTGTTTTCTGACACTCTCTCTTTGATTTTTGTGCGAGGTACTGTGTGGACAACTTGGAGTTTATTTTTGAGGACCCGCACGGGAAGAAGAAGCAGGAAGAAGAAGAAGGAATTTTTATTTATGAGAGAGAGAGAACAATATTTTTTGTAATAATTTAGAACTTGGACATTTGTGGACACTTGTAACTTAGCGGGTCTGTTTCGCCGAGTACCGGTGTGCTCGGGGGACCCATTTGGATTTTCGCGGCTTTTTCTGCGGTTTTGATAGCTAGCTGCCTTTTCCGGTGTTTACGCGGTTTTTCTCGAGCCCCTAGATTTAGGAATTTCTCTTGCTTGTGCCGTAATTAGTAGGGTCCCCACACTTAATTGCTTATATGTTCCTGTAGATCGTTAATTGGACCTACTAATAATAAATAATAAAAATAACTTAGTCGCTTTCCTGAGAGCCTACGCGCCGCGAGCCTGCCCCGCAAGCGCTACTCCTGAACTCGACCTGTCGAGAAGAGGAGGGGTGGGCCAAGACCGGACTCTTTGGATCAAGGGCGAGTGACTGAGTTAGACGGTTCTGCGCTAGGAATTGCTCATCTAGGACTCGGTTTTTCCTCGCTGCACCATTTAGGTAGTTTAATTCTGTCTTTAAATTCTGCGCGGATCACTTGCATGTAGAGTGCTGGAGACAAGGTACGCATTTCTTTCTCTGCATGCATCATTGATTTCTTCGCGCATCGGCTTTTTCATCTTCTCCCTCTGTTTTTGGCTTGATCATCAGGAGAATCGGAAAATTCGTTAGGCCGCTTGTATTTATTTTGAAAAAATTAAAAAGAAAAACAAAAAAAATTGGGACTGGATAACACTATTGACCCTAAAAGACACTCACATTAAAAATTTGTCTTGGGGAGAGCAACCCCCTCCTTGTATGGTTTGGATGCGCGAGAGAGTGACCCGCACCCTAGGTAGAGCCCTCCGGTGCTATTTCTAGCTGACTACCGACTCTTCCGTGCGGGCCAGTCGGTTGGAGTAGCATCGGGTATCCTAACAGGTCACGTAAGCGCTCTGATATTTTGTGTGTTCACCCAATAAAATTGACAAGATAAATTGACCGAGCTTTCACGGTCTTCAGATTGTGTTGCGTTGGTGAACCAGGGGTTTGCTTTGCGATCATATTTTCTCCAGATCCCATCCGCCCAACTCGCCAGATCAAGATGATGGGTAGACGATCTCTTAGGCAGCCTCTGGCTGCACCGCTTTCAGGCGCGTCTACTTCACCATCTAGGTTGGCCCGTGAGAGTCGAGACCAGCTCTCCGGGCCCGAGTACGATTCCACCCTGTTCTCCCTCGATCCCCTTTCTTTTGCTACTGAGAGACATGAGCCCGAGGAAAGACGAATTGATTTGACAGAACCTGAGTTGGGCTCATCTGATTTTGCAGACGTCACTATGGCCGGAGCCGGCAGTTCAGACCCAGACTCCCGACAACCCGAACATTTTGTACTAGACCAGGGAGCGATCAACTCCACCCTGATCGCATCATTAGAGACAGTACAGAAGCAGCTACGCGATCAGGGAGCTTTCATGATTGAGATGAGAAGGGAGTTGGAGCGACTCAGAGAAGAGAGAGATCAGAGCGAGCCTGAGGACATTCCTGATGCTGATGCAGAGGCAGCAGCCGCAGCAGCGGCTGCCGCAGCGGCAGCCGCCGCCGCAGCGGGACCACCGAGACCGATGCGGGAGTTACACAACCCCGGATCTACACTGATGCACCATTGGGTGGTGGTACCTGCTATCGTGGGGGATTTCAAGTTCCCTCCGAACACCCTGCAGATGCTTCCTCATTTTCACGGACTTGCCACTGAGGAGCCCCACCTCCATCTCCAGGAGTTTTTGATGATCTGCAGCACTGTCCACGACCGTCATGTGGACCAGGATACGATTCGGATGATGGCCTTCCCTTTTTCACTGGCAGATAGAGCAGCCGCCTGGCTGAAGCATTTAGGGAAGTTTGTTTACACCTGGGAGCAGCTCCGCACCGAGTACTTGAACAAGTACTATCCACTCGGGCAGACGAATGCAGCGAGGGCCCTGATCAACAACTTCTCCATGCTCCCTAACGAGCAGTTTCACGAGGCATGGGAGAGGTTCAGAGAGCTTCTGGACAGATGCCCACACCACGACATTTCCAAGCCGAACCTAGTTCAGAGCTTCTTTAGTGGGATGACGCCAGAGCTTCAGGGTCTGGTGAATGCTTCTTGCGGCGGGTCCTACTTTGCCAAGGACCACAACCAAGTCTGGGCCATCTACGAGGAGATGGCCGAAAATTACATGGTGATGTCCCAGACTCGGTTGTACACACAGAGATCTCAGCAGCTGCCAGGACCCGTGCAGTACCAGCGGATAGCACGGGTTGATGCAGGTCCATCCAGTTCGTCCACAGTTGCAGCCGCACAGGCAGAGTCGGCCGCTGCGGACATGGGGATTATCAGCGAGAAGTTGGACCGCATGGAAATAATAGAGAAGAAGTAGTGCCAGGGCATAACTCAGATGGAGCAGATGGCACAAACTCTGAGCGACATGAAGACCCATCTCTTGTGTCTTCAGGAGGCACAGACGGCTTCTCAGCCCCGTCTTCAGTCGCGAGGCGATTCCGGCGGCAGCCGCAGCTCGTCCCAGCGCTCCAGCTCCTTGCAGCAGCCTAGACAAGTTCACCTTGTACAGGCGGAGCCGTACCAGCAGCAGCAGCCCTCTTACCAGTCACCACCATCTCCAGACTTACAGATGGTGGTATATCAGCCGGATCAGCCTCTGGCAGTACTGCCGCCAGACCCCTTCGATGCAGAGCCGTTGATGGATGTCAACGGGATTTGGTACGACCGTCCCCAGCCTGGGATCCGACGAGACCATCCCGGATTCAGGTGGGGGAATGGGGGGTAACCAGTCCCAACAGCAGCCAGTCGGTCAGGGAGGGCAGTACTCCCAGCAGAGAGATCACCAGCAGCCCCCAGCATACCAGTCACACCAGCCATCATCCTTCGTACCTCGTCCCTACCAGCAGCAGGGACAGACTTGGAGACGTGAGCAGCAGGCTCACCAGCAGCAGCATCCTTCCTCTTACCCCTCTCAGCCGCAGCAGCACCAGGTCCAGCAGCCTCATTACCAGAGAGGCAACCCGTCGGGCTCCCATGAGAGCCCCGCCTTGGATGATCTAGCCCGCATCTTCACAGAGCAGCAGGCTACATTTAGACGGGAGATGGACGAGTTCCGCCAGGAGATGCGGGACCTGATGAGAGGGAAGGCCGCCATCCCTGCACAGATCGAGCCTAATCCGAATAGCTTGAAGAGGAAGTCTGAGCAGGTAGTTCACACTGAGCCTACCACTCCTAGTGACTCATTTGATGATATGTCGTCAGATCTATTTGATGCTGATTTTGTTACACTTAGGAGTGGTAGAAGACCAGCAGGCGGCGCCTCATCTGAGCGACAACGCGAGGATCCATCTAGAGCGCCAGATGAGGAAGAGGAGAGCGGTACTGAAGCCGCACATGATGATGACGGTGGTACTGATGCCACCCGAGACTCTGATTCCACCGGCGGTACTGAGGCCACCGCTTCACCATATCGAGGAGGTGGTACTGACGCCACCAGCAGAGCCGAGCCAGCCCGCGGTACTGAGGCCGCAAGACGTCTAGTTGTAGAGCCAGCTAGAGGTGGTACTAAGGCCACCAATATTCATTCTGATAGAGATGTTGACTTTCCTCGTATGGATGTATCTCAGGACTCTATTTTGAATAAAGGAAAAGGTTTAGTTTCTTCTGATCCCACTGTGGTGTATGATGTATGTGAGGATCCGGTCATCGAACCGTCTAGGCCTATTCCTAGTCCTTCATCTGAGAAGGACCCTGTGATCCCCTTTCCTAGAGCCCTTAAGTTGGGGAAGGGGAAGAAAAGAGAAAAAGATCCAAAAAAGAGAGAGCAGGAGGAGTTCAGCCAGAGCATGATAGACCGATTTCACATCCAGCTGACCCTCCATGAGGCTTTGCAGCACATCCCTCTTCTTCAGCGATCCTTGAGAGACAGGACCACAGTCAGGAGGAAGAAGAGGAACAACACCGCAGAGATTCATGTGTTGACAAAAGCCACGTGTTACGCGATCCAGAACCATCTGCCGACCAAGAGGTGATGAATCCACGTTTCATCATCTTTATTCTATCATTTTGGCCTTAAAAACCCTAGTAAATGCGTGTAAATAGGCCTAATTCATGCATTTTAGCATTCATGCATAGGTGTGTAAATACTGTATAAATTGCGGTTTTTAAAGCCAAAATAATAGAATAAAGAAAAGAAAAGAAAAAGAATAAAATATTGTAAATATTTTATGACCCGAAACCCCAAGACCTAGGCATCTTGATGAATAGGTCGACAAGGAATAAAGTAGGGGGAGATAAGGGCCAAAATACAGTGTAAATACCTATACATTCTATCTATTCTTTATTCATTTTGGGACCTATTTTTGGTTCCACTTTTTATTCATCAAATAAAGAAACTTTGTACATGAAAGTTGTAGATAATTTAATAAATAAAAATACAAAATTGATTTCACAGAAAAATAATATACAGATAAAAAGTTATGGTCTGAATAAAAATCCAGAATGCCAACTTCCCAGACCCGTATCTCACAAATAAAAACTCCAAATGCAGCATACTCACCTTTAATTGTATATAGAAGAAAATAATCTAATTAATGGCGGTGGTTTCGCATTTGGCGGAGCTACGGTGTGAAAGTTGACTTTTGGACCCCGATTGTACCTTGTACATATTAAAATATTCAATTTATTAATTATTTATTATTTTTATAATTTTATATTTTTATAATGTTGTCAATAATACTTATAATAATAATGTACATTAAAATAAGAATAAAAACCTAAATAAAAACAAAAATAAAATACTTAAAAATAAAATACATAGATACATTACTTATACACATACCTGTGTAAACTATACTTATACTTTATTAATTATACAAAACACATCAATAAAATAAAATAAAAATAGATTTACATGTATAAAAGTATGTTATAATTATATAAAATAATAAACAAAAAATAATAATATTAAAAATACCTAAATAAAAATAGAATACTTAAATACATAGATATAGATACCTATAAGGGCATAAATGCAAACTTGTAAAAATAAGTCTCATAAAAATAAATAAAAATCGTAATAAATTAATTCATAAAATAATAAACATTTTTTATTTTATAATTAAAAATTAATTAAATCATTTGATATTTTTAATCGAATTTAGAAATACTTTTTCCAGGGATTTTCCTGGTTGGTCCACGTGGACCAACCAGGTGGCTAGGAAAGTTGACCCGCTGGTCAACTCTCCTGCCTCCTCCCTGCTGTGCGTCAGACTGCCCTCCAACCCGACTTTCTCGTTTTTTTCGCTATCAGTGCGTTGCCCGATGGAAGAAGGTCCCTTCATGAAAGTGGTAGCTGGCACAACCACCTTGCTCGCCAGCCTATCAGATCCCCTTAGATCTTCGCCTAGCACCCGTGACCGCTCCTTGAACTTCACGCCTCGACCTTGTTTCAAAAACACCCCAAACATCTCCTCCAACCTTTGAACCCTCTTTGACCCGTCTTGGCCAACCTTCGTCGAGCTCTGGATCGAGTAAGGTGACAGGGAGCTCTCCAGCTCCTCGTAGGAGCGGTCAGGCGGTCGAGGCGGAGCTTCCACTCCCATCTCCGGCGTCGCCGTAGAGGTACCCATCCTTGGGCTATACAGCCCTTGAGGTCTTTTTCCTTTTTTTTTCTTTTGTTTTCTTTAGCGTTTGGAAAGCGTAGAATCGGATCCCACAACTATCTTTCTTCTGCATCCACCGGTTCGCTTCTTTCGACACCTCACCGGAGCGAGCTCCGGTGAGCTTTCAGTCCGCCAGCCCCCCCCCTCGCTTAACGCATCTGGAGGTGCGTGGCACTTTGCCCACGCACCCGCACCATTTTCTCTCCATCTTGCAGGTCCCAGGAGAGGGGGCAACGCTGCAGTCGGCCGGAGGAGACGCGAGCGCTGCCGCCCACGCGCAGCAGGGTGCGCCGCGCAACCGGGTGGCCTGGACAAGAACGAAACCGAGGGGGAGGGGGGCACGCACAGCTGCCGTTCATCCACCCCCTCCCCTTTGATCTCAGCCGCCCAATTCCAAAGGAGCCCCACCGTCGATCATCCTTAGTCCCGGCCATCTGAGACTGCCACGTGGCTTAGTGGGGGGTTTTGCATCTAACCCCCCCACGTTTTTGTGTAATTATCAGAAACTCTTTAAGCTTTCAGTTGCCATTTCATCTTTTTGTAATTTTTGCAAGCCGAGCCCCTAACTCATATGTTATTGCGTTTATGCCCCCGCCTGGGCGCGTGCAACGCACATGCGTGGTGGCGATTTTGTGAAGGCACACCTGTTGCTTATGGTATTTGCGTTTAGTTCAGAGAAGAGTTGAGTCAATTCAAAACATTTGCGAATTTTACACGCAGGCCCCTTGACTTTCTAAATATTACGCAAATACCCCTGGCTGTGTGCAGTTTCTTTTTGGCTTCTTGTATTTTTTGCATGCATCTAGAAAACCCTAAAAAATCCATAAAAATTAACTTAAGTCACTGTTGCATAGTACTTCCACGCCATATTTTTATTTCTTATAAATATTGCATTTTATTATTTATTAAAAATCAAAAACCTCCATTTTCAGCACTGTTTGCATTAGAAAATCACTAAAAAATATAAAAACACCCCAGAAAAATCCCAAAAAAATATATTTTGTCTCTTTTAGTTTGTCTTAGCTCCAGACCAAAAATCATTAAAAAAATACAAAACCAAACTCCTAAAAATTGCAAAACTCTAAAAACATTTATAAAAATTTATAAAATTCATAAAAATCCAAAAATTGTGTTTTCTTTTCCTAAATTTTCTTTGATCTGTTATCTGTAAGAGAAAATTGATTTGGAGAATTTTTGTTACTGTTTGCTATTTTATTTCTCTATTTTAGTTTCAGCCTCGTATTTTCTCTACTGTTTTCTTTATTTTGCTAATTAAAAATACCAAAAACATTTTAAAAATTACCCAAAAATCACAAAAACAGTAAAAAATATAAAAATCCCAAAAAGACTTTAATTCCTAATTTTTGAATATTTTTATCCATTTTTATTAAAATCTCTTTCTCCCTTTTATTACATTGCTTATATATTCTATTATAAAAAAAAAGAAAATATAAAAATATAAAATATAAAAAGAAAATATAAAATCAGTAAATTAAAAATCAAAATACAAAATTATAAAATTAAAAATTAAATAAAAAAATATAAAATTCAAAAACCACAAAAAATAGCATCATAGACACTTGATCTCTTTCACACACATTTTTGTGCATTTTTTGCCCCGTTCTACCTGTCTGCTCCCTGTGTTCGACCTCTACAATACTTGCACCTATACACATCTTGTTGTAGAGTTATAATAAATTTTAACTCCGCACATTTACTTTCATTGCTTGATATATTTGTCGTGGGTTAATTGTTGTTTGAATCAGGATTTCTCGCGGGTCGCCTCAGCGACATTGTGATCCCGCCTTGTGTGGATTACTTTAGACCTGTGAAAAATCTTGTTCAACAAATGGCGCCGTTGCCGGGGAGCAACAGCGCGTAGTTCGGGTCTTGTTTGATTGTGATTTATTGTCTATTTTCGCGGCTTTTATTTTTCACTATTTTATTTTCTTTATTTTTGATATATCTCTTGAGCTGTCTAACCTTCTCTTTTGTTGACTTTGTGCGAGGAACCGCGGATCGAGGGAGGCGCTCCACCCTAGGCGCCTACGCACCCACGTGAAGCCGGCATCGGCCAGCCGAGCACCAAGGAGACGAAGAGGAAATTTTGAAGACCGAGCTCATTTTTAGTTGTAGAATTTATTTCTTGTATTTATTAGTATAATTTAAGTGAGAGAGTGACCTATATTTGTAATAATACAGGTACACCCGAACTCTTGGACATTCGAGCCTAATTTCCAAGTGATTGTTCACTTGGGGGCTCATCGCGGTTTTTACGGCTTTTCATCGCATTTTTTTAATTTTGTTTTGTTTTCCGATTTTATTACTTTTGTGTGATTGAGCCCTTAGTTTTAGGATTGCTTGCGTAGAATTAGGTCCAAACATCTTAATCAATATTGCATGTACCTATAGTCGCGTTTGGACTTAGTCAAATTTAAACAGTTGATCATCACCTTCAATCCGTCGCGCCGCGAGCTCTCCCCGCAAAGCGCTTTCTCCTACCCTCAATTTGTTGAGCAGAGGAGGGGTGAGCCTAGACCGGACTCTAGGGTTGAGGATTGACGATCAACTTGTGGTTCTTCCCGCTAATAGCAATTTTTGAACTTAGGGCGATTTCATCGGTTTTGCATTTGCATATAGTTAGGTTTCAATTCTGTTGAGCATCTTTGCATGTAGAGTGCTGGAGGCAAGGTGAGCATTTACGCTTTAGCATTCATCATCGTTTTTGCCGCTTGCATTGCTTTTCCGACTCTCCCTCTGATTTTGCCAACTTAGGAACTCAAAGGAATCGAATCCCCGTTAGGATCGTGCATTATTATTAAAAATCCAAAAAAAGTGATAACCAAATAAAATTGGGACTGCTAACATTACTTGTCCCTAAAATTCACCAAAAAGAAAAATCTTGTATTGGGGCGAGTAATCCCCTCATTGTCTTCGCTTTTACTTGCCCGCGCACACACTAAGGTTAGAGCCCAAATCCCATATTCAGCCCCCTAAGTGTTTGCGCAATATTTTGACTTCTCACCTAACTCTAAAACAGACAAGATAAAAAGACCGCTCTTTGCGGTCTCTACCGAGTTGAGTAGGTGAATTGAGGGTTTGAATTATTTCATTTTTGTCTGTGATTGTTTTGTGTGTCCTAGATCGTTTCTGCGCACTTGCGCCTTTCTTCTCACCTCTCTTGACTTGACCATCGTGCTCTTCCGATCATTTTCTTTTGTTTCGAGATGGCCGACTGGAGCGTATTTTATCCGGACTTCGCGGATCCCTCTTTCACTCCAGCCGGTCCACCTCCTTTTTTCCAGGAGGACTTTGCTCCTGACTTTTGTACATATCCACCTCAGCCACAGTATCAGGACTCGGATTTCTACCCACACCCACCTTCACCTGTATATTATCCTCCTCCACCTTCACATCCACCCGAGGCCGACCTGTTGGAGTCACCTTTCATGGAGTCCACCCTTGAGCACTTGACCCAGATGATGGATCATATGAGACAGAGGATTGACACCCTCACTAGTACCAATAAGAGCGACCATGATATTCCACCATTTGACGATATGGGTTCATTCGAGGATTTCCATGAGAGCTTGCAATCGCCAAAAATACAAAAAAATGAGAAAAATTTAAAAACACAAAAAGAGATCGGGAGACTTTTGATTGAGTCAGACTACGAGGAGAGGCTCCACTTGCCAGAACCCTGGACCACACACCCATTCACACCTAGTCCCACCTTTGACCCCGAGGATGCCGCTGTACAGACTGCTCTTGGCATGCCTCGTGTATATGATGATTCTGACTTCCTCCCTTGTATGGAGGAGGTCCAAAAATTCAAAAAAATGTTATCTGAACCCGAAGTGGTGGCTACTATTCATGAGATTATCCGTGCCCCACTTCAGCAGGCCATGACCGATTTATCTGCCCCTCTTCCCAAGAAGAAAGCGGAGGAGCAGATCTGAGCGTCATATCTTGACCATGGCCACTGCCCATGCCATCACACACCGTCCCATTCCTCGGAAGAAGAACACTGCCACACCTTTCATTAGTTGCACCATCTCTGACCACACATGTGATCGCACTCTCCTAGACGGCGGTGCTTCGATTAGCATCATACCCTTCTCGCTGGTACAGTCTCTTCACTTAGGGCCTCTCAAGAAGGCCAGGATGATTGTACAGTTTGCTGATGGATCAATAAAGAGGCCGAAGGGTATCCTTGAAAACGCCGTCATCTCGATTCAGGGCATGAGCTATCACGTTGATTTTGTCGTATTGCCCATGGAGACCTCCACAGGGGAGCCATCTCCAATCATCCTGGGACGACCATTCCTCGCCTCTGCGAGGGTCGTTATTGATTACGGATCAGGAGAGATTCGCTTCCGTCCTGCTGACGAGAGCGAAGCATTGATCACCGCACCTACTGTCGACCAGAGACCTGTACCTGATGTGACCACACCTATCTTGGCTGACCTTGAGGACCATGACCTTGATGATACCATCAGAGAATTTTGCTGTCTATTGGATTCCACTGAGACCCGAGAATTCCTCCCGGTTGAGGAAACCTCGGAAAGCATGGACCTCGACGTTCCTTCTTCTGGGACTTGGCGTTGTGTTGATGACATCCGCGGGATTTACACGATTGACACCATTGAGCGGAGGGCAGATTTAGAGACTATACAGGACGGACATGCTTTGACTACTTCCACTGATGAGTCCGCTCCTGTCCATGAAGATACTGATGAGACTAAGGCCGAATTTGATTTTGTTGCTTTTCTTCAGAGATTCGGACCTTTTGATGAAAAAGATGATCCAGTTGAGATTATAGAGGACGAACAGAGTTCGACTACTTCCACCGATGAGTTCGTGCCTTTTGGTTTTGACCTGGATGACTCCTCGCAGGATGACTCTGAGTACACTACTTCCGATGATGATGAGTTTGTCCCATTTCACTTTGATACCAGCGAGACTCCCAAGGCCCGGGCCGAGTCACACTTCTTCCACTCACACGTCTGTGCCTTTACACCAGAAGACCACCAAGGCCGGACCTAGCCGTACTTCTTCCACTACTCCGTCTGTGCCTACACACCCTAGGGCCCCTGAGGACTTACACCCCGTCGACCCTGATCGGATTCCGTCCACTGTGGACCCCGATGTCGACCTGCATCACACCAGATCCATCCCTCAGCGGTCTCGCAAGAAGGTTCGCTTTCTACCTTCTTGACCATCTGTATATCCACCTCTGTTGTACATTCTCCGTTGTTCATCTCTATCTCTCCCGTATTGCTCGTCTACCCATTCCTCGAGTTTGCCTTGCTTAGGACGTACTTTGTCCTAAGTATAGGGGGGTGGACGAGCCGAGTGTTCGTTCTTCGTTCCGTTTCGTCACTCCTGTTGTTGCCTATACTTAGGGCTTCTTTTACCCTAAGTATAGGGGGAGTGATGTGTACATCCTCATGATCTCTTCTCCATCTTCAGGTCTCTTTTCTTCTTTTCTTCTTTTCTTCTTTTCCTCTTCTATCTTCTTCATCTATCAAAAAGGTGCCGCCCTTGTAGACAGTTTTCCATACTTAGGACGTACTTTGTCCTAAGTATAGGGGGGTGTGCACCTCGAGTCTTTCTATTCTTTTCGATCCTCTCCATTGTCTCCTCTTCTTGTCTATACTTAGGGATATCTTACCTAAGTATAGGGGGAGACAATCTGAGTACGATCTGTTCATTCCCACCCTTGACCCTCCCTGCTTTGTGTACAGTCTGCTATACTTAGGATTATTTGATCCTAAGTATAGGGGGGACGGTCAACTTCTCATTCATTGATTCATTCATCCATTCCTTTATTTATTTATTCTTTAGATTTTCCTATACTTAGTACGAGTTATGTCTTCTATCTTTTCTCTCCGATCTATGAGGACATAGCTCAAGCTAAGTATAGGGGGGTCGTATATACTATGTATATACTTTAGCCATAACTCGTACTTTCGTATTTTCTTAATTATATGGCTAATAATTCTTTAAAATTCATTAAAATTCTTAATAAAAAGATGTGGTTATTCCTCAAATTCTTTTTGTATTTACTGATTAATAAATCAGGTGGAAATGTTTTTTGCAAAATGTTTGAAAAATAGTTTGAAAATCTTTGTGAACATCTATTGAAAACTATTTTGAAAATATTTTGTTATATGTTTTCTACCTTTGTAAAAATATGTGGTTTTGTAAAATTTATTTTCTTTGTGTGAAATAAAAATGTTTGAAAAATGATTTGCAAATGGTTTGAAAAAATGGTTGCAAAAATGTTTTGAAAAACCTATATATACTGTTTTGAAAGCCTTTGCAAAATGTTTTCAAATGTTTGTAAAAATTATTTTGGACTATAGTTTTCAAAAATGGTGTGTAAATTGTTTTCAAATCAGTTTGAGGAATATACACATCACACAAAAATCCACTATATATATATATATATAAAATTGACCACTTACCCTGTAAATTCTTAAAATCCATTTCTTGTAAATATAAGAAGCACTCCCGTGTACATATTTTCACCTAGTTTTCAGCCAAAACTTTTTATTTTCAAAAAATTCCCAAAAACATTTGCAAAAATTAAAATCCAAAAACATTTGAAAAATCTTTCTGAAAAAATACAAAAAATTGCATCTGCACTTGCATGCATCATCTTTTCAAAACCCATAAAAAGTTCAAAATCCTGAAAATTGCATCACAAAAATATTTTCTGCATTGCATTGCATGGCATTCGCATTTTTCGGATTGAGTTTTGATAGTTGAACAAGTCTAAGTAAAATCCGGAGATTGGAGCTTGATTGGACCTTATAATCTACCTAATAACAGGAACCTTATATGAACGGGGTTTGAGGTACTTCAGGTCTAGTTGACTTAATTTCTTGAGGATCATGGGACTTGGTTCAATGGATTCTTGACTGCTTAAGTAGAGTATTTCGGAGCACACGCACGACTCTTGTTGATAATGACCTAACTTGGACACCTGCACCTTTCACATGGCTCAACTCAGTTAGAGTGGTGAGGGGATTGGATTTGCTGGTATGAGACGCACACAAGTGGAAACATTTGTCCTCCTCTAGGGAGGGAAGTGCACCCCAACCCGTTCAGTGATTAGGAAGTCTAAAGACAGGAGGCTGTGGGTTGCGATAAAGCTTCAAAAGAGGGATAGTCTACTGGCTCAAGAGGAAAAACTCCTTATGTAAATGCTGCTGTGAATAATATTTCAAAAAAAAAAAAGAAGAAAAAAAAAAGTTCAGGCATGTACAAAAATAAAAAGCCTGCAAAGTATGTACATATGTTGTAAAGTCAATAAGCAAGCTTGAGTTCCAAAGTCGTATCATGTGAGCCTGCAGCAGGATGACTTGACTACACTGGTCTTGCATCCAAGGATAGGTAGCTACACTGGCTACCGTCCATTCTTCTCTTCACCCCCTCCTCTTGAGTTGGTTGCCACTTGAACTTAGAAGGGAATACCCCGCTCCTCGAGGATGGAGTTATTGGATTGGGGAATCATTGGGTTGTCATGCTGGAGAAGTCAGTCTCTTTGTCATTCTAGTTGAGGAGAGCCACCATCACTTACACTGTACAAGTCAGATTCATAGTCGTAAGAGTTTGCGTATGAGTTGAAATATTTCTGACCTGGCTATTGAGGAGACTTGGACAGAGTTTTGGGTTTCTCAGGGACTGTTGGATTTCAAACACGGTTCTCACTAAGGTTCCGCCCACACTAAAATTCCAAAGGTCCGACTTAAGCTCCAAACTTTGATTTTGTGAAGACAAGTTTGATAATTAAATTTAGTCCACCTTTCTTCTTTTTCTTTTCTTTGTTTTTCTTTTCTGCACTTATTGCATAAGTGTTTGCTAGGGACTAGCAAAGGCAAGTATAGGGGGATGATGAATCCACGTTTCATCATCTTTATTCTATCATTTTGGCCTTAAAAACCCTAGTAAATGCGTGTAAATAGGCCTAATTCATGCATTTTAGCATTCATGCATAGGTGTGTAAATACTGTATAAATTGCGGTTTTTAAAGCCAAAATAATAGAATAAAGAAAAGAAAAGAAAAAGAATAAAATATTGTAAATATTTTATGACCCGAAACCCCAAGACCTAGGCATCTTGATGAATAGGTCGACAAGGAATAAAGTAGGGGGAGATAAGGGCCAAAATACAGTGTAAATACCTATACATTCTATCTATTCTTTATTCATTTTGGGACCTATTTTTGGTTCCACTTTTTATTCATCAAATAAAGAAACTTTGTACATGAAAGTTGTAGATAATTTAATAAATAAAAATACAAAATTGATTTCACAGAAAAATAATATACAGATAAAAAGTTATGGTCTGAATAAAAATCCAGAATGCCAACTTCCCAGACCCGTATCTCACAAATAAAAACTCCAAATGCAGCATACTCACCTTTAATTGTATATAGAAGAAAATAATCTAATTAATGGCGGTGGTTTCGCATTTGGCGGAGCTACGGTGTGAAAGTTGACTTTTGGACCCCGATTGTACCTTGTACATATTAAAATATTCAATTTATTAATTATTTATTATTTTTATAATTTTATATTTTTATAATGTTGTCAATAATACTTATAATAATAATGTACATTAAAATAAGAATAAAAACCTAAATAAAAACAAAAATAAAATACTTAAAAATAAAATACATAGATACATTACTTATACACATACCTGTGTAAACTATACTTATACTTTATTAATTATACAAAACACATCAATAAAATAAAATAAAAATAGATTTACATGTATAAAAGTATGTTATAATTATATAAAATAATAAACAAAAAATAATAATATTAAAAATACCTAAATAAAAATAGAATACTTAAATACATAGATATAGATACCTATAAGGGCATAAATGCAAACTTGTAAAAATAAGTCTCATAAAAATAAATAAAAATCGTAATAAATTAATTCATAAAATAATAAACATTTTTTATTTTATAATTAAAAATTAATTAAATCATTTGATATTTTTAATCGAATTTAGAAATTCTTTTTCCAGGGATTTTCCTGGTTGGTCCACGTGGACCAACCAGGTGGCTAGGAGAGTTGACCCGCTGGTCAACTCTCCTGCCTCCTCCCTGCTGTGCGTCAGACTGCCCTCCAACCCGACTTTCTCGTTTTTTTCGCTATCAGTGCGTTGCCCGATGGAAGAAGGTCCCTTCATGAAAGTGGTAGCTGGCACAACCACCTTGCTCGCCAGCCTATCAGATCCCCTTAGATCTTCGCCTAGCACCCGTGACCGCTCCTTGAACTTCACGCCTCGACCTTGTTTCAAAAACACCCCAAACATCTCCTCCAACCTTTGAACCCTCTTTGACCCGTCTTGGCCAACCTTCGTCGAGCTCTGGATCGAGTAAGGTGACAGGGAGCTCTCCAGCTCCTCGTAGGAGCGGTCAGGCGGTCGAGGCGGAGCTTCCACTCCCATCTCCGGCGTCGCCGTAGAGGTACCCATCCTTGGGCTATACAGCCCTTGAGGTCTTTTTCCTTTTTTTTTTCTTTTGTTTTCTTTAGCGTTTGGAAAGCGTAGAATCGGATCCCACAACTATCTTTCTTCTGCATCCACCGGTTCGCTTCTTTCGACACCTCACCGGAGCGAGCTCCGGTGAGCTTTCAGTCCGCCAGCCCCCCCCCTCGCTTAACGCATCTGGAGGTGCGTGGCACTTTGCCCACGCACCCGCACCATTTTCTCTCCATCTTGCAGGTCCCAGGAGAGGGGGCAACGCTGCAGTCGGCCGGAGGAGACGCGAGCGCCGCCGCCCACGCGCAGCAGGGTGCGCCGCGCAACCGGGTGGCCTGGACAAGAACGAAACCGAGGGGGAGGGGGGCACGCACAGCTGCCGTTCATCCACCCCCTCCCCTTTGATCTCAGCCGCCCAATTCCAAAGGAGCCCCACCGTCGATCATCCTTAGTCCCGGCCATCTGAGACTGCCACGTGGCTTAGTGGGGGGTTTTGCATCTAACCCCCCCACGTTTTTGTGTAATTATCAGAAACTCTTTAAGCTTTCAGTTGCCATTTCATCTTTTTGTAATTTTTGCAAGCCGAGCCCCTAACTCATATGTTATTGCGTTTATGCCCCCGCCTGGGCGCGTGCAACGCACATGCGTGGTGGCGATTTTGTGAAGGCACACCTGTTGCTTATGGTATTTGCGTTTAGTTCAGAGAAGAGTTGAGTCAATTCAAAACTTTTGCGAATTTTACACGCAGGCCCCTTGACTTTCTAAATATTACGCAAATACCCCTGGCTGTGTGCAGTTTCTTTTTGGCTTCTTGTATTTTTTGCATGAATCTAGAAAACCCTAAAAAATCCATAAAAATTAACTTAAGTCACTGTTGCATAGTACTTCCACGCCATATTTTTATTTCTTATAAATATTGCATTTTATTATTTATTAAAAATCAAAAACCTCCATTTTCAGCACTGTTTGCATTAGAAAATCACTAAAAAATATAAAAACACCCCAGAAAAATCCCAAAAAAATATATTTTGTCTCTTTTAGTTTGTCTTAGCTCCAGACCAAAAATCATTAAAAAAATACAAAACCAAACTCCTAAAAATTGCAAAACTCTAAAAACATTTATAAAAATTTATAAAATTCATAAAAAATCCAAAAATTGTGTTTTCTTTTCCTAAATTTTCTTTGATCTGTTATCTGTAAGAGAAAATTGATTTGGAGAATTTTTGTTACTGTTTGCTATTTTATTTCTCTATTTTAGTTTCAGCCTTGTATTTTCTCTACTGTTTTCTTTATTTTGCTAATTAAAAATACCAAAAACATTTTAAAAATTACCCAAAAATCACAAAAACAGTAAAAAATATAAAAATCCCAAAAAGACTTTAATTCCTAATTTTTGAATATTTTTATCCATTTTTATTAAAATCTCTTTCTCCCTTTTATTACATTGCTTATATATTCTATTATAAAAAAAAAAGAAAATATAAAAATATAAAATATAAAAAGAAAATATAAAATCAGTAAATTAAAAATCAAAATACAAAATTATAAAATTAAAAATTAAATAAAAAAATATAAAATTCAAAAACCCACAAAAAAATAGCATCATAGACACTTGATCTCTTTCACACACATTTTTGTGCATTTTTTGCCCCGTTCTACCTGTCTGCTCCCTGTGTTCGACCTCTACAATACTTGCACCTATACACATCTTGTTGTAGAGTTATAATAAATTTTAACTCCGCACATTTACTTTCATTGCTTGATATATTTGTCGTGGGTTAATTGTTGTTTGAATCAGGATTTCTCGCGGGTCGCCTCAGCGACATTGTGATCCCGCCTTGTGTGGATTACTTTAGACCTGTGAAAAATCTTGTTCAACAAGAGGCCAGATTTAGGAGCCCCGTATGTCAGATGTCAGATTAGTGAGCAGAGGTTCGACCGTACTCTATTAGATAGCGGATCGTCGATCAACCTTCTTCCGGCAGCCCTTCTCGACCACTTAGAGTTGGGCACTCTTAGACAGAGCAGGACATACCTTCAGTTTGCTGATCGATCTGTCAAGAGGCCAAAGGGGTTGTTGCGAGACGTTGTCGTCACGATTCAGGGTTTGCAATTCCCCGTGGACTTCGTAGTGCTGGACATGGAGACCCCTGACTCGTTGACCGATTCCCCCATCATCCTCGGTCGCCCGTTCTTGGCCACAGCCAAGGCGGTGACTGACCATGACAGTGGGAAGGTATTCTTTCGCGTCCAGGGCGAGAGTATACAAATAGAGACGGTTAAGGACCACAGAGCCAGAGATAGATCCCGCTCAGAGGGCAGTACAGATTCAGAACAGCTGACAGATACAGAGCCAGACATACACCAGGACTGTGATTTTGTGATCACAGATGATGAGGCAGCTTGGGCAGATCCTGCAGCACAGACCATCCTCTCATATTCAGATACAGCTGATGCAGAGATGATAGCAGAGGATAGTCTGGAGAGCACAGCCCTGGTCCAGGATACTATTGAGTCAGCAGAGTCGGACCTTGATCGCGACACGATTTTCAGTGATGGTGGTACTAAGGCCACCCTGCTCTACGGTGGTACTGATGCCACCGCAGTTGATACAGATCCCTCGGATTCAGAATCTGATTGGGCAGATTGTGATGATCAGATGCCAGACCTGGATCCACCTGAGCCTATAGATGAGGAGGAGGTAGAGGTAGAGCAGATCAGAGACAATGCAGAGGACCCGCCTTCTCCAGATCCAGTTTGTGAGAGTTCTTTATCATTTTCCCAGGCAGATTTGGCAGAATTGTCAGCATACACACATCTTCTTCAGAAGCCAGATTTGCCAGCACCCAGCTGTCCAGAGCTAAAGCCGCTCCCTACTTCGCTGAAGTATCGATTCCTTGCGGGAGAGTCTGAGATGTACCCAGTCATCATCTCTGCCGATCTGACTGGAGAACAAGAATCCCGTCTGATGGGGGTTCTTGAAAAGAACCGCAAGGCAATTGGATGGAGCGTAGCAGATCTCCATGGGATTAGTCCCTCGTTGTGCTCCCACCATATCTATCTCGAGGAAGGGGCAAAGCCGTCGCGTGAGTTCCAGCGGCGACTGAACCCCAACCTACGAGAGGTTGTCATGAAGGAAATATCAAAATGGTGGAGTGCAGATTTTATTTATCCCATTTCCGACTCCAAGTGGGTTAGCCCCTTGCATGTGGTGCCCAAGAAGACGGGCATCACGACTGTGATCAGTGAGTCGGGAGAGGAGATTGCTACACGAGTACCCACCTCTTGGCGGGTCTGCGTTGACTACAGGAGACTCAACCAGGCCACCAAGAAGGACCATTTCCCCCTGCCTTTTATTGATCAGATCATAGAGAGATTGGCAGGGAAGAGCCATTATTGCTTCCTGGATGGGTACTCGGGCTACAATCAGGTGGCCATCGCTCCTGAGGATCAGGAGAAGACCACCTTTACCTGTCCCTTCGGTACATACGCCTTTCGACGCATGCCATTTGGGCTATGCAATGCCCCTGCGACTTTTCAGAGATGCATGCTGTCGATCTTTTCGGACATGGTAGGGGAGTGTTTGGAGGTCTTCATGGACGACTTCTCGGTTTACGGCGACTGATTCGATTCCTGTCTTGACTGCCTAGACCGAGTGCTCCAGCGATGTATTGCTACCCGCTTGGTTCTGTCCTGGGAGAAGAGTCACTTCATGGTGACTCAAGGGACGGTGCTTGGCCACATCATCTCCAACAGGGGCATGGAGGTTGATCCGGCCAAGGTTGACGTCATTAGAAAACTCGCACCGCCGTCCAATTTGAAGCAGCTACGGTCATTTCTGGGGCACGTTGGTTTTTATAGGAGATTCATTCATGATTTCAGCAAGATTGCCCGACCGTTGACTGACCTCTTGATGAAAGACACCGAGTTCCTTGTCGATGACAAGTGTCTTTCGTCCTTTGAGACTCTCCAGCAGTGTGTTATTGAGGCTCCTGTCCTTCAGCCACCCGATTGGTCTCTCCCATTCGAGATCATGACGGGCGCCTCTGATTTTGCCGTAGGGGCCGTGCTAGGACAGAGGAGGGACGGAGTTCCGTTTGCCATACACTATGCTAGCCGCACATTGGATTCCGCCCAGCGGAATTATACGGTCACAGAGAAGGAGATGCTAGCAGTAGTGTTCGCCCTAGATAAGTTCAGATCGTATATCATTGGATCTAGAGTGACTTTGTTTACAGATCACACCGCCATCAGGTACCTCATGGCAAAGAAGGATGCCAAGGCCAGACTGACTAGATGGATCCTTCTACTCCAGGAGTTCGATATTGAGATTAAGGATAAGCCTGGAGTCAAGAATGTGGTGGCGGATCATCTCTCCCGATTAGAGCAGCCTGAGGCTTCTGAGCAGATTGATCCTATTCGTGATACCTTCCCAGATGAGGCGATCCTTGCTATCGCCTCACTCCCGTGGTATGCCGATATTGTGAACTTTCTCGTTGCAGGGAAAGTCCCACAAGATTGGCCCAGGCAGAGACTTGAGACCTTCCTTGCGAGGGCCAAGTCCTACCACTGGGAGGATCCAATCCTTTACCACGAAGGAGGGGATAGCGTCTGGCGTCGGTGTATTCCTCAGGAGGAGCATCATAGTGTCCTCACTTACTGCCACAAGCTTGAGGCAGGAGGACATCATTCTGGGAGGAGAACGGCACAGAAAGTGCTCCAATCCGGCTTGTGGTGGCCTACACTCTTCAAGGACTCTGATGAGTTCGTGAAGAGGTGTACTGACTGTCAGAGGATGGGCACTTGTGGACAGCGTGATATGATGCCGATGCAGCCCATTCACTTCTGTGAGGTTTTTGACGCATGGGGCATCGATTTCATGGGTCCATTCCCTAAGAGTCAGGGATTTGAGTACATTCTGTTGGCCGTAGATTATGTTAGTTGTTGGGTTGAGGCTATCCCCGCCCGAGCCGCTGATGCGAGGACAGTTTGCAGATTTTTGAGGAAGCACATCATCATGCGGTTCGGGGTTCCACGAGTTCTGATTTCTGATGGGGGGTCTCATTTCGTCAACGACCAGGTAAAGGCCCTTGCTAGCGAGTTCAGTATAGACCATCGTGTTGCCACACCTTACCATCCACAGACGAATGGTCTAGCTGAGGTGTCGAATAGGGAGATCAATAATATTTTGCTGAAAGTCGTCCGCCCTGACCGAAAGAATTGGTCACAGCTTTTGGACTCGGTCTTGTGGGCATATCGGACGTCTTTCAAGACTCCATTGGGCACATCTCCCTTTCGCCTCGTTTATGGCAAGCCGTGCCATCTACCTGTTGAGCTGAGGCACAAGTCACTTTGGGCAGTTACAGATATTCTTATGGATCCAGATGGTATGGGAGACCAGAGGAGGGCAGAGTTAGCCGCCTTGGAAGAGCTTAGAGATACAGCTTTCTCAAACAGCCTACATTATAAGGAGAAAGTGAAGGAGTGGCATGATTCTCATATCAGCCACAAGCATTTTGAGATTGGACAGAAAGTATGGTTGTTTGATGCAAGGCTACGATTATTTCCAGGGAAGTTACAGAGCAAATGGAAGGGACCTTACTTGGTCAGAAAGGTACACGATAACGGTAGCATTGATATATCTGAGTTATCTTCTGAGAGTACCTTTCGAGTGAACGGCCAGCGGCTCAAGCCATTTCTAGATCATGAGCCGCGGGACGTTATTGTTGCCCCGATTCATTTTGCGTGAGATGTGGTCTCTTGACTCACATCTTTTGCATCTCACGCCTGATTTCCACTGTTCCTCCGCCTGTATAGATCCAGTTGTCCATATCATTCTATTCTTTAGTCCAACATCCCTTTTCTCATCCTGTGATTATGCTATACTTAGGGTGTACTTTACCCTAAGTATAGGGGGGATTGTCGGACCTGCGAGTATTCTTTTCATTCTTTCTGCTCCTGTTTTTGCTGCCTATACTTAGGGATATTTTACCCTAAGTATAGGGGGGGCAGACTCTGTATCTTCTTCACTCGGATTTCCCTTTATGGACAGCTTTCTATACTTAGGATTAGTTAATCCTAAGTATAGGGGGAAACCACCGAGTCCCTCTTATTCTATTCATTTATTCATTTCTGTACTTATCCATTCCTTTTCACTTCCCTATACGAAGCACGAGTTATGTCTTCTTCATCGCTCTTGACTCTGAGGACATCGCTCGAGCTAAGTATAGGGGGGTGCGTATATATTTCATATATACTTTAGCCATAACTCGTACTTTGTGTGAGTGTGATAATAAATAAAATGGCTAAAAATCACAAAAATTTAAAAATTTTTCATGTACATAAACCTCTTTTATCTTGCACATACATAGCTAGTGTACAAAGTATTTTTGTAAAAATGATTTCAAAAATCTTTTGTGTAAAGCTTGTGTAAATATTTTTGTATCAAAATTATGTATATAGTACAAAATTTTTCCAAAATGTTTTGAAAATCAAAAGTTTGCAAAAATCTTGTGTAAATGTTTGTAAATATCTTTTTGCAAAACTTGCACCTCATGCATCATTCATCCATGATTTCAAAACATTTTTTCAAAAATTTTGCATGATTGTAAAATATTTGTAAATAGCATCTTGTGTACATATATGTATATAGTTTTTCCTGGATAAGAGTTGACATTTAAACTAAGCCTGAAATTAAATTGAGAAATGGAGCTTGAATAAGATCTTAATCCACTTAACTTTAAGAGGAACCTTATAGGACTTAGGGTTAAGGCTTTTCAGGTCCATAAGGACTTAATTCTTTGAGTCCACTAGGCTATGAGCATATGTCATCTTGATGAGCCTAAGTAGAGCACTTAACAACACACGCATGACTCTTAGAGACAATGGCTTGACTTGCACCTGCACTTACACATGGCTCTCCACGGATGAGGTGGTGAGGAGGCAGTTTCCTTTGGCTTGGGGTAGCATATGAGGGTAGTACTTCTAGGCGGAACCTCTCTTCTTCTTCTAGTGAAGGAAGTGCGCCACAACTTGGTCTAGTGGTGATGAAGGCTAAAGACAGAAGCTGTGGGTTGCAATAAAGCTTCAAAAGAGGGATAGTCTACTGGCTCAAGGGGAAATTTCTTATATGCTGCACCATGTAGATATGTTGTACAGAAATTCTTGAAAAAAAAATGCAAAAATGCAAAAAGAACTCCAAAAAAGTGGTGGGTCGGATTGAAAATTTAATAACCCCACCGGAGTGTATATAGTCAAATAAAGCAAAGCTTATGGTATCCATGTTACATCTCATGAAGCTTGCAGCGGGAGACTTAGCTACACTGGCTAAGCTTCCAAAACTCTATACTTCTACCCCCTCTTCTTGAGCCGGTTGCACTTGAACTTAGAAGGGAATACCCCGCTTCTCGAGGAAAGAGTTGCTAGACCGAGGCATTAGAGTTACCAGGTTGAGGGAGGTTGTTTCTTTATTACTTCTGAGGTGGGGAGCCACATATCACTTACACCGCATGGAAAGATTCATGGTCATTAGAGTTTGTGTATGTAGACTTGTTCTGATCTGGTTTATTGAGGAGTCTTGCCCATAGATTGGTGGAACTTGGAGGCTGTTGAGTTTTAAGCTTAAGTCCAAATAAGGTTCCGACACATTAATAATCCAAAGATCTGATCGAGCTCCATATTTCAATTTAATGAAGGAAAGTTTAATAATTCAACCTGGATCCATGTACACCCTCTTTTTCTTTTTCTTTCTTTTTCACTTCTTTTTCAAATAAGTGTTTGCTAAGGGACTAGCAAAGTTAAGCATAGGGGGGTGATGAATACCCATTCATCACTCTTTATTCTTCTATTTTAGCTACAAAAACCTTTGCAAATACATGTAGATATGTGTAAATACAAATAATTACCAAAAGCATGCATTGTGTAAAAACCTGTAATTAGCATGTTTTTGTGCAAAAATAAAAGAATAAAGAGTAAAAAGAAAAAGAGGGAAATATTTAGAATAAATATTGAGCAACCTAACCCAAGGGAGGGCTCAGCATGTGCCTGACCGCATAAAAGCCAAAGTAGAGGGAGATAGGAGCTCATGTGTATAGACTTTTGTAAATAAATAAAATTATATTTTCCTCACCCAAAAATATGCTTGTACATATTTTATATATTTAGAAACTCCTAAAAACAAAATAAAAATTTAAAAATCAAAAATGCAAAAATATCCCTCCACCATGTGCATAGACCATCATCCTTTAACCCTATAAATAAATGTATTTATTTTCAAAACTTTTTGTGAATATTCTATGGCATATTTTGTAAATAAAAGAAATAAAAAGAAACAAAACAAAAATCAAATAAAAATTACAAAATTAAAATTACAAAAATACATTGTATATATACCATGTGTATAAATGTATATATCTATTTATTTCACCTATGTGTATAAATAATAAAAATAAAATAAAAATAGCCTTTTATTCCTCATTTTATTCTATAAATAAATAAAACATAAAATAGGAATAAAATTGTATAAAAATAATAATAAAAAAATAAAAATAAAAAGCCTACATATTGTATATATCCCTATATAATGTACATACCTTATTCTTATTTCCAAAAATTAATTAAAAATCACCAAAAAATAGAAAAAAATAAAAGAAAAATATTTCATGTTGAAAGTTTTTGCAAAATCGGCCATTTGCTGCCTCATTTTTAAGTGTCAAATCTTGTCCACGTGGCAGCATCCCACTGGTCCACGGGGAATGTTGACCCCGGTCAACTCCCCCGCGGACTCTTTCCTTTTTGAGAAGACGCGTGCCGCCCCGCCTTCGCCATTTTCTCCACGCGCCTCCAGCCTGTCGCCCACGCAAACCCCGCGCCCGGATCCTTCGCCGATCATCCGACATCCTCGCCAGATCCTTCGCCGTGAGATCCACGCATTCCATAGCCGTCGCCTCCCAACCCTAATCGAGCCTGCAGCTATATATAGAACCACCTCCGCCGCCTCCGCGCCCCATCTTTGGCTCTTCCCCTTCTTCCCAGTGAACTCCAGAGGCACCACGAGAGTGACAGCAAGCGATCGCCCCTGTTGCAGCGAGGCGAGGAGGTGAAACCACTGATCCGGCGTTCTTCGCCGCCGTTGCTCCGCCACCAGCGTGAGCACCGAGCCTCGGGCCGAGACGACCCTTGAGGCTACGACCAGGAGCACCCCCTGCTCTTCCCCAGTCTCTCCGACCGCCCAGGTAACCCTTTAGCCTTTCCATTTAGCGTAATTTTTAGTTTCCCCCAATTCGTACCTCCGACGTAATCCGTTGATTCCGGCCATATCGTGTATCTTCTCGATCATCGGAACGCACCGTCACCTTCGCCATTCCCTCACGCACATTCTTCACCCCTTCGCCCAACCCAGATCGCACAGGATCTGGGAATCGAGCTCCACCGTCCTCCGCTCGCCGGAGCTCGCTCACCCCGACGCACCGTTCACCTTCACCCCACCTAACCGGGTCGAGGCACTTTGCCCTCGACCCGTGAAGCTCTTGAGCTATTTTGCAGGTCAAGAGGAGGCCATCTGAGGCCCCCTCATATCCAGGCCAGGAGCTTATCGCCGTCGACCTCGCCGGAGCTCCTCCCGGGCTCGGTTGGGTCATCGGAGACCACCACCAGCTGCGGGACTCCCTCGCGGACCTTCTCCGATCTTCAGGCGCAGCAGGGGAGGTCAGGAGCGCACGTACTGGGCCGGCGAACTTCGCCGGCCACCTGTTCTTCCTCGACCTTCAGGCACCGTTCGATCGCCCTCCAGCTCCAGTTTCAATCCTAGCCATCCGTTCCAGGAGCGTCAGGCATCGCACGATCAAAGGAGGAGTGATCCGGACCATTTGATCTCGAGATGAGGCGCAGCTGAGCCGACACCGTCAGATCCTCCACGTGTCTTCGTCTGAGCCATCCGATCACGCCAAGGGTTGCAGGAGTGAGGCGCCTCCGCCTCTCCACCGTCGGATCTACACGTGGCGCACGCTCCGCCCTTGGATCGTAATAAAAGGGTAATTTACCTTAGGCCCCCTCGTAGTTTATGTTTTCACTTTCAGTCCTGTAAATATTTTATGCGTTTTATTTACGTAGGGTAAATTGCATATTGGACCTCGTACTTCTTCGTATTTGCATTTATGCCCTTGTTTGTGTGAGACACGTGCATCGACACGTGATATTTTGGTGTATTTGCAATATTAATCCTGTAGTTCTGGACGTTCCTTAATGAATGAAACATTTTCAGTAATTGTATTTATGCCCCTGTGAGCATTTTATTTGCACATGTGCGTCTTTTAGTGGGATTTTTGCATAACAGTCCCTGGACTTTTAGGTACGAGTTACCAAAAGGTCCTAGGACTTGTTTTTCTTACATATAGGTCCCTGAGTGCCCCAGACACGCGCCTCGCACGTGATTTCTTGGGTATTTTGCACCAGGACCCCCAGAGCTTTGGGTATTTGCACTTTGGTCCCTGTGCACAGTGCCCCCTTTTGGATTTTGAATAAAATATCAAATCACCTCCAAATTCGATGAAAATTTGACACATGGCTCCTGCCATGGTGTAGGATTTTTGAGAATTTTCGAGGACATTTCTGAGTTTATTTGTTATTTTTAAAAATTCAAAAACGCTTATTTTTGGCACTGTTTAGCTTGAAAAATCACAAAAAAATATAAAAACCCCCTCAAAAATTCTATAAAAATTAGTTACTGTTTCTTGTGTGTTGTTTGAGTTTTTAGCCAATTCTGGCTATTTTTCATTGCTTAAAAACCATAAAAACTTAAAAACACCTAAAAACTCATAAAAATCATAATAAATAATTTAAAAACCCAAAAACAATAATCTCGGTGCTCAAATTTTCCTTACTTTCTCTAGTATACAGGAAAATTACCTCCAGGTCCCTCTGAGGTCCTTAGATATTTTATCTTTGGATCTTGGGCTTGGCTGGACAGTACCTTGCCTTTTTCGCACTGTTTGATTTTTAGAAAATAAAAGACACCTTATAAAAATCCTAAAAATTCACCAAAAACACTGAAAAACCTAAAAAACTTAAAAACAATTTTTCTTGAATTTTTGCTTGATTTTTGATGCTTTAAATAATTAGTAGAAGCTTGCTTATTTTTGTGCTTCTTGTACTTTCTTCATATTTAAAAATCCAAAAAAAAAATCTAAAAGTCAAAAACCACTAAAAAAATCATTTTCTGAAATTTGACTACTTAGTTTTTAAATCGTGCTCCTTGTGTTCGACCCTGGTCGCTATACCAGGTAAAAAGAATAGCGAAAGACCGCTTACATTGAATTTCTTGATTTTCTGAGTGGTTTACAAATTTTTCCGTTGACCGAATTGATCGATTAAGGACAACGACATTGTGATTTATCTTCCACCTTAGTCGCGTCGATTTTCGGGTCATCATGCGCCAACCTCCTTCCAAACAAGCTCAGACGTTAGACACCTGAAAAACAAATGATTTGCATCTTCAACATTTTCAGGATAAAATCTCTGATTTTTAAAAATCAACTCATTTCTTCCACCCCATATAGCCCACAGAGCTGCAAACGAAAGTGCGCATTCATCCATCGAATTATTGCCCACCGACCTTACGAATTCCCGAAATTCGATCATTCCATCCTGAGAGACCCACGACGCTCCTACCTCCTTCCAAACATGCACAGACAAAGGACAAGTAAAGAACAAGTGTTCTTCATCTTTCGTTTGTGCTCCACATCTGTCACAATGGGGGTATGGAATTCCTAACAACATGCCCCTTCTTGCTTTATCGCACAATCTACCCGTTCTGATGCACTGCAGAAAGGGGAAGTTGTTTGGCCAAATTATCTTCATGTCTTGATTCAGGTAAAAAAATAAAATAATAAAAAATTTGTGAAAAAACGTGAGGACTGTCTCATTTCTTCCTTTGAAAAACAACTGCATCGGTCTCACCGAACTCTCGCAATCCCGCTATTTAAGAAATGTTTCGTCATCTTATCATGGTGCGGGTTTTTCCTTTACTAAAAAAATAGGATTCCAACTTTAGAATGGTACGTAAGTGAGTATATTTTATGTAGTTTATCCTACAAATAACAGAGAGGTATGCGCGTATAATATGGAACAAATTCATAGCCTTCTAACTACAGACCCAAAGTTATTACGCATGCCCTTCATGCGTTAATCCATTTGCGCTCGATGATTCTCTAACCTTGAGTTGCATATTGTCAATTGTCAGCATCTTTTTTCCCTCGATATACACACTGGATGTGACATATAAACTGCAGAAGGCAGTTTATTCTCGAACTAGATATTATTTTAAATTAATTTTTACCTATGATCTGTAACACAAAGCTATGCTACCAACCCCTGTCTGTCAAGGATAGATCGAATTTATCTTAGCAATTATCAACTTTAACAAGTGTTTCCATCCGTTGAGTTGACATTCAGTGTTCTGTTCATACGCAACAAAAGTCAACATCTATATGAAAGCCTTATCTTTGAATTGATTGCAATATTTCAGTCAAAACTTACATAACCAATCAATCCAGTGGCCTCAATGCCCTCTCTGCTATAAAACACCTCGTCACATAGCTTATACGACACATCAATAGTTCTCACTTCTCTTCAAACCTTTCTTGTTAGCCAGCCATCATGCAAACCCTAAAGCTCCTCCCAGTGTTCCTCTCCTCCCTTTTCCTTCTCCGCACCACCTCCGCCGAAGCTCCGCTCTCCACCTACTGCAACATCTCCTCTGGAACCTACACGCGTTCCGATCCCTATGCTCAGAGCCTCGATGAGCTTGCCCCCGCCTTCCTCGAAAGGCTCAAGATCCTTCCCGCCGACTTGGCGCTCGTCACCACTGCCGACAACACTGATCACATGGCCTTCGGTCTAATACTATGCCGAACCGACCTCCCGCAATCCACTTGCGACGCCTGCGTCGCAGACGGCATGCCGCAACTCCGGCGTGCTTGTCCCAACCAGAAGGAGGGCATCGCGTGGTTCGACAGCTGCATGGTCCGGTACGCACCGAGAAATTACTACGCCCTCGTGGAGGATGACTTCAGGGTCACCCTATTGAACACGGCGTTGGTGTCGAACCCCTTTGCCTTCAACCAGAAGGTTGGGGAACTGCTGAAGCGCGTATCGTCGGAGGCCTATGGCAACGAGAAGAAGCTGTTCGGGACGGAGGAGGCGGACGTGGTGGTGGATGGGAAGAAGGAGAGGCTCTACTCGTTGGCACAGTGCACGGGGGATATTAGGGCTAAAGGATGCAAGAGGTGCCTGCAGGACGTAGTCGGAAGCTTTCCGAGCTGTTGCGATGGGAGGAGGGGTGGGAGGGTGCTCACTGCCACTTGCCACTTCCGATATGAGCTCTACCGTTTCTACTGAGTACTCATACATCATGCTACGATGCATGCCATATATTATTAGTAAATAAGATTAATTACGTCTGGGAATAAGGCAGACCGTGTCTTCCAACAGTGCAAAGATGTTATCATCCTTTGACGAACATCAAGTAATTAGTTAAATGATTTGATTTCCTCGCCACCAGAACTTCATTGTACTTAAACTTTGCAGCTAAAATTGTCCGTTACCACAAACAAGTCGCTATTAAATAATTTACGGTGGTATATCTGTTGACTTTAATTTAAAAAAATCTAATTGTTAACAAATTAACAACAATTGATTGAAAAAAGCTAGTGGAAAAAAATCAATCGATAACTACTTTTATATATTGCATGCGAGGTGTGGAGAAGAGATAGAGGATGTTAATCATCTATTTTTTCCTTTGTTCTTATTCGAGGCAGGAATATTTGGGAAGGGGTCAATTTACATGTTGTTGTATATTCAGGGGTTAGAGAGTTCTGGGAGTCCGTTGGTCGGTTCGGGACTTGCACAATAGCGAGAAACAACATGCGGTATCTATTTTGTGGGCGATTTGGTTGGTAAAGAATGGAACTATATTTCATGAGGAAAGATTTTATATTGAAAATGTAATAGAGCATTCCAAACTCCTTTATAAGTCTTCGTCATTGTAACTTTTGTATGTAACTTGTGAATATAAGTTTTTCGGTGTTCACCTTCACGGTTTAACACCCTTTTTTCTTAAAAAATTACTTTTATATTGGACTTTAGCAGCAAATATTATACAAATCCCAAGAATAAACATAATTTTACATTGATATAGCAATCAATATTCAAAATTTTCATGGCTGCAATGCATTTAATTTTCTAGCCATTTGCGTGTTTTTGTAGATATTATCAATTAATATTTTGCAAATAAAACATGCCTGCAATTGTTGACAAAGATAAATATCAAGAGTGCGTTTCAAACTTTATTTAATAATAGGTTTTTTTAGATACATGGTCAGTCCCCTACTCTCCTACTACCTTTTTTTCTGGTATATTGGAGGGCTTAGGGGGTTCGAACATTGGTCTTTATTTTGGGGGAGCCACTGCTCAACCACCAGACCAATTGATTGGTTCTCGGGTCCAGATTGTCTTCTTTGAAATTCAAATCCGGATCCTTTAAGGTGGGGTATACTATACTGTCACCAAATTCACCACACCACTTCTTTAGTTCATATATACAAAGGCTTTACATGGTGTAGGGTACTAAGATGGTCGATTTACTTGGTGTAGTTCATATATACAGAAACTTAACATGAATCATATCAAACAGAACACTCATATGAAGGACAATGAAAATTTGGTTTTAAATAACATATTAGAAAGTAACGCTACGGATTTGCTCAATATATAAGGCTTTCTTGGGCTTATAAAATTAATCACAATGGTTATTAATTGTTTACTGAAACTTGAAATAATTACTATCATACAAGAATTATGCCACCAACTTACTTGTTTTCATGTATAAGGTAAGTGGTGGCAGTACGCACTACAACAAAATGGTCTTCTGGTGTCAAAACTGTGGTGACGGAATGATGATTTGTAGTGACAAAAATGGCTATTAGGACAACCAGTTTGTCACTACTAAACCATCTCCAAAAGCCGCGTCACTACAATTTGTGGTGACAACAAGGTTGTTGCTATCTTTATTGTGACGCTTATTTCGTCACCAAAGTAATGAAAGGAAGATAGTTGTAATGACCGAATTGGTATGTTACCACAACCTTAAGTATCTGAATTTTTTATTAAAATGGAATATATTTTGGCTGGGAGGAACTATATAAACATCAATAAATATGCACATGGATTATGCCAAAAAGTATGTATATATATAATAGTGTCACTCTTACATACAAATTTACACGTACATTAAAAAACATTACACAAATAAGCAACTCAGTCAGTCCTCAAAGATATCCAAACAATTTTTGGACCATCTCTTTTGCCTCGATCAAATCATGTGCTAGAATGAGTATCCTTCCCCATCAAACCTTCCGCCTTGCTGCTTGCCCTTTAATTAGATTACCTTCCTACAAAAATATGCAGAACTCTGATTAAAGACAAATTAGCAGTAACCCCAGTAAAAAAATCATATAACAAACAATTGCAGCCCCATGGTTTGCATTCCCACGCAATCACAACCCCCAACGTTAGTGACCATGCTAGATTTCATAACACAGAGTAGCTACTCAAGATTGGATTCAAATTAGAATGGCATTACCATTTTAAGATCATCATCATTTACATCGTTAATTATGCTTATTCTACACACCTGTAAAGCCATCGTCTTCAACTTATTCGTAGCAGATATTTGTTTGAGACAGGAAAGAACTACAGGAGCCAAAGGCTAAATAAGTGCTACTTGATGAATCCACATTTCATCATCTTTATTCTATCATTTTGGCCTCAAAAACCTAGTAAATGCTTGTAAATGACATTAATTAGAGCATATTAGCATTCATGCATGTGTATGTAAATAGTGTATAAAACACTGTAATTAAAGCCAAAATTATAGAATAAATAAAAGAAAAGAAAAAGAATAAAATATTGTAAATATTTTATGACCCGAAACCCCGAGACCTGGGCATCTCGATGACTAGGTCGAGGAATAAAGTAGGGGGAGATAAGGGCCAAAATACAGTAAAAATACCTGTTATTTTATTCATTCTTTATTTACTTTGGGACCTATTTTTGGTTCCACTTTTTGTGCATCAAATAAAGAAACTTTGTACATGAAAGTTGTAGATATTTTTATATAGAAAAATACAAAATTGATTTCACAGAAAAATAATGTACAGATAAAAAAGTGTGGTCTGAATAAAAATCCAGAATCCCAACTTCCCAGACCTGTATCTCACAAAAGAAAACCCCAAATGCAGCAAACTCACCTTTAATTGTATATAGCATAAAATTCTATTTAATGGTGGTGGTTTCGCATTTGGAGGAGCTACGGTTTGAAAGTTGAGTTTTGGACCCATATTGTATACTTGTACTGATTAAAATATTCAATTTATTATTTATTCATTATTTTTGTATTTTTATATTTTTATAATCTTGTAAATATTACTTATAATAATTATGTACATTAAAATTGGAATAAAAACCTAAACAAAACTCAAAATAAAAATACTTGCATATGTGATACATAGGTATACTACCTATACCCTTACCTATACAAAACCTATTTATGTCTTATTAATTATACAAAACATACCAGAAAAATGAAATAAAAATATATTTGTGTATATAAAAGTATTTTATAATTTTATAAAATAAGAAATAAAGATAATAAAATTAAAATACATCAAAATAAAAATAAAAGGGTACAATATATAGGTAATATACCTATATAGGTCATGAAAGTAACTTATAAAAATATGTCTCATAAAATTAATTAAAAATCAAAAATAAAATACTAGATAAAAAATTAAACAATTTTTATTTAATAAACAAATTTTAATTAATCCAATTACTATTTTTATTTGAATTTACAAAATAATAATAAGGGATTTTTCCTGGTTGGTCCACGTGGACCAACCAGGTTTCAGCCCCAGTTGACTTCGGTCAACTGGTAATCCTTAGCCCTGTAGCCCGTGTCAGAGCTGGGTTTGACCCCTGTTTCTCCATTTTTTCGAGGCCTCGTCTTTCATCATCTGGTGATAGACCCTTCTTGGCTTTTGATCCTCGATCAATGGGCATGCCCGCCCTTACGAAACCTTGGTCGAAGGGCCACTGTAGCCACTGCTAGGCCTCGTTCTTCCCCCACTGACCGTCAACCCCATAAAACCCAGCTCCGATCCCCTTTTGATTTTTGAACCGCGATTCCCACAGATTTCCCTCCCCTTGGTCGTTCTCGAGGTGCCTGGAGGTGACAGCTCCAAGCTCTGGGCTTCAAGGCGGCGGATTGACACCTGATCTGCGCGTGTTCCACACCTCCGGCGAGCTTCGCTGTAGAGGTATTTACCCTCTGGCCCCAGGCCATTGAGGCCGTTTCTTTGTTCCTTTTTATCCTCGTAACATCCCTGGTAGACTTAGGTCCATTTAGCCCTTCATTCCTCGTCGATTCGACCATTAAATCACCTGCTCGATTACTTCGCCGGAGCGCAACTCCAGCGAGTGTCCATCTCGACGTCCCCCCCCTTCGTGAGAGCCACTGGAGGTCGAGGCATTTTGCCCTCGACCTCCGTAACATTTTTCGTGCAGGTACCTGAGCACTGCAAAGCGCCTGGAGCAATTTTGACCCCTCGCCGGGAGCAGCTGGAGCCCTGCCGCTCCGCCACCTCCGTGCGAGAACACCGGCGCACGCCAGTGACTTTTGACGCTCCCAGTCGACAGCTGACACCTGCCGGATCCCCCCCGACATTTTTGCGAGCCTAAACTCCGCCGGAGCTGGAAGGAGGAGCTCGAGAACTTCGCTCAACCGGAGCTCCTCCGTGTTCTTCCGCCTGCCTCTGGAACCGTCCGATCGTGGAGAGACACCCAGATGCACCATTAGCCGTTGGATCATCGAGCGCCTCAACCGTCAGATCAGCCGAGGTCCTTCTGATCCTGGACGTCCATCGCCGAACCGTCATCAAGCCACCTCGTCGTGCCACGTGGCAAGTGGCTTAGCATCCACCGTCGGATCGTCCCAGCGAGGGTATTTTGTAGACCCACCCTCGCTATTTTTGTAATTTTAATTTGGTCCTGAAATTTTATTTCGTAGTTTAAATATTTTGTAAAATTTGCAAGTCAGCCCTCGTACTTATTCTATTTACACAAAGGTCCCTTGCCACGTCACCTCACGTGACCTGTTCACGTGAGGTGTGGGCATTTTGCAAGGGGACCCTCGGCTTTTGGGATATTTCGTTTTAGTCCCAAAATTTTGTAATCCAGTTTTAAACTTTGGGACATTTTGCATATGAGCCCTGGAGATTTTTGAATATTGCGTTTAGATCCCTACCAGGCGCGTGTGTAGCACGTGTTGGGTTTGGACATTTTGTACTAATACTCTTCCGGGTTTTGTATTTCATTTCTAGTCCATTAAATGCAAGTATTAGTTTAGAGTTTTGTGGAAAATTGCCTGTATGCCCCTGAACTTTCGGATATTTGCATAAATGCCCCTGCCAGTCCTTTAATTTGTGCTTGATTTATCTATTTAATTAGAGCATCATTTTAACTCGAAAAATTCTAAAAATTTGAACTTAAGCTCCTATGTGCTTGTTCTTCCACGACATAATTTTAGTTTTTGATTTTATTGCATTTTAATATTTATTAAAAATAAAAAAACATGCTTTTTATTTACTGTCTACTTTAGAAAATACCAAAAAATATCAAAATACCTCGAAAAATTCCAAAAAAAATTCTCTACTGTCTATTTTAACCTATTTTAGTGTCAGTCCAAATCACTAAAAATCTCAAAAGAAAAACTTTAAAAATTCAAAAATACTTAAAAACTTCAAAAAATTCTCAAAAATGGTAGAAAACTCCAAAAAAATGTAAACTCAAGTCTTGTAGTCTCTTGTTTTCATTATATTTATTTGAAAAATAGTGTGGAAAAATTTTGTGGCTATCTGATATTTTTAATTCCCATTTTACCCCCAGCCAATAGCTTGTTCACTGTTTTGGTTTATTTCAGTGTTTAAAAATACTAAAAACAATTTGAAAAATACCCGAAAATCATAAAAACAGTAAAAACTCATAAAAATACCAAAAAGATTTTATTTCTGAATTTTCGGTTATTTTTGCATATTTTTATAAAATATTTTATCAACCCTTCTATTACATTGTTTTTATATTCGAATATGAAAAAAATATAAAATATAAAATTATAAAAATCAGAAAATTAAAAACCAAAATACAAAATTAAAAATTAAATAAAAAAATTAAAAAAATTAAAACCCACAAAAATCATTTGCTTGCATAGTGTAGACATCACTCACATTCACTCACATACATTAGTTTGATCTACCCTGTTTGTCTCCCTGTGTTCGAACTCTCTGCATGCTTGCTTGCTATACTTCTTTTGTGTAGAGTTAAAAATAAATTTTAACTCCACATTTGTTTCTAATTGTTGATCTATAGTGTGGGTTAATTGTTGACTTTAGTTCAGATTTAGTGTGGTCAACACATCGACTGAGTTCCCGCTTTGTGTGGAACTTAAGACCACCTAATTTCGGCTAAATCACTACTTCATCCTCATATATCCACAGATGCCTTGCAAGAGTAGACCAAACGTAAGAACAAAAATTGCAAATACCCTTCATACTGAAACAATGACCGCAGATCGAACAACAAAATCATGGAAGCTCTAGTAGGAAGTAACTGTACATAGCACTTGATGAGCAAGAGAGCGTTTGTACGCATTGCTCCTTGTGAGTATTGAAAGATAAAGGTTACTATGCAACGTATTCAACAAATGTTTAGTTTCGATTTATTATTTTGCTACTGTATACCTCAGGATTCCGTGGCCGAAGCTGCTTTCCATGTATGCACTGTACTCCGGTTGCCGGTCCTAGCAGAAGTTGCCGGCAGCAGGGCCGTTGGCGAAGGAGGAGGCGCAAGAGGCACTCTTGTGCCTGTTGCGCATCTCGGACAGGTCCGGGCAGTTCCCGGGCTCGTCAGCGTAGCCTATGGCCATGTTCTCACGATTCCTTCTATCTCCGACGACGATGTGGACGGGGCCGCATGGGTCGAGGTTGTAGTTGTACACCCTGTTTGATCTCTCGTAGGCATGGACCTGCAACAATGGAGACCATTAGTTTTGTAACAAAGACGTTGGTAATTAGGAAGCACATTTTCATTGATAATCTCTGCAATAAATTTTTATGAGAATGACAACAGGGAACCGCTATTATATTAACCATTGTTATTAGTATAGCAACAGATAACCTCATTGATAATCTCTGCAATAAATTTTTATGGTAATTCTCATTGATAAGTTTGCCGTGAATTTCATGCGCATTCTGTGATTTTGCGACGAATAATATTTGTCGCAATATATTTAATAACAGACGATCTACCGACAAATTCCGTTCAATATACACATTTTGTTGCTGCTGAATTGACGGCTCAACGAGCTGTTCAACGAGATTGGATCCTGCAGCAAGGGATGCGGCATAGTCTGATGTAGCCTTTGGAGCCGTTCGATCACGATCGAGCGGTTCCCACGAATTCTCTTGATCCGGGCCCACACAAAGTGAGAATTCATGAGAACCGAGTGATCATCGGCTTCAAGTGCTACATTAGACTCCGTTGCATCCCTTGCTTCAATGATCATGTAAATTTGCTTCTTAACCCAACTAATAAGATCTTTACTAAAAGTTGTGCAATTGAAGGCAAGCCCAATAGCATTCCAATAAGGATCCAATAGTTAATCCAACACCTTCAATGACCACGGTAATGACAATAAAAGTGTAATATAAGCAAAACACACATACCAGAGATATAAACGAAACAGACATTAGAAGTTTACTTGGCCAATCTTTCAAAGAACTTCTTGTATCCTTGAATCTTGATAAAGCACATAGCATTGCTAGTAACAAGAGAACAACCATAGCATCAAGTCATTTCAATGTTAGATATAGATGGGTGAGGGATATAATCAGGGTCCTACAGAATCCACTGGATTTCATCAACATATTCATAAAAGAAGTATGTCCGCCATTTTTTAATTTTGTCAGAAAAATCGAATCCTTTAGTCAGGGTATTCAGTGACAACAACACTAATTAATGTGTGATTACACAGTGAAAAATACCTCGCAACATATATAAAAGAAGTTCGAATATCTTTGTGGATTGATCATTCCTACCTTATGCATATCCACATATCTTTTTTATTCTTGCTACATATGCCTCTAAACCCATTTCTACAAGAACCACAACATTATTTTTAGAAAGAGTAATCACCACAGATGATGGATGTATACATAAAATACATGTGTGCATGCACAAACATATGAGAGAAAAATGATGTGACAAACCAACATTAACAGTCAAACAAAAGAGCATCTCCACTATATAAAACATAAAAACAGAACCAAATAAACCATAGATAAGTTGTGAAATTGCAGTAGATAAAGTAATTCTTGCTTCCTGATTGAAGATTGGAAAGATTCACAGGCATCATGTTCTTAGTAAAACAACTTAATGATAACCCGAAATAGCCCTCAAGACCCGGGTGAAGGTAATGAAACAAGGGTCGTTGCGACCCGGATCTCAGAGGATGGGTATATCAAGAAAAATATCGAACCGCGAAATAAATCAGAGATCAAAACACAAAATGCGGTCCTTGCTATGAGATTAACCTGGTATAGCACGCAGGGTCGAACACAAGGAGCACGGGTTGGCCAAAGGCCTACGAAGTAGTCAACAAATCATCGAAGAAAAGAAAGCATATTTAGTGATTTTTAAATGTTTTTAAAATTTTTTTGGATTTTTAATATGTAAAGAAAAGAAGAAAACACAAGAATAAGCACACTTGAGCAATTTATTTAACACACCAAAAATCAAGCAAAAATTCAAGAAAAATTGTTTTTATGTTTTTTAGGTTTTTAAGTGTTTTTGGTGAATTTTTGAGATTTTTATAAACTGTATTTTATTTTCTAAAAATCAAACAGTACTAAAAAGATAAGGTACTGTCCAGCAAGGCCCAAAACCCAAAAATAAAATATTTAAGGATCTCAGAAGGCCCTGGAGGTAATTTTCCTGTATTCTAGAGAAAGTAAGGAAAATTTGAGCACCAAAATTATTGTTTTTGGGTTTTTAGATTATTTAATATGATTTTTATGATTTTTTAGGTGTTTTTGAATTTTTAGGGTTTTTAAGCAATGAAAAATAGCCAAAATTGGCTAGAAAATCAAGCAACACAACAGAAACAACACCTAATTTTTATGGAATTTTTGGGGGTGTTTTTATATTTTTTTGTGATTTTTCAAGTGAAACAGTGCCAAAAATAGATGTTTTTGAATTTCTAAAATTAACAAATAAACTCAAAAATGTCCTCCAAAATTCTCAAAAATCCTACAACATGGCAGGAGCCATGTGTCAAATTTTCGTCGAAATTGGAGGTGATTTGATATTTTATTCAAAACTAACAAGGGGGCACTGTGCACAGGGACCAAAGTGCAAATACCCGAAGATCTGGGGGTCCTGGTGCAAAATACCCAAGAAATCATGCGCGAGGCGCGTGCTTGAGGCACTCAGGGACCTATATGTAAGAAAAACAAGTCTGAGGACCTTCTGGTAACTCGTACCAAAAAGTCCAAGGGCGATGTTGCAAATAACCCACTCAAAAGACGCACATGCGCAAATACAATGCTCACAGGGGCATAAATGCAATTATCAAAAAGTTTCTATTCATTCATGAACATCCAGAACTACAGGGCTAGATTTGCAATTACACCAAATACACACGTGACGACGCACGTGGCTCACACAAACAGGGGCATAAATGCAAATAATCTAAAAGATGAGGTCCAGTGTGCAAATATCCCAACGTAAATAAAGTACTCCAAATATTTACAGGACTGAAACATAAAGCAAAAACTAAGAGGGGGCCTAAGGTAATTTACCCCTTTATTAAGTCGAGCCGATGGATGGACGCCACGTTGCAGATCGGACGGCTGAAAAGGGGTGGCGCCCAGGGCTGGGTCCTCGACTATGATCCAACGGTCCAGGTGTTGCCACGTTGCAGATCGAACGGTGGACGGAAGAAGTGGCTGAGCTTCGCTGGATCGGCGGTGGCGATCTACCCTCGAATGGATCCGACGGTTGAAGCTGCTCCTCGGATGGACGATCGTGATGGAATCTGGAGCTCGGGGGTCAATCGGACGGCGGAGAAGGATGGTGGACGAACAGGGCTCCGGCGAGCTTCGCCGGACTCGTGACGGCGCTGGTCCCCTCCTGGGCGCTCGCTGAATATTGGAGAAGGAAGCTGTGGGCCCTCCGCGTCTAATGGGGGCCTCCGATGACCCAACCGATCCTCGGAGAGGTCCGGCGAGATCGGCGGAGGCGGAGCAGCTGGACCAAGTGGTCCAAGCCCTCAGATGAGCTTGGATGAACCTGCAAAGTATCCCAGCAAACTCGCGGGTCGAGGGCAAAGTGCCTCGACCCTGTTAGGCGTGGTGAAGGTGATCGGGGAGGCGAGATGGGCAAGCTCCGGCGAGGCGATGGACGGAGGAGCTCGAATCCCAGCTCCTGTGCGAGCTGGGTTGAACGGAGGTGCGGAGAATGTGCGCGGAGAGATGGCGAGGGTGAGCGTAGGTTCCGATGATCGAGAAGATAAGCAATATGGCCGGAATCACAGGAACTCGGCGAAACTAAGATTTGGGGGAAACAAGAAATTACGCTAAATGGAAAGGCTAGAAAGCTACCTGGGTGGAGTGGAAGACTGTGCTGGAGCTTGGCTAGCTCCTGGTCGTCGCCTCGAAGGTTGTCACTGCCTGAGGCTCGAGCTCTTGCTCGGGGCGGAGCACGGCGGCGCAAAGTCGCCGGATCGATGGTCCGGGCACCCCCTCCTCACTGCGACGAAGGCAATCGCGAGCTGTCACCTCGGAGATTGCGATGGAGGTCACGGGAATGAGAGTGGCGAGCCAAAGATGGCGCAAATGAGAGGCGGAGCTCGAGTTTTATATGGGTGCCGACCCGACTAGGGCTGGTCGGGTAGGGCAGCATGAAGCGCGGATCCCGAGGCGAGGGCTCCGGCGAGCATGTCGGATGCAAGGAGAAGAATTAGGACCTGGGGTTTGGGTTAAACTCAATCGGGTTTGGGCGCTAAAAATCAAGGAACTCGGGTCGGGCGCCCAAATCCGCGAGAAGTGGTCCTGGGGGGGCCAGTTGACCGGGCGGTCAACATCCCCAGGATCCAATGAGGATGGGCCACGTGGCAGGATCTTGAAGCTCAAAATTAAGGTAGCTAGGGCCCGATTTTCCAAAAACTCAAAACACAAACTATTTTTATTTTATTTTTTTCTATTTTTTGGTGATTTTTAATTAATTTTTGGAAACAAAAATAAGCTATATACATAATATGTATCATATAGGTATATGTACATAATTAGGGTTTTTAATTTTTGATTTTTAAATTATTATTTTTGTGCAATTTTATCCCTATTTTATATTTTATTTATTTATAGAATAAAATGAGGGATAAAAGGGTATTTTTATTTGGTTTTTATTATTTATGTATATGGGTAAAATAAATAGATATGTACAACTATATACATGGCATATGTACAATATATTTTTGTGTTTTTAATTTTGTTATTTTTATTTGATTTTTATTTTGTCTCTTTTTATTTATTTTATTTACAAAATATACCATAGAATATTCACAAAAAGTTTTGAAAATAAATACATTTATTTATAAGGTTAAATAAATAAAGGATGATGGTCTATGCACATGGTGGAGGGATATTTTTGCATTTTTTTTATTTTTAGATTTTTATTTTGTTTTTAAAAGTTTCTAAATATATACCAAATATGTACAAGCAAATTTTTGGTTGAGGAAAATATGATTTTATTTCTTTACAAAAATCTATACACATGAGCTCCTATCTCCCTCTACTGTGGCTTTTATGCGGTCAGGCCCATGCTGAGCCCTCCCTTGGGTTAGGTTGCTCAATATTTATTCTAAATATTTCCCTCTTTTTCTTTTTCATCTTTATTCTTTTATTTTTGCACAAAAACATGCTAATTATAAGTATTTACACAATGCATGCTTTTGGTATTTATTGATATTTACACATATCTACATGTATTTACAAAGGTTTTTGTAGCTAAAATATAAGAATAAAGAGTGATGAATGGGTATTCATCACTTAACGAATCCGGAATGCATAAATTGCAAAATGTATTTGATTCTCTAGCATTAATAAAACAAGTACCTGCATTGTCTATGGATTGATCGTGAAGATGGCCTCCTGCAAGGTCCCTAGGAACAAGTCCATCACAAGAGCACCAAAGACCATCAAAACTCCAATGAAACTGAAATTGGGAGAAGAGTGAGCATCAACCAAAGTGAACAAGATCAGAAGCACCGCAGAGACGTATTCGTGACCTGGATATTTCCACCTAAGTCTAGGGATGAATACCCACATTATCATAAATAGGAAGAACTTGATAACCAAAGAGTTAAATCTTGATTTTTTTACCGTAATCAACTGAGTAGAAAAGATTATCAACAGTAATATATCCCATACAAAACTTGAAAAGAGCATATTGATGTCAAAAAGTTAAAAAAGGATAGTCGCGAGAGGCACATCTTCAACGTATAAGTGTTCTTTGTTCCATGTTAGGAAATTTAAAAAATTGAAGCAAATGTGACCATGCCATGTTAATGGTCCAAGTAAATTAATTAACATTTAATTTGGAGATTAGAGTTAAATGCACTATAGCATGGGACCACAAACATAGAACGTTGCAACAGGGGTTTCTAATTGCCTCACCTTTGTGGACTTGAACATGAGCTGTGCAGAATAGTTTAGGAAAGTCCAAGATCCCTTTGCGAGGCCATGGGAACCTATCAGGACTGCCCGAAGCTTTACATACGTCTTCCAAGGTTTCACCATCTTCTCGATGCTGAAGCGATGAAGGTATAAAAGGGCTTGTACACGAAAAAGCATTAGATTGAGAGCGTTACCTGAATTGTAGACAGTTATATACATATGGACTCATGTGTAATGTTTTATATCAATGAGAATATATTCTTTTCTCAGGTTACACTACAGATCAACCCTATGGAGCAATACCTTCATGTGTGACATGATGTGATGTCGGTGCAAAACAGATCTTTCAAGAACCTTGAAGAGTATGAAACCAGCACATTCAATAGTTTTGACTTGATCATCACTATTTCTTAGAACCTTGGACATGAATTATAAGAGCAAATCGAGAAACAACTCATCATCATGAGGATGGCTTTACCTTAAAAGTTCAATAGGAATATCCATGTCAATGGCTCTTTACATATCAGACACAATAGAGAATTTCAAAGATCTAGATGAATTCACTAGATTATGTGCTGGTATATCCACAAACCCATGGATATAGTCAGCAGCTCCAGACAAGCATTGATGGTTTCCTACTGTAAGTCCCAATTACACATTGTGAGGTATTCTTAGGATACAAGAGAGAATGATCACCTCTCTTCCCCATCCTATCATACTCCGTCAATTTTAAAATGTCAAATGCTAGATCTTAGTTACTTTTTTAACTCTAAAAAGATGCTAACTTTCATATTAGACTAATTAGTGTTGACTCCATTAGAAAAAGAATTATATCTTCAAAAGCAGTTAATTAAAAAAATAGTCTGATTATAACTTAGAATGACGGCAAGCACGAAGGTCACTACAGGGAGCAAATTGTATAGAGCTTGTGAAAAGCTCGCATTGCTTAATCTGGCCCTCATGTAGTAGAAGTTTTGGTCAAGTATCATGCTTAAAAAAGGTTATAAGTAATATAATCCAAACTTAATGGAAATAGCAAAGGAAACAAGGTTATGATTACTTACTTCCGCCGTCTTGCAGTGCTAACAACATTATTATTGTGAAACACCCCAATCTTGGAAAATCCATATATGCGTATAAGGATCTGGGTCCTACCAAATAGCATGATTTAAGATCCTAATCATTTAGAGTAGATTTAGTTACATCATGGATGGACTTAAAGGGGGAGATCATGGACTAGATGTTGCTTGTGCATTCAAGAGCTATGTATACGCATCACCTCATTACTCACCATCAATATATATAATTGATGTAGTTAACTGCAACATACCTAAATACGTAGATACGTTGGTGCTGCAGACATGTCAATGCAGACGTCTGAGAGCAGGGCATTCTTCAATGGGTTGCTTGTTACCTACATTTACAAACAGTGTGTAAACCTCTCATTTGCAACTACAATTAACTAAATAACGAAGTAACTAAATGGTGCATGAGATTTCTTATGTATGTAGGTAGGTATATGTGTAGAGTATGAGAAGTAAAACCTCAAAAGTGGTGAAGATCTAGGGCTGGAGGCTGGACTGAAGCATTTCCATCCCCGATATTCCAAACGAATCAAGATGAAATACATAGTTTGCTCCTCTAAGAGCCTTATCTACATCCTTCTTGCTCACATCTCCTGCAGAAATAAACTCGTAAAATTTGTGTTATGTACTTGGGAAGGAAAAATGATAGCAATTAATTCAAATAGAAATGCAACAAAACAATTGGATCGTTTGTATCGTTTAATTCAAATAGGAAAATGCTTCAGTACACTTTAAACCGAGAGAATATACCCACCTATGAAAGGTTAGTATTTGGACTCCTTTGTAACGTTTTATATCAATGAGATCTTAATCAACCTCTAACATATTATGCAACAAAATAATTGGATGTTGAGGGATCGAACCTCGTGTGCACCCCTGCGGGAGAGCTCAAACTTCCCATAAAACTCCATTCACCAATGTGACACCCCTAGGATCCGGGTACTCGGCAAACCAAGTCCACGCGTACACATTTCCACATTCGAATACTTGACATACACATAAGCAGGAGAAAATAGCAACGTGCAAAGGAAACAAATTTTTTTCTCATTGCATTCAACCTGTTCACAAGCACATGTATTTCCATTCAGCAATTTCATTACAATATATTATCCATTTCCATGTCCACAAAAAATATATTACCTGCCATGTCTCCCAAAAAGAAACTACAAGTAAAGAAAACCGTAAAAACTATTACCAATCGTGATACAAGAAGTGTAGTGAAGCTGCACTAAAAGTGATGTCTCCAAACTGCTCACTGTGAGGACATGCGGATCCACACGTAGGTACGTTATGAGCAAAGTTGCCCAATACGAATTAGATAAAAATATACAGCAACAAGCAAGATATAATTTAAATGTGTGCAAAAGAGAAAGAAACTAGATAACCAGATCTCACAAGAATCACATTTTTATTATGGTTATTAGATATGGATATAAGTAACCAAGCTTCGTGGATAGTCTGTGGTCTTGGTCTGGATGAGACCTCACACTATGACTCTAAGGTAAAAGAAAATACCTTAGGGTTGGGGTGCCTCCGTAGGCATGTGGTGGGGTACAATGCATCCTAACTAAGTTCCCAACACGTCCACTTAGCTCCACTTCACTATTATACTTCTGATTCACAAAATATATTCCAACCCGCGAATCTTCGCGACTAGCCCAATCCTCCTTATGCACAGGAAATTCACATCCCATTCCCAACTTCATTAACCACATTTCCCGGAACTCCCCTCTTAGCGCTCCCACTCGGAATACCGACCAATGTGGCCTACATTGGCCCGTAGACGAGTGTTAACTCTAAGTGACAAGCGAAACACTAGCCGACCAACCATGACTACTTGGCCCGCGCTCGAGCACCGGGCTAAAGCACGCAAGTGCGAGGCCAACACCGTCAGATTAGCACCTCGGTGTGCCAAGCAACATGTCTCCCAACCATCGCAGCTACAATAGCAGTTGGGATCGCGGTCATCTAGGCTTCTACTCGGGGCCCCAACGGTGCATGCCCCTCCCTTGGCGGCAACTACTCCACTACCCAATCGATATAAAATGTCCCTTTATTAAAATGATAATCCCCACAATGATCAATGCTAGTGGCCCAAAAAGGGATTCGAAATCTAAATTGTGGTTCGGATCTACCGCTGAAGGGATAAGGTAGCAGTGGTTCCATCTCAGCGTTACAGAACAACGAAATAAGATTACTACCATCTGTTATTTTAAAGTGTCCTCATCACTGTTAAAATTGACAACTACATCTACACCACATTGAAAATTTGCAACCCTTGCAATGACTTATACCAGGCAACTTACACTAAATTCTATGTAGAAATTCATACATCAGGTCATCTTTATCAGGTTAGAAGGGGGTTCACTATCTGATGTTTGGAGTGTCGTGTGTTATGTGCACCGAAGGATATAGAACCATGGTTATTTCAATGTGGGATTTGACCAATCAATGGTTCTAATTGGCACAGGAAATACTAGAGCTGGTTTGGAAGTCCACACCAAAGTGTTTGGGATTTTGTGATATAGAAATACTATGATGCTGATGGAGTCTCGTATTATGCCACGAAGCTTATAAAAATATGTTAATAATTTTTTTTCCTGAAGGTGCATAGTCCCAAGCAATAAGTTAGGCCACAGATATTGCATTCTTTGTTACCAGCTAGCAGATGATTCAAAACCAGTGCAAAGTCAAGGAGGACAACATGTGATAGTTGAAAACAGAGAAAGCAATCGAATAACAAAAGGGATCAAATGAACATGTTCTTATAAACTAGATACACTTTAAGTTTTCACCTGGTCAGATGGAGCTTTTACTTATCAGACTGGGTTCTCCAGTGAGCACAGAAGACCACAGGTACACATTTTGACGGGTGAAAAATTGTGGACAAAATGCTATAGAATTTGACACAATCGTCAGTACGGCATCAAACCTCCATTTCTGCAGGGAAAACATCTACTAGGATTCCTCACATATACCAGATAGGATACAGGTGAAAGGTATTAATCACCACCTAGCCATCCCCTTGATTAGAAAAAGGAGAAGTGTTGTCCTTAAGTACCAATGGGTTCCGAATATAGGCTATCACGAGCCATCAATCCATCAGTAGTCATAAGAGTTCTTTATACTTGAAATGATCAAAAAGATATCAGATCCCAACCACTTCCGTTCTAAACCACTCAGAATACACCCAATAATGTATGCCCAATGCTTTCAATCACTATGAGTAATTAAATGGATGAGAGCACTAACAATCGAGTCAAGACCTCCATGATCAATAAGCTTTTTCCTTGGCATTTCAATAGCTTGATTCTGCATAAGCACTACCCTAAAAATAATAATTAAATCTCGTATGCTTTTCAGCTACAAGTTTGTGCTCCGAGGAGCACTCTACGAACCATACAGCCGGAGCTCTATGCAGTGCATTCCATCACTAAACACGCAAGCATGGAGTTCACAGGGCAGCTCAAGATTTTGTACCACAAGGGTCCCTAAGTCTCTAAGATATCCAAACATCGGACGAAATCCGTGCGGAAACCGCAGCAAGAGGTAGGAGACATCGTACCTCACGAAAATCCGATTCCTCGGAATCTTCACCCACAAAGAATGGCACGATCGATGTCCTGATGATGATGCAAAACCGCATAGGGGAATGCCTTGGACCTTCTCTACGCGGGAGTGGTCTCGGATCGATGATCCGAGGCGCTCCGGTGATGTTCCAGCGAGGAAGAGAGATGATGAAGAGGGTTGGTCGCAGGGAGAAAGACTTGGGGTGATTTGGGCGAGGGGAGGGATGGGGTTTAAGGGTAAAACCCGGATTTGGATCCGGGTTCGGATCCGAATAGGAACCTGACCCCTCCTCGCTAAAATGACCATAACTCAGGCTCCCGAAGTCGGATTTTCATGTTCTTGAACTCGTTGGAAAGATCTCGACGAGCACTACACAATGGATTCCTTATTTGAATTTTTTATTCACTGAAAAAGTACAGATTTTGTAATTAAGCCCATACTCAGTTAAGGTTTGCATTTTAGTCCATATTTGATTTTCGAGGTTTTCACAACCAATTCCTTCGAGGGAAATGAATCTGACACGATATCATCACCTAATTAAAATAGACGAAGACAAATCATTGATATATCAAAGAGTACTTTTACATTTTGCATTTACTGGTAGAGAAAAAATATAAGGATATATAATCTTCAGAGCTTGGCGTGAATTACTAACCTTTTGTTTCTTTTCCAAGTAACTCAACAATGAATTACTAACCTTGAGAAGTTGGCATGATGAGTCCGATGTCATTGACCAAATTTAAGCAGAAAAAACTAACACAATAGATATATATATTCATGGAAAACAAATATGAAGTAGTAGATTAAGAATAAACAGAATTTGATCGAGAAATCAATTGCATAAAAGAAAGAATGTACCAACATATATGAAGCATTTAAAAAAATGAGAAACATGCATCGAAAGAATTCACAGAAGTTTAAATTCCATCAATGTCAATTTCACATAAAACATCAAATATCATGGTAATGGCCACCATCCCAGAAATTGTGTAATCAACAAATAAAAGTGACTGCTTCTCCTCTATGAGAGTCAAATAACATGTCATTTCTTAATTCAAATCAACTTTGATCATGGTCCTCCTATAACAAGATAAGAAAGAAATTAGTAGATAAAAAATTATTATAAAAAAAGATTATATAAAAAATGATATTATACCAGAGAATGTAATGAATCTTGCATTGTATTCGATGAACATGATCATATACATGAAAAACTCTAGAGAAACTCTAGGGACTCCTACTCTAGAGACTTGACATGATCTTCATTTACTCAACATTTATTTCAAGAGCGAGAACCCTTATATGAGTGTTGATCTTCAAAAGCATTGACATGATCATATACACGAGAAACTCTAGAGACTCCTACTCTGGACAATATTTCATAATATCAATCTGCATTTACTCAAGCATTGGTCATGTAAATAGTATCTCAAAGACCAATAGAGAGGACTTTCATTACAATGAAGCAAAATTCACCAACTACATCATGTTTCCTCCTTGTAACTATTATAAGTTACATTATGTATTCCAATATTATGTAATCCAATTTTCTACATTGCAAGATCTCTCTTTGTTTATATTCTATTGAAGGGAGAGATGATAAGGAGGAATAATGTTTGACTCTAGGATCAAAATGTTGACCACCTACCTAAGGATAATAAATTGAAGGATTAACGAGGGAGGGATATCCCTCCTTATTCCTCAAACACCCCCTAAATGTTCATTGCATTCACCAATCTATGAATCAGATCCTATATAGATCCATACCTATATAAACAAACTTTTAGAACCATGACCCCATTTCTTTCACCTAACAATTGATGCCTTACCCACAAATCTCAAACAGTAAGCTTAGAAAAATGATGTCATAAGTACATTTCAATATGCGAGATTCACTTTGAAATCTCTGATTTCTAAGAATTGAATACCTTTCACTTGAAGCTGACCCAGTTTGGAAAAGGGAAAAAGAGGTACAGGTTTGAACACAAGCAAAAGATATAACAAGCATGCACTGAAAAATGAAATGGAATGACTACTACTGTAATAGTCAAAACTCCAAAGTGAAGGCTTTACACATGCAGGAGAAGACAAAGTTGGAGATGAAGCATCACGAGGAAATGGGATTGTCCAATTATGCGCATCACCGCAGAAGACAATTATGTCGACTGAAAGACAGTAATAACACCATTATCCAGATATGGACTGATGTGAATACAATAGTATCCCGAAAAGAACCAGCCAGGGAATACAACAGTAAAAGTAGCGGACCAACAAAACAAAAGAGAAGCTTATCCCACTTTCTCTATCTCGATGTTGATTGGAATTAACCTAGATATAAGTATTGATGAGAAAAGAAAGTATAAGACATTTGTTAAAGTAATTAGAAAAGACAGTCGCTAACGAGTTACAAATAGAGATGATATCTATGCTTATTAAAGCCAACCATAGGTCAACTAGTTTGTGGACATGAGTTTCTTGAGAAACTTGATTACGATGACTCTTGCACTGATCTATGTAAGCAATCCTGAAAATATTTACCAAATGAGCAACATCATGAAAGTAAATACCAAGTCGGCCTGCAAATACATACTCCGGATTCCTGTTGTTCTCGCCAATGAATAATGAAACATAACAATGCAACCCAAGCTCCCTAAAAGGTCCTGGACATGTTGTTAATAGGAGAATCGCACTCTATATAGATCATAAGTAAATTTACTAGCAGAAGAAAATATATTGCATGGGTTTGAGGATTATAAAATTAGAACGTGAAATTTTACCCAATATCTTCATGTTCTTCCCTCCAATCATTAACTGTGTGTTTGCCAGATTGTCCGCCTTGTGCATCTTCCATACGTTGATTGTTGCTCTCCGTCTCCATGCTTGGTATCTGCTCATATCCTCTTACACCGCCTACTGCCATAGAGCTACACCCTCCCACGTTTCCATAGCCTTGACTTTCATTCCATCGGCCTTGGCTCTCCGCATACGCCGTCATCCACTGACATTCATCTCTACAATCACCCAGTGCCCTATTTCTCAACCCACCTCCCATAGAAGTTGTGTTTTGCTGGCCATACTCATCCCAATGGTCACCACCCTCTACCAACACCCTTGCCCTCCAACTTTCTCCTCTCTCACAATACATAGTCCTTGTGTTCCACCCATCTCCCATCATCCCCACACCCTGTCGTTCGACCTCGACAGATGGATCACCACCATCCACCACCACCCCTCCCCTCCACTCTTCACGTCTACCATCACCTGCTACCCGTGCCCATCTGTCATCGTCACCGCGACCCATCCACAATCCATAGCCCTCGTGACCTGTCCATTGCATATCACCATCAACCTCAGACCATTGATCATAGCCTACCCTCACCCCTTGCCAGTTTCCTCCACCTTGAACTCTAGCTCCACCTCGCCCACCACCTCTAAATTGACCTATGGCACCACTTCGACCTCCAAATCCATCTCGCCCTCCAAATCCAGCTCGTCCTATGTCCCGACCTCTGACTCCAACTTTCTCTCTGCCTTCTCCTCGACCACTGGATCCACCTCTCCCTCTGCATCCATCTCGACCTCCACCTCGCCGTCCACTTGGACCTTCAACTCCATCTCGCTCTCCGCCTCCACCTCGCCAGTTGCCTTCCACTTGCCCTCCACCTTCACCTCAACCTTCGGCTCCATCTCGACCTCTACTCCACCACTACTCCACATTCCGCCTCGACCTCGACCTCCGGCTCCATCTCGACCTCCACCTCCACCACTACTCCGCATTCCGCCTCGACCTCGAGCTCCGCCTCCAACTCGCCCTCCGCTACCGAGTCCCGCCATTGCAGATGTTACGAGGTTCTAGGGTTTTTCGGGAGTAGAGAGAGGAAGGGCAAGGGACGGCTGGAAAGGGCAAATGATGAGTGGGGATGTCTTTTTATATCATTTTTTAAAGAGTTCTAATTTTTTATCTCACGTGCACTATTGTTGCTCAAGAGGTGAAAGGGCAAATGACGAGTAGAGAGAATTATTTCTAGTATCTTACGTTTCTAGTATCTTACATGCTCAAGAGGTACCTGGACACTAATTTCTATTACCACTTGTTCATTAAAATAATGCAGAAGTGGGTTTTTCTATATTATTAAATAAGAAACCTACAGTACATTAAAAAGAATTTGTAGTACATGCTATGTTTTTAAGAGGTTAATTATTTCTGGTTAAAATATTATTTAATTTCAAAGTTCAACTTGGTTCCACGAACAATCTAACTTGTTCAATTTTAAACTTCATAGTTTCAGGGTAGTTTTATAATTTTCCCTCTAAAAGGTCTGTGGTGACGGTTTTTTTGTCATTATATGTTTCCATCGTCACAAATCTGTCACTAGTACCCTTTTTCCTTGTAGTGACGCTGCACAGTATCCATCTCAACTTGCCATACTAAACATTTTGCTGCTGTATTTCCAGGTAGAAAGAAGCCTAGACCATTTCCCTGCGATTGATATGATCCAACCTCATAAAAGCGTTGGACATTGGTTGGTCAGAACATTGCAATGCAATGGTATAATATATAACTTATATGAATGGTGTAACGTCCCGGTCTTAGGTCCCCGGTCCGTTATAGAGGAAAACTGGCCCTGACAACTTGTTGGGTTCGAGCTTAAATGGACCCGTTGACAACCACCCAAAATGCTTAAGCCCAAGTTGTCAAGTAGTAATCCTCACCACTTATAAACCACACCCACACTTTGTGAGTTTTCCATGTGGTACTATGTTTGGGTTGGGGTGTTACAACCTCCCCCACTTATATTCGCAACGTCCTCGTTGCGACATGGCACATCACTTATTCCCTGTGATAGTGGCGGCTGCACGCTCCGGGTAGCCATTTCCTCCAACCTCTTTGTAGGGGCGGCTCCACCTCTCGGGTAGCCCTTTCCACTGTCCGAGGGAATCTGGCTCTGATACCATTTGTAACGGAACGGGTCGTGAAGACCGGCGGAAGCATGCAATTATAGATCGCACGACCGAACCGTTACCGAACACTTGCATGGTATTCAATGAGCAGATAAAATGATCATTCTCGAAAAAAAAATCCATTACTCTATAGAGTTCCATTATTACATTCCAATAAGGAAAAATACAAAATAAACTACGAAATCAAATAACATAACAATGTTCCAGTGGGCATAAAGACATCCTTCCGTAAATAGTCCATCATAGTCCGTACCGGTTCAACTTCACAAATATGGATAGTTGCCTTGAATTAGACGTTAGATCACAGCTCGTGCTCTCCTGAAAAAAACAACAACACATGTCGTGAGCTAACGCTCAGTATGTGCCGAGTTGGGGTCAAGCCGGCTAGCGTAGCAAACAAGTCTCCCTATGCTACTTTAAACTATTATAACATAATCTCTTCTATCCAATCAATTAACAACACCACTATACGATTTGCGTAAGTGTCTGATTTCATATGAAACTAAGTTCTCATGTTCCATCATCGCGCGACTCATAATTTCACATAAACATGCATACGGAAGGTATTCCATGGGAAGACTTTCGTTAAAGCCATAATTACATATATACCCATAAAGTTTGCCATTTTTTTGCATATACGCCTTAACATTTTCATAATTTTCACTTATACTCTCAGAATTTTTCTGTAGTTGCATATATGCCCCAGAACAATCATAACACTTGCATAATGCCTTTACTTGGCCATAGTTGCACACATGTGCCTTAGCAATTTCAGAAACTGTACACATACCATTGGTTTGTTTAGTGGTTAAAGTGGTCTTAATTGTTACTTCTTAATGGCTTTGGTGGCTTTGCTGGCTTTGGTGGCTTTTCCGCTGGCATAAGCGGTTCATGACATACATGACAGTGTAGCTACAACTGTAGAGGACTTATCTTTTGCCTCAATCGGTTCCTTGAACCGTACGCCCCATACGGCGTTGCCCCTTGGGCCTACGATAATTGGACTCTAGAGGTGGCTCCCACCATTAGGTGTAGCACTTAGCTCCGCCTATCGTTATCATGTCATTATTTATTTTGATAAACAGTTAGCATTCCCTTTTCCATGCAATCGGTATATACATACTTTCTTATCATTCACTAACAGACCCTGATTCTTCTTGATTTGAATCGGTACCACTACTTTGAACTTTTAATTACATAAGTAATACAAATTACTATGCCAGCACAACGCACACATATTACAACTTATAGAGATATAAACTAATATTACCTGTATAACGAGATTTGCAAAGATCATTATCATTATCCCTCCAATACTTCGCAGGCTTTATAATTATCTTGATTGCGGCTATTTAATATCCAGAATTAAATTACGTGTATAACAGAACCCAAACAAGTATCACAAAATCAATAACTAATAATAATCTACGTATTCTTATGTAAGTGAAAAGCGAGAAAGCGAGAGCCGCTAAATAGTGGTCTGACAAGTCAGACTCACTGTCGCTGATGCGACTGCTCAAACTTCCTCGGTCTTCAACAGTTAACCCACACAATCAATCAGAGAATGAATAGCAAGGATTAAAATTTATTATACCCTACTAAAGATGTACAATGGCAAGCAAGTAGGGGTCGAACACAAGAAGCAAAGGTGTAAAGCACGGATAAAAATCCAAATCCCAAGTCCAACAAGCAACTTAGCCAATCTAGAATTTTTGTGGGTTTTTGATTTTATCTTTTTTTTTTAATTTGAAATTTTATATTTTTGTATTTTGATCTTTTTGATTTACTGATTTTTTATTTTCTTTTTATATTTTATATTTTTATATTTTCTTTTTCAATATTGGAAAATAAGCACCATGTAATAAAAGACAAGCTAAGGTATTTATACAAATAGATAAAAATGTCCAAAAATTAGAAAATAAAGTCTTTTTGGTCTTTTTATATTTTTCTACTGTTTTTGTGGTTTTTGGGTAATTTTTAGAATATTTTTGGTATTTTTTAATTAGCAAAATAAAGAAAACAGTGAAGAAAATAAAAGGCTGAAAATAAAAATGGAGAAATAAAATAGCAAACAGTGATAAAAATTCTCCAAATTAATTTTTACGCAAAGATAATAAAACAAAGAAAATTCAGGAGAAGAAAACACTATTTTTGGATTTTTTATGAATTTTATAAATTTTTATGAAGGTTTTTAGAGTTTTGCAATTTTTAAGAGTTTGGTTTTGTATTTTTTAATGATTTTTGGCTGGAGGTTAAAGCAAACTAAAAGACACAAAATATAATTTTTTGGAATTTTTCTGGAGTGATTTTATATTTTTTTTTGGTATTTTCTAATACAAACAGTAGTGAAAGTGCATGTTTTTGATTTTTAATAAATATCAAAATAAAATAAAATCAAAAACTAAATAGGTGGTGTTAAAGTACACATATCCAGGACCTTAAACCTATTTTTGTGAAATTTTTGGGCTCGGAATGATATGTCAAATAAATACAGCAAGCATACAAAAATTAAGGGCCTGGCAGGGACCTAATTACAAATAGATGAAACGATGGGGGCACAGATGCAATTTTCACCACAAAATCACGCACAGCTCACGTGAAACACCATTCACAGGGGTATAATTGCAATTACAGAAAACCGGCTGGGTAAGCATGCAAAATTTCCAACAACATATTATATATCCTACGCACAGGGACGAAATTGCAAATAAAGAAAAGTCCTGGGCCTATCTCGCAAAATACCCAAAAGTCACACGCCAACGTCACGTGAGGTGACGTGGCATGGACCGAAGTGCAAATAGTGATAATGTGAGGGTTCGAGTGCAAATATTACAACACTTTTTAAACTACAAATAAAAGTTACTGGACTAAAAGGCAAATACAAAAAGCATGGGTTAAAAGTGCAAAATACCCACGGGGCTTGATCCAGCGGTCGATGGAGATCCACTTATCCACGTGGCGCGCATCCAACGGCGCGTGCCCCTTCGTCGCAGACGGCTGTGATTAGATCTTCAAGGCTTGATCGGACGGCGAGGAGGCGACGGAGATCGAACGGCTGGTGGCGTAACTGGAGCGGACCTCTGATCCAACGGCAGGGGAAGGCTCACGAAGAACACTTCCCCGGCGAACCTCGGCTGGGAAATGTGGCCGACACACGGCCTCTCCGACCCCAGGATCAAGGGCAAAACGATCCTGGGGCACGTCCGCGTCTGTAGGTGGTCTCAGGCGAGCCTGAGATGGCTTGAAGCGGCCGGACGGTGGAGGTGACCTGGGGAGCTGCTCCTGAAGTCCTCGAGAGTCGATGGAGCCTTCTCCTTGGCTCGGACCTGCGTGGTTAGTTGCGCAAAATCCAGGCGAAGCCGCAGGTGGGTCCCGATGGTTCCGATGAGGCGAAATAGGATGCGGGCGAAGAACTCCGGCGAGCGGCGGAGGAGGGAGTTCGGTCGCCTCGATCTGAGCGAGATCGAGGGGGAATGAAGGGTGATGCGGCGTGACAGAGCGACGAGGAAGAAGATGGAGGTGGTCGAAGCGGCTGAAGGTGACGGGAGTGATCGGAAAATGGAGGCGGAGCTCAGCTCCGCCGTGGACTTTGATCGATGATTCACGGCGAATGGGTGATCTAGGATAAAAACTGCTATAGGTCTACGCTAATCTATGCTAAAGCTACAAGAGAACGAAGAGAAAGGAGGAGGGGACTCACCAGAGACGTCGGGCGATGAAGCGCGGCGGAGCTCCGGCGAGGGTCGGATCGACTTCGATTCGACGCCAACTGACGCAAACCCAAGGTCAAATCGACTCCTGCTGTCACCAGGAGGACAACGGGCTAGGGGTTTTCGAGTGGTTTTGGCGGAAGAAGGATCAAAACTTGAATCAAAGTCGGGGGGTGTCTTTTAAAGGGTTGACGGCGAGGCGAGGAAGACGAGGCTTCTGCGCCTCGGTCAGTGATCCACAGCCCAAGGAATCATTTGGGCGTGAATCACCATTGACCGAGGAAAAGATTCCAAGAAGGAACCATCACCAAATGGTGATCGAGGCTCCCTCGAAAAAGGGATGAACATAGGGTCAAACTTGACTCTGACAAGGGACAGACCTCGGTCAGAGAGTTGACCGAGGTCAACCAATGGAGCGTTCTGGTTGGTCCACGTGGACCAACCAGAAAATTCCTTGGCTAAAAACCTTGTAAAATGGATTAAAAATATCAGACGAATTAATTAAATTTTGGGTATAAAATAAAAAAGGTTTGTAATTTTATGAAGTATTTTATGGTGATTTTTGTTTATTTTTATGAGCTATATTTTTACAAGTTTGTATTCTTACCCTTATAGGTCTCTATATCTATGTATTTTATTTTTAAGTATTTAATTTTTTGTTTTGATTTAGGTTTTTATTCTTATTTTAATGTACATAATTATTATAAGTATTATTTACAACATTATAAAAAATATAAAATTATATAAATAATAATCAAATAATAAGTTGGATATTTTAATATGTACAAGTATACAATGTGGGTCCAAAAGTCAACTTTCAAACCGTAGCTCCGCCAAATGCGAAACCACCACCATTAATTAGATTATTTTCTTCTATATACAATTAAAGGTGAGTACGCTGCATTTGGAGTTTTTATTTGTGAGATACGGATCTGGGAAGTTGGGATTTTGGATTCTTATTCAGACCATAACTTTTTATCTGTACATTATTTTTCTGTGAAATCAATTTTGTATTTTTCTTTATTTTATTATCTACAACTTTCATGTACAAAGTTTCTTTATTTGATGTACAAAAAGTGGAACCAAAAATAGGTCCCAAAATGAATAAAGAATGAATAAAAAGTATAGGTATTTTATCTATATTTCTGACCTTATCTCCCCCTACTTTATTCCTTGTCGACCTATTCATCTAGATGCCTAGGTCTCGGGGCTTCGGGTCATAAAATATTTACAATATTTTATTCTTTTTCTTTTCTTTTCTTTATTCTATAATTTTGGCTTTAAGAACCGCATTTTATACAATATTTACATACATATACATGAATGCTAAAATGCATGAATTAATGCTATTTACACGCATTTACTAGGGTTTTTAAGGCCAAAATGATAGAATAAAGATGATGAAACGTGGATTCATCATCCCCCTATACTTGCCTTTGCTAGTCCCTAGCAAACACTTATGCAATAAGTGCAGAAAAAGGAAAACAAAGAAAAGAAAAAGAAGAAAGGTGGACTAAGTTTAATTATCAAACTTGTCTTCACAAAATCAAAGTTTGGAGCTTAAGTCGGACCTTTGGAAATTTAGTGCGGTCGGAACCTTAATGAGAACCAAGTTTGAAATCCAACAGTCCTTGAGAATCCCAAAACTCCGTCCAAGTCTCCTCAATAGCCAGGTCAGAAATACCTCAACTCATACGCAAACTCTTACGACTATGAATCTGACTTGTACAGTGTAAGTGATATGTAGCTCACCACCTCAGAAGTGACAAAGAAACAACCTCCCCTAACCTGGTAACTCTAATGCCTCGGTCTAGCAACTCTTTCCTCGAGAAGCGGGGTATTCCCTTCTAAGTTCAAGTGCAACCGGCTCAAGAAGAGGGGGAAGAAGTATAGACTTTTGGAAGCTCAGCCAGTGTAGCTGAGTCTCCCGTTGCTAGCTTCATGAGATGTAACATGGATACCATAAGCTTTTGCTTTATTGAACTATATACATACTCCGGTGGGATTATTAAATTTTCAATCCGACCCACCACTTTTTTGGAGTTCTTTTTGCATTTTTTTTTTTCAATTGCATCTGTACAACATATCTACATGAGCAGCATATACAAGAAATTTTCCTCTTGAGCCAGTAGACTATCCCTCTTTTGAAGCTTTATTGCAACCCACGGCTTCTGTCTTTAGACTTCATCACTACTAGACCAAGTTGAGGTGCACTTCCTTCACTAGAAGAAGAAGAGAGGTTCCGCCTAGAAGTACTACCCTCATATGCTACCCCAAGCCAAAGGAAACTGCCTCCTCACCACCTCATCCGTGGAGAGCTATGTGAAAGGTGCAGGTGTCCAAGTTAGGTCATTATCAACAAGAGTCGTGCGTGTGCTCCGAAATACTCTACTTAGGCAGTCAAGAATCCATTGAACCAAGTCCCGTGATCCTCAAAGAATTAAGTCAACTAGACCTGAAGTACCTCAAACCCAGTTCCTATAAGGTTCCTGTTATTAGATATATTTTAAGGTCCAATCAAGCTCCAATCTTCGGATTTTACTTAGACTTGTTCAACTATCAAACTCAATCCGAAAAATGCGAATGCTATGCAATGCAATGCAGAAAATATTTTTGTGATGCAATTTTCAAGGATTTTGAACTTTTTATGGATTTTTGAAAAGATGATGCATGCGCATGCAGATGCAATTTTTTGTATTTTTCAAAAAGATTTTTCAGATGTTTTTGGATTTTAATTTTGCAAATGTTTTTTTGGGAATTTTTGAGAATAAAAAGTATTTTGGCTGAAAACAAGGTGAAAACTATGTACACGGGAGTGCTTCTTATATATACAAGAAGTGGATTTGAAGGATTTACAAGGGTAAGTGGTCAGTTTTATACATATATAGTGGATTTTGATGTGATGTAAATACTCCTCAAACTTATTTGCAAACAATTTACACACGATTTTTGAAAACTATAGTCCAAAATAGTTTTTACAAACATTTTACACACATTTGAAAATCATTTTGCAAAGGTTTTCAAAACAGTATATATAGGTTTTTCAAATCATTTTTGCAACCATTTTTCAAACCATTTGCAAATCATTTTTCAAACATTTTTATTTTACACAAAGAAAAGAAATTTTACAAACCACACAGGTTGAAAACACGAAACAAAATATTTTCAAAATAGTTTTCAATAACTGTTCACAAAGATTTTCAAACTATTTTTCAAACATTTTGCAAAAAACATTTTCACCTGATTTATTAATTAGTAAATACAAAAAGAATTTGAGGAATAATCACATCTTTTTATTAAGAATTTTTAATGAATTTTAAAGAATTTTTTGGCCATATTTATTAAGAAAATACGAAAGTACGAGTTATGGCTAAAGTATATACGTAGTATATACGACCCCCCTATACTTAGCTTGAGCTATGTCCTCATAGATCGGAGAGAAAAGAGAAGACATAACTCGTACTAAGTATAGGAAAATCTAAAAAATAAAGGAATGAAGTAATGAATCAATGAATGAGAAGTTGACCGTCCCCCCTATACTTAGGATCAAATAATCCTAAGTATAGCAGACTGTACACAAAGCAGGGAGGGTCAAGGGTGAGAATGAACAGATCGTACTCAGATTGTCTCCCCCTATACTTAGGGTAAGATATCCCTAAGTATAGACAAGAAGAGGAGACAATGGAGAGGATCGAAAAGAATAGAGAAACTCGGGGTGCCAACCCCCCTATACTTAGGACAAAGTACGTCCTAAGTATAGAAAACTGTCTACAAGGGCGGCACCTTTTCGGTAGATGAAGAAGATAGAAGAGGAAAAGAAGAAAAGAAGAAAAGAAGAAAAGAGATGAGACTGGGTATGAACAACTCGGGATGCACATCCCCCCTATACTTAGGATAGAGTACATCCTAAGTGTAGCAGTGATGAAAGGGATGGCATCAATTCGGTAGAATGAGATAAAAGAAGAAGAAAAGAAGAAAAGACGGAAAGGAAAAATCATTCAAAAATGTTTTGATGTGCTTTGCCTTCCTCTGTCTCCTTCGAGATATTCAGCTCATCCTCATAGATTACTTGAATCGAGTCAACGACGGCCATGAATGTGTCATGTTCGAGGTATGGCTTCAGAAGCTGTCCATTGACTACAAAAGGCTGTGCGTCAGCTGACAGATTGGATATCAATACACTTCCGTTGTCACGCACCTGCCTAACTACAAACGGCCCAGTCCATTTGCTCTTCAATTTGCCTGGAAAGATTTTTAATTTCGCATCGAACAACCATACCTTCTGACCTGGATCAAAGGACTTGTGGCGGATGTGCTTGTCATGCCATGTTTTGACCTTTTCCTTGTACATAAGGTTGTTGTCATATGCATAATCTCTGAATTCCAGTAATCTGTTCAGATCCAATTTCCTGTGCTGTCCTGCTTGCTTGGAGTCCAAATTACAGATGTTAATGGCCCATAAGGATTTATGAATAAGTTCCACGGGCAAGTGGCATGGCTTGCCATACACCAGGCGGTAGGGAGACATTCCCAAGGGTGACTTGTACGCTGTTCGGTAAGCCCAAAGAACGGAATCAAGCAGCTGAGACCAGTTCTTGCGATCCGGACGCACAAGTTTCTGTAAAATTGTCTTGATCTCCCTGTTTGAACATTCAGCTAAGCCATTGGACTGCGGGTGATAGGGTGAAGCAACACGATGCTCGATGCAGAATTCTTGGGTCAGCCTCTTCACCTCTCTGTTTATGAAATGGCTGCCCCCGTCAGATATGAGGATCTTGGGAATCCCGAACCGTGCTATAATGTGATCTCGTAAGAATCGACAGACAGTCCGACTGTCGGCGGCTCGGGCGGGGATAGCCTCCACCCAACGACTGACATAATCGACAGCAAGCAGAATATACTCATAACCCTGACTGTTAGGAAACGGGCCCATAAAGTCGATCCCCCATGCGTCGAAGACATCTGAGATCTGAATGTACTTTAGAGGCATCGTATCTCTCATTCCTATGGTTCCACCCATCTTCTGACAGTCAGTGCAACATTTGACGTATTCATCTGCATCTTTGAACAATGAAGGCCACCAGAGGCCACTTTGAAGAACTTTTGCTGCCGTCCGTTTTCCTGAATGATGTCCTCCAAAATCTTGATCATGACATAAAGCGAGGACACTTGGAATCTCCTCCTGAGGTATACACCTTCTCCAGATGCAATCGGCTCCCTCACGAAACAGATACGGGTCTTCCCACTGGTAGAAATGGATTTTAGACAAAAATCTGTCTACTTTCAACTTAGGCCAGTCCTGTGGGATTTTCTTGGCAACTAGATAATTCACGATGTCCGCATACCAAGGAAGTGAGGCGACAGACAGAATCGATTCATCTGGAAAGGTCTCTGTGATAGGCTGTAAGTTTAGCTCAGGAGACTCCGGTTCAGGAAGTCTTGACAGATGATCGGCCACTACATTCTTTACCCCAGGTTTATCTCTGATCTCCATGTCAAACTCCTGGAGGAGAAGGATCCACCGGATAAGACGTGGTTTGGCATCCTTCTTCTGCTGTAAGTACCTAATGGCCGAATGATCAGTGTAGATGATAACTTTGGATCCAAGAAGGTAAGATCTGAACTTCTCCAAAGCAAAGACTACCGCTAGCAGCTCCTTTTCAGTAACAGTATAGTTTCGCTGAGCTTCATCGAGCGTTCGGCTAGCGTAGTGAATTGCAAACGGTACATTGTCTTTTCTCTGCCCCAGTACAGCTCCGATGGCATAATCCGACGCATCAGTCATAATCTCGAAAGGCTGAGTCCAAATCGGTGGCTGTAGGACAGGGGCCTGCGTGATGAGTTCTTTCAACTGATTAAAGGCAAGGAGCACACGGTCGTCTACAATGAACTCATTGTCCTTGCCAAGCAACTCAGTCAGCGGTTTGGCCAATTTGCTGAAATCTTTAATAAATCGTCGGTAAAAACCGACATGGCCCAAGAATGATCGGACTTGCTTGATATTTGTAGGTGGCTCTAACTTAGAGATTACATCCACCTTGGCTGGGTCAACCTCCATGCCACGTTTAGAAACAACGTGACCCAGCACGATTCCTTCGGTCACCATGAAATTGCTCTTCTCCCAGGAGAGCACAAGATTCACCTCGCAGCACCTCCGTAAGACTCGGTCTAGATAATCCAGGCATTGATCAAATGAATCCCCATAGACCGAAAAATCGTCCATAAAGACCTCGAGGAAGCTACCCACCATATCAGCAAAAACTGCAAGCATACACCTCTGAAATGTGGCTGGGGCGTTGCAAAGCCCGAACGGCATCCGTCTGAAGGCATATGTGCCAAATGGACAGGTGAACGTGGTCTTCTCTTGGTCTTCAGGAGCAATAGCAACTTGATTATACCCAGAGTAACCGTCCAAGAAACAGAAATACTCCTTCGCGGCCAATCTCTCCAAGATCTGGTCGATGAAGGGTAGCGGAAAATGATCCTTCTTGGTGGCGAGATTGAGTCTTCTGTAGTCTACGCACACTCGCCAAGAAGTCGGTACTCTGGTTGCGATCTCCTCTCCTTTGTCATTTTTCACAATGGTGATCCCTGATTTCTTAGGCACAACATGCAGAGGGCTCACCCATTTACTGTCGGAGATGGGATAAATGAATCCCGCATCACACCATTTCTGGATTTCTTTCATAACCACCTCTCGCAGGTTTGGATTTAATCTTCTTTGCAGTTCACGAGAGGGTCTGCTGTCTTCCTCCAGAAAGATGCGATGCGAACAGAGTGACGGATTGATCCCGTGGAGATCAGAGGTTCGCCAGCCTATCGCCTTGCGGTTACGTTCAAGAACCTCCATCAGACGAGATTCTTGATCTTCGGTCAGATGCGCATTGATGATGACCGGGTACATATTCGGTTCTCCTGCAAGGAAGGCATACTTCATATTGGAGGGCAAAGGTTTCAGCTCAGGCGGGGTCTGAGCTGCTTCAGTGGTGACTTCCGCTATCAATACAGGTGGTGATTCTTTCATCTGTGCGATGTCCACCATAATCTGCTCTGTCTCTTCTCTCAGATCCTGACAGAATTCTTCGATGATTTCATTTTCTTCCGAAAATGCTTCCAAACTCGACTCTTGGTTCTGAAGGCATAACGACCCCACGGTAGTATTTTGTAGTGCATCAGCAAGGTACTCGTCTTGATCGATACACGGGAATTCGACTGCGGTCTCCACTTCCTTCTCTGGATAGAGGATTCCGTGGATCTCATGATCATCCAGGAAGAGGTTGGTGTCTTGAATCTCGGATAGAAAGTCGCAGTCTTCATCATTCTCAATCACCCTTGCACACGATACAGATGTTGGTTCAACGGGCGTTCCCTCAGACAGGGTCTCTACTCGGATAATTTCATTGCCAGCTCCAAAAGTGATTTCTCCTGTCCCATAATTCACAACTGCGTTTGACGTCCGCAGAAATGGCCTTCCGAGTATGATCGGGGTAAGGAGCAACGGAGCGGGGACGTCCATATCTAAGACCACAAAATCGGCTGGGAAAGATTTTCCCTGAACCGTGACGATCACGTCCTCCAACAAGCCCCTAGGCCGCTTGACTGACTTGTCTGCAAACTGCAGAATCATCTTTGTAGGTTTGAGCGGTCCCAACTTGAACTCCGTGAGTAGTGAGGCTGGCATCAGATTAACAGATGACCCGCTGTCGAGGAGTGTTCGTTCGAACTCTTGATCGAACATTTGACAACGTACAAGAGGTGCTCCCATATCTGGCTTTTTGTCCGGGAGGTTGCTGATGGCATTGACGGTGGCCATAGTGAGAATGTGCTTTTCAGATTTACCACCTTTGCTTCGGGAGTTATGGGGGGTTGGCCTGCGCTTGGTTGTACATGCTTCTTTCAGTCCTTTCTTCACAGCAGGCATGTACTCAAGAGCTTTCATTAATGGCATATTTAACACCAAATTCTGAATGATTTCTATGATAGCAGGATCAGACAAAGCACTTTTCAAATTTTTCATTTTTTTGTGTTTTTTCATTGCTTCAGGAAAAGGAATATTTACAAACTCTTCTCCAATTTCATTCAAAATAGTGTCCGTGTTGTTGTTTACAGGTAGATGACAAAAAGGAATGGATTCATCTACAATTTGTGGACCAAAAACGACAGGCTCGGCTTCAGGTGCTGGCGTTGGACTCGCTGCAGGTGCGGTGCTCCTCCTGTCAGGAGCTGACTGTGATGCGGGTGCAAGCGTCTCCAATGCTGGCCGGTCTCCACCGAGGTTACTGCTATCTTTTTGTATTTTTCTGTTTTCTTCATTTTTTTGTGGTTTTCTGGATGCCGGTGCTGCTCCCAAAATGCTTGCTGGCCCTGGTGTTGGCTGGACTGACAATTCCCCGTCAGATGCAATCTGCTTCCCTTTCGCCGTCGCCGATGGCTGGAGTGTCCTACCGCTCCTGAGAGTAACAGCGTTAGATAAAAAACAATTAAATTCACCTGATTCGGGTCGGACACTGCCAGCTACCTGCTCCTTGCGTCGGAAATTGTTAGGATTAGCTTCGACCTGGGCTGGTATGACGGTTTTGGCTGCCGTCAGGTCGTCGATCTTCTGGTTCATCTCAGCCATGTTCTTCATCAACTGCTCCAAACAGGCTAGGGCCGGATTGACCGGTACAATCTCAGAAGATTCCCCCTGCTGGGGTCTAGACTGCTGATATGGCGGTTGAGATTGTGACTGGTATCCTTGTGCGAACTGTTGAGGAGGGGGATTGGAGGAGTACTGGGACTGGTGTTGGCTGTACTGTGCAGCCGGTTGCTGGTGATAGCCTTGTCCACGATATCCGGACTGCTGAGGCCCATGTTGGTAATTCTGCCTCCATGTGTTTCCATGTGAGGGAGGCTGGTACTGGTAGGGCTGCTGGAATGGTCTTCCGCCCTGGTGTTGCTGCTGGAAGGGCCTGTTGCCCATGTTCTGACCCTGAGAGTGTCCCTGAGGACGGGTCAGCTGCGCTTCGTTGTTCCAGACGCCATTGATCTCCTGGATCAGCGGCGGGGGTGGAGAGAACTGCTCGGGGTAAGCGGGCTGGTGCTCTGGCTGATATATAACCATCTGTGTCTGAGGCTGCGGTGGCTGCTCCGGGACCTGCACGTAGTATACGTGCTGGACTGGCTGGGGCTGCGGTGGAGTCGGCTGAGGATTTTGCTGCATTGTAGGCTCCTTCTTCTCAGCGTTCGGCTCGGCAGAGGTAGACACAGCGTTGCACATGTTTGCATTCAGTGCACGGACGAGCTGCTCCAGCTGCTGGGAAATCTGGTCGAGCTTTTCCAGACCTTGGGTCCTCTTCTCTATAACTGCCAGTTTTTCGAGGTCCTGCGACCTCTTCTCAATGATGTCCACTTTGGACAAGTGACTCCCGATGATACTCAGGTTGGAGCTTTCATCTTTGTCCTCAGTGTAAGAAGCCATGTTAACCGGCTTGCTGATGGCGGTTGGTGTCTTCATATAGACCCGGGATGAGGATTGGGCTGCTTCTCCCTCAGCCATTTCTTCAAAGACATTCCATACAACATCCTCGTCCTTGTTGAAATGCGATCCGCCGCAAGCTGCATCGACTAGCTTTTGGCTCTCGAATGACAGTCCCCCAAAGAAGTGTTGCACGAGACTGGTCTTGGGTATTTCATGGTGGGGACACTTCTCCTGGAGATCCTTGAATCTCTCCCACGCTTCATGGATTGTCTCGTGTGGCTGTTGGCAGAAACTGGAGATCCGGGCACGCATCTGGTTTAATCTCCCCAGAGGATAAAACTTATGAAGGAAAGCAGATTTCAATTCCTCCCAGGTGGTGACGACCTTCCCGAGATGATCGACCCAGTAAAGGGCCTTGTCTTGAAGGCTGAAAGAGAATGCGGTCATCTTGATTACATCCAGGGGAACTCCGGGGTAGTGAGCAGTGGAGCAGATGCGGTTGAACTTCTTGAGGAAAATATATGGCTCCTCAGTGGTGTTCCCATGAAAAGTGGGAAGCAGTGACAGAAACTGTGGCTTCAGCTCGAAGTGAGCATGCATTCGTGGAATCTGAATCCACTCAGTGATGCGCCCTGCTCCTGGGTTGTATGTCTGTTTGAGTGTAGGCTTGGGCTGCGGTGGATCTTCTTCTGCTGCTTCAAAGTCAGGTCCCACTGAAAACTCATCATTGATTTCAAAGTTCGGCTCCTCCTCTCGTCGGCCATCCCTCGCATCGGCCCTCCTCCTTAGATCATTCAACATGTCTTGGAAGGCTGTTTGAGCTAGGGCCTGATTAGTCAACTGCTGCTGAATGGCTTGAATGGAAGCCAGCAGTTGACTGTTAACCTCGCCCTGCGTGGTATATTGTCCTTCCACTGCGTTATCTTCGGGCTCCTGCTGGGGCTGTGGTCCTTTTCCTCTTCCTCCTGCCATTTCTATTTCTGCTGGGTTGACTGGCTCGAGCTCTGAGTCTGCACATGGTAGAATGCCTCGATCAGTCTGAATTGCAGCACCAGATAGAGAGATGCGGTCTGTGTCAACGTCGACACAGAACTTTGTTAAGGATGGCGATGTGTAAGGAGTGAAATCAATGGCCATCCAAAACGGACAGAGTTCGGGACGAGAGTGGTCCTGGTTTATTGAAGAAGGCAGGGAGTCTGGAGGTCGGTTCATGGGGTTTGAACCGGTGTCTCGGGAATCGCCCTGAATTATTGGAGAGGGTGGACGAATGGAGCCGATGTGGGTGTCGACAGAGCCTCGACTGAACTGTCCATTCGTCGCCATCTCGAAGATCAAAAGGAAGATCGATGCGGATGAAAGATACGGGAGTCAACAAGGAACAAAAGGAATGCAAAACAGTAGAAGGCTCACAATGAGCAAGGGTCAAATAGAAGGGGAGCAAAACTGCGCAAAGGCGCGATATTTTTGATCTTGACCTAAATGTGATTGGCAATCAAACACAAGACAAGGGAGTTCACCAACTCAACGCGTGAAGCCGTGAAGGTTCGGCTGTTATCTTTGTACTTTTTATCTTGATTTCAGGAATTTATCTTTCAACGAGTCCTTAGAGCGCTACGCCTATAGGAGCGAGAGTACTGCCGGAAAAGTATTCCCGTACTTGTCCTCCTCCTGTGTAACCTGTAACTTGCGCTTTTTGAGGTCCTTGTAACCCTTCCTGGATCCCTACTCAGCCAAAGAAATAGAGGGAGGAAGCCGATAGGCGAAACCGATACTTCGGATCTCGCTCGCAACGGAATCACCCGTGAGCGTGCAAGATCCTACTCGGATGCAGCCGGTGAGACAGACACCCCCGTGAAGGCGTGGCCTATGCTCGGTACTTCGGACAAGGTCGGCGCTCACACAATAGTGAGTCACCACTGGCGACCAAGCCCTACTCGACTACGTACGATAGTAGCGCCAATACTTCGGAAATCCAGGCGATACACAAGGCAGCCACAAGTTGGGTTTGGGGCTCTAATCCTTACGAACGCTCAACTCACTTGGAAGGAGACCTTCCCATGCAACCTGAAAACAAGTGAGGGTGTTACTCTCCCCAATCAATGAGTCCAGTTACCAATTTTAATTTAGGTCAAAGTTTTCTTAGCAGTCCCTTTTTTAATTTTTTTTTTGTGTTATCGCTTCTTTTGAGTAGATTCAAACAAGCGCCTAACGATTTTGTATTTTCTTTATCCTAATATGTCCAAAATCAGAGGGGGAAAAGAGTCGGGAAAAACCAATGCAAGTCGGCACCAAGATGGAAATCTCACCTTTGTGCCTATATGATGAATGCCAAGTGAGAAGACTTACAGTGAATCCCAGCTCTCTCCATGCGGGATGCAAGGCAGAAATTTATAAACCTAATCTATATGCCGGTTATGCAATGCGGAAATCGTCCTAGAACAGGCAACTGCTAGCGTGAAGAACCACAAGCTAGCTAATAATTCCCAATCCGAGTGTCCGGTCTTGGCTCACCCCTCCTCTGCCCAACACATTTGGAGTAGGAGAAAGCGCTTGTTCGGGTGTGAGCTCGCGGCGCGTGGATTTGGAAGCTACTAGCTAACTGTTTAATTAGTCTAAGTCCAAATACGAATCTATAGGAGCATGCAAATATAATTAGGTGTTTGGACCTATTCTAATCGAATCAAGCAGACCTAGAACTAAGAGCTCAATCCACAAAAGAAAGTGAAAAATGAAAACAAAACCGGAAAATGACAGCGATAAAAACTCGATAAAATCCGCGGTGAGCCCCCGGGTGAACAAACACCCGGAAATTAGGCCCGAAGTGTCCAAGTGTCTGAGTCCTGTATTATTACAAATTAATCAACAACTCTCTCTCACGAAAATAAAACAACTCTCTCTCTCACTCTAGTCTTCCTGCTCTCTCCTGTCGGCTAGGGTAGAATAGCCGACTCCTCCTCCCAAGGCTGCTCAGGATCCCCTAGGCGATCCTCCTCGGTCGGCGGTCCCTCGCAAGAAAACAAAAGAGATGTCAGACAGTTCAAAATAAATAATACACAAAATGCAAGTGAGCAAAAATGGCTAAGTGACTAGAAAGACCCAAAGATAATCTACAAGCCGATGCTCCCCGGCAACGGCGCCATTTGAAAAGCGAGAAAGCGAGAGCCGCTAAATAGTGGTCTGACAAGTCAGACTCACTGTCGCTGATGCGACTGCTCAAACTTCCTCGGTCTTCAACAGTTAACCCACACAATCAATCAGAGAATGAATAGCAAGGATTAAAATTTATTATACCCTACTAAAGATGTACAATGGCAAGCAAGTAGGGGTCGAACACAAGAAGCAAAGGTGTAAAGCACGGATAAAAATCCAAATCCCAAGTCCAACAAGCAACTTAGCCAATCTAGAATTTTTGTGGGTTTTTGATTTTATCTTTTTTTTTTAATTTGAAATTTTATATTTTTGTATTTTGATCTTTTTGATTTACTGATTTTTTATTTTCTTTTTATATTTTATATTTTTATATTTTCTTTTTCAATACTGGAAAATAAGCACAATGTAATAAAAGACAAGCTAAGGTATTTATACAAATAGATAAAAATGTCCAAAAATTAGAAAATAAAGTCTTTTTGGTCTTTTTATATTTTTCTACTGTTTTTGTGGTTTTTGGGTAATTTTTAGAATATTTTTGGTATTTTTTAATTAGCAAAATAAAGAAAACAGTGAAGAAAATAAAAGGCTGAAAATAAAAATGGAGAAATAAAATAGCAAACAGTGACAAAAATTCTCCAAATTAATTTTTACGCAAAGATAATAAAACAAAGAAAATTCAGGAGAAGAAAACACTATTTTTGGATTTTTTATGAATTTTATAAATTTTTATGAAGGTTTTTAGAGTTTTGCAATTTTTAAGAGTTTGGTTTTGTATTTTTTAATGATTTTTGGCTGGAGGTTAAAGCAAACTAAAAGACACAAAATATAATTTTTTGGAATTTTTCTGGAGTGATTTTATATTTTTTTTGGTATTTTCTAATACAAACAGTAGTGAAAGTGTATGTTTTTGATTTTTAATAAATATCAAAATAAAATAAAATCAAAAACTAAATAGGTGGTGTTAAAGTACACATATCCAGGACCTTAAACCTATTTTTGTGAAATTTTTGGGCTCGGAATGATATGTCAAATAAATACAGCAAGCATACAAAAATTAAGGGCCTGGCAGGGACCTAATTACAAATAGATGAAACGATGGGGGCACAGATGCAATTTTCACCACAAAATCACGCACAGCTCACGTGAAACACCATTCACAGGGGTATAATTGCAATTACAGAAAACCGGCTGGGTAAGCATGCAAAATTTCCAACAACATATTATATATCCTACGCACAGGGACGAAATTGCAAATAAAGAAAAGTCCTGGGCCTATCTCGCAAAATACCCAAAAGTCACACGCCAACGTCACGTGAGGTGACGTGGCATGGACCGAAGTGCAAATAGTGATAATGTGAGGGTTCGAGTGCAAATATTACAACACTTTTTAAACTACAAATAAAAGTTACTGGACTAAAAGGCAAATACAAAAAGCATGGGTTAAAAGTGCAAAATACCCACGGGGCTTGATCCAGCGGTCGATGGAGATCCACTTATCCACGTGGCGCGCATCCAACGGCGCGTGCCCCTTCGTCGCAGACGGCTGTGATTAGATCTTCAAGGCTTGATCGGACGGCGAGGAGGCGACGGAGATCGAACGGCTGGTGGCGTAACTGGAGCGGACCTCTGATCCAACGGCAGGGGAAGGCTCACGAAGAACACTTCCCCGGCGAACCTCGGCTGGGAAATGTGGCCGACACACGGCCTCTCCGACCCCAGGATCAAGGGCAAAACGATCCTGGGGCACGTCCGCGTCTGTAGGTGGTCTCAGGCGAGCCTGAGATGGCTTGAAGCGGCCGGACGGTGGAGGTGACCTGGGGAGCTGCTCCTGAAGTCCTCGAGAGTCGATGGAGCCTTCTCCTTGGCTCGGACCTGCGTGGTTAGTTGCGCAAAATCCAGGCGAAGCCGCAGGTGGGTCCCGATGGTTCCGATGAGGCGAAATAGGATGCGGGCGAAGAACTCCGGCGAGCGGCGGAGGAGGGAGTTCGGTCGCCTCGATCTGAGCGAGATCGAGGGGGAATGAAGGGTGATGCGGCGTGACAGAGCGACGAGGAAGAAGATGGAGGTGGTCGAAGCGGCTGAAGGTGACGGGAGTGATCGGAAAATGGAGGCGGAGCTCAGCTCCGCCGTGGACTTTGATCGATGATTCACGGCGAATGGGTGATCTAGGATAAAAACTGCTATAGGTCTACGCTAATCTATGCTAAAGCTACAAGAGAACGAAGAGAAAGGAGGAGGGGACTCACCAGAGACGTCGGGCGATGAAGCGCGGCGGAGCTCCGGCGAGGGTCGGATCGACTTCGATTCGACGCCAACTGACGCAAACCCAAGGTCAAATCGACTCCTGCTGTCACCAGGAGGACAACGGGCTAGGGGTTTTCGAGTGGTTTTGGCGGAAGAAGGATCAAAACTTGAATCAAAGTCGGGGGGTGTCTTTTAAAGGGTTGACGGCGAGGTGAGGAAGACGAGGCTTCTGCGCCTCGGTCAGTGATCCACAGCCCAAGGAATCATTTGGGCGTGAATCACCATTGACCGAGGAAAAGATTCCAAGAAGGAACCATCACCAAATGGTGATCGAGGCTCCCTCGAAAAAGGGATGAACATAGGGTCAAACTTGACTCTGACAAGGGACAGACCTCGGTCAGAGAGTTGACCGAGGTCAACCAATGGAGCGTTCTGGTTGGTCCACGTGGACCAACCAGAAAATTCCTTGGCTAAAAACCTTGTAAAATGGATTAAAAATATCAGACGAATTAATTAAATTTTGGGTATAAAATAAAAAAGGTTTGTAATTTTATGAAGTATTTTATGGTGATTTTTGTTTATTTTTATGAGCTATATTTTTACAAGTTTGTATTCTTACCCTTATAGGTCTCTATATCTATGTATTTTATTTTTAAGTATTTAATTTTTTGTTTTGATTTAGGTTTTTATTCTTATTTTAATGTACATAATTATTATAAGTATTATTTACAACATTATAAAAAATATAAAATTATATAAATAATAATCAAATAATAAGTTGGATATTTTAATATGTACAAGTATACAATGTGGGTCCAAAAGTCAACTTTCAAACCGTAGCTCCGCCAAATGCGAAACCACCACCATTAATTAGATTATTTTCTTCTATATACAATTAAAGGTGAGTACGCTGCATTTGGAGTTTTTATTTGTGAGATACGGATCTGGGAAGTTGGGATTTTGGATTCTTATTCAGACCATAACTTTTTATCTGTACATTATTTTTCTGTGAAATCAATTTTGTATTTTTCTTTATTTTATTATCTACAACTTTCATGTACAAAGTTTCTTTATTTGATGTACAAAAAGTGGAACCAAAAATAGGTCCCAAAATGAATAAAGAATGAATAAAAAGTATAGGTATTTTATCTATATTTCTGACCTTATCTCCCCCTACTTTATTCCTTGTCGACCTATTCATCTAGATGCCTAGGTCTCGGGGCTTCGGGTCATAAAATATTTACAATATTTTATTCTTTTTCTTTTCTTTTCTTTATTCTATAATTTTGGCTTTAAGAACCGCATTTTATACAATATTTACATACATATACATGAATGCTAAAATGCATGAATTAATGCTATTTACACGCATTTACTAGGGTTTTTAAGGCCAAAATGATAGAATAAAGATGATGAAACGTGGATTCATCATCCCCCTATACTTGCCTTTGCTAGTCCCTAGCAAACACTTATGCAATAAGTGCAGAAAAAGGAAAACAAAGAAAAGAAAAAGAAGAAAGGTGGACTAAGTTTAATTATCAAACTTGTCTTCACAAAATCAAAGTTTGGAGCTTAAGTCGGACCTTTGGAAATTTAGTGCGGTCGGAACCTTAATGAGAACCAAGTTTGAAATCCAACAGTCCTTGAGAATCCCAAAACTCCGTCCAAGTCTCCTCAATAGCCAGGTCAGAAATACCTCAACTCATACGCAAACTCTTACGACTATGAATCTGACTTGTACAGTGTAAGTGATATGTAGCTCACCACCTCAGAAGTGACAAAGAAACAACCTCCCCTAACCTGGTAACTCTAATGCCTCGGTCTAGCAACTCTTTCCTCGAGAAGCGGGGTATTCCCTTCTAAGTTCAAGTGCAACCGGCTCAAGAAGAGGGGGAAGAAGTATAGACTTTTGGAAGCTCAGCCAGTGTAGCTGAGTCTCCCGTTGCTAGCTTCATGAGATGTAACATGGATACCATAAGCTTTTGCTTTATTGAACTATATACATACTCCGGTGGGATTATTAAATTTTCAATCCGACCCACCACTTTTTTGGAGTTCTTTTTGCATTTTTTTTTTCAATTGCATCTGTACAACATATCTACATGAGCAGCATATACAAGAAATTTTCCTCTTGAGCCAGTAGACTATCCCTCTTTTGAAGCTTTATTGCAACCCACGGCTTCTGTCTTTAGACTTCATCACTACTAGACCAAGTTGAGGTGCACTTCCTTCACTAGAAGAAGAAGAGAGGTTCCGCCTAGAAGTACTACCCTCATATGCTACCCCAAGCCAAAGGAAACTGCCTCCTCACCACCTCATCCGTGGAGAGCTATGTGAAAGGTGCAGGTGTCCAAGTTAGGTCATTATCAACAAGAGTCGTGCGTGTGCTCCGAAATACTCTACTTAGGCAGTCAAGAATCCATTGAACCAAGTCCCGTGATCCTCAAAGAATTAAGTCAACTAGACCTGAAGTACCTCAAACCCAGTTCCTATAAGGTTCCTGTTATTAGATATATTTTAAGGTCCAATCAAGCTCCAATCTTCGGATTTTACTTAGACTTGTTCAACTATCAAACTCAATCCGAAAAATGCGAATGCTATGCAATGCAATGCAGAAAATATTTTTGTGATGCAATTTTCAAGGATTTTGAACTTTTTATGGATTTTTGAAAAGATGATGCATGCGCATGCAGATGCAATTTTTTGTATTTTTCAAAAAGATTTTTCAGATGTTTTTGGATTTTAATTTTGCAAATGTTTTTTTGGGAATTTTTGAGAATAAAAAGTATTTTGGCTGAAAACAAGGTGAAAACTATGTACACGGGAGTGCTTCTTATATATACAAGAAGTGGATTTGAAGGATTTACAAGGGTAAGTGGTCAGTTTTATACATATATAGTGGATTTTGATGTGATGTAAATACTCCTCAAACTTATTTGCAAACAATTTACACACGATTTTTGAAAACTATAGTCCAAAATAGTTTTTACAAACATTTTACACACATTTGAAAATCATTTTGCAAAGGTTTTCAAAACAGTATATATAGGTTTTTCAAATCATTTTTGCAACCATTTTTCAAACCATTTGCAAATCATTTTTCAAACATTTTTATTTTACACAAAGAAAAGAAATTTTACAAACCACACAGGTTGAAAACACGAAACAAAATATTTTCAAAATAGTTTTCAATAACTGTTCACAAAGATTTTCAAACTATTTTTCAAACATTTTGCAAAAAACATTTTCACCTGATTTATTAATTAGTAAATACAAAAAGAATTTGAGGAATAATCACATCTTTTTATTAAGAATTTTTAATGAATTTTAAAGAATTTTTTGGCCATATTTATTAAGAAAATACGAAAGTACGAGTTATGGCTAAAGTATATACGTAGTATATACGACCCCCCTATACTTAGCTTGAGCTATGTCCTCATAGATCGGAGAGAAAAGAGAAGACATAACTCGTACTAAGTATAGGAAAATCTAAAAAATAAAGGAATGAAGTAATGAATCAATGAATGAGAAGTTGACCGTCCCCCCTATACTTAGGATCAAATAATCCTAAGTATAGCAGACTGTACACAAAGCAGGGAGGGTCAAGGGTGAGAATGAACAGATCGTACTCAGATTGTCTCCCCCTATACTTAGGGTAAGATATCCCTAAGTATAGACAAGAAGAGGAGACAATGGAGAGGATCGAAAAGAATAGAGAAACTCGGGGTGCCAACCCCCCTATACTTAGGACAAAGTACGTCCTAAGTATAGAAAACTGTCTACAAGGGCGGCACCTTTTCGGTAGATGAAGAAGATAGAAGAGGAAAAGAAGAAAAGAAGAAAAGAAGAAAAGAGATGAGACTGGGTATGAACAACTCGGGATGCACATCCCCCCTATACTTAGGATAAAGTACATCCTAAGTGTAGCAGTGATGAAAGGGATGGCATCAATTCGGTAGACTGGTTATTCCTACGGTGTTCGACACATACCTCGAATTGACGAAAATATCTACGAGCCTCTCCTTGCTCCTAAGCCGACTTGCTCCTCTACCGGATCGTCGCCGACGTTCTCTGCGACGGGAACAATTCTTCCGGTGAGATCTCTCTCTCTCACTCGTCTTCTCTCTTTTTTTTTGTAAGAAGCAAGTGACGTGGGGGAGGCTTCCTTTGGCTTTTTAAGCCTCTAAATAGGACAATCAATTGGGTAATAATACCCAATAAATTTTGTAATAATATCCATGCTATTCAATAGGAAAATAAAGATGGATTAAGGGCTGGAGGAGTTACAAAAAAAACCAGCCGTTACAATCTACCCTCCTTAAAAAAATTTCGTCCTCGAAATTTCTTAGAAAGAGGGACATACCGAAAAGCTGCGGATGCTTCTTCCGCATTTCGCTCTCCAGCTCCCAGGTGGCTTCCTCCTTCTGGTGATGATGCCAGAGGACCTTGACCATCGGAACTATACGTCGACGAAGATGATGGTCTCTACGATCAACTATGCGAACAGGTTTCTCCTCAAATGTGAGGTTAGGCTGAATATCGAGGACCTCGTGCTCGATAACGTGCGAAGGATCGGGAGTGTACTTCCTTAGCATAGATACATGGAATACATCATGTAGCTTCGAGTATTGAGGTGGTAATGCAATACGATACGCCACCTCTCCGATTCGTTGTAGAATCTCAAAAGGTCCTATGTATCGAGGAGTAAGTTTCCCCTTCTTGCCGAATCGCAATACACCCTTGGTTGGGGAGATCTTTAAGAACACGTGATCTCCAACTGCAAAACTCAACTCCCTTCGATGACGATCTGCATAAGACTTCTGCCAACTTTGAGCTGCCAACAATCTCTTCTTAATTAGCTCAACACCTTGCTTGCTGATCTCGATTAATTCCGATCCCAAAATATGCTTCTCACCAACATCACTCCAACAGGAGGGTGATCTGCAAGGTCTCCCATATAGTGCCTCATAGGGAGCCATCTTGATGCTCGAATGGTAACTGTTATTATAAGCAAACTCTACCAATGGAAGGTGTCTATCCCAGTTGCCTGTAAAATCTAGAGCACAAGCTCTCAACATATCTTCCAGCGTTTGGATGGTCCTCTCTGATTGACCATCCGTCTGCGGGTGGAATGAAGTGCTGAACTTCAATTGAATTCCCATCGCATCTTGGAAACTTTTCCACAAACGAGACGTGAATCTAGTGTCCCGATCTGACACAATTGATGTAGGAACGCCATGCAATCTGACAATTTCATTCACGTACAATTCAGCTAGGCTATCTGTCGATTGATCCAAGCGGATAGGTAAGAAGTGAGCCGACTTGGTCAATCGATCAACAATCACCCATATGGTGTCATAACGATGTTTCTTGGTCTTGGGTAGACCTATAACAAAGTCCATCGTTATGTGTTCCCACTTCCATTCAGGTATATCTAAGGGTTGAACAGGGCCTGCAGGTCTCTGATGTTCAATCTTAATCTGCTGACATACCAAGCATTTTGAAACAAAAGCTGCGATGTCATTCTTCATCTTCGGCCACCAGAAATTTCGTTGTAGATCCTTGTACATTTTTGTCGTACCTGGGTGGATGGTGTACATCGACATGTGGGCTTCATCGAGAATCTCCTGCCGCAATTCGACATCATTGGGAACCCATAATCTGTTTCGGTACCTTATAACTTCATCAATTCCAATTGCGAAATCGGAACCTTCTTTCTTAGATGCCTCCATCATTTTAGGAAGATCAACATCAATTTTCTGTGCTGCCGTGATCTTCCCAACTACCTCGGGTTGGATCCTAAGGCTTGCAAAAGAGATCTTCCTTTCTTCACTTAAGAAAGGTTTCCAGTCTTCAAAATCTTTCATCATCTTCCACTGCAGTTTCAAGCTAGATAACCTGCCTTCCCACTTCCGACTTAATGCATCAGCAACGACGTTTGCTTTTCCAGGATGATAGTTAATGGAAAAGTCGTAGTCTTTTAGGAACTCCAGCCAGCATCGCTGCCTCAAATTAAGTTCCTTCTGAGAGAAAATATATTTGAGGCTCTTGTGATCACTGAGCACCTCAAATTGTTCACCATAAAGGTAATGACGCCAAATTTTAAGAGCAAAGACTACCGCTGCTAACTCCAAATCATGAGTAGGGTAGTTTCTCTCCTGCGGTTTTAATTGCCGTGAGGCATAGGCAATAACTTTCTCATTCTGCATAAGGACACACCCGAGTCTCGTGCCCGATGCATCTGTATACACCACAAAGCCTCCACTGCCTGATGGTAAAGCCAAAATCGGAGCTGTAGTCAATTTTTGCTTTCATTCTTGAAAACTTCGTTCACACTCCTCAGACCAAACAAACTTCACATCCTTTCGGGTGAGCTTCGTTAATGGTAGTGAGATCCTTGAAAAATTCTGAATGAATCGCCGATAATATCCGGCCAAGCCAAGGAAGCTACGAATTTCATAAACATTTTTAGGCTGGTTCCAATTCATCACCACTTCTACCTTAGCTGGATCCACCTCAATGCCATCCTTGGATACCACATGACCAAGGAATGCAACTTTATTCAGCCAAAAGTCACATTTAGAAAATTTTGCGCAAAGCTGGTGTTGACGCAGGGTTTCAAACACAATCTGCAGGTGCACCCGGTGCTGCTCCGGAATCGATGAGTATATCAAAATATCATCTACAAACACGATGACGAACTTGTCAAGGTATTCTCGGAATACCCTATTCATTAGTTCCATAAAGGCTGCAGGTGCATTAGTAAGACCAAACGGCATGACCAAAAATTCATAATGGTCGTACCTCGTTCTGAAAGCGGTCTTTGATATATCCTCCTCTTTTATACGGAGTTGATGGTAACCCGTACGTAAATCGATTTTTGAGAAAACTGTTGCTCCTTGCAACTGATCAAATAAATCGTCGATGCGAGGTAGCGGGTACTTGTTCTTCACTGTTACTTTGTTCAGACCTCGATAATCAATGCAGAGTCTGAGAGAACCATCTTTCTTTTTCACAAAGAGAACAGGTGCTCCCCATGGGGAAACACTGGGACGTAAAAATCCCTTATCCAGTTGCTCTTGTAGCTGCTTCTTTAGCTCCTCAAGTTCTGCAGGGGCCATTCTGTACGGAGCTTTAGATATCGGTGCCGTCCCCGGAATAATATCAATTGAGAAATCCACCTCTCTATGAGGAGGTAGTCCAGGAAGATCGTCTGGAAATACATCGGCAAAATCTCGGACAACATCTAAATCTTCTAGACGTGCCTGCGACGATTCAGTGCTAATTATACTAGCTAGGTACGCGGTGCAACCTTCGGCTAGTAGTTGGCTTGCTTGTAGAGAAGAGATAACCAATCGTCCGCTCTTACTAGTGCCTCGGACTACTATCTCCTTATGATTTGGTCTGCTCAGGACCACCTTCTTCTCTCTACAATAAACTGCAGCATAATTCTCCCATAACCAATCCATGCCCAAGATGACATCATAGGTTGTGATGGGCAGTAGGATCAAGTTAGCAGTGAGGGAGTCTTCTCCTATCACGACCGGTATGTCCTTTAAATACATACCCGTTGCTCTAATATCACCCATTGGTGAAGAAACGGTAAGTGTGTATGGAAGCTCAACAGCTTCAAAGTTCAGTTTTCTTGCAAAACTACTTGAAATAAATGAATGCGTGGCTCCAGAATCAAAAAGTACATGGCATAAATGACTTGCAATGAGAAGGGTACCTTCCACAGTTGTGAAAGCATCCTCTGCATCCTCGTGCGTAAGGGCGAACACCCTTCCTGGTATCTTCTTCTTTTGCTCGAATGGTTTCCTCTGATCCTTGAGCTCTTTCTTGCAGTCTTTAATGAAATGACCCTTTTCTCCACACCTCAAGCAAGCTCCTGTCAATTTGTAGCACTCGCCTGGATGTCTTCTGTCACAATGCGGACATACACCCAATACATTTTTCTGGTTGGTTGGAGCATCATCAGTCCTTGTCTTCTTGACATTTATCGCGTTGTGACGTCTCCTGTCATTGTAGCTTGGCTTGTGCGGGCGCTTTCGAGGGTTCACTTGTTGCGTCCTCCGATATGCTGCATCAATTTCTACACTTGCGGTAACAGCATCAGATAGGGTCGTGGGACCCCTAGTGAGTACTCTAAGGCTCAAACCGCCATTCAAGCCTTCTACGAACTTCCTCGCTCGCTGTTTTTCATTTTCACAGATGCCCTTGCCCATATTTTTCCAGTTCTTGAAACCTTGCAGCATACTCTTGGACCGTCATACTTCCCTGGTGAAGGTCTATGAATTCCTGGCGCTTAGCATCCCTAGCGTGCTCAGGGATGTAACGCTCAGAAAAACGCTCCACAAAATCACTCCAGCTGATGATCGGAGTCTCCGAAAAGTGAATTCCCTTGCAGGAATTCCACCACTCCTTAGCACTATCTCGTAGACGGAAAGCACCAAAAATAACTTTCTTTTCTTCCGGGCACTCGGTCGCTTCAAAAGCCATCTCCATCTCTCGTAGCCAGTGTTCGGCTTTCTCTGGCTCATGCTCACCTTTGAAGGTCGGTGGATCATGCTGGAGGAATGTTTTTAAGGTAAGTCCTCCAGAGCTTGATGGACGGGTCTGCTGCTGCTGAGCCATCAATGCCATCAGCTCCAGCATCTGCCTCTGCATGTCCACAATGGTCTCCTGACTCGTCGATGACTCGCGGTCTCTGTTGGCTTCAATCGCACGACGAGGAGCCATCTAAATCAAATCCAAAAGCATCAATGAGTTACTGTGTGGGGCTAATTCACTCTAAACGCCTAGATCTATATCCTTAAAAAAATGTGGATATCTTATGCCCAGAGGAACTCTAGCTCTGATACCATTTGTAACGTCCCGGTCTTAGGTCCCCGGTCCGTTATAGAGGAAAGCTGACCCTGACAACTTGTTGGGTTCGAGCTTAAATGGACCCGTTGACAACCACCCAAAATGCTTAAGCCCAAGTTGTCAAGTAGTAATCCTCACCACTTATAAACCACACCCACACTTTGTGAGTTTTCCATGTGGTACTATGTTTGGGTTGGGGTGTTACAACCTCCCCCACTTATATTCGCAACGTCCTCGTTGCGACATGGCACATCACTTATTCCCTGTGATAGTGGCGGCTGCACGCTCCGGGTAGCCATTTCCTCCAACCTCTTTGTAGGGGCGGCTCCACCTCTCGGGTAGCCCTTTCCACTGTCCGAGGGAATCTGGCTCTGATACCATTTGTAACGGAACGGGTCGTGAAGACCGGCGGAAGCATGCAATTATAGATCGCACGACCGAACCGTTACCGAACACTTGCATGGTATTCAATGAGCAGATAAAATGATCATTCTCGAAAAAAAAATCCATTACTCTATAGAGTTCCATTATTACATTCCAATAAGGAAAAATGCAAAATAAACTACGAAATCAAATAACATAACAATGTTCCAGTGGGCATAAAGACATCCTTCCGTAAATAGTCCATCATAGTCCGTACCGGTTCAACTTCACAAATATGGATAGTTGCCTTGAATTAGACGTTAGATCACAGCTCGTGCTCTCCTGAAAAAAACAACAACACATGTCGTGAGCTAACGCTCAGTATGTGCCGAGTTGGGGTCAAGCCGGCTAGCGTAGCAAACAAGTCTCCCTATGCTACTTTAAACTATTATAACATAATCTCTTCTATCCAATCAATTAACAACACCACTATACGATTTGCGTAAGTGTCTGATTTCATATGAAACTAAGTTCTCATGTTCCATCATCGCGCGACTCATAATTTCACATAAACATGCATACGGAAGGTATTCCATGGGAAGACTTTCGTTAAAGCCATAATTACATATATACCCATAAAGTTTGCCATTTTTTTGCATATACGCCTTAACATTTTCATAATTTTCACTTATACTCTCAGAATTTTTCTGTAGTTGCATATATGCCCCAGAACAATCATAACACTTGCATAATGCCTTTACTTGGCCATAGTTGCACACATGTGCCTTAGCAATTTCAGAAACTGTACACATACCATTGGTTTGTTTAGTGGTTAAAGTGGTCTTAATTGTTACTTCTTAATGGCTTTGGTGGCTTTGCTGGCTTTGGTGGCTTTTCCGCTGGCATAAGCGGTTCATGACATACATGACAGTGTAGCTACAACTGTAGAGGACTTATCTTTTGCCTCAATCGGTTCCTTGAACCGTACGCCCCATACGGCGTTGCCCCTTGGGCCTACGATAATTGGACTCTAGAGGTGGCTCCCACCATTAGGTGTAGCACTTAGCTCCGCCTATCGTTATCATGTCATTATTTATTTTGATAAACAGTTAGCATTCCCTTTTCCATGCAATCGGTATATACATACTTTCTTATCATTCACTAACAGACCCTGATTCTTCTTGATTTGAATCGGTACCACTACTTTGAACTTTTAATTACATAAGTAATACAAATTACTATGCCAGCACAACGCACACATATTACAACTTATAGAGATATAAACTAATATTACCTGTATAACGAGATTTGCAAAGATCATTATCATTATCCCTCCAATACTTCGCAGGCTTTATAATTATCTTGATTGCGGCTATTTAATATCCAGAATTAAATTACGTGTATAACAGAACCCAAACAAGTATCACAAAATCAATAACTAATAATAATCTACGTATTCTTATGTAAGCTATAAAAAATTTTGACATTTATTTGGTTTAATTGACTTTTTGACGAATAATTCACGTCAAAATGCCAGCTCTTTGACTAATTTCCTATTTTACAGATCGTTACTCAATAATTCATGCGAAATTACGGCGAACTTAAATTTAATGAGCAACCGATATTTATAGTAAATACAATGTAGTATTGCTGTCATTATTCATCCAATACCCACACCGACACCGCTACCGAAATCCCTTAATCGCACTTAACACCAAGGTAAAATAATTCTGTTTAGGCACATAATATATTGCTATTAATATAATCAAAAAAATCTCAGGTCAATACCTTTTAAAAAAGACGATAATGTTTTATGATAAGTACGTCTGACATAATATTCTCATTTTTCTACTTTCATAAAAAAAAACATTTAGTTACTTTTCTAATGAGTAATTATACGTCTTTTCTTGCAATAACAAACCAATGATAAACCATAAATAGAGTAGATTCTAGAGAATAATTGGTATGGTCTCCAATCCACACCATATATATTTCTTGTTTTCGCAAACTACGACAAATTAATTCGTGAATCACGGATGCACAATACCAATTTAAGAATAAGGATTTCGGATAGCATAACATCCCTGTCACCACAATGAGATTGCTTCGTAACAAAAGTATGGTATGAAAAATTGATTTGAATATGATATACATTTTCTATTTTCATACTACTTTGTTTCAAATGAAACGTGGTAGGCATTCGCATACCATTGATTTCAAATAATTCAAATCTTACGTATTATTCCTATGTGCTCAACACATACAAGTAGATGATCATTATTTATAAGAAAATCTAAACAAAATATGCATCTATAAATCATATTCCGGATTTATTCCTACGGTGTTCGACACATACCTCGAATTGACGAAAATATCTACGAGCCTCTCCTTGCTCCTAAGCCGACTTGCTCCTCTACCGGATCGTCGCCGACGTTCTCTGCGACGGGAACAATTCTTCCGGTGAGATCTCTCTCTCTCACTCGTCTTCTCTCTTTTTTTTGTAAGAAGCAAGTGACGTGGGGAGGCTTCCTTTGGCTTTTTAAGCCTCTAAATAGGACAATCAATTGGGTAATAATACCCAATAAATTTTGTAATAATATCCATGCTATTCAATAGGAAAATAAAGATGGATTAAGGGCTGGAGGAGTTACAAAAAAAACCAGCCGTTACAAATGGTTTCCTTAACACGTATGAATAAAAATGCAATTTTATTCAAGTAAAATACTGGAAATATTATTAAATCAACATTTTGGCCAACATGATTACGATTCTAATCCCTAAATCATAACATGTCCCTTATTATAGATGCAGAGGTGATCACTTGCTCCGGTCGAGAGCAGATCAGTCGTAGAAGCGGTAGAGCTCATATCGGAAGTTGCAGCTCGCGGTGAGAACCCTACCGCCCCTCTTCCCGTCGAAGTAGTTGGGGTACTCCGCCATGATATCCTCCAGGCACCTCCTGCACTCCTCGGCCTTTATGTCCCTCGTGCACTGCGCCAGCGAGTACAGCTTCTCCTTCTTCCCACTCACCACAACGTCCGCCGTCTCCGCTCCGTACAGCCTCCTCAGGTTCCCGTACGCCTCCGACGACACGCGCTTCAACAGGTTCACAACCTTCGCGTTGAAGGCCGCCGGCTCCGGCACGACCTCCGTGTTCCACATGAAAACCCTGAAACCGTCGTCCATCGTGCCGATGATGTTCCTCGCCGCGTAACGCACCATGCAGTTGTCGTACCATATGGAGGCCTCCTTCTGGACAGGGCAGGCTCGGCGGAGCTCGTTTGCCGCGTCAGTGACGCAGGCTCTGCACGTGTAGTACGGGGCGTCCCCGCGGCAGAGGGCGATGCCATAGGACGTGGACTCTCCTGCCCAGGCGATGGCGGAGCCGAAGCCACCGGATTCGGCCCTCGACACCAAGGTATTCGCCAGGGTTTGGAGGTTGTCGGCGTACCAGCTCGGAGTGGAGTAGTTCCCGGCGGAATCGGAGCATAAAGTATAGAGGGGATCGGCGGCAGAAGCGCCGGGGAGGTGGAGAGAGGAGAGGGAGAGAACTAGAAGGGAGAGAAGAAGAAGCTTCGGGGCTTGCATTGTGGTGGCAGTGGGGAAAGATATAACGGGGAGATTAAGGTGAAGGTGAAGGATGTGTCTCTGATGGTTATGGCATTTCATGACGCCCTTTATATAGAAGATCTAAGGTGGTATGTACGTACGAGTGGGAACTCCCATCGTAGATAAGGTTAGATGGGAGGGAAAGAAAACCAGCTACGTGGAATTCCGTGGAATTTGACTTGGGGCTTTGTACCACTTATCATATGGTCAGCGATCTCAGCTGCCGTGACGAAACGAGTAGCTTTGCAGCTGGGAAAAGCACTAGGGCTATTAGTTATATAATGGTAATTTTATGCATGAGAAGATTTTTCTGTTATTGGAAGCAGCAAAGACCACAGATACATATGTTAGCTTGGGAGGATTCATGAGACAGTGAAGTGAAGGGGATCTTGGAATTCGGGATGTGAGTTATATGAATAATGTACTTTAATTGATGGTGCATATTTGGGGTAATACAAATAGATTAACTATCCAGCTACTGCGTACCATATACGACGTCAGTGGCTCCCATGAAGCAGGCAGAGTGCGTTTTGAGTCATCTCTTTGGAGTGGGATTCGCAACATTTTGCCACAGCAGAGGTCAAGAATGCCACCAAAGTTGGGTGACAGGAGGTCTTTCGATTTTGGCAGGACAACTGGATGGGGGAGTATTGATTGGCGTTTCTTATGGTCTGTGCTGGCTAAAAGGGGATTTTCGGACATGTGGATCTCTTGGATGAAGCGGTGTGTGACCACTGCGTCTTATTCTATTATCGTGAATGGTCGTCCTGAGGGTGGTTTCTTCCAACCGCAGCGTGGTGTCCGTCAGGGTTGCCCTCTGGCACCTCTCCTCTTTGTGCTGGCAACGGATGTTTTGCCTAGAATGGTGAACCAAGTAGTGTCTCACGGTCTCACAGCAGGCTATTCGTTGGGAGACATCTCCATTCCGGTCCTTCAATATGCAGATGACACTATCTTTTTCATCCAGGGTGGGGCTGCTGAGATACGGGGAATGTCAATGGTTTTGGAGATCTTTGGGGAGCTTTCTGCTCTGGGGATTAACAGAGATAAATCTATCTTCATGCCTTTTGGACTTTTGGAGGAGGATGTGGAAGCTTGCATTAATGAACTGGGTTGCCCTTGTACTACGAGGCCGATTAGATATCTGGGGTTACCTTTGGGTTGTGGTCGCTTTCTTTTAGCTGATTGGCTCTCAGTGGTGGAGAAACTGGAAAGGAAACTTGCGGGATGGAAAAGCTCTTTGCTCTCTTGGGGAGGACGCTTGATTCTAGTGAAGGCGGTATTAGCAGCAATCCCAATTTTCTTTATATCAACGAGACTTCTTCCAGTGGGAATCCGCAATCGGATTGAGAAGATTATGCGAAGGTTTTTTTGGGGCAAGGCTGGTGGAGATGGTCATGCTCTACATCTTGTGGACTGGGAGACTGTTACATTACTCAAGGATGATGGGGGGTTCGGCGTGCCAAGGATTGAGTTGATGAATCGTGCTCTATTGTAGGTTGTGCGAATTTGGGGCGAAGAGGAGGACTTGTGCAGTAGACTCATTCGCAGTATCTACAAGGTCGATGTCGTCTCTATTGATGCCCTACGTACCATACGTTTCGAGACGGCTTTGTAGAAGGGTATCCGCAAGACTATCCAGGATCATCCTCATCTCCTCCGTCCGCGCTTAGGTGATGGTGGTAGTTTCTTCTTCTGGTCTGACGCCTGGATGAATGGCGGGTCTCTGTCTGCCCGTTTCCCGCTCCTTTATGCTCTAACCGATGATAAAAATGCTCGTGTTGCTGATGTCTGGGATAATGGCTCTTGGAGACCTATTTTCGCATGTGTTCTCTCTGAACGGCGTATGCAAGAATACCTCGACTTATTGGAGTATCTATCCATGATTGAAGGCCCCACTTCTGGTAAAGACATCTGGATATGGAAAGAAGGTGAGTTTTCAGTGAAGAAGGCTTATAATGAGCTAATCAAGGGAGTTAACCCGATTCTTGAGGACCTCGTTAAGGATTGCGTGATGATTTGGGAGTTGAGAGTTCCAACACGAATTAAAGTCTTCTTGTGGCTCATGAGACATGGGAGATTACTCACCAAGGAAAGGAGGTCACGCATATTAGGCTCTGAAGATAACTCTTGCGTTCTGTGCAGTTCATCAGTGGAATCTGCCGAGCATCTATTTCTGGGATGTGCTAGGACAAGAGACTTTTGGCGGAGTTTGGATGTGGCTTGGGTTGATCATAGCAACATGGCGTCATTCTAGGAATCTCTCCTCAACTCTAGATTCCGTCCAAATGCAGATAGATTAGTGCCAATTGCAGGTGTATGGGCTCTTTGGCTTGCTAGAAATGGTGTTATTTTTCGTGCAGAGAGATTCTATGTTGAAAATGTAATCCACCTAGCTCGGACTCTACTCGAGTCCTAATTGTTCTAAAAAGTACTTTCTTATTAATATACGGGGGCGGACACCGACGCGTGTTTCCCCCTCTTTTTGGATTCAAAAAAAACTGGATGGGGGAGGGAGCACTTTGTGACTGAGGTTGGTGGTTTTGTTTTTTAGATTTCTCTCTTCGTGTATGAGCTCTCAGGACGAAGAAGGGAGGAGTTGGGCAGAATGCTGTTTGAATTACCATCTACTGGTTATATCTCAGGGAAGAGATCACTTTATTTGGGAAGGGCAAAGATTCTTGGTGAAAAAGGCATATATATAGTGTTCATAGGGAGAACGAGGATGTGGACATGGACTTAAAGCAAGATATGAAGATTATTTGGGCAAGTGAGATCCCTTGCAGAGTGAAGGTCTTTCTTTAGTACCTCAGGAGAGGTAGGATTTGGGACAAAGCAAGAAGAGGTTGGCTGCTTGGCATTTCAGATGCCCACTGTGATAGATGGATGCGCAGACGGAGGATGCGGAGCATCTGTTTTTCATGTGCCCTTTGTCGGAGCAGGTTTGGAAGGGGATGGGGGTGTCATGGGTACGCCATGCTGATGCCGCAGATTTCTGGAGGTCGGTGAGGTCCGTGGGGATGAACTCGACGGATGTTTGTTCTTTGCCGTCCGCGGTCATTTAGGCCATATGGGGATAAGGAATGATGTAATTTTTAAAAATCAGATGTTCTATTTAGAAAATGTAATTGCTAGTTGTCTTTCTCTTTTTCGGTTCTGATCCACAAGGTAATGTAACTCTTTCTCTTTTAATATAATGAGTAGTTTTTGACGGTGAATCCCATCTCGAGATTTCACCCTCTTTCTTCTAAAAAAACACTCTAGCCCTACTCTAATTGGTAATTCCTATCATGTTTTATTCACGAGCAATAATAATACAATTCGAACAAGATAACACCACTTACATCTGTCATATTACAAATCGGGAAACGTTCAAAATTTTATTATCAACAATGCAGGATATGAAAGAATGCAAAAGATGAAAGATTTTCATTGAAGCATGCAGAAGATGGCTCAAAACAAATATAAAATCTCATTGATTAGAAATCGCCATTGAAACTTTACAACACACACAACACCAATGCAAAGGTTTACAAGAAACCATCAAAAATGACCTGCATTTGAAGTGGCTTCTGCTGGTCCCATCTCAGGTGGATGTTTTGAAATTTAGTTATTATTACTTATTAGGTGCATTGATCTTAGATTCACTGCAATAGATCTAATTATTTTTGTGATGGTTTAGCAAACCTTTGTGAACGTTATAAGTCATTGAGATCTACAACTTCTTGGTCTACTTTTGTTTTGAAAGTATCTGTAACCGCAGAGGGTTAGAAAGAATTACTTCACACACACACACCCCTTTGCATTGTGAACAGTGTTGGATTTTCTGAGGAACATCTCCCTACCATTTAATGGGAATATTAATATGATCAATCACTGGGAAGGTGGAGAAAGAGGATGTTCAAGAAAACAAAGCTTTTGATCTTTTATGAGAAAAATCATGGGCAATGCCCCTTCCATGCATCTTTCCTGACTGATTTAATGAGAATTTATGGGATAAAAAATTTCACTCCTGGAGGTGGAATTGTTGGATGATTCGCATGTCTAGATTGGTTAAAAAGCTCTCGCATTCGACACTCTTTCGGATTCCATCCGTATCATGTTTGATTGAGATTCCGCTAAAAAAGGATGCATCGAACTAGAAAAAGGATTCTCGACCCGACCCGAAACCAATACTCGGATCTATCCAAACAAGTTTTACAGTGCTTAAATCAATTCATTAAGTTGCATTTAGCAGTACCCTTCTGCTAATATTAGTTGCAGATCAGGTGGGAATTCCACAATTGGCGCAAGACAGTACTGAATAAAAATTTTCCAGCCAATTCAATTGCTTCTGTAGATCTGTTTTTTTAATGTGCATGCATTCATGAGTAGGTGATACCCTTTCCCACTTGAGTTGCATTGACCATGTTTAATATAAAAAAAATAGTCCTTGTTCTTTTGTGGATTTGATATAGAACTGGTTTTGGACTGCATGTGGGTTATATGGTGGTACCTCGACTAGTTGTTGGCTTCTTTCTGTACTCAAAACCCATCATTTCTATTTGTGTTGTTTGTTGGACTATATTCTATTCACAACAACAAATATTAGCTATGATAATGATTATATAACATTGATCAATCAAATTCATTGTTGTATTTACAAACTTATGAATATAACGACACTTGTATTTATTCGTAGTTATTTTTTTAGAAATAGCGACAATTTTTTGAATTCATCGTCATTTTATTATAGCGACGAATAAACCATCATTCACATTTTTTTATTGGAAGTTTGCATGCATTTTATTATTTTCTCCATAAACATATGAATGATACATGAAATAAATAAATTGTATATATATATATATCAATAAATAATTTTTATACTAAATAACTTGTTTACCTACATACCCAAAATAAGTGTTCCATTTCCAGAGGAAACACCTAAATTTCATCCTAAACATGGTTTGTGATTTAAGGTAATGATTGAGATCTTGTCAATCCTTAAGGTCATGATAATGGCCGAATCCGTGAAGATGAGAGATAACAAGGTACAATTTATGGTTTTTTATAGGCCTTATTTTTTTTAGGTCTCTACTTTTTGAAGGTGGTCTAATCATTTTTGGTGAATCTACCTTGAGGTTTTTTTAGTATGAGATAGAGTTTATGATGTAGGGCTGGAATCGGGGTGTGCTCTATCACTGAAATCGTGGTGATGTTCAAATCTACGAAGGAGTAAGAGGGCACATGTTCCTCCCTAATCTGGGGTTTTATTGATCTTAGTTTTACTTCCATCTTGCTTTTGTAAAGGTGGTTTGATGATTTTTGATGGATCGTGATATAAGGTCAATGGGAGAACTAACTCTAGCATTGAACTGTGGAGATCTTCATTTGAATTGAAGGAACACGATATACACATCAGAAGCCTCTGAAACACATCGGTGTTCTTCAACCTTAGAGGAGGCAGCGGAAAATGTCCACGCATAGAATTCTCATCTCCTTAAATGGACATATGAGAACTAATTAGAATGCTGATAAGAGCCAATATTAGCAAAGATCCATTGAACACTTGGAAGACTAACAGTCATGCTCCTCTGTCAAATGGGATCCTTCCCAAACATTTGTGGTTCTTTGGATTATTTGATGCCAGAGGAACTCATTGGTGTTCAGAGCCTCCTGCAGAGCATCTTATGTAGAGAATGTGGTGCACTGTGCTAGGGCATTGTTTGCATTGTTGGTGATCTTGAATCAATGGGATTGTAACATTGGTTTCTTCTTAATATTACATATTTTGATGCGAGTGATTTTCTCCCTCAATGGATTAACAAGATTACTTTATACTTTTTGGTAAAAGGTCAATATGGGTCAGCCATCTCTATCAACAGATGAAAAGTGAGATTTTATTTCCAAAAGTCATCTTTCTTAACTGTCTAATTGGACTTAGTGCATTCAGTCCAAAACCAACAATTACATCTGCTCAAACTGGCTGCATTTGATATATTTGCTAACTATATTTAAATATAGATGAAGTCATTTGCTTTCTCCTTGAGCAGTATCAGTTTGTTACATGGGAATCCTCGTTATGATTATACTTATTGTTGAAGGCAAAAGGGTAGGAATGGTATTTTGCCCTGTAATGGTGTATTCCCTCTGTAAACCCTAACCCTAAATCCTCTTTATAAAAGGAGGATTAAGGGGACTAATGATATATGGAAAACCTAATTGCCTTTGTCGACATGGTATCAGAGCCCTAGGTCTCATCCTAGGGATCTGCGCCGCCTTTGGCCACCCTTCTCCCTCCTCCCTCTCTCGGTTGCCGCCATCGCCCAACCTCTGCCGACCCAACCTCGCCCAGCTTCCTCTCGCCCAACATCGCCCTCGCCCAGCCTCACACCGCCCAACCCCGCCCGCGCCCAACCTCGCCCTCGCCCAACGTCGACCTCCTTCACCATTTTCCTGCCGCCATCGCCATCGCCATCACACGCCCCATCATCTTCCTGCCGCCATCGCAACGCCCAACCTCGCCATCGCCACTCGCCCTCCTCTCGCCCTCGCCCCTGCCTCGCCTCATCTCCAACTGACCCGACCACCGCCATCGCCCTCGCCCTCGCCCAGGACCAACCTAGGCCTCGCCATCGCCCTCGCCCAGGCCTCGCCATCGCCCTCGCCCTCGCCCGCGACCGCCATCGCCATTGCCCTCGCCCTCGTCCAGGACCAACCTAGGCCTCGCCCAGGACCCGCCATCGCCCTCGCCCTCGCCCAGGACCCGCCGCCATCGCCTCGCCCGAGAACCAACCTAGTCCTCGCCCTCGCCAGACCCGACCTCCCATAGCCCGACCTCGACTCGCCAGACCTCCATTCGCCTAGACAACATCCTCCTACTCCGGCTACTCGTTCATACGCCATTGGCCTAGACGCTCGACTCGCCGATCTACGGTGGCATACGAAGACACTCGCCGGACGCTCGATTCGCCATACGGCATTCAAGGCTGCCAGCCAAGGCGCGGTCTGTCCCCCGTGATGTGAAGCTTCTTTCTCGGCCATCTCAGAATCACCATACGCATCTGCTCAAGGCATTGCAGTGCCTATTCCGCCAATTTTTTTGTTGTTGTTATCTTTTCTCTCCGCTCTATGTTGTAATCTGTACAATGCATATGTAATGAAATGAAAATAGAGAGAGAGAGAGAGAGAGCCGCATAATCACCTAGGTGGCAGCGTAAGAAGATTACGATCTCCTAAAGGCTACGGCAGGCGCTCACATGGCATCTGGGGTACCTACATCAGAGATGGATGGCGGGGGTCACTCAAAAATGCCATCCTTTGGATCCATACCAAAATTCGATGCCACGAACTACTCCATGTGGTCACGGCTTTTTATGATGATTATTCGAGGATACGATAAAGAACATATCCTCCTCGAAGAAGAACCAACTAATAAGGTGGACAAATACGCTACATGGGTTAAAGACAATGCCATGGTTAGCTCGTGGATTATGGTTAGCGTCATTTACCGGATCGCCCAGGAGTTAGTCTACTATGAAAGTGCCCACGATATGTGGAAGTCACTGCTAGCCACCTATGGGAAAGATAAAAACTCTACCAAGATGTATCAATCGTTTCATGATCTGATGCATATGCGTCAGAATGGTCGCCCTCTGTCGGAATATTTTTCCGCACTCAAATCCCTGGTGGCAAGATACAACGTATGTGCCCCTCTCTGCACATGCCCCACTCAACGGCAACATCGACAGAATATGGCGACTATGATCTTCCTTGGCGGATTGGATCAGAACTTCGCAGCCCCTCGGGATCAGATGATCACCTCTCATACCCTTCCGACCATGGAAGAAGCATACAACACATTGTGTCGGCTACCAAATGCATCGGCCCCTCCTTCAGACACTATGAGTCAAACAACGGCGCTCGCAGCATCCGGGCGGAATTTCAGAGGCGGCTACAGAGGCAGAGGATGCGATCGTCCACTTCACGGACGAGGACGGTCACACATACAGTGCACCTTCTGTCATAAATTAGGACATACCGAAGATGTGTGCTACAGCAAACATGGACGTCCTGGACCATCGGCTCGGGTTGCGACTACCAAGGTTGACAAAGGATCTATCGAAATCCCACGAAAGGATTTTGAAGATCTTATGCAACGACTGTCAGATATGAACCCTAATGAGGCGACCGCTTCCGGAAATATCGCCGCAATCGCCCAGACATGTACGGTCTTTGCTTCAGCTAGCCATCACAGACACTCACAATGGCTTATTGATACGGGGGCCTCCACCCACTTGTGTGGAAACCCTCGTCTCTTCCGGAAACTCAGAACAGCCCAAAAAGGGAAAACTGTTCAAGTTGTCGATGGACGATCATCACCGATTACAGGAATTGGGGATGTGCACCTTACCCCTACAATTCAGCTGCATAATGTTCTACTAGTCCCAGACTTCCCGCTTAGTTTACTCTCGGTTAGCCAGATATGTAAAGAACTTCGCTGCCAAGCAATCTTTGACGCTTCTACCTGTATTTTTCAGGACATACTGACTGGGAGGACGATTGGTACGGGCCGTGAAGAAGGAGGCGTCTACCACCTTGACAACCCATCTGCAATGGTCACCTATTCAAAAACTTCTGTCAACCAGTCTATTCTTTGGCATCAGCGTTTAGGTCATCCGTCTGTACACAAACTGCATCGGCTTATCCCTCAAATGTCCTCCATAAGAACTATCACCTGCGAGTCCTGTCAAGTTGGGAAACATCACCGAGCTACTTTTCCCTCCTCCGATACCCAGCATTCTACTGAAATTTTTGATTTAGTTCACATGGATATTTGGGGACCTAGTCGGTATCCTGACCGACTAGGTCATCGTTACTACCTTGTCCTCATCGATGACTTCTCTCGCGTAGCATGGGTGTTCCTTTTGAAAAACAAATCGGATGCTACTAGCATCATCATTCAATACATCACAAAAATCAAAACTCAATTCGGACGAACTATCAAAACCTTTCGCTCCGATAATGGACAAGAATTCCTTTCCCATAACTTGCAAAGTCTGCTTCTTAAGCAAGGTATTGTACACCAAACCACATGTCCCTACACTTCTCAACAAAACGGTGTTGCTGAACGTAAACACCGTCATATACTAGACACCGCACGCACCTTACTCCTTGCTTATAATGTCCCTTCTTTCTATTGGGGAGACGCAGTCTTGACTGCAACATTTCTTATCAATAGACTGCCATCGACAACTCTAAAAGAACAAATACCGATTGAGGTTCTTTTTCCAGGAAAGCCCATCTTTCCTATTCAACCACGAGTTTTTGGATGCACTGCGTTTGTCCATATTCATGCACCAGGCAGGGATAAGCTTGCTGCAAGAGCTGTCAAGTGTGTCTTTCTAGGGTACGCTGCAAGTCAGAAAGGGTATCGATGCTTTGACACTCGGTCACGTAAACATTTTGTGAGTGCTGATGTCACCTTCTTCGAGTCCATACCATATTTTTCTCCTCCAACTAATTTTCGATCCTCAAATCCCTCCGTCGAAAACAGCACCCTTCCAGTACCAGTTCCAACTCCCCAAACTCCCACGTCTCCTTCTGAGCCAGTGCCCCCTCCTCAGGTATGCTCCCCAACTCAAGATTTGGAAACTAATATACTTGCAGAGAATCAGATGGAGCTCCCTATAGCTCAACGCCGCCAAGCCCGACAATGTCCGTCTGTCTATCGGACTAAACACCCGATCAATGCTGCAGTATCTCTCGACAAACTTACTCCGGCCTATAAGAACTTTGCGCAGGCTGTCTCAGATACTGTTATTCCAAAGAACCACATTGATGCGTTACAAGAACCCCATTGGACTCAAGCAATGCAAGAAGAGATGTCAGCTTTGGAGTCCAGAAATACCTGGACACTAGTGGATTTGCCGGCCAATAGCCACGTCGTTGGCTCCAAGTGGGTATTCACTGTCAAGTACAACCCAGATGGTTCCGTTGCACGCTACAAAGCTCGTTTGGTTGCCAAAGGATTTACCCAGACCTATGGCATTGATTTCTTCGACACTTTTTCCCCAGTTGCTCGTCTGTCGACGGTACGTATTCTTATTGCAGTTGCCGTTCAGCTAGATTGGCCATTACATCAACTAGATGTTAAAAATGCCTTCCTCTATGGTGATCTTCATGAAGTGGTCTATATGCAACAACCACCTGGATTCGAGCGACAAGGGGAGTGTCAGAAGGTATGTCTTCTACGCAAGGCAATTTATGGATTGAAACAAAGTCCGCGTGCCTGGTTTTACAAGTTGTCAGAAGCATTACATGTGATTGGATTCAAAAGATCGTCTTCTGATCATTCCTTGTTCACGAAGAGGACTCCAAAGGGCACAATAGCGATGCTGGTATATGTTGATGACATCATTCTTACAGGAGATGACTATGAAGAAATTGCCAGAGTAAAAATGCATCTTGCAGAACAGTTCGTGATTGAGGATCTGGGACATTTACGATATTTCTTAGGGATTGAAATAGCTAGATCAAGGCATGGGTTGATAATGTCTCAACGAAAATATGCCATTGATCTATTGACAGAAACAGGGATGCTTGGTTGTAAGCCAGCACATATCCCTATGGATCCTAAAGGGCAGATCTTCGATGAAGCAGCACCAGAGGATGCTAGCAGATACAGACGCCTAGTGGGTAAATTGCTCTATCTCACTATTACTCGTCCCGATATCACTATGGCAGTTGGAAGACTTAGCCAGTTTATGGACTCTCCCACTATTAATCACTTTGAGGCATGCATGATGGTTCTTCGATACATCAAGCAGTCTCCTGGGAAAGGATTATTATTTCGTAAAGATGGCAACCACAACCTTGTGGGCTACTCTGATGCAGACTATGGAGGATGCTTGCAAGATAGAAAATCCACCACAGGATTTTGCACATACCTGGGGGGAAACCTAATCACATGGAAAAGTAAGAAGCAAGCGGTGGTGTCACGATCTAGTGCTGAGAGCGAATATAGAGCCATGGCACAAGCAGCAGCTGAACTTGTGTGGGTCAAATCCGTGCTAACTGACCTCCATGTCAAGACCAATGATATTATAGAACTAAGATGTGATAACCAGGCAGCAGTTTACATAGCAAACAACCCCATGTTTCATGAACGCACGAAACATGTGGAGATCGATTGTCATTACACAAGAGATCTCATCCAAAAAGGACAATTACGCACACAGGGTGTTACATCCACAGAACAGACGGCAGATATATTTACAAAGCCATTAGCAAGGATCCAGTTCGAGAAATGCTGTAACAAGCTGAGCATGTATGACTTATATGCTCCAGCTTGAAGGGGAGTGTTGAAGGCAAAAGGGTAGGAATGGTATTTTGCCCTGTAATGGTGTATTCCCTCTGTAAACCCTAACCCTAAATCCTCTCTATAAAAGGAGGATTAAGGGGACTAATGATATATGGAAAACCTAATTGCCTTTGTCGACACTTATTGCGCAAGTGCTGCATGAAAATTTATTTGGATAAGCGATGAGGGTTAAAACCACCATTGTAGAACTATGATGATAACTGCTGGTAACATGATTTTCGTCAATCCAATTTACTGGATATTATCAGGATGTCACAAAATGCTCCTATTTATTTTTTTGATAACATGATTCCACCAAATGCTCCTCCATCAAAGAGCCAATATGTCTTGGAGTTGGATACCTGTATGTGGTATGATGTGATGGTTGATTTTTTAGAAAGTTTAAATCGCATATCAGTTCTCACGCACATTCACAATGAATCAATTGAGCCTTTGTTTGGTAAAATGCCCAATCTCTATTTTGGATTTCCAGATAATTGGTGGAGGAGAGCTCCCTCTTTATTCAATTATACCTGCTGCTATCGAGACTTGGAGGAGAGCTTCCAACTGTATCATACATGTTCTCTGATCAGAGTTCAAATATCAGTCAGAACAAACATAAGATGGAAATCCAATGGTATTACCATTGTTTAGGAGAAAACAGAGTAGCTTAAATTTAAAATTTAAAATGGTATGGTGGTAGTGTAGTGTGCATACCAACCAAAAGATCATGGTTCAAATCACCCTTTGTAGGGGTTGCCTTAGGTAGTCGACAACTATCGTAAAAAATAGTCGAATCTTACAACATGGATTTGAGCAAAAATCCATGTAGTCGACCTTGCTTATAGTGGAAGAAGGCTTTGCCATTTTTTTAGAAGTTGCGGCTATGATTATAATTCAAAGTTGACCATGATTTAATTTTAAACAAGTTTTACATCAGCCATGGACATAGTAGCATGGCTACAGGGAGGTCAGCACATATAGGTCAGTTGTTGGCATTCCTGACTCATGCGATCTTATTGAGTCTTACTTTTACTTTATTTCGAGAAATAATGATAGTAAGATTGGAAGCCCAGTCTTTTAGATGCCAATGATTACGTAGTTTTCAATTCAAAATCCACTTGCAGGGAGTAAGGGAGCAACATATTTAAACCATTTTAGAAATAATAAAGGGATGCAGATCATGTCGCACTATTATATCATTACTTAAGATCTGTGATGGATCCATTTCATGGGATAATAATAGGTTATTTAGCACAGCATCACTATATCCTAAAGTTTTAATATGATCTTGTTAGAAGGCTGCATCTTTCATCAACTTCTTATATAAATTAAAAAAATAGTTACTCTTGTCAGGTCTTTTAAATATTCGTTCGGTTATTAAGTTTTAAATAATCGCATTTTCTTGGATTTTTAATGCGGTCATGGTTATGCAAATAAGATGCACGTTTGCATGTAACCATTCCCAACTGTGGTTATACAGATACGGGCACCGTGATTTATCAATCCCAAGCCCCAACAATACTTAAACAGAAGTATTAAGCAATGTACTGTTAGGTATCTTTGCTGTAATCATCACAGGGACCGATGGGGATCATAACCGTGATTTACCAACTGGATTATTTAATCAAGGCAAGAGGTATATATGTAAATATTAAAAGTTACAGATTCTCTGGAGATAACAAAATGCTAAGCTTATGTTAAATAACAAGAGCAGCATAACTCTGAATCATCCGTGTTGTTAAATCAAAGCTAAAGCCTTTTTTAGTTCTACTGAACTTAAACTTGAGTTGAGCTTCCAATTCGTTGAGTATCAAAGGCGGAATTGGAGTCGGCAACAGAGGGTCCAGCTGAGAGTTGAATGGCAGCGAATCTATCTGCAATCATACATACTATTCAGAATTAAATCCCAGTGTCAGCATAATAATGTCAAGTTTATTTGCAAGCAAGGCGATGATATCAGGCTTCCACCAACTTATCAGGCATTAATGAATGCATCAGATGGTAACAATCCATCTAGACTACTACAGGCGCAATTAGTGGACAGTTACACATGACACTCATCTTGATTCCTGCTGACGCAAATTGATCCTTTACCTCATTACTGTTTTGTTACTTTCTAATTCTAGTTATAGATGAAATTTCAAATGACATTTGTTTCAGAAATTGACTATAAAACTGTCTTTAACTGTGACGATGTCGAATCGTTGAGAACCATTTTTCTGGAGATCAGGGATAAGGAATGGTCTATATATGTAATATAAAAGATTACAATCATATGAGGTATGATTACAAGCGATCAACATAATATTCCATTTTTCTGGAGACCATGGGCTTGCTACCCTTTATGGGCTCGGGTTGACTGACCTAGGCCCAACCTGACCCGTCCTAATGGTGAACCCTACTGCAAGGTGTAGCTTCGACCTTTACTCGCAAAACATATATCAAGCAGTGATTGTTTGTGAAAAGTTAGTTCCGAGATCTATTGTAAAATTGTGATTTTTGTAAGTAATACATTTAAACTTATTTTCTCTTATTCTTAATTTTTTTAATTCCATGTATATTCTATTAAATAAAACAGAACAAACAATGTAAAATTTTAAAAGAAACAAAAAATGAGTTCTTTAATTGTATATCTTTTTGACCTATGCCTTGTCTTTTTTCTATAATTTTTATTTTATCACATAAAAATTTGAAAAAATGTGTCCAATTAATTTATAACTGATGCTACTATTATAAAATATAAAATAATTTTATAATAACAAGAAAATAAAAGAAAAATGAATTACCTGAAAAAACGAGTATTATATATACGAAAACTTGAATTTATTGTGTACATAGTATTCTTTACTTCATTGATGAAAACTTCCTTCTACAAAGATATAGATCACTTTTTTACCAGAAAATTTTGTTATTTGAGTTTTCTAATTTGAAGTCATTTTGTATTTGTTTTATAATTTTGCTTGTGTTTCCGATTTTTATTTTAGCATCATTGGTCCAAGCGAACCATTGATTATTCTGCCCAGTACAACTTCTGGTCCACCCTCACTTTGATTGGTTGATGCCCTATCCATCACGTCTAAATTACCTTCTCCTTCCCGGTCCCCTGATAGTGTCCAGTACAACAGAGGCGGATCATATGCTGTGAGTTTCCTTCATGATGGAGCCTGGATAGTCGATCCCTTATCGTCCATCTCTCATCCGACAGATCCTTTGTGTTACAACAACGGGAGATTTCACAACGGACGATTGCTAGTACAACATCTTCTTCTTCCAGCATTTGGACAACATACCCATCTACCACTACTCGGTTCACCTTGCCCTTGCTGGCCACCAAATCTCGACCAGAGGTCCTGCTTCCATCTTGATTGTCATGCTATAGACATCGGTCCTCGTCCAAATAGCAACCCAGTTGCATCCATACTCCAATTTCCACCTTAGACCTCCAGTAGCCAGAATACAACAAGGATGACAGCCTTGCGATGTCACCTGAGTTGGCCATGAAGAGGGAAGGTCCTACAGTAGTTAGATTTAAGGAAGAAGAGTCTTCCTTGCAGCGAGAACCCAGCTGACACAACATTTTCATGAGAGTCGAGGCCATCATCTGAAGGCCACATAATCTTCGTTCCCACGTACTCGATGTCCGTTCTATTGTTTTTCTATGTGCACCACTGTGAAAATTTCCTTTTCTTCTTCTTTGTCAAATATCCAACCTTGTTTCCACTCTCCTTACCACCTCTGTTCTGGCCATCACGGGATCTAGGTCACTTCCTCATGCATTAACAACCAACCCACCTTCCGCCTCTCGTTTCTCAGTCGCATATCCTCTTCGATCTCCTCCGCCTGAGCGCGTATTAGCAGACAAAGGGGGGAAGGGGAAGGTCAGCATAAGTCATTGGATATGGCCCCTCCCCTCATCTTAACTGCTGAGCAAAGAAGGGATCCCCTCTGTCGCTCCTCAACAACATACGACCCTTCTCACAACTCGAGGCACGACTTCGACCATTCTTCTTTTTTTTTAAGTAAGAAAACTATATATATTCCACCAAAAAGTTATACAAGTAAGAAACAAAAAGGAGAAAACTAAAGCGTAGCTGTAGGTATTTTGGAAATACATTCAAAAGATTGTAAATTAGCCCATAGGGAAAACTATATTTTCTTCTCCAAGAGACTGATGATCATAGCTATATTTTCGAGGGTATGGGCGATAGAGAGTGAGGATGAGGAGGTCCATCTTGTATTTCTCTCCGCCCAGATGGACCAGACCACAATAGCTAAGATAGAGGATGCGGAATTTCGGTCTTGAGTCCACGGTGGCAGCAATCCCAGTGAAGGAGTCTGAAAGGCTGGCAGGCGGTCGAGGCAAACCAAAGATCGCAAAAGTGCCCCTCCAAAGGGCATTCCAATAAGAGCAGGTAAACAGAAGATGATCCTGGGTATCGAGGACAGTGTTGCATAGATACAATTAAACTATCTAACAGCCGAAGGCGTACGACGTTGCTCTAGCCCCACTATCAGATCGGGCATGTCCCGCAGCGCGTTTGGATCGTCTGCTGTGGTGCTGCAGTGCTGTAACTAGCCATTAATAATCAGCATCTAACTGACCATGCTCGATTGTCAACTAGCCATTAATGATCTAAGCAAGGTCACGTGCCTCATGAACGTGCCTGTGAGTTTTGCAATGTGCGCTCGACATTTTTCGATTTTGCGATTTACTCCTCGCCGTGCAGCCAGCGAGAGCCCACGCAATAACACTCTTGGATTGTCACGGCTCTTTCCTTCTCATCTTTTGTCCGAAAACCGAAAAAAAAATTGTCGGAATCGAGACCTTTAACTCCACGATGTTTCAGAGTTTCATGTACTTCTAATATACCATGTATTAATTATGAATTATTAAATCAAAAGTACCATTTTGGATCACTTAATTCATATTAAATCATTATCTTCATATTCTTTTGGATGAATTTTGTATATGTTGTATCTCTGGTTCATGCCTAATAGCACGATAAATTTTGTTGAAAAACGTTACAATTTGTGGTAGGTCGAATTTTTACAAGCTTTTACTTAATTGACTCTTCAAAAACAAAAAATAATCTATGGTATTCATGTACTTTCTCTTCTTGAGATACTTTTTGGAATTTAATTCCACTATATAAAAATGTTAAAAAATCAAAAAGAGAAATTTTAGGCTATATGCTCTTGTCTTTTTAAATTATTAATATAATACAAAACATACCTTAAAATAAAGTATCTTACCTTCACTTAGGCCTATAACATATCCAAAGGGAATTTAGAGATATTGTTCCAGAGTTCAAAATTACAAAATCGTTAGAAAACTTACAAAATTTATGACACGGCAAAATCCAAAAAACAAAAGTGTATTTTATTCTCGTGATTTTTATCTATCTAGGGAAAATCGTTGATGTAACTTTAGGACCTAATTTTGAGTCGCAACTTCTATTTTCCTATAGTCCCAAATTGCCTTATTTTTTGGATTGATTACTTATGTTTCCTTTTGTATCATTTTTTCTCCCATGCTATTATGCCATTCTTTGTGTAATATATGTATCTGATTTATTCTTTATTATTTGTCTTATTGAGTGACATAAATACTTGAAATAATAATTGACATAACCAAGTCTTTTTAGAGGTTCTCTTTGCATTCGACTTCTGATTGCATCCTACAGGTTATTCAAAAAAAAGTTGAAATAAATTGTTTGTTGAGTGTTTTTGTGAGTGCTACAATTGACAATAATTAAAGAATCATGAAAAACGTTCATCAACGGATAAACATAGAAGTAGTTTTCCTAGTTTTCTAGTCTTGATGGTAATGGATAAGTTGCACTACATCTTGTGGATGGACGTAAATTTATGGGGGTAAAGGTTGTAATTTTTGGGGGGAAAATGAATGCCAACATCAATACGCCATCAAGATCAAACGGTTCCCACGATTACAGCAGACACAACACCACAGCAGAGGATCTCTCTGTATTTATTGACACTCCGGAGTAGTGATTAGATGTCAAGCACTTGATTTTTATTGATTTATGCAACTCAAGTATATATAACACATGCCATGAGATTCCCACTTTGTTACATTTGCCACTACAATTTCATCTTTTAATAAAAAAAATAAACTTACCAATTTAATTCATGTGTATGCGATCAATCCAAATGAATCTAAATAGGTTCCTTTTGCTAACTGAAGCCAATTTCTTATCCAATTTTGTATCTACATACATTTTCCTTCTTATTTAAACTTGATTTGGTCACAATTAGATCTAATTCTCTTAGTAAAAAATTGATTGAGTTTTGCTTTATTCTTATTGGAGTTAATTTTGTTGGATTTTGGATAGTTTTGAAGTCAGCAAAAAGACAACATGGCAAGAACACGAAAGTCAACCTACATAGATTTATGGTATCTAGAAAGGTCATCCTAAGGGATAACCTCCTATAGTAATCTAGTCCTCTAGAAAAGTAAGTTGTATTATACTCATGGTGGGTGAGACCTTGAAGAAGTCTATAGACGTCTATAGGTTTTTAGAATCTATGAATAGCCAACACCATTATTTCTAAGGGACAACCCGAAAGGTTTTTATAATCTAAAGAGCTTGGCTTTTATATGATGATTTACTCAAAACAACCTTATTAAAGGCCCTCATATCTTTAACAAGCTGGTGGTGTGGTACCTTAGGTCCAGGGGTCTACATACAGAGAAGTTATTCTCTGAACATGTATAATGGCATATTAGTGACATTTAAATTAACTTAAACCCATATTTTAATGATGATAAATTAAGCATGTATGTCACGACCCGCCCCGCTAGCCGAGACGAGTCCGACATTTAAAACAATCTGATCATCTTTACCATAATTAGCATGTCTAAAAAAAATCCGACAGCAATTCCTCTATTTTATGGACTCCTAAACACTACCATGTACCTGAAACAATTTATATAAAACTTTTCATAAATAAATCCACACCATTCACTAACACTACCATCCAAGTCATTATATGTATCTGTAATATCAAACACAATTCCATTGTTCCTTATATACAACTGTCAGCTATTGTTATCACTCGGATACAACTCTTTTAATTTCACAAAAACATCAAGTCTTCTACGATATTAACTTTTTACCTGATGTACAAAAATTTGCCTGAATATCACAGAGATGGAGTGAGGGTCCCAACTGTCAGCAAAAGATTTAATTCCGTCTCTTCTCCTATAGCTCCTTCTCAGGTGTGTCTGTAAATAATATTTAATAATAGAAGGTTGAGTCTAAACTCTAAATGAGCTTAGACCCAGTGAGTGGGTCTCAAGCATCTTCGTAAAAAAATTTAGTTACTTTTGAAAATAATTTGCTTTGCCATGTAAACTAAAATATAATGCTGCAATACGACAAGTGCATAAAAGAATAATAAAAAAACTGAAGCTTTGTAAATTAATAACGTTGCAAAGAAATTTGAAATATCAAACGGCTAAACTGAAATTAAATTTAGTAAATGGCTATTGAAAATCTTGCTGAAATGAAAATTTTCCATTTTCTAGCTGTTATAACAACACCACTGTGGCTAACGTACTATGTTCATGAACACTGAAACAAACTGAGTCATACGCGTATACAGTCTCAAAGGCCAAAGAACACTCTGCATACAACCCAAAGCCTATGTGTATACAAAATGTGGACCCAAAGTCCTCTGAATCATATCTGACGGTTGCCATATCTGATGGCGTGTTTCAGGGTCATATCTGATGACGTCACCATATCTGATGGCTAGTTCATGACCATGTCTGAGAGAAACTGTGGTGGTCATTGTTTCTGACATAGTTTCTGATCCGTATTAATATAACTGTAAATTGAGAAATTTGTGATATCCAAATCACATCATCACACTGAACTTATCTGTATTTATCTGAAAACTTCGGTAGTATGAATACAACATAATTGAAGACTGAAACATAAACTAAGCTTTTCTACCATACAATAAGCTTGCATACAACACCAACTTTACTAAGCTACCATCATCTTGAATAAAAACAAACTTATCAGATTATCAAACTAGACTATACAAGCACAGTAGCATAGTTAAAAGGCTTCCGAAACTGTAATATTGCAAGGTATCTGTGAAAATAGGGTTATATATTAAAATAGGCTCAAGACCACTCACCTGGGGTTTGTATGTGAATATTTAAGCGTTATGTTTAAGTTGGCCACCACCGTATCTCCAGTATCTCATCATCGAACATTCAGCCTTTTCTGTGCATCATTCTGCCTAACATTATAATTCCATGGTCAAAATACTAGATTGGCATCCAAAACTCATGCACTGGTTGAAGGCAGAACCTTCCTAGGACTATATGTATTATTTTGTAGCATATATATCGAATATGCATAACAGTAACTGTGTGTGACTATTTCCTTGTAATATTCATATATTTATATTGGAATTCTGCACCCATTACTAACCAATTCCAATGGAATTTGCAATACTTTTAGTGATGATTATTATATTTTAGTACATGCAGAAGTTGTCATATCTACATAGTTTGAAAAGAGTTAACGAATACACATATTTCTATCTATAATCCCTCTTATTATGCTAAAGAAATTTAAAGGACCAACAACTCTATAGAGGTTCTCATACATACGAAAAAACTAAATACCCATGTAAAATCATACAACTCCAACTTGCTTAAAATTACATATACACTTCATCTCTTAGTCTGTTCTCTCTGTCTGGTTGACTATCGTAATTCAACTGTCTCTCTCTCCAATTTTAAGAAAGATGGAAAACGGCATGAATTATTTCCATGTTCACAGTATTTACACGTATGGAGAATAAATTTGACAAACAAACAAAAAAAATAAAAGAAGAAGACGGACCTTACACCATATGCATCGCAGCTCTCTCTATCTCTGCTCTCTCTTCCTCTTTCTATTTTTCTTCAGAACTTCTTTCATTTCCCTTCCTAATAATACCTCTTCCTCTTTAATACCGTAACACATGCTTATCCCCTCTCTGCACTCTTCTCTCAAAACTACACGTAACCCCTCTATGTGGCTTTTGGTCAACTTTTATTGGCTATGCAACATTTACCAAAAGAACCCCCTCATTACTTTGCATATTTATATTAGGACACATTTATCTAATAATGTATAAAGCATATGTGTACTATCATTGATGGCAACATATTGTCTCTACACCAACCTCATAGATATCTTATTTCTTAGGGATTTTATCACTTGTGACCCTCCGAGATATCGCAATATCAGTTATGCCCCTATCTTTTTGGTAATATCAGTTGTGCTCCTCACTTCATTCTCCGTCATCATTTTGTCCTTCCGTCAGATTGACCGTCAAAAATTAAAATAACCATGGTTTATTTAAACCATGGTATAGTTAAGAAGGGTATTATGGTCAGACCAAAATCAAGGGTGAAGGGCGGACTGCTAGGGTTTCAGAGGGAGGGGGTGCATCCTCCCTCTGGAAAGCCAAGTCTGCGCCGTGAACCCGTCCGCCGTTGGATCCTCCTCCTCCTCCTCGTCGGAGAAGCCGCATTGCCAACCCCATCGTCGCCAGATCAGCCAGGACCCCACCCACATCCGCACCTCCTCCGCCATCCGCACCTTCCAATCCCAGACGTCCATTTCGCCGGACAGGCTCCTCCCCTACGGCCTCCCCTCCCCAGACCTCATCGACCCTCCCGTCGACCCCTTCCTGCGCCCGGTCGAACCCATCTCCCATCTCTCCTCTGCCTTCCGCCGCCTCTCCTCCGCCTCCGAGCTCGACCGTTGCTCCCTCCACCTCGAGCAGCGCTTGCTCCTCCGCTTCGTGAATGACCCAAAACTCCTTCGCCACTCTCTCCGCTCCGCCCGCATCCACGCCCCCGACCTACACCACAAGATCGTCCTCTCCGCGTGGCTACGCTACGAGCGCCGCGAGGATGAGATCGATCGTCTCTCCTCCACCACCTCCATCGTGGCCGCCGTCGCATCGGGCTCCTGCGGAGCGCCTTCCATCGAGTGCCCCCGCGCGGCATTGCTTCCCGGCTACAACCCCGAGATCGCATCCTCCCAGACCAAAATCAAGGTTGGACGGCGGACAGGTTCACAACTTCTCCGAGGAGGGGGAGGAGGAGGTTTGGGCGATGGAGGAAGGGGCTCCGGTGGGAGAGAGTCGGGTTGGGGTGGAGGTGGAAAAAGGAGGGGCTGGAGGGCTTTTGTTCGAGAGGAGGTGCAGGGGAGGGCTGGAGAGGAGGCGGCGGCATGGGGTGGTGGGGGTGAGGGCGTGGAGCTCGGAGCGGAGCCAGAGGTGCGTGGACAGGGGAGCTGGGGGCTGAGGGAGGAGCTGGGGGCGAGGGGCGGTCCAGGGGACACGGGGCGGTGTGAAGAGGGGAGGGGGTAGCCCAGGGGAGCACGGGGCGACGCAAGGGAGGGGAGGGGGCGACCCACGATGGGGGAGGAGGAAGAGGATGGGGGAAGAGGAGGAAGAAGAGGATGAGGAAGATGTGTCAAAATGACCACAAAACCTTTTTTTTAAATTAATTCCGCTTATGTCCTCAAAGTTAACGTCCGTTTGAACTGTGGATGGACGGTCACTAACCTGAGGGGCACAAGTGATAAAATAGCAAGAAGTGAAGGGCACAAATGTATTACCAAAAAGATAGGGGCATAACTGATATTGCGATATCTCGGAGGGGCACAAGTGATAAAATCCCTATTTCTTAATTATCTTAAGACTATATTAAAATTATTTTGGATCCCCTTAAGATTTTGCATGCACATTGGAGACTTATCATTATCCATGTTAACTTGATATGATCGTACCTCTCATCCCACTACGAGGAATATGTTTTACCATTTCTCATGTATACATATCTTATCCATCCCATATTTATTTAAACATCAATAATTCTATTTTTCTTTTACACATAATTAGTTAAGTATTACTAAGGATGGAAACGGTCATATGCGGATTACGAATATAGGTATTATCATATCCATATCCAATAAATCAAGGGTACCGTCGTTTAGAATATAACAATTCACCATCATAATCTAGACCTCCCACCAATTCATTCTGTGATCCGTCAAGTATGCTTTGGCCTCTAAATTTTTATCCATACAAATCTATATCTATGTCATTTCATATTTATATGGATATTCTAGAGTAAATATGGTAACAATATATCTGTATCCATCCATCGACTTCATTGACCATTGGGTTTAGTATAAAAAAGAATATTTTGTCTTGTCTGAATGTTAAAATGTACATAGATATAACACTCTTATGATTATCACAAGATCTCAATCAATATGTGAATAAAAAAAGTACTAAGGGATTGTTTGGATTGGGGTTACTTCCTAAAATTATGCTTGCCGTAAGGATGAAAACAGATATGGATATATCTGAATATTCGCTTTCCTTATTCGAAAAATTATTGGATACAGATATTTGTATCCGAATATTAATCGAATCTTGATCGAATATCCATATAGGTTGTAAAAATTTTCTCGATACAGATACAGATATGGTGGTGGCGTGAACATCAGGATCCGGATATCGAAATACAATATTTAATATTGATTTATATATTTTAATATAATATAAGCCACAACATCGTGCTTTTATACTAATATCATACGTTATAAAATATAATATATTAATATTATTAATAAACTTCCATTTGTTTGGGAATGGCACGAACAAAAGTTACGAAACTGTCTCCCTTTTTGCTTCCGCTCAAGAACACAAGTCACCTTGACACTCCCTTTTGTCATGATGTAACTTATTTTTCATTTTTTTAAAATAATTATGAATTTTGATTAAAAAAAATAATCCATATTCGTATGTAGTCTTTATTCATTCCGTATTCGAATTCCATGTTTATTGGATCCATATTTGAATTTCACTCTTTATTTGTATTTATATTTGGATTAGTTCTTTATTCGATCAGTATTCAGGTTCGCTCTTTATTCGATCCGTATTCGGATTCGATAAGTATCCTATTTGGATTCGTATCCGTATTTTTAAGGATGTGGTTTCCTTAATGCATATCCGATCATATATATATTCGTATTCGTATTCGATAGAGATGAAGTGAATGCGGATATGGAAATATGCATATCCAATCCATTTTCATCCCTAGTTACCCCTTCTAAAGTAGGTCTTTCCCCAAGGTTTCCACGTAAACCTCATTTCCAACATGTGGGTCCCATCATAAATGTATATTTTCCATCATGTGAAGTCCATTTGAAAACTACTCTCTCTTTCATTTAAGGGAATTTTACCCGGCAGAACTTATAATCTGTTCCAATTACGTCTACGACATTTGAAACATCGTAATTCCTCCCATGTCCCTGTAAACTTTCTAACCCTTACCTTACAGACCCTGTGGTTAACCCCCATTCATTTACCTGTTTAAGTTAACCGGATTCTGTTATGTCCTTCTATACTATACTCGTTTTGTTTATCAAATTTACATTGAGTGCCACTCCATCATCCGAGAGGAGCTGATCCTCTCGGATGTGATCCCCCCTACGTCATCCCCCGCCAACGGCAAGCTTTGAGCCTCGCCACCGCCGCCGTCGAGGAGCCCCGTGCCCAGCCGCTGAGGAGCCCCGTGCCCAGCTCCTTCCCTCCTCCCCTGCTCGACTAGCCTGTAGGAACCCACCGCCCAGGTCGCTGCTCCATGCCGATGGAGCCCCTCCTGCCGACGGGTCTCCGCCTGCAATGCCCCTTCCTCGGGTCTCCCCCCTCCCAGCCCATGTCTCTGCCTGAACCCCCCAACCCCCGTCTCCGCCTGCAAGGCCTCCTCCACCCCCCCCCCCCCCCGCGCGCCGCCGATGGGGTCCCCCCTGCCGATGGAAACCCCTAGTTCCCCTCCCGCCGTCGTTGTTCTCCGATGGAGCCCCTCCCCTGTCGCTGCTCCCTCCGTCGCCCAGCCTCCAAGCTCCCTGCTTTTTTCTATTCTTTTTTTTTATTTTGGCTAATCCTAACCGTTGGATGGTAAATTGGTTAGGTTAACTCAAGACTAACGTAAGTAATTGACTCAAGTATAGTTAAATTGACGACAGGGTTTGTTGGGCAAGACGGAGCAGGTTTACGAGGTCGCGGGAGGAATTACGGTGTTTCAAAGGTCGTAGAGGTAATTGGAAAAGATTATAGGATCTGACGGGTAAAAATCCCTTCATTTAATACATTAAAACACCCATTTCTCTTTCATTCGTTACAACAAAAAAAAATTATATCAACCATCTTATCATCTAAATATTTTAAAATAGTCAACTTCTAATAAATGTTATAAACTTTAATACAATCAAAATACAACAAACCCTCTCAATTGTAAAAAAGCAAAAATATATAAATCCCAAAACACAAAACATGTTATCTGCCGAATAACCCTATGCCAGGAAACCTCCAAACCAAGCACACCTTAATATTTTTAACAATCATGTATTACATGTTTATGTTTATAAAGACCTAAATATAGAAAAATAGCATCAACAGGATGATTAACTTTCACAAAGTAGAAAACAACTGTGCGAAGTAAACTTAACCCACCTTTGATTTATTGCTATAGAGTGCTATGGTCTCTTAATGAGTTGTCACTTCTTGAATTCTATATTCAACCGTTTGAAAATTAATCAAATGCTTGGACACTTTTGATTGATCACACTTGAATCCTGCCCCTCTCAAGCCTCAGTCCGGGTAGACCTATTTCTACCTTGTTAAAATACTTGGGCCAAAGCAATTGATATGCAACAAATTTTGATGAAATTTCGACAAAATTTCATCGAAATTTCGGCTTCAACTCCCTACCGAAATCAAAATTGAAATCTCGTCGAAATTTTGGCGAAATCTAAATCGATTTTAACTGAATTTTCGAAAATATTTTGTTTTTTCACCATGTCGAAAAGAAATCGATATTTAAAATCTTGGTTGCAATCAAGGCCCTAAATATCAGTTCCGGTCACCATTTCGATGACCGATCGAAACAGAATTTCGGTGGAAATTTGACCGAAATTTCAGTCATTTCGATCATTTTTTGTATTATGACCTCTATATTTCGATCATTTCGACGATTTAATTCGGTCGAATTTCAATTTCGACATGATATCAATATTTCATGATCAAATTTCGCTGAATTTTGAGGCCTGCAATTACCATCCCTTTTCCGACGCCTCTTCATTATCTCATTGGCTATCTATCCTAGACCCTCTCTATTAGGGATGCAAACGGATAGGGATATATCCGTATCCGATCCGTCACCGTATCCGTTTTATACAGATTTTGACATCCGTATCCGTATCCGTTTTAAAATGGATACAGATATCATTTTGATATCTGCTAACATCTGTATCCGTATCTGTATATCCGTTTTCGTATATGAATAGAGTCGTAGATTTATTTTAACCATGTATAACATAATTCTCTACCTCCTTTTACCATATTTATATAATTTTTATGATACAAACACATTTAGTAAATTAATATCATGTGTTTTCCATCCAATTCTTATATATTTAAGTCTATTCTATAGAGTATTTCTAACATTACTTATGTGCGATCGGTATCCGTTTTACATCCGTATCCGTTTTTTAAGGATATGGTAAGATAGTTTTAATATCCGTCAATATCCGTATCCGTATTCGTATTAAAAAACGGATAAAGATATGGTAATACCTATATCCGTATCTGTATCCGACCGTTTGCACCCTTACTCTCTATGACTTTGTTTGGTTGCAATGTTAGGTTAAGTACACTGATATGCCCCTCCTTCCAATCCTATTCACAATTTACTATTCACATGCTACTTCAATCCAACCCAACAACAGACGATATCGGTCTTGTTCAAACTGAATGCGGTCATCTCAAATGGAAAACTCGTATTTAATTGGAAGGAGACATGGACTTTACCAGATGGGTTTTGGGAATGATCCAACGCTCCCGGTGGCCACAGCAGCTGTTGCTGCTGTGTGGTGGCAACGACGGTGCAATCCGCAAATGCCCAGAAAGACCTATCAGTGTACCATTATTCCCGCGGGAGTCAAGAGACCTTGGTAATGGACTGGGCCCACCGCCCGCGTCTCCAGTCAACTGAGACGCGGAGAGATCTCCGTTTCTAGCCCCTTCATCTTCCCTTACATCCTCCTGTGAGTCTGTGACCACCGATCGGAGGCAACCACCACTCACGAGCCTTCGACCATGTCGACCCCTCTCCACCTCCTCTCCACCCTCGTCCTCCTCCTCGCCGCCGCCACGCCTTCCAACTCCCAGCAGCCCTACGTCGGCGTCGCCACGACTAACTGCTACAAGAACAACTCCTCGTCCTCCCTCGGCTACTCCTGCAACGGCAACTCCTCTACTTGCCAGTCCTTCGTCACCTTCCGCTCTACTCCCACCTACCGGTCCCCCGTCCTCATCGCCTACTTCCTCTCTGCCTCCGCCTCCCAGATCGCCGAGATCAACAACATCACCGACATCGCCTTGATCCCTCTCGACAACCTCGTCCTCGTCCCCCTCACCTGCTCCTGCTCCAACCCCAAATCCACTTCCAACCGCTATTACCAGCACGAGGCTTCCTACACCCTCAAATACAAAAGCGAGACCTATCTGGTCGTAGCCAACGATACTTACCAGGGCCTGTCCACCTGCCAGGCCATGATGGAGCAGAACCCAACTCACGACAGCTACCATCTCGAGGTTGGTATGACTCTCACGGTTCCAATCAGGTGCGCTTGCCCCTCCAGAGCCCAAATCGCCAGAGGGTACAAGTACCTCCTCAGCTACCTCGTCACCTGGGGGGACGACGTACCCCAAATCGCAAAGAGGTTCAAGACCGACGAGATGGCCGTTTGGCAAGCCAACTCGCTCGAGGTGGGTGCGATCATCAACCCATTTACGACCCTTCTTGTTCCTCTCAAGGCACCCCCCACGAAGGAGGTCCTGTCAAACAACCCGCCGCCTCCGGCGCCATCGCCAGAGCCACCGCTCCCGACACCGTCTAGCAAATCCAAACCCCACTGGGTTGCCATCGGGATCGGAATCGGCGCGGGCGTCATCGTTCTCTGTTTGGTCCTGCTCGCTGTGTTCTACACCAGGCGCCGCCGGAGACGTCAACCGTCGATGGCGTTTGACGGGAAGAGCAATCCTGGCGTGGCCTCGTCCGCAGACTATAGGGGAATAGATCCCGAAAACAAGCCTCTCTCCTCTTTCTCTTCGAGATCTGTTATTGGGTCTCTGGCGCTGTACGATTACCAAGAGCTGCAGAAGGCCACGGGTTTCTTCGGTGAAGACCACAGGATCAAAGGCTCCGTGTACAGGGGCTTGATCAACGGCAACCTCGCAGCCGTGAAACGGATGAAGGGGGACGTGTCGAAGGAGATCAACACCCTGAAGTACATGAACCACTCGAATCTCATCAGGCTCTCAGGTTTCTGCCTCCACGAAGAGAGCACTTACCTCGTCTTCGAGTTCGCCGAGAAGGGCTCCCTCCATGATTGGCTCCACGGTCCAAAACCCAAGATTGTGTTTCTTGGGTGGAAGCACAGGGTGCAGGTCGCCCACGATGTGGCAGATGCGCTTAATTACCTCCACAACTACACGAGTCCGCCGTGCATCCACAAGGACATCAACAGCAGCAACATACTCCTGGACGGAGAGTTCAGGGCAAAGATCGCGAACTTCGCTCTTGCCAGAACGTCGGAGGAGGGTGAAGGGCTGCAGATGACGAGACACGTTGTGGGCACACAGGGTTACATGTCGCCTGAGTACCTCGAGCACGGGTTCATCTCGGCGAAAATCGACATCTTTGCTTTTGGGGTGGTACTGCTAGAGCTGCTGTCCGGGAAGGAAGCTGTGTACGAAGAGGAGAAAGGGCAGGCTCTCCTCTCTGCGTCCATTGGAGCACTGCTTAGTGGCGAGGACGTAAGGGATAAGCTGCGGCAGTTCGTGGATCCCTGCCTTGGTGACAACTACCCATTGGAGTCTGTGTACAACATGGCTCAACTTGCCAAGCTGTGTGTAGCGAATGATCCGTCCTCCCGCCCCACCATCGCTGAGGTGTTCGTGACGCTCGTGGGGATCCATTCGGCGTTGTCGGACTGGGATAACTCGACGGAGAACACTGCTGCCAGTTCCACAATCAGCGGTAGGTGAAAGCTTCTTTATTAGGAGTGTCGTTGTTGTTGGGGATCCATCGGCCTTTCCATACCGTAGAAGCTTTTGCATCCGTGGTTCAGCCGTTGGCTCTTTAGTAGGGAGTGATAAATATGCTACAGGGTTAATCTGCTTGAAGAATTGTATGATTTGTATTCTTATTAGAAGCTCGTCAGAGTACGTTTGCAGCAAGAGCTTTCCCAGATGTAGACTACTGTTGCTGTCCGCAGAGCTCGTTCTTGTTCTCTACGCCTTTCATAATCCTGTAAACTTTAGTATTTTTAATTAAAAGATGTAGAACGATGGGAAAAGGGTTCGTTTGGATTACCGAGAATCGAAATTCATGTATAAAAATACAGTAGGCCAAATATGGAAATGGGCGTGAGATCTCGTACTGGTATTTCGAGCTCCACCATTTTGCTCCCATCTCCCTCTTCCCCTCCCTATTTAATACTTTACCCCCACCAATCCTTTTTCCTTACTTTCAAGGGGATTTCTTAAGCAAGAAAAGAGGACCAATCAGAAAGATGGCCTCCTAAATGGCACTGGGCATGTTCCACACGCTACAAGAAACAAAGACTTTTCCGCAGGACATTGTTCGAAAATTTGGTGCAACTGTAAATAATGTCATGAGATTTGTGGAGGTCGTTAAGCTTTTTTTACGGGCTCTCCCAAATTGTTAGGAAACTTGTGTTTTCCCAATGGTGTGCCAAACCTGTTTGTGTTTCCTAATGGTTGCAGAACACGTCAGAAAAGAAGTTTGATGCTCAGCAATTATATAATGGGATTTTTACCCAGCAGACCCTGGAATCTTTTGCAATTACCGCTACGACCTTCGAAACATCCTAATTCCTCTCCCGACCCCGTAAATTTGGTCCGTCTTATCCAACAAACCCTGCCGTCAATTTTAACTATATTTGAGTCAATTACTTGGGTTAGTCATGAGTTAATCTAACCAATTAACCATCCAACGGTTAGGATTAGCCAAAAAAATAGAAAACGAATCCTGCAACGGGAAGAGAGCAAGGAAGCAGCATCCGTGGGGCTCCATCGCCAGGGGTGAGCAGGGAGCTTGGAGGGGACGGTGCAGGGAGCAGCGACGCGGGGGAGGTGACCAGGAAGCTTGGGAGGGGACGGGTGCAAGGGCAGCGACGCAGGGTGCTTGGGAGGGGACGGTGCAGGGGCAGGGTGCAGCGGCGCGCGGGAGGGAGAGGGGGGTGTGCAGCGGCACGCGGGGGGGAGGGGGTGGGGTTGCAGCGGCGCGCGCGGGAGGGGGGGGAGTGCAGCGGCGCGCGGGGGGGAGGGGTGGGCTTGCAGCGGTGCGCGAGCGGGAGTGGGTGGGCTTGCAGCGGCGCGTGCGCGGGGGGTGGAGGGGTGGGGCGGCGGCACGCCGAGGGGGAGGGGGTGGGGTTGCAGTGACGTGCGGGAGGGCGGGGGGGGGGGGGGGTTTGCAGCGGCGCACGGAGGGGGAGGGGAGGGGGAGGTTGCAGCGGTGTGCGGGGGGGCGGGCGGGTTGCAGCGGCGCACAGGGGGTGTGGGTTTGCAGCGGCGCACGGGGGGAGGGGGAGGTTGCAGCGGCGCGGGGGGGGGGGGGGGGGCAGGGGGTAGCAGGGAGCAGCGACGGCGGGTGGGGACACCCTCGGACCTGGGCGGGGCAGGCCATTCGAGCAGAGGAGGGAAGGAGCTGCGCACGGGGCTCGTCGGCGGCGGAGGGGAGAGCCAGGGATGGAGCTCCTCGACGACGCAGGGGGATCAACTCTTCTGGGATGATGGAGTGGCATCAAATGTAAATTTGATAAACAAATTGGACATAATATAAATGAACATAACGGAATTGGGTTAATTTTAACGGGTAAATTAACAGGAGTTAACCACAGGGTCTGTAGGGTAAGAGTTAGCAAGTTTACGGGGTCGGGGGAGGAATTAGGATGTTTCGAAGGTCGTAGCGGTAATTGCAAAAGATTCCAGGGTCTGCCGGGTAAAAATCCCTTATATAATTTGTCATAAGGTTGATCCCCTGATGCGGGCCTGATGTAGCTCGATGAGCTTGGTCTAGTACGTCTCGTTCATCATCCATAATTTGTTGAGGGGAACTCGTGGAAGCCAGACGCTCGAACAACACAATCTTGCAGGATATCCTCATCGAGCTAGTGGGACTAGTCCCCAACTGACTTTCCAAGTTCAACTCCTGAATTGCTCCACTCCAAACCATTTGCCATCACACATTTCTCATGTATGGTCTATGGGAGAAGGCCTTCATCTCCTACATGGGGATGTTACAATTAGGTTTATGGCGAAAGGACCCAAGCTTTTTGTGGATCCGCTGCTCTTACCAAATATGGGACGGCACGACAAACCAGACTCTCTCTCTCTCTCTCTCTCTTCCAAGGCATGGAAGTGGGGCGAAGGCGACTACAACCCTTGGGAGCAGTGGCTTTTCTTCTTGGATCATGGTTAGTGTTATCGATAGGATTGCATATGAGATTATTTATTACAATACTGCTTATGACATGTGGACTTCCATTCAAGCAACATATGGTCAAGACAAAAATTCTAGCCACATGTATCAGACATACTTTGATATGCTCAATATGAAACAAGTCGGGCGTACCTTATCAGAGTTTTTCTCTCTTTTAAAATCATTGTTTGAGCGATATAATGCTCGTGTTCGAAAATGTAAAAGCCCTAGTCAAAAGTTGCATCACTAAAATTTGGTTGTCCTAGTTTTCTTGGTTGGACTCGATCCGAGTTACTCGGCAGCTTGCGATCAGATGATTACAACCGCAACTTTACCTACAATTGAAGAAGCCTATAACAGATTGAGTCGACTTTCTATTCCTGCAGCGATTATTAAAAGCAACGATCAGGGATAACTTTCTGCATCGGTTTCCCCATTTGGACGAGGAGGTGGCTCCTTCAGGAATCGTGGTCAGGGATGCTCTATGCTGGGATGAGGTCACGACACAATACAATGCACCTATTGTCATAAGTTCGGTCACACAGAGGCAGTATGTTACAGCAAACATGGCCATCTGGTTCCTAGTGCGAGAGCCATCAATGGGGGTAATGACCAAACTGTAGAAGTTCCTAGAAGAGATTTCGACAACCTGTTACAACGTCTCAGCAGTCTACAACCCGACGAATCAGGGAGCTCATACTCACCTACTCCTACGGATACTACAATGGTAGCTCACTCAGGTATCCTTACTGCATCCACAAATATAATTATAAAGTCTGATTGTTGATTGAAATAGGTGCATTTACTCACCATTGTGGCGATCCAAACTCACTACATCAATTACGTAGTGTACCTCTTGGTCGGTTTGTAGAAGTCGCGGATGGTTGTTTTTCTTTGATAAAAGGAAAAGGCAATGTTCATTTGACCCCTAACATCAGACTTAAAAATATTTTATTCATCCCAGACTTTCTAGTCAACCTTCTTTCAGTTAGCCAGATATGCAAGGAACTCAACTGTAAAGTTATTTTTAATGCAATTTCATGTGTTTTTCATGATATACTGATATGAGGATGATTGGTCTAACAAAGAGGAGATGAGGAGGAGAGATCAAAGAGAGGAAAAGGAAGAGAACCTGGATGTGTAGGAAGTAGGTCTCATATGGATGGAGATAGCTTGTGGCTCGAAGCTGGAGGAGCTTCAATGGTTGTCATCGCCCGACAGACGGCTGGTCGGAGGCTGAGCACGACAACACAAACACTGTCAGCGTGATCTCACCCGACTCCTCTCAACCGTAGCTCGGCAGAGCTTCGATGTCACTGGCTCTCTCTCTCTCTCCCTCTCTCTCGATGACTAGGGAGAAGAAAAAAATCAATGGAAGATGTAGAAGCCAATGGGGTTAGGGTTCCTTAAATAGGAGACGAAGACTTGGAGCTCACGTAAGGAGGTGGCATCATCGGCGAGGGGTGACATCACCAGCAAACGGTTGGGCAGCAGTCTAACGGCCATGGATTATAAGAGTTGGCAGCGAGTGGAAGAAAAGAGAGAGATGATAGAGATAAAAAAAGAAAAGGAAATTATTATTATTATTTATTAATTAATTGGCATAAATTATTAAGTAATTAAATAAAATTAATAAGTAAATAAAATTAGTAAAAGAATAAATAAATACTTAATTACATAAATAATAATTAATTATCTATTTAAGTAAATAAATGAATAAATACATTTTTATTTGTTTATTTTAATTAATAAAATATTAATGAAGTTTATAAATATATAAGAAATAACCTACATTAAATAAAATAAAATTAAGATACATTTACATTTTATACCAATAGGGTCTCAGAACTTATTTCTTGCATTAACTCCAATTTTAATGTAATCAGTTTCATTTAATAGATAATTCTATAAAATAAACTTTAAAAATGAGTACACCCAATTGAGAGTTCATATGGCAGAGTTATGAGGTCTGGAAGTTTAGGGTCACTACTTCGAGAGCTTGAGATTTATTTGTATTTATTTTAAGTTATATTTTTTAGTTATTTTTAAGAGCATATTAAAAAATAATTAAGCTAAACAGAATTAGAAATACTTAAATAAAAAATCAAGAAGATCTATATATAGTATATATATATACAAAGGGTTCCAAAAGTCAAAACTTACACGTTTTATTCTAATATTTTTTGATATTTTTAATAAATAGTATTAAATATAAAATGAAGTTTAAAATTGAGTTTGATCAATTTAGATTTTTTTTCATAAATAGTTATGTACCTTAGAAGTCGTCTTTTACATCTTTTCGTTCATAAAAATTATTTATTTATATATCAAATAATTTTCAGATATTTTTATAAATTAATATATATTATTATAAACAATTTTATGAAGAAAATATTTTGATTTAAAATGATCTTGGTGATAAATAAAATAGGTGAAATTTATACAATGTGAAAATGTGTTTATGTACATTATACAATTTTCTAATATTTTTATAAATTAAGATCCTTATTTTTCCTTACTTATTTATTTTATCGACCATTTCAATATTGACTTGATCTTGAGGTTAGGATCATTTTGTATATATTTTATATATACATCCTTCTTTTCTTTTATTTTTCTTTTTCTCTTTATTAGTTTATTTTGGATAAAATAATGTTAAATATATAATAATAACAAATGTAGTTAGAATATTAATTAGGAAGAATTAATGAATATTTACATGTATCTTACCAAGGATTTTAGCGAAAATGAAAGAATAAAGATAATGAATCATAAATTCATCAGGGGGGATTAGACGTGACATGAAGGAGGGAGAGACAGAGGACCAACGCCAAGAGGACTCATCGCGGAAAATACAAGCACGTGGACTAATGATAAGGGCCAACACATGAAGATCAGGACAGAGTCATATGATACGGAAGTGCCATGTATGGTTCCCTGAGAAGGGAGGCTACCCACTGGAGCTTTGGAACAACCACCACGCTAGAGCATCATGAGGACCCGTCATGACTGGCAGCCTAGTATCTGAGGTGGAAAAAGCAAAAGAATGGGGGCGTCGATGTTGAAAGAGGTGCAGACATCCCCAACAATGCCGAGGAGGGGGCGATGACGCAGCGGAGCTCAGGAGTCGGGGGGAGCATCTAGCGATGAATCTCGGGAGTCGGGGGAATGCATACCTTTTCATGCGAGAGTTTTAAGGGATTGGGGTTACTATTCGATACTAACCCCTAAACCCTTCCCCATCGGGTATTCGGATACTGCATCTTTTCATTTGAAATTTGTATGCAAAAGTCGATCGATTAATTGCTCATGTAAACAGGTCGACGCAACTATAGGTTGATTTGGACTAGTCCAGTCGGCTACCCCCTCCCCCTCAACTCGATTGGTCGGACCGACTTTTACAATGGTACATATAGTACAAAATAAAGATAACATATGCGAGAAACGACAAATAACCAACTCGATCACTAAATAAATGTATATATTGAAGAATGAAAATTCAAGAGGCATACCTAGGTAGTATACCTCTTAGGTCGATGATCGGTGCTTGACCGCAGTCGCAAGGGGCGGAGGAGATGGCGATGGCTAAGAAGGCAAAGTGGAAAGATGAGAAGACCCATAAGAGATGATGGCCGCTGGGAAGTGATCACCCAAGAAGAGGGTCGACGCTTAGTGAGGGTCGTCGGGGAGGAGGCTCGCCGAGGGTGAGTGGGCGGAGGGAGGAGGATGACCGGTCCCAAGGTTGAAGAAGAGAAAAGGGAGTTTTTATTGTCAAGGAGGGGAAATGAGGTTCTTATTTTGTTTTTGTTTCACAATTACTTGTTGTGGGATTGTATTCACAATTTGGGATGTGACCACAAACCCACTACTCATGGTAGCTACAATGTGCTAGTAATTCACTCATATTCTTATAGTGATGATTTACTCAAATATGAATTAAGGAACAAATACATAATATAGAATTATCTTCAAGTATCTATATTAATGTTCACGAAAGCGGGCTATGCGGCTGCATATGGGGTCGCATATGCATGTGTGGCACCTTCAGTGCACCGCTTTCATGAAGCCCTCAATTATGTGCCCATGGCGCTTATGAAAGTTGTGCGGCCCCATACGCCCTCTATGCCCCCGCTTTGGGTTGAATGTGATTTTTTTATATGTAATTTTATGTCATTTTTTATATGTTATTTTTTTATATGTTGTGTTTTAAGTCACTTATTTCATGTTATTATTCTAAAATGTGTCAAATGTGTGTATGAAATGTGTGTTATAGTATGATTTGTGCCATATTTTTTAATTTGTGCCACATTTTTATAGTATGATTTGTGCCACTTATCAGAATTTGATAATGTGACATAATTTGGATAATATTTTACCCTTATTCCTTGCTTTTTCATGTATGCCAACCAAGCATTCCATGATCATTTAAATTCATCGTCGAAGTACTCATGCTGTAAGATTTGAGTAAACGCATGAGGAAGAAAAAGAATGATATACTAAAAATTTAGTAAACTAATTTAGTCAACTAATAATTATGTTAAATACAATATATTGGTAGAGTTTAGTACTTTTGATGGAGAATCGGTGATAAATATAACGACGAAGATAAATGGCATTATAATTAAACAAAAGGGGCATTTATACAAATATATTCACATACATTGGTATACAAGTTGCAAGAAAAGTTAATCCATTTAATTTATTATTAAGAAGTACATCATATCACTGTATCATGAATTTTAGTAGACATACAGAGTTACAAATGTCAGCTCCATATATTGGAGACAACCTGTTAGAATATTGTCGCTTAGACTTTTCTGTTTTCTTATGTTATTTTAATTAGTACATTACTAATGTTATTTGTGTTAAACTTCGATTTTATTTCAACAACTAAGATTTTTGGTGATTATTGTCTATTATATGTGCTAACTTTTCTATTGAAGTAATGGTATTTGATTGATAACGATTGTTTTAAGCTCTATATGAAAGTCATTTTTATTAGATCATATGTTGGACCACAATTATACATAAATTAAGTTCAGTTGCAGTCACTTTTGTATTTATTTATTTATAATTAAAAATTAGGAAACCATGTATAACAACAAATACCCCGCATATGCCCCCGCATACCGCTTATCGCTATTTAGTGACTAGTCTGAATCCGTAAGCATATCGCTTTCTCGAACCTTGATCTATTCAAAGACCTCTATGTAGGGACAAAGATAGATACATGCATATACATACTTTTAACTGTCATGAATAAATATTCATGATAAACATCATGACAAATAAAATGTGCATGGAGAGCGGCTTTTTTAGATAGTCTCAATGTTATCTCATTTGTTGCAAAATTCCTTTTCTGATCATAGTTATTGCAGCTGATACTCCTAATTACTTTTTAATTAAAATAGCTTATCAAAGAGTGAGTAATTGCAATTCGAAGAAGAAAGATGATATATATTCTCCCATTCATTATTTGATAAATCGAAATTAATAATAATATAATCAAGTAATGCATATAAAATTAAAGTCAATATGTTTTCTTTATTAAATTAAAAATCCATGTAAAATGTAAAAATAAATGAAATATGAAAATAGCGAAGAAGCCCGATCAAATCACACAATTGGTGATGCAAAGAGTATAAAGAACGTGAGTTATAAATCATCACTGAAGCATTCTTGCAAAGGAACTTTCATTAGATAATGATGTCCCTTACAGTACTCGATAATTGATAATAACATGCCTATACTTTGCAGCCATATGAATTCATATTCTCTAGAAATAATTTCAATAGTTAAATATGTACCAAAATCAACTTTTGGCATCATTCCTTCCAAATCAACCACTTCAGAGATGTCAACCAACTTTTGATTTGTCAATTGTTCACAATATTGGTATTTTCCAACTCAATTTAAAAGAAATTTGAACTATCATAAGGTAACTACATGACATCAATGGATAATAGTGAAATTTTTGTGAATGGAGAAGCTTCAAAAATATGAGAAGTGATTTTTCAACATTTTCCCACAAATCGCATATCTTAAGTATTGTGATATTTAATTGTCACAATTGGTCTAGTAATGATTTTATTATGATGAAGCATATAGAGAAATATGTGACCTTCGAGTCAAAATTTGCAAACATGAATTTTCTGTAGAAGGATGACATTACACCTCCCTCAGAAAAGAGAGTCGACTAGATTTATTTAATTTTTTATTCTTTTCGACCGAGATGGGAAGACAAGTCGTGTCTTAATGGTGTATGCAAATTTTCATGGATTTTTGAAAATATGCATCTTGTTAAGGATTTTTTTAAAATAGACATCTTTTTAGTTATTTTTGGATACATGTACCTTGTTAAGGATTTCTAATAACTCGCCTAGAAGGTAGGATTTTTATTGTGTTTGTACAATGTATAAAATATGTAAGTATGACTTTTGAGTAAAATATAACTGGAATGTATACTACACCACCATATACTTAGATTGATTATGTTCTCATAGGTTGAAGAACGAGAATACATAACTCATACTGAGTATAAATTAGGATGAAATATAATATTTGAACAAGGGCCATTTATCATCATATAAGCACAAGAGAGACGAGCTACACAGAATTTGACAATCAATGGGTAGTGGACTCGTGCCCTACGTCGTTGGAGACTATTACCAATGGGTAGTGGACTTGGGATGTTATAGTCACTTGCTACGTGTATGTTGAGTGCCATGTACTATTTCCATAACCGTCGGAGTTGTGTCCTATGCGGGGAGATTGTACCTTGTCAAGTTGGCTTTTTTCCATTGTGGATGGGGTTGCCCTTATAGTTTCTTTTTGTGCACTTTATTCACACTTTCTTTGTATAGTTGTTTTGTATTTATTGAGCAACTGCTCATAATGTAATCATTTACTGGATCTAATAAGTGTCCCAGAGCAATCGTAGAAATGAGAAGCTTGTGGTTCGGACTGTTCTTTTAGTAGGTGTATTGTCATGGTGTGTACACTTATTCTTGTACATTTAAAGTCTCACTTCCTACTTACTTTCCTACTAGCTCATGTACTTTTTGAGAGAGAGCACATATATGTATGAACTTTTGGGAATGCATGTATTTGTCTGTGTATGTGTAGACATGGAGCTTTGTATGAATATAATGCAAATGGAAGCGGGTGTAGTTCTCTTTCTTTTGCATTTCTCTGTGGTTTTATTTCAAATGTGGAACCTATGTACATGGAATGTTTCACTGGGTATCTAGATCCTTGATAGTGTCACAGATGGGTATCAGAGCAGCGGTACTCCAATCCCTTTCGCATACATAATTCCTTAGTGGTACTAGAAATACATGGTAGTGTTTGGAGTTGTCTAACTCAATACGAGTTTGAGGAGAATAGCATAAATTTTGTATCAATGTTCATGTATCTCTAATAAAGTGGAAATAAATATTGATGGTATAGGTAGTTCACAGCAACCAGTAGTGCTATAAGGCGATGGAGTAAACGCTCCAACGGCAGGATGACTCCTTGCACCATACTTCTCGTGAGAAGGAGAATAACATACACCGATCACTATCTCTATAGCTAAAAGGGACAGTGGATTTGGATGCTTTGCAGAAGTATTAGCGCAACTACCTTGCTTACCAAAGGGCTTAGGTCAGGGGCGGACCCAAGTATAAGTAATGGGGGGCACATGCCCCCCCTAAAGTTTGGTAACTTATTATATTCACATTATCTTTCATTCTTTAAAATCAATATCCAGCCATTGTGCCCCCCGTCCCCATTGAAGTTGTCGAGTTCGTGTCCTCCATCTCTTGTCACCTCTCTTTTCTCGCATTCCCTCTAACAACCAACCCAAGTCGTGGCGCCTCCCCTCCTCATGGTGTTGGCTCCTTGCCCGACGACATTCTCGGGCCTCGACTCCCTTGCACAACGGTAGTTTGTTCCCACCCTCCATCCCTCGAGTAATGTTCCCTCCTATCTCGCATTCCCTCTAGACATACAACCCAAGTTGATGCGCCTCCCTCCCCATAGTGCCGACTCCTAGCTCAGCAGTATCCCCGACCATCTTGCATAGCGGCATCACGTATATATACATAGGTGTGTCGTATGTCCCTACTTGGGATGCAAATAAATGGATACATATACCGATATAGGTATTGCCGAATTCCTATCCGTTTTTAAATAAGAATATGGATGCAAATATGAATATTGACATATATTAAAACTATATTACCGTATACTTAAAAATGGATACGGATATAAAACAGATATTGACTGCATATGAGTAATGTTATAAATACTCTATAGATTGACTTAAATATGCATGAATTGACTAAAAATATATGATAAAAATGTAATAATTTTCTTATATCATAAAAATATACCAAATATTGTGAAAGAAGGTAAAAAAATTATGTTATATATGGTTAAAAATAATTCTACAACTAAATTTATATATAAAAATGGATAAAAGGATACTAATACGGATGTTTGCAGATATCAAAACGATATCCATATCCATATCCAATTTGAAACGGATATGGATACGGATGTCGGAGTCTATAAATCGGACACAGTGATGGATCTGATACGGATATATGTATCTGTTTGCATCCTACTCCCTGCTAGATACATTGAAAGAGTGATATTCGAATGTGAGATGAATGGTTAATGATGCTTTACTCGCATATATTGAAAATGAGATATTCAATTCTATTGCTGGTGATAATATTATAAATTATTTTCAAGCTATAAGAATTAGACGTGGTCAACTTTAAACACATGAGTGTATTTTTTAAAATTGTTTTATAAGTAAAACAACTGTTACTCACACGCACGCGCGCGCGCACACACACACACATATGCATATGGATGCTTATACTAATTTTTTATATCGTAATCTTACTTATTGTTACTATTGTTCGTTATTGTGCCCCCCTCATACTGTAATCCTGGGTCCGCCACTGGCTTAGGTACCACATTTTTTGGCACAAATAAGCCAGATGATGATTATCTAAGGATGGACCATGTATCCAAGGTTCTTAGGATGATTCATGTGCCAGTGGATACATGGATGTCATTCGCAGAGTATTTGATGGTTGGCTATGATGAGTGATGGTGATATGCCACAAGGGAGCACTCGATCGAGTCTATCGCCTAGGAGGTGTTTGTAGACAAGTTTCACGGTGAGTTCTACCCAGAACACTAGGTAGAGGACCAAAGGAGGTAGTTTTTTGAGTTGATGCAGAAATAGATGATAGTATAGAGTACTAGATCTGTTACACATAGTTACCTCACCATTCTCCTGCCACCCCAGCCAACCTTAAAAGAACTTGTAGAAGTTCAGTTGTGGCATACCATGGATCTCACCTCCTTCAAGGTGGTTACAGATAAGATGATCAAGATGGAGAATACATAGAGCTGACTGCAGAGAGGCCATCCATAGTTATCGCCTCCCCAACCTAGTAGAGCAACATGTCAGGGTTTCTCTCATTTCCGTAGAGAGCATCACTAGCACACGATAGCGATGGCACTACCTATCACCGATTGTACTTCATCTCCTATATTGAGGAAATCATTAGTTAGAAAGTCATACTCATCTTCACTTTATATTAGAGATGGCACAACATAATCTTAACATAAAAGTATCTACACCCTTATGTTTTATGATTACTCATATTTAGATTGCCTTTTGACCTCACAAGAAGTGTGAGGTCCCTGAGATTGAGATTTGACTAGGTGTTGATAATGTATCCATGGTAGAATAAATCTATTGCACAATAGATTTGAGAACAACATAACCAACAAATCAAGAAAGTACACTACACATGATGTTACCATGCAAACCCAACCGAGTGAAAACCACAACCTGAGTCTCATGACTAGGGATTTTTTGTTAGCCAAGCCAACCAACGGTTTTACTATAGCATGAGATATTTATGTGGATATTTCAACCATTTACAAAGCCTCATGCTTTACATTTTCAGAGTAAATGTCATGGTCAACACTACAGATCTAACAATACAACAATGTCAAGGGTGGACAAGCTCCAATTATTTTGTGACTTCCTTAGATATAGTTTACTCCACATATCTAAGAACAACCTGCAAACTTTCCAATCTAACATCAAAAGTTCATGCAAAGAAGGCTTGTGGAAGGAATATGGACATAATGTTCACAATATGTTTCTCAGCAATATCACAAATAATTATCAACGAATAAGCACTACGATATCTCAATATTCAAAGATAATTGTGGATAATGTTGGAATATAGAAAAAGCAACTATATCTCAAATAAACACATATGAATAATAAATATATATCAAAGAATAATAACACTGAAGCTATAACATGTTAAGAATTTTCTGGCCGTTGTCAGAATAAAGAATTTTTTTGTCGTCATCAGAATAACTAGAAAACTTACAGGTTATCGAATGATGCTTGATGAAAGCTTTTCTTAAAGTAATAATCTTTAGAACTATTCTCTTAGAAATATCAAAGAACTTGAAGAATCAAAGAGAGAAGAAGATAATGTCACTCAAAGAATAATTTTTCTTTACTTGTAGAAAAAGAATGAATTATATTTCCAACATGGCATATGGAGTCCCATGTATATTGTTCAAAAATATATGATCGTTGGAAACAAAATAAGCAAGAAATCAATAAGATTTTGTACTAATGATCAATCAAGCAAACTGGGATGATTAATAATTTCAAGTTGATTGATCATTATGATAAGGTAATAGATCATTTTATGGCTAATTATGATAAGGTAATAGATCATTTTATGGCTATTAGAGTATTGTATACAAAATATGAGTGATCATGCATGCAAGATGGTCAATCAATCCTAGTCCATCATGTCTAGTCGATCAGTGAAGTAGAGTGGTCGATCATGTCCAGTCAATTAGTGAAGGAGATCGGTTGATCAATTATGAGCTCTTTGACTTGTTCTGATTTGAAATTTTCCAAGGGTATAGATTAAAGTTACAACTTTTTCAAATACAATGTAATATGCAACATTACAACTTTGATCCAATAAATAAGCTTTGAACTTTTGCAATATGACAATTTGTAGTCTGTATTTCACTTCGTAATTACTATCTTCGTTGAAATATCATGTAGTCAAGCATACAAGCTAATGATTGCAAAGCGTATGTGTGGCATCGTTCGTCCTCCTCACCTGCACGACATGAGAAGCAACGTCCTCGACTGCAGCATGTGCGCGTTGGGTTGATATTGTCCGTAGTGTCCTGTAGTGTTGAGTTGAGTATCTTTCTGTTTGTCCAAGCTGAGCATTGCATGCTCCAGCTTGAGGGGGAGTGTTGGAGTATAAGTTGTATGCGCCTATTGTGTTGTAGCAAGGTAAATGGATCCTGGAGAAGATCCATTTACCCCATCCAGTATTTAGTCCCACATGGACCAGTGGTGGGACTTGGAGGCTCTGGGAAGGCTATATAAGGAGCCCCAGACCTCCTGTACTCATTGAGAAAAAGCAATGCATAGCATGCCCCTTTGAGGGCTTCTCCCGTGGTTTCATCCCGCTCCTCACGGAGTAGGGTTCCACGTTATAATCCCGATGTTCTTATTTGTTCTTTATCTTTTTCCATGTTCGCTTCCGCATATTTATTTTATAACATGGTATCAGAGCGGGTTTGATTCTCGGAATTTTAAGTTTTTCTATTCGAGATTGGATTATTTTTTCGTGAAGGTCCAAGATATTTTCGTTATATTAGGTGGTTCCAGTCTGGAACCCTAGATCTGGCGGCTAAGGCCATCCAATGCCGTGGTTCCTCCAGGCTGAAGCCCTGTGGTGTCGTGCATCCCAACCCAACTGTGCACCAGACCACGAAGTTCCTTCATGGTGCCCGGCGATTTCTTCATGGTGCCTATTTCTCCAAGTTGCAGGTGCCAGCCCTAGCAGTTCTCGAATCTCTTGCGCTATCTCCATGCGCCTTCTCCCAGGAGGCAGGCGGCACCTCCCTGAAACCGTGACCCCCCAGGCTCCCTCGCGCGTCGCCCTTTCCCACCCTCGCGGCAGCGCGAGCTCGCGGGCCCCTCTTGTGCGTGCAAACCCATCCCAGGTCGCGGCCCGCAACCCCCCCTCGCAACATCAGATTCAGGCAGCTCCCCTCCTCGGCAGGCAGCGATATATCGGGACCCGACCCCCCCCCCCTGCGCGGTTGTTCTCCAGGCGCGCACTCCAGGCGCCCTCGTCCCCCCTCCTCCCAGGCGGCTCCTTCCAGTCGTGCGCGCCCTCCTCCCAGTGGCAGCAAAGCCCCCAGGCGTGGCGCAACCCCCAGGTCGATGGCGCAACTCCTCTCCCATCGCGCGAGCTTGCGTCTTCCAGGCGGCGTGCCCTTGCCGCAGGTGCAGAAGATCCCCCAAGGGGGCGGCGACATCGCAAGAAAAATGGGTTCCATCGGGTAACCCTAAAAGAGGGGGTTTCCAAAATGGAACCTCAACGTCAGAAAAAACGTGGGCCGAGATGTTCGGTCAAAATTTAAAAAAAATGCGTTGTACATTTCGTTGGGCCCGAAATTTGAGCCGGAAGTTGCTAAAAAAAAGAGGAGAAGAGTTTGTAAAAAAAAGGAGAGAGGGGAAGAAAAACAAATAAAAAAGGGAGGGGTGTATGGTTGTTTTCAAAAAAAAGGGAAAGAGAAAAGGTATGTTTAGGCCCAAATGGGCCAAGGTTCACGTAAAAAAAATAGGGAAGGAGTAGGAGGAGGTTGCAAGTTTTTTTAAAAAAAAAAATCAAAAAAAAGGCACGTACATCTAGAAAAAGCCGTACGTAAATTCAAAAAAAGTGCAAAGCCGAAAAAAAGGAAAAAAAAGAGTTGAACGGCTTATGAAAAAAATGTGATGGCTTAAAAAAAATGAAAAGCCGTGAGAAATTTTTTGGATGTTTTCACCCCCTATTTATCTTGTTTTCTCCCAACTTTGTCGATGTTCATGTTCCGACAAGTATGAGAGAAAGGGGGAGTATATATATAGAGTCACAGGTCTAGACCCAGATTCAGATATCAGTCTCCAGACCAGCCAGATGATCAGACTCTACCGTTCAGTTTCAGACTCAACGATCAGTGTTCCGAGTCCAAGTTCGAGGCACTCCATGATGAGAGGCCCAGTTTCGAGATCTCTAGAGAGAATCTCCACTTTCAGACACGCACGAGTGAGCGGTCATTTCCAGATGAGCATATATTGCCATCATTGTCAGAGGTCTCCATCATTCTTCTAGTTGTCTAGCCAGAGTTTTCATGTGAGCCATAGGGACTCCAGAGTAGAGGACCATTCCTTATGCCATATGTTGGCAAGGGTTTTCATGTGGTATCATAGGTACACCAGAGCAGTGCACCATTCTCTGAGCCAGATGGGAGAGACCCAGTTCTCCGACGAGGAGACTTCAGGCGCAAGTTCAGATTCGATGGTCAGATTCCGAGTCTTCAGTTGTTTCACACTCCAGCCCGTTCGTCCTCCTCACCTGCACGACATGAGAAGCAACGTCCTCGACTGCAGCATGTGCACGTTGGGTTGATATTGTCCGTAGTGTCCTATAGTGTTGAGTTGAGTATCTTTCTGTTTGTCCAAGCTGAGCATTGCATGCTCCAGCTTGAGGGGGAGTGTTGGAGTATAAGTTGTATGCGCCTATTGTGTTGTAGCAGGGTAAATGGATCCTGGAGAAGATCCATTTACCCCATCCAGTGTTTAGTCCCACATGGACCAGTGGTGGGACTTGGAGGCTCTGGGAAGGCTATATTAGGAGCCCCAGACCTCCTGTACTCATTGAGAAAAAGCAATGCATAGCATGCCCCTTTGAGGGCTTCTCCCGTGGTTTTATCCCGCTCCTCACGGAGTAGGGTTCCACGTTAAAATCCCGATGTTCTTATTTGTTCTTTATCTTTTTCCATGTTCGCTTCCGCATATTTATTTTATAATAATCTTATTATGAGATTTTTCTAACAAAGTTATATGCCTTTACTATATTGAATCATTGATCAAGCATCTAGTATCGTAACGATCGAGCTTAGGTTCTCGAATCGTAGTCAAGGAAAATTAATCATAACAGCTTGTTAGATCAAGCCCAATTGAACCCACTCTCAATATTTGTAAGCTTTAGATATAGGGCTTTCTTTTGGAATGTTGCAATTGCCATTAAAGTTGACATTGTACATGTAATTAATGACATATCAACTAATATTCAGTTCTATGCGCCACTATGGATTACTAAACCATTATCATTTTCGTCGAAGTGTAAAAAGATAGTTTGGAAATTAATATGTTTGTTAAAAATCAAGAAACAAATATTTTAGACGCACAAAACAAATCTTCCAATTGTTTATCAGTCTATTCAGCAAAACGACATTAAAAGGTTTGGGAGATCACAGTTTAAAGAATTTAGAAAGGAGAAAAATATATTTGAATACCGGTGTCTAGTATTCCAACAAGGAAACCTTGTGAACAACAATTCATTTGAACTCCGTGTCATCGTTGCATGCCCATTGTAAATTTGAACGCAGAGACATAGATGGAGTTTTTGAACATCATTGTTATGCATATCTTTCTTATACCGTGTATTTAGACGAGAATTGTTTCTCACGAGGTCATTTTGATAATTTTGAAGAAAAATCAAGGTAAAGTATATGACATAAATGGATATGATTGAATTTGAAAAAAAAATGATAATTAAGAACGGAGAAGAAATAAACTCTCCAATATGTGAAAATACACAATATATGCTATTTCTCTCACCTTTAGGGTGCGTTCGGTTCGGGAATAAGCAGGAATAAGGATGGGGAATAAGGAGAATAAGGGTCTATTTTTTGTTCGGCTGGAGGATAGGAATAAGAAGAATAGGTGAAATAAAGGTAGGTAAGGTGAGATAAAGATAGGAATAAGAGTGAAATAAGATGGAATAATGAGGAATAGTCGTACCACTGGGAACCGTGTCGGGAGGAGAATTGACCCCTTATTCTAGGATCTATTCCCCAACCAAACAGGGCCTTAGTGTGCAATCAATCCCCTCCATTTAACCATCAAACAAGGGTAAATTACAAAAAAGAGCCATAATTATGCATCAATTTCCAATTAAAGATCTCATTTCCTGAATGTAACAAAGAGAGACCTGATCTTGTTATTTTGTTCCAAATACATGTCTTTGTAAGCTTCCATGACCCTTATATGTGGACTTAAAACCTTGAAATTGAAAATTCGAATTGCTCTTTATTACATTTGCAAAATGGAGCCTCAATTTGAGAATTGATGTATAGTTGGGGCCTCTTTTGGATTTTACCCATCAAATACATATCCTTACTCTGTGGCCTCCATTGCTCTCCTCTGCCTTCAACCTCCCATCGAACCACATCCTCCCCCCTCCTCCTGCAGCTCCCCCATGGCGGGCTCCCAGCTCCTCTCCTCAAAACCCAACTCCTTCCTTTCCACAATTCCCCCGTCCATCCGTAAGTACTCTCTGCGGAAGATACCTGCTCTCATCTCCGCGGTGGCAAAAGGAACAGAGGAGCATGACGCACAGAATGCAAAAGGAGGTGCCACCAATCTCACGGCAGTGCTTTCAAGGAGGGTAGCAGTGGTGATAGGAGCCATGGGTGTTGCGGTCGCGACGCAGACCAGGGCTGGTGTAGTAAGAGCAGAGGAGGAGGGGAACGGGTGGTGGCTCACTGGCCCGCTTCCTGTTCCCACTGTTGAGAACAGTAATTGCTTCCTTCCCCTCAAGCTGTGCAGTTTAATAGTAGTTTTGTAGTATATATTTATATGGAAAATTCGTTCAAATTATAACACAAATTTCTCTTCGAATCGCTTGACAGATAATTCTGATTCCGAGTTCTGGAATGAGCATTTGTTCACCCACCGCGATATTTTCATTTCATGAAAAGAGACAGTTAGGCCTTAGATGCTGCATATATCGTAAGGCAGAAGAAATAATTATAGTATGAATTCAAGAGTCTTTTATGCTATCTTGGAAGTTTTAATGGAGTGATTCGTGATAAACACAAATAGGTTTTAAAAAAGAAAGTCAGACGTTTATTCCTAAGAATGTGATCCACAAAGTTAGGGGACACATTTGAAGGACCTGAGCTGTAGTTCAGGTCATGTTGTTTGTGTAAAATTCGAAAAGGATGTTCGCAGCTGCCACATTTCTGTTCGTTAACATGCTCTTTGATTGGTTACATTTCAGAAGAACTCGCGAACAAGGAGACCGGAACCAGATCATTCGTCCAGAATGGGATCTATATGGCGAACATCGGTGCAGATGGAAGCCAATACAGGCTAAGGCAGTACGCCTTCGACCTGATGACTCTGGGGGACTTGATGGGCCAGGATGCATGGAGCTACATGAGGAGGTACCTCCGTCTTAAATCGACATTCATGTACTTCGATTTCGACAAGATCATCTCTGCCGCACCGGTCGACCAGAAGCAGCCTCTTACCGACCTCGCAAACAGGCTGTTCGACAGCCTCGAGAAGGTTGCTTCTTTCTCCTTCATGTTTCTCTGGAGCACCCTGTTAAGTATCTCACCCAGTTTGCTGTGTTCTGATATGTATAGCTCGAAGATGCTATCAAGATACGCAACGATCCTTTGATCGAATCTTGCTATGCGTCGACAACTCCGATTCTGCAGGAAGTGAGGACAAGAATGGCATGAGGAATTGAAATTCTGATGTGTGATTAAGGATGGCTGCAACAAGTTTCTGCAACAGTCTTATAAGCAGCTCGAACACACCACAGAAAAGCATGGGAATTGCATCTTTGAGTCTCCAATTGCTGCAACGATTCTCCCAAACGCATCTGATTCCATGTTTAGACTTTTTCAATGTGAAAAGTGGGTTTTCTTCTGTAATTAGTTTAAAGGAATTTAAAAGGATGCAAATGCTTCTGCCCAATTGATCCAGAATCTGTCTTCCTGCACATAGAATTCGCTGAGATAGACATGGCATGGTTATCATATACTGCAGGTCGTATTTCAATTGGGAGAGTGATCAAGAAAATAAATATATATCATCGGATTCGCGTTGGGTAAGCAATGAAAGTACAGAGTATTTTGGGAAAAGAAAAGAATCCGCATTCTGCAAGTATGTAAATGTAATATGTGCCTGAGTTATTTAACAAGATAGCATTGAACTCAAATAATTCAGTCACATTTTGGGTTGCTACTGCTTGATCTAACTGATTGATCTACAAAGTATCTTTTCTCTTCGAAGATAAGTTTGAACAAATTCTTCGCCTTTCTTGAGATTATGTAATTGATCGGTGTAAGGATGTAGAGTATGATTGCACCAAGGATTGCCTTACGTAGAAAAAGAAATCAAACAATCATTAAGAATCGAGACACAAGATTTACGTGGAAATCCTCCGGATCGGAAGGAAAAACCACGGGGTAAACGATCCCAGTTGCTAACAGCAACCAGGGCCTTTCTCTCATTTGTTTTTCTATCCACTTGAAGCCAAATGTGGGGTGAGTTACATAAAAGTTTCTAAGTGGTAAATGGATCCTCATCCATGGTCCATTTACCCATATACAAGCAACTCAACACTCCCCCTCAAGTTGGGCATAGAGATTGTACATACCCAACTTGCTCACATTCTTCTCAAAGCTAGTCGTGGGAAGTCCCTTGGTGAAGACATCAGCCACTTGATTTTCAGTTTTTATGTATGGCAGAATAAGCTCCTTAGAGTCAATTCTTTCTCTGATAAAATGACGATCGATCTCCACATGTTTGGTTCTATCATGTAGGACAGGATTGTTGGATAAATTTGTAACGGTATTATTGTCATAGAATAATTTCATAAGCAGCTCGAAAATTATTCCAATGTCTTTCAAAATAGTCTTGACCCATATCATCTCAACAACACCCATGGCAATATCTCTGTATTAAGCTTCAACAATGGACCTAGCACAAACTGATTGTCGTTTGCCCCTCCAAATCATCAAGTTACTGATGAACGTGAAATTCGCCTCTTTAATAATGTGAAATTATCGTTCATTTGTCGTAGTATAGGAGGCAAATTCGGTTCAGCAAAAACCACAAGCCTTTGAATGTTGTGGAGTATTTATACTTGGCAAGTCTACCAAGGTCGAACGCAAGGACACAACTACTTAATCATTTTATTGATTTTTGATCAATGAAGCTCAAGCGTGAAATAATCTCAAGTTCATGTCTGTAAGATGCACTATACTAACTATAATGCAATGCCATGATGTATGCAATTTTCAGTTGGTTTTTATGCAGTTATAAGAGGATGCATGAAAATAATGCAAGAGAATTTATATGCAGACTAAAGATTACAAATATACCCTAAAAATTATGAGCATCATATCAGAAATAGAAATCAGGGTCGTATTAATCCTATCAGTAAAACGGTCATCCAAATCAGAGCAAGCACAAAGAGAGCAGGGTCTCAATTATCACATGAAAAATAACTTCATTTAAAACAGTGGTAAATGAGAAGCTTAAAATGCTAAGATATAGAGGACAAAACAAGGATCAAAACGACACTAAAATCGTGCAATTTGGACATACGATGCTCAAGTTATGAAGAAAACAATGCAGGGGCATAATTGTTATAAAAATGCAAGAAAATAAAGGATAAATATTACATTTAGGTCCCTGGAGGAACCTAAATGTAAATAAAGAAAACCGCCTGGGCCCAAGTGGAATTTCTCCAATGCGCGGGGGCCTTTGTGTAAATATGGAAATCCGGTAGGGCTTTGTTGTAAATTGTCTAGGTGTGCACATGAGGCACACGCGCCTGGATCCATTTGTAGTTCCTGAGAAGTTCGGGGCGGCCTCTGCAAATAACTTCGCCCTGCACGCGCTTGGCACGCGCAAGGGCTAGGCTCGGGGCACAGCATAAGCTCAGGCTGACGTGGCGTAAGATGGTGGCTAGGATCTTGGCTCGGGCCATCTGAGCCTGTAGGTTTAGCATGGAGGCTCGGGTGGCTGACGTGGCTCGCTACAGGCCGATGGATGGCCACCGCAAGGGCACCATCCAACGGCGCATGTACTTCGTGCTCCACCGTAGACCCATCGGAAGAGGTTGCACTCCGGCGAGATGTAAGAAGCTCCACCAAGCTCTAGAGGGAGGTCTGAAGGTCGAGGAGGTTGGCAGATACCCTGGCGAAGCTCGTGGGGGCAAGGTGAAGGTCCGTAGAATTCCGGGGTGGCGAGGCGGAGTTTAGTCGTCGGAGTAGAAGCTTGAGATCGGAGACGACGCATGAGCTCCGATCATTGATGGTACATGTAATGTTAAGCATAGCCGAAGCATGTATATCGTGTGTGCGAGTAAGGTGAGGTGAGTGGGAGGCCAGGGAGGCGACGAGAGCGGTGGCCCAGAGCGTTCTTCTCCGGTGAGATGGAGAAGAAGGGGGTCAGAGCATGGGGGTGGTCCTGGAGAAGAGGATGGTGGTCGGCGAGGATGTTTGATGGGTGGTGAAAGTCGTAGGGTGGCCAATGGTCGATGAAAATGGCGGGATACGTCTAGGAAATTAGGAGAAACTGGAAGAAAACAATAAACGAGTACATGGACGGAACCAGGCGATCGGTGAAGGGAAAGACTTGGGATGAGCTTTATTCGAAGCTCGATTCGTCGCCCGGCGTGCTCAGCCTAGGGCACGGAGCTCGAGCGGGGCGAAGCCACCGCAGCACAACCATGGCGGTTGTGGGTCGACATCGAGGGAATTTTCCATTTTCGCCAGCCAATTCCGCCTCCTCCTGTCACGAGGAGGGGAAGGCGGCTAGGGAGAAAGCCTCTAAATGGTGGACCGGGGGAGACAGAGGGCGGAGGTCGGATTTTATAGGAGGGGTGGTCGGGGGTTATGTGATGGAGAGGCGTTTTGACGTGGAGGTTTAATGGCATGGCAGTGATGGAAAGGGTGTTATGGTGGTCGCACGAGGATGGTGGAAGAACGGGGAAGGCATTGGTGGCGTTACGACGAGGAGGGAAGGTCAGAGGAGCCTTCCAAAAATGGAAGGGGCGATGGTTTGTCTAGGAGAAACGGTAGAGGTAGGGGGTTATGGAGGAGGAAGACGACCTCCCGACCGTTGGATCCCGTGATCCAACGGCTGGGATGGTAGAGCGGCGGAGGGCTGTGATCAGATCCTTAGGATATGATCGTGTGGTGGAGGGATGGGCGCCCAAGAGCGGCCCATATTGAGAGGTAGGATAGATCGAATGGTCGGGAATGATTGGGCGACGTGGAGGGATGGGAGACGCAGGATGCGAAGAGGTTTGAATGGCTGAGATGAGGACGGGAGTGGATAGAGGAGATTAGATCTGGCGCTAGATCCAAGGGTTGTGGGTAGGCGAGGAGCGAACGATTAAGATGAAGGCAGGATGGAGAAGATCGGATGGTCAGGAAGAGCGTCGGGTGGCGGAAGGGGAGGCGGGCCATGTGGGCGGCCCAGAGGGCGCCATGTGGCCCAATCAGAAAATTCAGAATTGTAAATACAAAGATAAATATGGAATAAATAGTTAGAGCGTAATAGGAAAAAGTCAAAACAAGAAAGTTGCTCATCTCGACGGGATCTACAAGTTTCACGTTGGACAAAAACCAAAAGAGGTCATTTGTACAAAAAGTATTTATGGGGGTATTTTTAAGGGGGGTAAAAACACTGATTTTTATCTTTGATTTGTTTTGTATTTTTTTAGTCTTTTTAAAGGTCAGAGATTTATGGATAATTACTCTACCTAATTTTTAGGGGTTTTTGATGATAAAGTAAATACAAGAAAAATAAGGAAGATTAAATACAAATAATTAAGGGTTAATTATACACAATATGATACAGGATAATAATAAAGAGTTGATGATGATTTTATTGGATTATTTAGGACAGGGGTTTTAATTTGCGGCTTTTAGCATGATGAATACGAGATTCATCAGTTACCACCTAGAAATAAGCCCAGTTGTAGATCTCCTTGTATCAGTACATCCAGCCCAATCCTCATCTGTGTATCATTCGATTTCAATTTTTGCATCCTTGGTAAAGATAAGTCCTTTTTCAGGGTCCTTTTTCACGTAACAGAGGATACGCTCTACCGCCTTCATGTTAATATCAGTCAGTGCATGTATGAATTGACTCACCACATTGATAGCAAAAGTAATATAGGGTCTGGTAAGAGTAAGATAAATCAACTTACACGCAATTCTCCGGTACCAAATCTTGAAGCTTTCATCAAGTTGCTTTCCATCTTTGATGCTCAACTTATGATTCATCTCAATTGGCTCAGGGGCAGATTTACACCCAACTTACCAATCTCCTTCAACAGATCTAAAGCATATTTTCTTTGACAAAGAACAAAACCTTCATTCGACCTTGCCAATTCAATACCCAGAAAATATTTTAGGTTTCCAAGATCCTTTAAGTCAAAACTGTAGCGAGCTCTCTTTTTAGATAAGCTATCTCCACTTCATCATCTCCTGTGATAATCATGTCATCAACATAAACAAGAAGAAGAGCCGTTCTATTTTCACTCCTCTTGACAAAGAGAGTGTGATCACATTGCCTTGATGATAGCTCGATCTAATCATCACCACTCTAAGCTTCTCGAACCAGGCTCTAGGAGACTGTTTCAGTCCATATAATCAGTATATATAATGCTTTCTTCAATTTACAACATTTTCCTATCTCCTCTTGGCCAGGTGGTAAGTGCATATAAACACCTTCCAAGATATCTCCATTCAAGAAGGCATTCTTAACATTCATTTGATGAAGCTTCCATTTCTTGATAACGATAAGAGAAAGCACAATCCGTACTGTATTCATTTTTGCGACAAGAGCAAAAGTCTCTAGGTTTTCAATGCCATATTTTTGACGAAAACCCCTTACAACAAGCATGGCCTTGTATCTTTCTATTTAACCATTTGGTTTGGATTTTATGGTATAGATCCACTTTGAACCAACCAAATGCACACCATCTGGAATATCTACAATGTCCCATGTACAGTTTCCTTCAAGGGCCTCCATCTCCTCATGCGTAGCATGAACCCATCTAGGATCTGAATCAGCTTCATCAATATTCTTGAGAATCACATAGGAGAAAAGTGAATAAATAAAGCATTTATAATTTTTGCTAAGTTTAGATTAACCAACATATCTGTCAATTGGATATCTTGTACATTCAGCAATTTTTGAAAGAGCTTTATCTCCCTTCATCCTCGTCTCTGTGCAATCGAGTCTTCTTCAAAAATGATCGACTCATCTTCACATGCATCTTTGTTGTTTCATTAATCGCCTCTTCCTGAACACTTTCAAGATTAGAGCCTGAATCGCCAATGATAGTGGATGAACTTTGATCTTGTATAGATTCAACATGGTTGGGGTTGGTCTCTCTTTGCAAGGTTTGCGCTATATTTTCTTGCTAATAATTCTTTCTATAAGTTTTTTCATGCCAATGAGGAGAACGAGACTTCCACCCCTCTATTTTTGCATCAATTTGGTTGAAGTTACCCATAAAACTTATAGAGTCACCACACACATCCAGGATAAGAATATCTTGAACATTTTCTTCACTATTACTTCCATTCTCCCTCTGAAGGGAATGCTCAGGAAAGTAAGATTCATGTTCAATAAAGGTGACATCTTTAGTCACATACATTTTCCATCTTTAGGATGAAAGCATTTTTACCCTTTCTGAGTAGGAGAATGTCCCAAAAAATATCTTTGATTGTACATGGATCAAGCTTCTTTGCATCAGGTGCGGAATTATGGAAATAACAAATACAACCAAAAGTCTTGGGAGGAAGCGCAAATGACTTGCTCTCAGGTTGAATTATAGAAAAAGAGGATGCCATGTTCAACATTATTGAGGGCATCTTGTTTATAAGCATGGCACTTGTGAGAACAACTTCTCCCCAGAATATTTTGGGGAGACTTCTTTGAAATAATAGTGCCCTACTAACTTCAAGTAGGTGTCTGTTCTTTCACTCTGCTACGTCGTTCTATTGCGGAGTATAGCTAGAAGAAGTCTCGTGAATAGTTCCTTTAGCAATAAATAATTCTTGCAGTTCCTTAGATAAATATTCACGAGCATTATCAAATCGAAAATACGTTATCATTTTCCGATACTGCGTCTCAATAAGGTAACTTTTTCACAATACTAGCAACTTCTCTACGATCACGAAGTAAATAAACAAATGTGCTTCTAGAGTAATCATCAATAAATGTAATGAAGTACTTATAGCCATTAAGAGTAATAAAATTGGAGGGACCCCAAATATCAGAGTGAATCAGCTCAAAAATTTCACTTGTTTTACTCTCAGAAACATGATAAGTTGCCCAAGTTTGCTTTGCCTTTCAGTAAACATGACATACTATGTCCGTAGAATTCAATTTTTTGAATAATACAAGAAACAATCCTTTAAGATAACCAAATGGAAGATGGCCGAGACGTTCATGCCATTGCAAGGCCAAGCAAATGCAATCCTTCGTGTTTTTCTTTCCATGAATTACAGTTGTTACGTCTTCTGCCACTTTAATGGGTAGATGATACAAACCTTCAGAAACAACGCCAATCTCAATTCTCTTCCCTGTTACAAAGTCTTGCAATATACAACAATCAGAAGAAAAAACTATTTCACAGTTTAGTTTTTTTGTTATCTTGCTAATAGAAAGGAGATTTAGAGGCATATCAGGAACATGAAGCACATTGTGGAGAGAAAGTTTGTCAATGAGGGATACACATCCTTTTCCTGACACTACAACATGATCTAACATGAGGGATACCAAAATTCCAAACATCACTGATCTACTAGGAGGGATAGACCTGTAAGAAGTAAACTGTGCTCGATTGCCACACATATGATGATATGCTCCAGAGTCCATGATCTAATCAGATAAATATGAACTACTACTACTGGTAAGTGCAACAGTAATACCGGACGAACTCGAAGAGAATTTGGCAGCATGTGTGATATCTGAAGATCCTGCACTCAAAGTGGTAGTAGTCATCATCTCTCTCAGTTAGGAAACAATATCATCAAAACGTGCATCATGAACGGGAGCAGGGGTAGTAGGCTCGGTCTGCTCTGCAATATGGGAAGACGTAGGATACCCATGCTTCTGATAGCATGTCTCCTTAGAATGATCGGGACGGTGGCAATGTGAACATGGACCACGCTGACATCCTCCTCCTCGACCATGTGATCCTCACCCGTGAAACTGTGGTGTACCCCTTCTGCAACGAGAGGCTACCATAGCAGAGGGAGTCGAGGCTGTGGGTGTAGATAATGTAGCAATCCTACTCAACCTTTTGTATACTTCTTACTTCACCAGTAAGAAGTTGAGTACGTGTTGCATCGTACTCCAAATCAAGTGATGACAAAAAGACATCAGTCATTGTTGCATTCTGGTATGCATGTTACTGCTCTGTGCTAGTAGTAATGGACATGAAACTATGCAACCGCTCAAACATACCACAAAGATGGGAGAAGTGAGTATGAAGCGACCGACCATTCTGCTTGGTCAAGAAGATGTCATATTGTAATTGCTAAATCCTACTCTCATTTTTTGCTTGCCCATATGTGGCAGTCAAAATGTCCCACATGGCCGTAGCAGTGGGTTGATTGACAATGTCATTGGTAATCACCGTGTTAAGCGTCCCAGATAGCCAGATCCTCGCATATGCATCATCTTGCTTGCAAGAAGCATTTGCACTGATCTTGTCTGTTCGCTCAATTTTCGAAAGAATGTGCTCCTTATAATGGCACTGCATGTGGGTGTGAAACCACATGAACCACAACTTGTAGTTGGTCCCATCCATCCTGACTACGGGAGTCAGGCCCTTGAATGCACCGGACGATGAGAAATCTTCACCCTTGTTGTCTAACATGATTAAAAGAATGTCGAGCAGAAAAAAACGAACCAAGACTGGGAAGTAGAGAAATGTGATTGTGTATACACATTCATATGGAGGAGTGGTTGCATGTGTAGATGCATACAACCATTCCTATCAATCGTTGATAAAGTCAAGGACTAGAAAACTTAATCGAAGGGTCCAAACTCAGAAAACTCGATCAAAATCAGACCAAAGAATGCACGCAGTACCAGTGCCACAGGGATGGAGCGTTGCACAGCCTAGGCCTTGGCCTAGGCAGCTAGGCGACAAAAGGGGGCCCGCTTGGAGGAGGTTGGCAACCATCGAGTGCCCCAGGGAAAGGGTTGGCGATCGAAGAATTCTGTGCGAAGGGGGTTGGCGACAGCTGGAGGGTGCTGCACAATGGGGGCTAACAACCGGAGGGTGTCATGCAATGGGGGCCAACGGTTAGAGGGTATCGCGTTGTGGGGGCTGGCAATGGGAGGGTACTGATGCGCACACGCATGAGGGAGGAAGGGTGGGATAGCGAGTAGGGTTAGGGTTTTCAGTGGGAACCTCGGTCTAAGATCAATGCTCTAATACCATGTTGGAGAAAATGATATGACTTGATATTCATGAGACCCAGAGCTCTCTTATATAGGAGAAAAACCTGAGTAAATTACATAAGAGATGCATAAATAAAAATAATACCAAAGATGTATAATAATCTCAACAGAAAGTACAGTCCAAGCTCATACGAAAACACAATCTCGGTAATTCTGAATGTTTGAAGCATAACCTTCTTACCAAAGCATTCTAAGGAGCAACGGGAATTTAAAGCTTGTTTCTAAAAATTTTCTGCTGAATATACGTACAGTAGAAACAGGCACTAACGATGCTACTGATAATACAAATTCCAGAATCGTGTTATAACAATTGACCCAATGTTAACACGGTACAGAATTTATACAACTGCTGGTCAAGGGGAAAGGCAAAAATTGGATGTTAGTACAATGTAAATGCCATGCTGTGGCAATGCAGCCACTGGGCTGATCATCAAGGGGAAGAAGACGATGAAATGTACAGAACTAGCCAGTTGGACGCATTTGGGTCTGCCTTCGGGGAACTCCAATTTCGCAAGAATTCACCTTGGAAGCAAACTGCAACGAGCATTTGGACTCTCCAGTAGACGACGACTCCGGGGAGATATTCACAAACATCAATGTCTTTGATTCCCCTCCAAGGCATGGCTGTCCAAAGTTACAGGAACATACAATACGATAATCAGCACCAAGAGAACTTATTTTATTGATGGAAAGTAAAAACAGGAGTCTACACAAAACCTGGAGAAGGTAGGTGAGCTTTGAGTTTCTGAAAGGAATGTGATCTTCCTTCTTTGCTATCGATGAGATAACATCACTTAGAGACAGCAAGCTCTTATTAATATGCTGTCAACATGCCACATTTCAAACTGATTAGCGCATATGTTCCAGTATTTCTCATGAGACTGCTAAAAAGAGGGTGCTAGTGCTACTTTTTTGCCTACCTGTGTTTCTTTTAGGCGGTCACCAGTGGAACCACTCTTATCAAGCCGTTCACTTCCCGCGAGGTCAATTAAGTTCAGCACTCCTTGCACGTGTTGGTCCGTGCTCTGAATATGGGAGAACCAAGTTAAGCATATTACGAGGCATCCCTCTTACAGTAGGGTCATCCATGGTAGATAGGGAATAACTGACCTCATTATCTCCTGATATTCTCAAGATAAAAACAAAGTGACTTCTGGATGATTGTTCATTCATTTGTGTCCGGCCCACAGATCTAGATAGTTTAAAGGAGTCATAAGTAGTCATTATATCATCATAGAAATATGAAATGTAGGGAGAGTGCAACCCAAATTAGGTTTAGAAAGAGTTTGGAGGCAATCACATAAAGTGGGAAAAGCTTTATTTATAAGGCAACAAATGAAAAGAAAACAAACTGATAAAATATAAGGCACTGCCAGACGTCAAGGAACAAAACATTCCCCATAAATATTAAAATAATAACCAATTCCCAGAATGATGAGCCATCTTAGCAGTAACAACAATGAAAGAGACAATTTACCTGCTATTGGCTGCTTGCTGAAGGAGATATGAAACCTCTCTGATACTGCAAACATCCACAACCGTTAAGTCAGACACGTGTGTATTCCCATTTTGGTCATGTTTGATCGTATACTGCTTTCCACTGGCTGTGTTTGCATCCAAACCACTGGACCTGCTTGATCCTAATAAATCACGAATTGTTTCATTGTATATCTCCAACATAGATGCCTAGCGAAAAACAGAAAAGGAATTACCAATAGAGGAAAAATGAGGAAGTATTATATGTAAAGCCGAAGATATTATTGGTCTCAGAAAGCTAACCTGCATTTTGTAAGTCCAGCCTTGCAATGATAGAGACTGGCTTGTCTCAAATATTTGCTCTAGAGATCGAGGAATCAAACCTTTCAATTCCTGGGTTTCCTGCTTACCCATCATTGTATATGTCTTGCCGGAACCAGTTTGACCATAAGCAAAGATGCATACCTGCAGCCTCCATGATATTTTCCAATTAGATCAAACCCAAGTCAAACATTAAACTAATACTAAGCAAAATCCCACCTTATAGCCATCAAGAGCACTCTGCACCAACTGTGAAATTTCAACAAAAACATCTTCTTGTGAAGCACCGTGATCAAATACCTTGTCAAATGTGAAACTATGCTTTTTCCCTGCATAAAAAGAAAGAAAATAAAGAATCCATGGAGCAAATACTACTAGACGTTAGTGTTGCAAAAGTAGGTATGCAGATGGACAAACACTATTCATAATAATAGTTGGAAAATAATAGATTTCATATTTTTAATTATTTTAATCAAATGGGAGAGACTACCTGAGTTTTCTTGTTTCTTTACCCCAAGACTTTATCTCCTCTATATGAGAGTTCATGTTCCCATAATAGACATCTCATTTATCCTAACACGGTATCACAGTAGTAATCTTAGATTGGTTGTCTCCTGATAGCCTTTCCAAATAAGCCACCATTGTTGCCTCATACACCAAATCCCAAAACAACGATCCCAACCCTTCATCAATGTAGACTTCTTCACCATCATGTCTGTTGATATATGCCTTGAATCCTAACCACTTTTTGGGGTTGATGTGGCTGATTTACGTCCTGTCTTCTGATTGGTTGAGAGAGTCTAGCAATGGTTAATTCTGCTAGTGGAGAATTCAACTCATGGTGGAGTGGCAGCAATAACAGAGAAAGATCCAGCCACTTCCAACACTGAGCCAGATTCGATTGAGCCAGATTTCCTAGATGATCACACCTTACATGAGCTCAAACATTTACCCACAACACTGAAATATGCCTTCCTTACGGGTCAAGAGAAGAAAGATATATGAAAATTCAACCTCGATGGCGTCCAACAGTGGTCAATTCTTCTAGTGGAAAATTCGACTCATGGTGGAGTATAGTAGTGGTTCATTCTACTATATGAGGATTCAATTTAAGGTCGAGATTGTTGATATGACTTGAATCCTAACCACTTGTTGGAATGCTAATGTGGTTGATCTACGTCCTGCCTTATGATTGGTTAAGAGTTGTTGAGATAGATTGCTGACATGTCTGATTCATCTCCCAAATCCTGATTGGCTGAGAGCTGTTGGGCCAAGATTGCTGACATACCTGATCCGCCTCCTAAAACCTGATTGGCTGAGAGTTGTTGGGGTAGATTGATGAATACAAATGGTATTCTTCATATGCAGTATAAAAGAGGCCATAGGGCCTCTAGATATTGCAATCTTCATATGTACCTTCTCAGTATCCTCTGTGTTACCTTTTCTCCATCTAATGAAACCGATCGAAGCCGACCAAGAACGTAGCCTAGATACGGGTGAACCTAGTAAATCTGTGTGACTGTGTCTTCCTTGTTTGATCGTGTTTGTGCGTGTTTGCTTCCGCGATTTGCAATAATGTGAAATGCAAAGTACTATTTTTTCATTTACCTACTTTTTCTAAATCATTTGTATTACTTAGATCGATGTACCATGGTAGAGAACATAAGAGATCCCTTACAGTGGTCAATTCAACCTCGATGGCGTCCAACAGTGGTCAATTCTTCTAGTGGAAAATTCGACTCATGGTGGAGTATAGTAGTGGTTCATTCTACTATATGAGGATTCAATTTAAGGTCGAGATTGTTGATATGACTTGAATCCTAACCACTTGTTGGAATGCTAATGTGGTTGATCTACGTCCTGCCTTATGATTGGTTAAGAGTTGTTGAGATAGATTGCTGACATGTCTGATTCATCTCCCAAATCCTGATTGGCTGAGAGCTGTTGGGCCAAGATTGCTGACATACCTGATCCGCCTCCTAAAACCTGATTGGCTGAGAGTTGTTGAGGTAGATTGATGAATACAAATGGTATTCTTCATATGCAGTATAAAAGAGGCCATAGGGCCTCTAGATATTGCAATCTTCATATGTACCTTCTCAGTATCCTCTGTGTTACCTTTTCTCCATCTAATGAAACCGATCGAAGCCGGCCAAGAACGTAGCCTAGATACGGGTGAACCTAGTAAATCTGTGTGATTGTGTCTTCCTTGTTTGATCGTGTTTGTGCGTGTTTGCTTCCGCGATTTGCAATAATGTGAAATGCAAAGTACTATTTTTTCATTTACCTACTTTTTCTAAATCATTTGTATTACTTAGATCGATGTACCATGGTAGAGAACATAAGAGATCCCTTACATGCAAAATAATCGTCTCACAATGCTACCCACTTCTAACCCCAAACCAACTCACCGCCCAGTTGGATCGACAAGGTTGGCCCCATATATACAGCTTCCATCAATCTTCTGACTAACAGAGATGGTGGGCATATCCACAAAACTTACGTTATCAGACGTTGATGCCATCACTTCAGGCATCCATGCCCATTATTGTATCCATCCTATTTAGTTTGATTCGTCGGTAGACTCTGATGCATTCAAACAATATTGTAAAGAAAGGGAGAATTTTTAAAGCACCAGATAAATCCCTCCATATAGGACAGTTCGATTACCGATGGTCACCTAGTCATATATCGCCAGTCGTGAGGAAGGGAGAGGTCACTAATACCCCATCAAATTAGCCTCTCTGGTGTATTGTTGGTTCTGGATTTTCCAATTTTGTTGTCTGTCTAACCAAATTTGCAAGGATGTACACTCCAAAACCATCTTCGATGTCATGTTTAGGACGAAAGACAACTCGTCAAGTCATGAAGAAGGGATGATGTACCATTTACTCCAGTCTCCACTTGCACATCTGTCACCATGTTGATATGCCGTGAATCCTAACCATCTGACTCGGGCTGAAGAACCGTCGCATGCACCCCCCCTAATGACATGTCATACACCAACAAGACAAGGGTTTCGTTGTACTTAGTTTTGTTTCAGGGATTTGTCTGTATGGGAGTAGTATACCGTCTGTATTTTTTTCTTCTCTACATAGTGAAAACGGATAGCCATTACCCAAGGATGTATCCCGATTACATATGAACCTTGTAAATCCATGTGTCATAGTGCTTGCTTGATTGATCGTGTTTGTGTGTGCTTCCACGATTCGCAACGTACCACCTACAAGTCTTCCATTTCTTCAGTTTGTTTAAGGCATCAATGTTTGCATCTTCGCTCCATCAGCAAACCTCGATGCCTTTTAAATCGACTCGTACTACCAAACTGGAAAGAATGAAGCATGATAACTTGGAAAGCATCATTGAAGTTCATTTCCCATTTCAGACCATGTACATTCTCCTTCACCATTTGATCTTTGTTCACATGAATGCCTAGAGACCTAGTTAGATTGCAAATCGCCTTGGTCATCACTACTACCTTATAATTGAGGATGATTTTACCCAATTATCATGGATTTCTTATGAAGAAGAAAGATATTTGTTCAAAAACCATTCAAGTCATCATCGAAATAAAGATATAATTTGATGTCATTGTCAAGATTACTCGATCTTATAATGTTCGATTATCCATCATAGCTAAATGAAGTTGCAAAACGCAAGCACCAACAAAACTTGATGTTGTTAGGAGTCTTCTTATCCAGGCAAATGTCCCTTCATCTTATTGGGAAATGTGGTACTCACATCTTCATATTATTTCTTTCCTCCCTCAAAGGGTAATGAGAAACTTCCAATTGACATCATGTACCCTGATCATCAATATTTACTACGTCCCCATAGCTTTTAGATATGGTGTATTTGTGCAACATCGAGACTGAGAGGGACAAACTCGTTCCACAAGCAATCAACTATAGTTTCTGAGGATATGCTAGAAATAAAAGAGTACCATTGCTTTGGTCCCTTGCATTCTTCTTCACCGTTTAATCTTTGTTCATATAGATGATGAGGTGTAGTCAGATTCCAAATCGTCTTAGTTATCACTACTACTATAGCGAATCGTGGGAGCAAAAACACGTACAAACACGATCAATCAAGACACAAAGGGATTTGCAATGTTCACCCGCAACTGGATTACGTCTTTGGACAACGACGATCGATTTTCATTATGTGTAGAAAAAAGAAAAAATACAGAGGATATTGAAAGCCTTAACCTAGTACAGCAGGAGGGGGTGCATACATCAAGATTGTTAAGATTACTTCAACCTGGGTCAGATGGTTAAGATTCAAGCCATACCAACAATAATCTTGTGATCAAGGATGATCTTATTCGCTTATCAAGGGTATTTCTTGTGAGAAGAAGCTAGATATTTACCCAAAAATCATTTAATTCATTCCCGAGATAAAAAAATCATTTGATTCCAGTGTCAAGATTGTTCGATCTTATAATGCCTGAGTTATACTTTACAAAATTGCAACTTCTCTACATTTCACTAAAAATCATTCATCGGACCTTTATGTGCCCATACATCACAGTAGAATGATGTTGCAAAAAGCAAGCGCCACGACTAAAGAATGCTTGTGTTGTTTGCAAGGTTTTAAATCTCGATTTCGATTTCGTTTCGGGAGAGGGAAAACAAAATAATTCGAATTTTCGTCAAAATTTCACCAATTTTGGCAAAAACCAACCTATATTTGTGAAGGAAGGTTCATACTGAAATTTCAATTCGATTTCGGTGGAGTGTTGAAACCGAAATTTCAATGAAATGTCATTGAAATTTTGCGAAGTGTGAAACACTGGTTGTTTGGACTCTTCTTATCTAGGCAAATGTCGCTACATCTTATTAGGGAGTTGCAAGACTCGCAACTATATATTTCATTAATTACCTTCCCTCCTCGATGATTATTGAGAAACTTCTGATAACATCTTGTACCTGGACCGTCCAGTCTTTACTGTGTCATTAGGTATATTGGATGTGTTGCCTTTATGCAACATCTTGAGATTGAGAGGGATGAGCTCACTCCACAAGCAATCAAAAAAGGTATTGTTGTTTTGACCCCAACAGTCGTCGACATTATGCTAGTGTGGATGTAACATTTTTTAGGTTATACATTTCTTCCCCACTACAAGGAGAGACAATACCCATGGTGTACATGGTAACATACCTCGAGATATTGTAGAAGACATCAGATTCTATATCAAATATATACATTAATTCATTAATTGCATGTTCATCTAAGATAGTTCATTGGATTATTCAATCAGGCCTGACATCTCCCATGCAATAAGGAAAGGAAGCCTCTGTTGTATGAATGTAAGGTAATCGCTCAAGCAACAACAAAGATGCAACAAGTCCACTATGCTTGTTGATCATGCCAATGGAGTTGAGATGCAATAACACTGCAAGTTATGCACTAACCTTGTGTCTCATTGAAGAAAGAAACATATAGAAGTTAACGTTTCACCAGAGATCTCATCCAGGAAGGCACTCTTAAGAGCTTAGTGAACTTAGTGATCCAACTTGAGATGGGTAACTTCTCTGAGGTAATCTAGTACTTACGACTTTATGTGTTACTCTCTCTAAGTCTAGCATCTTCTTATATAGAGATATTGTGTCGGAGTCAATTGTGTGTACTCTCTCTAAGTCAATACATAACTTTCTTATTCTCACCACACACGGGTTCGGAGTCAATTACAAAGCACATGCTTTCTCCCTGAGCTGTGCTTTCTATCTAAGCATATGTGATGAATCTTTTGTTGTGGTCAACTAGAGTTGGTTAATCTATGAAAATGATTTGAAAAATTATTTCCGATACAAAAATCTAGACTATAAGGTATTACCATCAAGGTTGAGTGTATATGCTATCTCAGAGAAACCATAAATAAATATGTACGCACAAAGGTTATCATTCTGGTTTTCTCAAGACCTCATATCATTCCATGTTTGTGAGGAAACAGACAAGCAGCATAGCTCATAGTTTATATTGATATTTTAGAGGTATCCAGGACACCACATGTATGGACAAAAGATCTTGGTCCATTGTGCGACTTTCTGAGCATGAAGATGACTTAAACACTCTAAAAGACTTGTATTATCCCAGCAAAGATATTGGTTTGATATCTTAGAGATAATATATCTACTTGCCTGCAATCCATCCGTAATACATGCAAATGCTCAACAATACACTAAAGTTAATGATGCCTATTTTAGACACAAGATACAAAGTTTGGTGGTACATTAGTCACATAGCAAAATATTACCTATATTGTTAGCGGGGAAAGTAAACACTTAAGAGTCCTCAACACACTCACTGGCATGACATGTTACATGTGATGCTATACCTCATTCCTTCGAAAGGACTCATATGTATGTATCTATGTGTTTTTACTACCGGATAAGCTACTTTTATTGGAGTAAATCTCATCAACTGGCAGGGCAAGAAGTAGAATGGTGTCGCTCAATTTAATGAGTATTCCAAGCATAGAGATACGATCCATGCCATTTGCAAGCTTAGTTGGCTTGTGAAGGAGCTTGATTTTCCATCCAAGATTTTCATTCCTTCATACAACAACAAATTTGCTACTCTTTGTCTCCAATCCAATTTTCCATGAGCAACCGAGTACATTTATATAAAGATACCGCTTTATTAGGTAGCAGTATGATTGGAAATATTACTATATCCTGCCTGTGGGGTAGGGGAGTACTTGTAAATTTGTAATCTTTAAGCTATTTGTAATCTTTCCATTAACACTAACCCCCCCCACCCCCCGCTATATGAGTGTCTAGGCGGACACAATAAGCATCTCATTCATTTCTCCTAACAAGTTGATTAAAAAATTTAAAATACAATGTGAGGATATGCGAAACAAAACAATCAGAAAATTTCCTAAATGTTTATCCAAATTAGATGCTTTCTCAAGGCAAGTTAGTCACAATACTCACTACTAGCACAAGTGTAACTAAATGAAATCAAAGAATATATTAGTAATCAGAAAATATTGTCATTTTAAAGGAATTCACTGACTACAAGATTGTCTCATGTCTGCCTGTTGGCAAGACCAATATTGGAAAATCAGGGGGTGTTTACTACCAAACTGTGTAATCAGACTGATTTTACGGGATAAGAGGTTGATGTTTGCTTCCTTATTAGACAGCACAAAGAAGACATGAATTGACTCCTAAAATTTTGTAGCTAACTGTATAGTTGATTATGATAAATTATTACCACCATGCATCAAATCAATTGCCCGTCCTTGAGATTCAATTAAGGAAGGATAAGAAACAGCAGCCGCATCAGCCCCACTACTCTCACGGTCAGTCTGTAAGGGGCGAACTCTGCAAAATACACGGATGTTCCCTTTCAGTTCCTGCAAGGAGAGAGAGAGATTTCAACACAAGTCCAATTCTATATAAAATTTTAAAAACTTGTGAAAGAGCTTTACTAATATTGTATTGTGAAGCTTCTTTCGCAATTTCTCGCCATCCACAATCTTAAGTTCAGCATCAGCCAAACGCTTTTGCAATTCTTCCACAAGTTTCTGTTGTTCTTCATACTCCAGTCGTGTCCTCAATGTCGTGGAATCAGCCATCTATGCAGAAAACAGATACGGCACTAAGATCCTGCATACTTATTTCTAACAGCACCAAATGTCATTTTATAATATAATTCCAAACCTGCAGATTCCCATTTGCAGTATTTAATTGGTTCTGCAACATTAGTAGTTGGTCCTTCTGAGAAGAACAAGTTGCCTGCAGAGCCCAACACAATAAGCGAACATATGATCATACTTAACCAAAGAGTTTAAAGAAGATAGGAAGGTTCTCCAAAACAATAAGCGAACATATGATCATACCTCAAGAACACTAGTCTTCCTTTTTAGGTTCTCCAACTCAACCGCAGTTTTTCCACTACTGTCTTTGTATCTCTCTAGTTCTGAATTCAAGGACTGCACAGTAGACAGCTGAAGATTGCGATCTTCTCTTATTGTCTGCAGTTCAATCCTAAGACATTCCAGTGTACTTTTTAGTTCTTCCTTGTCTTTCATGGCCTCTTGATGGGAAGCCTAAAAAACGGATGAAACTTGTTAAATACCATCCTGACAATCTCATACTACAATTTACAAAAAGAAGAAAATGCATCACATTATTAGGACCAATGAATTCATTCATGTTCTGATAATAATTCACATGCCAAAAATAATGTTAGACGCATCAAAAAATTAGGACCAATGAATTATTTGTGTTGTGGTCATAAAAAATCACATGATAATAATTCACATGACAAAAATAATGTAAGACGCATCAAAAAATTAGGACCAATGAATTATTTGTGTTGTGGTAATAAAAAATCACATGCCAAAAATAATCATTTGTACAAATAGGAAGTTCGAAAAATCCATGGATTCACATCAGAAACCAAATCAAACATACATGCTAGATACTTTCAAATAGCCATCCCTTATCATCGTATATTGATCCATATTATTATAACACAAAAACATCCTATGTCTAAGATTTTCTAATGCATTCCACGTATGCATATCATTCACTTCAGCAGGCATGCTCGTTGACATTCAAAGAAAACTCTATTAATGTAGTAATATTCCAACTTACTACTACTAGCATTCTAAAATGACTATCATAGATTTCATCTAAGGGGATAATGCTCACTGCTAAGTTCTCAGAATAATAGCAATCCAACTCCACCAAGTTATTACAGCATCAGGACCTTGCATTCTCAGCAAAATAGCCGTCCAATTCTACCAACATATTAGCCCAGTACAATCCCTTCATGGATAATAAAATGACTTTTTTCCCAACTCAGAATGAGATTGACCTCAAAAAACCATTTGAGGACCTGTTCGAATGTATTGAGTCTCAAGTGGCTAGCACTAGGACCTCATATGCTGAACTTCTTGCACCATTTCCTAAAATGGCATTTATATTACCATCATTGCCTATTCTAATTATAATCCCATAAGAACCACTGTCAATTATACCCACTGGATGATTTAAACCAACGACTCCTTCCATGTGACTATCCGAAGGGATCTTAGTTTTTTGGATAAAAGCCCAAGAATGACCTAAGATAGATATGAATGGAGAGAAAGAATCCATGTAGCCCACCCTTCTTAATGTGGGAAAAGGCTTTGTTATTGTTGTTGTTGTACTCCTTCCATGTGAAAGCAATACTATGACAATTATTAATGCCAAGTAAAAAGGGATGCATGTGGACATAGTGATGGAATGTTATAAATTCTAGTTCTAGGCACCACCAATCCCAAGTAAAGTAGATTAGGGAGTTGTAATGAGGATTGTGGAATACTCATATTGCCTAAAAAACATATCTTATGGGGAAAATATTCACGTCAAGATATCTTTGCATGGGCATACCACATGGCTCAGATCAAAGTTCACAAAAGCTACATAATATGTTATTCATTGAACCATATCTATTACGATTGAGATTGACAGTCATATACAAAACAACGTTGTTACCCATATAAATTGAAACATCAAGACCTGCACAATAACGGGTTGATCAGATATTCCAAATTCTTCAGTAGCTGGATCATGGGAACAAGCATATAAACACCAGAAGTTGGATACAATGGTATGTTCTGTTTCTAAACTTGAAAATAAACACAACATCAAAATGGGTCAATCAATTTGTTTGCATAAGGCTTCATTATAAAACTAGTACTTTTAAAATTAACAACCAATTTAAATGTCAGGTCGTATATGCATATACCTACGGCATAGGCAAGCATCAATTTCAAATTACTATCATGAGAATTACCCACAATTAACACAGTTGGACACCAGTTTCACACCCATGTGGCAAAGCTTTTTTTAAGCTTAGTTCCATGCACAAATTGATCCAAGAAAGATAATGAATAGAAGTCTGAAACAAGGACATTGAAGTGGAAAAATGTGAAATTAGACATACCCTTAAAGAGCTCAGTTGCTCCTGCAGGCTGTTTGAGTGAGCTCTTAGACTACTTAGTGACTCCATCATTGCCGTTTTCTCCTTCTGCAATCTAGTGATGACTTCATTGTTAACTGTAGCATCACTTTGCAGCCTACTATTATACTGCTGTAAACTGCTATTGTAATCTTGCAATCTCTTGTTAATGTCCTGGAGAGACTTTATCTGCAACACAAAGCCACCAAAAGAATCAACAGCTGCAAACATGAATAACACATCAAAAGCAACCACCCACTTGTTGATCAGCATTTGAAGCCTCCTGGCGTGCTTTCCGAAGCTCATCCGACAACGAATCCCTGGACTTTTCAGCAGCTTCTTTCGCCATTTTTTCATTGTCGTACGACTCAATAGCAGCCTATAAATCAAAAAAGAGAGGATATGAATAATTGAAAGCAAGAGCAAACAACTAACTCATAATCCTACCAATTTATCGGCTTCTTCCTTTTTAAGTGCCTGCTTCAAGGAAGTGTGATTCCTAGTAAGCTCATCAAGTGCCGCATTAAGTTCCTCCTCTTTTCTCTTCATCAAACCCTCTGGAGAAGCAATACAAATCAATTTTCTAAAGAAATCTACTGCAATCACTCTACGCGCAACAAACTATCAACACTACACAACTCGGGCTAAAAAGACAGGTATACATGTACAAGTACCCATATCAACGTATCTCGCCTCTTCGGCCTCTATCGTCCCCCGCAACTTCTCCTCCTCCAGCACATACTCATCCTCTCTTTCCTCCAACCACTTGATGCATGCCCTCAATTTCTTTATATACTCCATCATCTGTTCACTTTTCCCCTAAAAGATTAACAAATACACATCCATCAGCTCAACAGACTCATCCAGAACTTTTATTTTAAACAAAAATAAATAAATTGCACCTTATAATCGGTCTTGTTCTTCCCCTTCATCTTCTCATTCAAGAGCCTCTCGACGTCCTCCCTCGAAGAGAACTCGTACCCACCGACGACACTACCGGCATCCGATCCGCACCCGGCGGCGACCTGATCGCTGTTGACCGCGGTAAGCACCTGCCTGGGCGCCCGCGGAGCGCCATTCGGCGCGAGAGCCACCTTCCTCCTCTTGTCCAGCTGCGCATCCTCGAGATTCTCCTTCTTCTAAAAACAACCAAGAAGACCACCTTCAGAAATCGTTGAAAGATCCGTACTTGGCGACTATAAACAGAAGATCGAGGCATGTGCTCACTGGTCCGGGGCTCCTGGCGAGGATCGGAGGGGGCTTGTTCTGGCTCCGCGATAACATCATAACTTGAAAGACTGGAATGAGAAAAAAAGTAGGGCTTGAAGGTATGATCCACGGGAAGATCACGAACTTGTCTGGTTGATGGGGAGCTCCAAATCGAAGATTAGGAGATATCGGAAAGATGGGATCTTGCGAATGGTTTGCAGGTCTTTCTCTCCGTCTCTCTCTGCAGGTCCTTTGTCTCTCTTGTGCGACGGAGAGAGAGAGAGAGAGAGAGAGAGAGAGAGAGAGAGATTGTGATTTGAAATATTTTGAAAAGGGAGCGGAGCGCTAACGGGAGAGAAGCAGATTAAATGTCGTTATTGCCCTTGAGGTTGGTGAGCACATACAGATTATTTTGACCGCGATGTGTCTATTGATGTGGGGTTGAGACGTAATTATCTGACAGGCTCGGGGTGTTTGGGTAGGTGATCCTCCCAACGGTCAATTCAGGAGGAAGAGCTCTCATGGAACGTGGAATTGTTTTCAATGTGACTGTTCATAAATTGAGGAGCTCTCTTCCAAGATTTTTAATTTAGTAACCCAAACTTAGTTTGTCAAGTGAAAGGAAAATGCTTATGGCATTGTGAATCTGTGATTCCTAGAACAGCTTTGTTTCTTTGTTTGTTTTCCGATTTCAATTGAGTTGTTGCTCAATCCCATCAATTTGAAGTGAGGTTCTTTTTTATCATGTATTGTTGATGACCTCAAATGATTCATGCCCTTGATTACTTTATCATTGAATATATATATATTGAGTACATATGTGATGATTATATATGACTTGACTTTAATAACTATATGCAAGAAATATAGTATAGATTTCGTTGGTTTTATTGTATATTGCATACATTTCAATCCATTAGATACCTTGTACATGTTGTGTATACATGTCTCGTTTAAGAACTAGGATGGATTTGGTAGTGCTTTTAGAAATTAGTACAAGTGATAGTTCTCATGAAATCAATTCTCAATTTACTTGTCTTCAAATATAAAATCACAATAAATAGAGCTAATCGAGTACTATGTATTAGAATTTTTCAATTTAAATGCTATTGTTTGATGTGTAAAGAAAATAAAAAATATATATTACTAAATAAATTATAGTAATTACACATGAGTGGGAAAAATAACCAAAAAACACAGAAATATTTGAAAAATACTAAACAAAAATATAAAGTAGTATATTCTATACATATTAATTACCTGGGATTGAGAATAATAATAATAAATATGTGAAAAATACTAAAAAAATATTCTACAAATTAAATGATTATAAACTTAATGTAAAATTAAAAAGTAATGATAAAAATATTTAAGAAAATTTCATTAACTATAAATAATATAGAATCTAAATTTTTTATTTTACAATAATATCATCACGTTTTTAAAAACTAAATCCATAAAAATAATATAAATATTTAACCCTATATAAAACTTTGAAAATAAATATAATCAAACATTAGTAACATATACAAAAATATATAAAATGAAATAAATACTTAAAATATATGGAATGCTTAAAATATTAAGAAGCCTTAAATCCATCTAAAAGGATTAAAAATCATTAAAAGAAAAATATAAAAAAAATGCCGAAAATTCATAGACGGGAAACACAAAACTAAAATCTAATGAAAGAAATAAATTAAATGTATCGATAAATAAATTAAATGTAATGATACATAATAGCCTTTACGAGTTTAACGTGTATATCAATATCCTTAACAAGTATCAATAAAGGTTAATATGTTGGTTATTTGCAAGTGTTGAAAAGATAGAATCCACTGACTATTGAAAAGGATCAGGGTATATATTGATGTTGGATCTTTTGATTCAATGGCAATGTAAGGGTTATGGGAGATGCATGTGGTGATTTATAATCATTTATAAAATCTATAACAAATAAGAAAAATTGAATCGCATACATGAATGTTGTAGAAAAAGATCATTTATATGAACTTCATCAACAATCATCGATATTTTTCACTCAAGGGAAATACAAAATAGAAGGTGTGAAGATGAAGTAAAAATAGTAAGGCTACTCTAAATAAGAGACTCCTCATTGTGTGTTATGTTACTGGCATATGTTAGTGGCATCTTCATGTCCAACTTTAAAATAAGTACAATATTTGTCATTTTACTATATATCAAGAAAAGAACTCTTGCAAAAATATATTCTACTTATCGACCTTCTTCAATACACAACAAAATTTATTTGTTAAGAAATTCTTACAACATTTCATATTGATCCAATAATGATTTCAGGTTACATTAAGGTAAGGAACCAATATAATTATCAAGTTAAGATAAAGTATTAGAATGAGCTACAATTTTTAGAACATATAACAAGTTGGAACTTTTGGAAAATTAATACCATTCTCATTTGAAAGAGTGACATATAATAGTCAAACTTGATTATCGTAGAACTCCAAAAATAGCACCACAACTAGTATTCACAGAGTGTGGTACATGTTACGGTTACTACTAGATAACTTGGACTTGATCATTTTGGGATGTGGTCAAGGATTCTAGTGGGGCTCAAGCCCAAGGTTGTCTGGGCTAGTATCCCTGGTAGCAAACCGATGTCTAGGGCCTGAGATGTTACAGATGGTATCGATGTAGATTCCCTTTAATAGCAGAGAGGGCTACCCAAGAGGTGGAGTAACCCCCTACTATAGAGTTAGGAGGAAAGGGCTATGCAAGAGGTGAATCCTCCACTATTACGAGGAATAGGTTAGTGTGTAACGATGATGTTGTGAATATAAGTAGGGGTGATTAAATCACTCCAAACATAGTATCACATCTAATAATCACAAAGCATGGTATAGCTTATAAGTAGGGAGGTTACTATTAAACAACTTGAGCTTAAGCATTCTTGGGATGTCATCAAGAAAGTTGACCCCGAGCCCAATAGGTTGTCTTGGCCAGTAATCCCTGATAACATTACAGCTTCTAGGACCGAGTTGCTACAATTATGTATTGAACTGATAAAGACATCAATTATGCAATAATATTTTTGTTTAAAATATTGTGAAATTTTTAAGGGTCGAATTGAAACTAAAAGAGAAAAAAGATCGGAGATCAATAAATGTTTAATCTCTAAATTTATCAATTTTTAAATGATTTAGGAAAATCAGTGTCTAACCAAGCATGTCAGTTTTTTCTTCTTGCGTAAGAGCTTATTCGATAACTAAATTAAAAACTTCTAGATAAATTCCAATTGTATATATTATATAAAAAAATTTTATTCAAGAAAAGATTTCAAATGTTCTTAAAACATAGAAATGAGAAAATTCTCTAGATGACTTAATGGTGGCCATTTATTGAAGAAAAGAAATAAAATTTCATAAAGAGGTTTTGGCTAAGAACACGATCTTTACAAGAGAAAAGGAGAGAAAGCTGACAACTGGAGATAAAATTCAAAAGAAATCAAGGAAAAAAGCATTTCAAGGTCTTTGGATAGATTGAACACTTCAAAAATGATTATCCTACAAAGAACCTACAAGAGTCCATTGTGGCAACCTCTCACGAAAATGACTTAGATGGAGGAATCTAATTAAAGCTTACGTATACATGAGAAAATATACATATTTTTTGTTGATCGATTATTTTTATATATCATCAAACTAGTTGTAGTGGGACTATGATGATGGAGTAGATTGTTGAGTTAAGGTTCTCATATAAAAACTGTACAAAATAATGCATACTCCTGATCTCAAAGAGAATATCCAATCTGATCTTTTTTGTGTGTGAGGATTTTGAGTGAAAATTTAAATACAATAAAATAGTTGAATAAGATATGAAATTTTCTTTCATTAAACATGATCTAGCTAATTACGATCTTTTATTTAATATAAGATGTGACAATGTTGAATCAATTGATTCTTTAATTGAAACAACCTCTAATTCTTCCTCAGGGTTGCTTAATATTGTAGATCTAATATATATGACATGCTAAATAAACTCATTTTGATTGAGTTATTCATAGAATAATGAATCTCAATATGATACGTGTTCACACTAATTGATAAATCAAATGAATATGAAATCTATTTGTGAACCGACTAACCTATAAAATATTTTTATTATGTCAATAAGGATAGTGAAATTCAAGAGATAGTCCACTAAGATATATATCAATACTGGTGTATTGATTATAGGAAACGAGAGATACTTTATCATATTCATAAATGATAGCGTCAAGTATTATTTATCTATATCTACTTACAACTAAGGATGATTTCTCGAAAAAATTTCTTACATATAAAAGAGAAGCAGAAACAAGAAGGATACAATTCTTAAATTTTGTATATCATATAGAGGTTGATAACACTCATCCAAACTATACGATGGACAATACATTTTCTTTGGCATTGTTATGAGATTATTGTGATTAAGCGGTCAAAATAGTTACTTCACATACATGGTTGGTGTTTTTACATAAAGTTATCAACTACTTAACTATATCTAGAGAGAGGTTCTAAATATAACTTTATTATACTATGTATACAATAAATTGAAATGTAAGGAAAGTAGTCCATTTGAATTGTAGAAAAATAGAATGATATGCTTTTAGTATCTTAAAGTGTAGGATTACTTTAATAAGGTATTGATGTATGGAAATAAGAGAAACAAACTTCGTTTGATAACTTTAGAAGTGGTTGTGGCTTATGTGAAGAGTAACTATGCCTATAGATTTCTTGTAAGTGGATAAAAGAATCTCAAACATTGATGCCAATACCATTGTAAAGCTAGCTACATGGTTAGGCCTTCTTTGAAGATATATTCCCTATGAAGAATAAAATTCATAAAAAAAAATCTTATTTCTACTCTTAAGTTGAAAATATTTTAAAGGAAGTGTGTCACATTAATAACAACTTAGTGGAAGATGTTAAATCAAGCATAGCAAGAAACCTAATATTACTAAGGAATTGGGTGACTTTATTGCTCGTCAAATTGAGGGAGATCTACCAACAATGGATATCATTAAAGTAAGTTGTTTTTTTATTTTAAATGGCATGTTTATAAGTGGTTAGTATTCCATTTATATTCCATTACTAGGTATATGTGGATGTTTATGAGAAATTTTATATTGGAGGAATCTATTGAGAAGGTGAAGGTTTAGTTTCCAATAAATTCATGTAGAAACAGTGTATATTTTTATTCATAGCCATGTCAAATCAATGCACATGATCAAGATACTTTTCATTTGTATCCATTTATGATCTGACCATCCATCGAATGAATGTAGAACTACATTCTTTTATGGCAATCTAGAAGAGTAGGTCAATGTGATCAACCAAATGGATATATAGCACTTGTTACAAGCTTGTTAAATAGATCTATAGTTCAAAACAATCCTAAAGTTATAGCATGAAAATTTTGGTAGGATTGTCTAGTCATATAAATTTATTATTCACAAATCCAACAAATACATACACGAGGTACCTTCAAATGAGACAAAGTCCTTCTGAGTTAAGAATGCTAAACCTTGTTTTTGTAAAAACCACATGTGATTTTGTAAAAATATGTAAATAGTTTGTAACAGCTTGTAACTTATAAACTGCACATTGTAAATTACATGATTATATTTGACTAAAAGATACAATGCGTAGTTTTGTTATTTAAAATGTGTAGTTTATAAGTTACAAACCACTACAAGTATTTGTTTATTTTACTTAATTACTGGTAGTTTTTACAATAATGGAGCCTTCTTTAACTCATGAAGGATCTTTTGATGTTTTTCCTATATATATATATAGAGAGAGAGAGAGGAGTGATCCTATGAGAGCAAAAAGTTGTGAGAGCATGAGAGTGATGATTCTGGACTACATGATTCACCCATGAGAGAGAAGAACAAGAGAGAGAAAATAGAATCATGCGATCAAGAATCATTCCCTTCATGCTCTCACAATTTTTTGCTCTCATAGGATCACTCCTATGTGTGTGTGTATGTATATAGAGGAATGATCCTATGAGAGCAAAAGGTTGTGAGAGCGTGAGAGGAATGATTCTGGACCACATGACTCTGTTTTCTCTCTCCCGATCTTTTCTCTCCTGGGTGAATCATGTGGTCCAGAATCACCCCTCTCATGCTCTCACAACTTTTTGCTCTCATATGATCACTCCTCGTGTGTGTGTGTGTATATATAGAGAGATGAGTGATCCTATGAGAGCCAAAACCTGTGAGAGCATGAGAGCATTCATTCTGGACCACATGATCCAACCAGGAGAGAGAAGACTAAGAGAGAGAAAACAGAATCATGTGGTCCAGAATGCATGCTCTCACATTTTTTTGCTCTCATAGGATCACTCCTATATGTGTGTGTGTGTGTGTGTGCGCGCGTGTCTATGTATGTATGGGTAAAATGGGGCTGCCCCATGGGGGAGCTAACTTGGCTCCCCCTACCTTATTTCGCCCCGTTTTTATTTTTTTGAAAATTTCTTCCATGGATTTTCATCAATAATCCTTATATTATGTCATTAAAATTCATGCGAAACAAAGACTCCTACATCATCCATCCAGATGGGGTCATTTTTAGTAATTCTGTTACCGTTAAAAAATGACTGTCTGGATACAGATCGTAGGAGTCTCTGTTTCCTATAAAATTTGAATAGCATAATATAGGGATATAGTGATGAATATTCACAGAAGAAATTTTCAAAAAAAAATAAAAAATGGGCAAAATTGCGCGGGGGAGCCAAGTTAACTCCCCCAAGGGGCAACCCCATTGAACTCTCTCTCTCTCTCTGTGTGTTTGTGTGTGTGTATGAGGCTCTTTTAATAGGATATATCCCTCCTAAATCGTAGTAGAAGACCGCCCTCTTTTTGTGGAAAATGCAAACACTTTAGCAGAATACAAATGCAGTTTGTATTATAATTGTCCACAATGAATGCAAAATTGCACAGAAAACTGCACATTATAATATAAAAATTAAAAATACACATTATAATACAAATTGTATATGTATTCTGCTAAAAGCATCATGTTTTTTACAAAAAAGAAGATGATGTTCCTTTACTTAGGAAGGATCTAATCCTATTGAAAAGAAAACCTATATGTATACCATTTGTGATATTGTTTTCTAATGCCAACTATGTGCTGAAAACATCTTTTTAATTAAACAAATTTGAGGAGTAGGTATGATTTTAAATCAATCTTAAGAAGTAGATTTGAGATTTAGGATATGGAAGTAGATTACATGATTTTAGGTCTCAAGTTTATCAAGTCAACTACGGGGATAGTTGTGTCTCAATTGCATTATGCTCAAATAATTATTGAGAAATATGAATGTAATGATTTCTAAGTCTAGGTCTATGTAAATCTTATAAGATTTTCTATCAAAATAAGAGCAGATGCTTATTATTCAAATTATCTATCATAAATTAGAGAAATATCGATGTGTCTCGCATATTGTACTAGACCAGATATTTCTCTCTTGATGTATGCTTGAGTACATATATAAGTTGTCCTTACCACACTCTCCCTTAGCCCGAGTATTGAATTACTCAATGGAAAATACATCATTGAGTTTGATATCATTTGATATTAAAAGCATACAATTTTACAAGTTGTATATGTCAAATGGAGAATAGCAAGAGTAATGATGTTATAAAGATATCATCGAAGGCAATATAGACTCATGAAGATATGTATAGTAGATCGTTTTACCGTGATCTACATTTGAGTCCAAGATATGTGTTATGAATAACACTAGAGACTAAGGATGATTACCAACAAAGTTATGTAATGGAGATGTCCATGATGGATAAGCCAATTCCTACGATATATGCGCAATAAAGCTAAAAATTAAAAGCATAATCAGAAGACTCAAAAACACATACATGTTAAACATACGTCACTAAAGGATTTCGTGTTTCAATATATGATTACCATGATTCTTGTTGGATCTGAATATAATAAAACCAGATCAATTTATTTAAGGATTTGAGACAAAGAAAGCCAGGAATGGAGGGAATGAAAGAGCAGATTCTTGTCAGCTGTCATACATAAGGGAATCAACCCTTATATATCTAATATGATGCCAATCAAGCTAGTCAAATATGGGACTATGAAAGAAATAGTAGACTATCAGTTTTCTATTTCCAAGGTAAATGAGAGAATGAAAAGCAATCAACCATAGCTCTTTCATACTCGACATCTATAGTAGACTGGAAAAAAAAGACGATCTCTTTGTGGCTGAGCTGGTCCTCAGTAAATTATCTCGAGGACTCACCAACGACTCTAACCTCTCTTGATCCTGGCAGACAGCGCCACTCTGAAAAGGCTCTCGGAATGAGGAAAAAGAGCTTTCAAGCTGAAGCGACTATTTGTTACTTAAGAAATTCCTCTTTGGTTACTTAAAAAAGCTCTCTGTTGACTTCTTCTATACTTCTGCCAGACTATTACGACATGACTTCGAATTCTCAAGTAGGATCCTCTGGGCTAGGTCTCTTTGAGGTACGAGCCCCAGTCCAGAATGGTACGATGAGGTAGACCTCGCAAGGCAAGGGCATGAGGAAGTAGGCATCCTCAGGGTCTAACAACATTGTCAGATGCTATTACCAGAGAGTCACTCCTTCAATTGTCCCTCGAAGACTGGGATACAATGGATTTGTTATTCGAGGGATCGATTTTTGTGGATAATCAGATGATTATGGGCTCATAGTGGATATGAAATAATCCCCTGAATCCAGGAGTATAAGACATAGGTTCATTCCGGAAGTGACTATCTTAATCTTTTTCTTCCTATCTTTGATCGTTATAGGCTCTGTCGAGCTTAATGAGTTTCATTTTTTATTCCCACCAAGAATTTGATTGCTCTATTCAATGAGAATGTTGAAGAATTGATGAGATTAAGCACCTGCTCAAAATACCCCATCGCTCAATAGAGAGTGAGAACCGAAGCTTATTGACTTCAACCGTCCCTCTCTACACATGCATTAGAGCCCCAAGCCCTATGGAGATATCAAGTGACTTCTTCCTCGGTCCCTATAGTGATGCACCTCGGACCCCCGTTACTCACTTTCTCTTTCCGGACTCCATACAATTGGTTCTTTTTCTCTAATTTTACTTTTAGTAATACCTATATTGGAAGCAATATGTTGTCTGATTAGACCATGAATTACAAATGTCTGGAAAAGTTATTAAGCCCTTTTCTAGACAAAGAGGGCATAGTTGGCCCTGACGAATATCTCCGCCACAGAATATATAATATAGGGGGAGTTCCTATTCCAATAGAAGACACAAAGAAGCTAGTTCTCACTCTATATGGCTTCACTTCCGCTACTGACCCGGGACTCAGATTGAAGAAAATGAAATCGCCCCTTTTCTAAGCACTTGTTTGCCTTCACGTTCTAGCAGCGACCACTTTGTTTCTAACTTGCCCCCTATAATCAGTATAAAGATTTTATGAATCTTATATGTGTTTCCTTATAAAAGAAAAAGAACTTATAGCTATGATGTTCTTTCTGTTTAGGCCCCATCCTTCTTTGAATGATTTATGTCCAAGACTGCCACCCCTTTCTTAATGAAAGTCACTTGCAGTCTCTTATACTCGCTATAAGTATAACGCTCGTTTGACTATATCGCCTTTCCCAATTGTCTTTATCAGAATGGTTATATTTTGTCTTTCTATCGGGTAGTCTTTTCTAAATGGTGTATATAAAGAGAAGAAAATCACATCTTTTTTTAATACCCAAATTGCTCTAATAAGCGGGGAGGGGGAGATCCCTCCCAAAAACAACGAGAAGGCACTCCTGAATAAATTTTCTTGGGACCAAGGCAAAATTGGTCATCTTCTTCTCTCTTTCTAGAGGGATCAAGAATCCAGTCTCTTTAGCTAAGAGGGATGGTCAGAATCTGAATTGGGTTTGGTACTGGTATAGACTTCTTCGCATTCCCCCAAGCTATGTCTAATATGTTCTGGAGGCGCGTAGACTAGATTTCTATATTTCTATAGTACGGAAAAAACCGCATGTCATCTTCGAATTCAGGAGTTCAGACTTGGTTGCGAACCATACATGCCACCTAGCTTGTGAGGCTAATCCATGCCTTCCCCTAAGGGGTCTAGCCATTCTTTCTCCCGTGAAAGAATATATTTCCACGGGGGCAAGTCCGATTTAATGGTGATGTGATTCGAGCTCTAGTGAGATGGCTTCTTTGTGAGGAATGGTTTCTTTGTGAGGAAGGGCTTCTTTCCCTATTGAAAAGGTCAAATGAGGGGTTTTAGCGGAAAGCTACATGTAACCTACCCCAGGTCAGTCTATACTTTGATTGCCCCATCTAATGCCCGGTTTAAGCATGTGGTCGAACTCCATTTTTTAGCGGAATCACTGACCTCTTCCAGACACGGGAGTGTTGATCCAATACTTGTCCTCCTTACTGAAGAGAAAGAGTCCCTTAGGGTGTAATTGTTCACGATGGATTAGTTCATCCTCCTAGTTTGATGATTCTGATAAGATATAGGATTTTCATAAGAAAGAGGAATAGTTCAATGATCGATGGATTGATTCCCTCAAGTTCATTCATTCATTCTTCATATTGGTATTCTGATGAGTTTTAATCCTTAAAAGGTCTAGGCTTGGATCTCACGGAAACTAATGGAAGTTTCATCGTAGTGATATCTTGAAGGAAATGAGTATATGGAATTGGTTTAATGTGGTGATATATCTTGATATGACTTGAATCCTAACCACTTGTTGGGCGGTTGATGTGGTTGATCTGTGTCCTATCTTCTGATTGGTTGAGAGCTATTGGGTCAGGATTGCTGATATGCCTGATCTGTGTCCTGCCTTCTGGTTGGCTAAGAGTTGTTGGATCAGGATTGCTGACATGTCTGATATGTGTCCTGCCTTCTGATTGGCTGAGAGCTGTTGGGATGGATTGCTGAGTACATATGGTATTCTTATGTTATAGTATAAAAGGGGCCTTAGGGACAACATATGTTGTATCCTCATTTCTGATCATGTTTTCTCTTCCCATATGCGTACATTCTCAATATCCTATGTATTACCTTTTTTCTCCATATAGTGCAACCGATCACCACTGTCCAAGTACATAGCCCATTTACAAGTGAACCTTGTAAATCCTTAGGTTTGCATCTTACTTGCTTGATCATGTTTGTGTGTGTTGGCTTCCGCGATTCGCAACAAACTGGTAGCAGAACTTCAGGTTCCGTCAGGATCATCTAGCAAGATGGAATCGTACAATCTGAAGATCGAGAAGTTCACGGGAAAGAATGGATTCAATCTATGGCAGATCAAGATGCACGCCCTTCTAAAGTAGTACGACATCTGGACACCGTTAGATTAGGAGCGAGTGAAGGCACTCGAGCCGTCTGAGTTGATGGTACAGGAAGAGAAGGTACACTCGACGATCATGCTATGTTTGGAGGACGAGATTATTGTGGAGGTTGACGATGAGGATTCCGCAACTGGTCTGTGGTTGAGACTCGAAAGTCTGTACATGACGAAGTCTTTGACCAATAAGTTGCTCTTGAAGTAATGTTTTTCTCTCTCTGCATGCATGAAGGTACATCTCTTAAAGAACATCTAGATCGCTTAAATACATTATTGATGGATTTAAGAAATATAGATGTTAAGATTGAAGATGAGGATGTTGCATTGATTTTATTGGTTTCTCTTCCATTATCATTTGAGAATTTTGTTCAATCATTCATTGTGGAAAGAGAATCCATAACCTTAGAGGAAGTTCGTGCGAGTCTGCATACACATGAACTTCGACATATGGCTATTGGGATGCAAGACTCTAATGTTGTAGTTTTGATTATGACTCATGAGAAGAGTCGTACCAGTTCTGACTACACAAAGAATGGAAAGTAGAAATCTAAGTTGAAGAATTACAATGTTGGGGACATGCAATTACTGCAAGGAATCTGGACATTGGAAGAAAGACTGCCCAAAGAAGGCCACATTGCTGCAGTGTCTCAAGGTGGCAGAGATTTTGAAGATGATTTTGTTCTCACCATCATAGATCAGAAGACGACAGATAACACATGGATTCTTGATTCAGGTTGTTCTTATCATATGACTCCTAATGAAGATTGGTTCTACACCTATGAGAAGATAGATGGTAGAAACATCATCACATGGAGTAATACATCGTGCAAGATTATAGAGATCGGCTATGTGAAGATCAAGAAGCATGATGGAGTCGTGGGGACGATGACATAAATACGACATGTTTCTGATCTGAAGAAGAACCTGATATCCCTTGGAGTCTTGGACTCTAAAGGATACATGTACGACGCTGAAGGTGGAGTCATGTAGGTTGCCAAAGCTGGGGTTGTTGTCATCAAGGGCAACAACAGAAGATCATATATGTCTTGAAGGGTCTACAGTTCTTGGGAGTAAGTTTAAGCGTTGTTTAGACTTGCTCAATATCGATAGTTGACAGTAGCTTCAAAGAGGGGCTGGCGGCGGCAAGGTAAAGCTCGGTAAAGCTTTTCTAAGGAGAAATTTCAAGGTGAATATTGTTTATAATTCCTTGATTCTTGTTATCCGAATTTCAAGTAGTGAATTATAGTAGTGGTTAATTTTGCTATGTGAGAATTCAACCCTGGTGGAGTATAGTAGTGGCTAATTCTGCTAGTGGAGAATTCAACTCATGGTGGAGTATAGTAGTGGTTAATTATGCTATATGAGAATTCAAACCCGGTGAAGTCTAGCAGTTGTTAATTCTTCTAGTGGAGAATTCAACTCATGGTGGAGTAATAGTAGTGGTTCATTCTGCTATATGAGGATTCAATTCAAGGTAGAGATTGTTGATATGACTTGAATCCTAACCACTTGTTGGGCTGCTGATGTGGTTGATCTGTGTCCTGTCTTCTGATTGGTTGAGAGCTGTTGGGTCAGGATTGCTGACATGTCTGATCTGTGTCATGCCTTCTGATTGGCTGAGAGCTGTTGGATCAGGATTGCTGACATGTCTGATCTGTGTCCTTCCTTCTGATTGGCTGAGAGCTGTTGGGATGGATTGTTGAATACAAATGATATTCTCTTGTTGTAGTATAAAAGGAGCCTTAGGGCCACCAGATACTGCATCTTCATTTCCTGATCATGTTTTCTCATCCCATATATGTACCTTCTTAATGTCCTATATATTACCTTTTTCTCCATATAGTGAAAACGATCGCCGCTGCCCAAGGACGTTGCCCATTTACGGGTGAACTTTGTAAATCATCTTGCTTGTTTGATCATTTTTGTTCGTGTTGGCTTCTGTGATTCGCAACAATATCTAGGAATGAGCATTAGTCGAAACCTTGTAGGCTATGTAGAGTCTAGACCCGTTTAATTGAACATTGTGGGCTTTGGGTTTGACCAATGTTCAAAAAACTCTATTAACCCAATATCTACTCAAATTAATGAATCAAGCTCAGAAAGCTCAGACCGAGACAATCTCACATCATTATAGTAAGAACACATGGTAACCCCTTTAATTTCTCATTCAATTCCAATATCTTCAATACATAGTCTTTCAGTTCATTATATCTATTATTGCAGTTCATTATAAGAAACCTCAAAGCTCCAGTATTTTCATATAATCCATAATAAACATATTGTAAGGAAGTGCATACCTTATACTTTTGATCCATTATAAGAAAGGACTTCAAGATTGGAGGTTCATTCAACACATTATAATATATTCACATTGACTTGTTGCTTTCCACAATTATTGAAGATAAAATAAAAATAAAAATAAAATCCATGTTGCTAAATTTGTATCATATATTTTTTATTTTAATTATGTTAGGTTTGAACATAAAAGAATGTGTATCATGTTTTATTTTATTTTTACTTGTCGACTATAGACACGTGTAGAGAATGATAGTTGTAAAAATGAAAAATGCTAAGATGGACGTGTGGTCATGCATGAAAAGATCAGATTTAGAATGATATGACCAGAAGAAAAGTTGATGGAACTCCGATAGATGGTGAGATGAGAGGAAACCTCTTATGATGGTTTAGTTATTTGCAAAGGATATCAGATGCATCAATTAAATGATGTGAGACATGGGATGTTGAGCCAGATGAGAGAGTGTCAGGAAGGCTCAAGAAGTGTTGGAATGAGATTATCTGAAGGGATCTTAGTTATTTAGATCTGTGCTAGAGAATGACCCAAGATAGATATGAATGGAGGTAAAGAATCATGTAACCAACCATGTTTAATGTGAGAAAAGGCTTTTTTTTGTTGTTGTGATTATTTTGAGTTTGAAGGTTGGGTTGAGCATAGGTCAACCTCATTTGGACTAGTTCTGGAAATTTATATAAATCCATATACTGGTACAAACCTATATCCCATTTCAATTTTGGACGTAGGCTAAGCTACATTAAGAGGATCATGTGTTAGGTTGGGCTACATTAGCTTATTTCAATGCTCAGTAATAACATAATACATTTTAAATGCGTCGTATTTGAGTCGGATTCCAAAAGCTTGAATATCGACAAGTTATACATTAAGAAAGATCTTACGACTTTAAAGTGAAGCATGTTAAGTTAGGATGAGAACAACGCATCGTTGGAGAATACCACCTGATTAAATGTATTTATATGGTTACACACAAGGGAATATGTTTAATCTATTATAACATTTGTGAGACAAGATTGGACACATGATCATTATACAAATAAAATCAAATGATCTCCAATATCACATTATTTTACTATTAACACTATATGATTCATGACTAACATTAAAGGGAGGGGATATGTTCCAATATACTAAAGTAAAGTTTCGAGGGACCCGCCTTTGGAGACCTAAAGCACATGTAAATTTTACTCAATGGTGCTACTCTTTGGTATCTTTCCTTACATTGTCGAAGCAGAGTTGGCAGCTTGATGATATTTCTCCTCTTTACTTTTATCTATTGCTTAGTGATTTATTGCAATGCATAGAGGAGATTAGTTTTGATTACATTATTTGGTCTTAAATTGTAGTCAATCATATTATTACTTTTTACCCTCGCATTGGGGATTTTCCATATTAGAACGTGCATCTGCAATAGACTGATCTTTGGTAGGATCATATCAATTTTTATACTTTGAAATACCTGGAGAATATACTTATCAAGTTTGTGTTTTTCTCCAATTCAAGTTATGTGGGAAATGTATTACCAACAAATACTATCAGAGATAACATGGTTGATAAGATAGAATATAATATGGCTAGGATGATAAACCTAAACAAGACATGCGATAATTTGGGGGAAAATAGGACTTACTTTTTGTAAAGGCAACACATCGTCTGGTTTATGCCATAGAAATCCAAATATAAGAGCAATGATGAGTAGAAGTTTAAGGATGAACATGTTTGCATATTTATTGGGTAGTTTGTGAACAAGAATATGCACAATCACATTCAAATCAAGACTGATGCATTCATATTGTGGTCCAAGTTGGAGAATGTGTTATGTGTATGCTTTGAATACAGACAACAACATGTTGTTTCTATTAAGGGGACTGGTGAAATGAAAATTCAATGACGGTATAGCTATTCAAGACCATCTAAATAAACTTCATGATCATGTGAATAAAATTTAGAGATAAGGAGACATTCCTGGTTTCTCTCATTAGCTCAATACCTAATGCATTTATTTCCTTAGAGACCAGGAGATTTAAATTCACTAACGATAAAAGTATATTAAAGAAAAACAAGCTCGAATCCAAATAGAAGGATCTGGAGTGTTACCATTGCATGAAGAAGGGCTAAATCAATGAATATTGCTTCTAACTTAAAATAGAGAAAAGGGAGAAGAAGTAACAAAAGAATGACAGGAATGATAAGGTTGTTGCCATTATTAGTGAGCATGATTTGCTCATTGCATCTGACTTGAATATGGTGAATGTAGCTAGAGATGACACTTGTTGGCTGAATCAACCGCAGTTCACCACTTCATGTGACCTCCAATAAGGAGTTTTTCTCATCCTACACTTTGATGATTTTATCGTTCTTAGAAACATTATAGTTCCATTTCTGATGTTATTAGCAAAGGTGAAGTCATTTTACACAAATGTCATTGGAAATCTTTTAAAGCTAAAAGATGTGAGGCTCTTGATATGCATCTGAACTTGATATCTATAGGAAAGCTTGATGATGGAGATCATTACAACACATTTATGGTGAAAGATGGAAGCTTATTAAGGACACTTTACTCGTGGCTCAATGAAAGATGTCCATCAATAACATCTATTTTAGTTTGGTATTAGTTTTCAAGATTATCATGATTGTGGTCCATGATGACGATTCAACTGCATTAGGCGAGTGAGGTTGGATCATTTAAGTGAGAAAGGCTTATACACGTTGATCAGGGAATCATCTTTTCTAGAATGAAGAAATAAAAGATAGAACGGTGCACTCGTTTATTAATTGGAAAGAATTCAAGTTCAAGGGTAATACCCTTCAAGAAGGCTCATGTACTAGAGTTTGTTCACGCATATTAATATGATCCTTTGAAGATTAGCTCTCTTGATATCTTTAGTAACATTTTAATGATATTTTTAGTAAGTGATGGGTATATACCTTGAAGAGGAATGAACATGTCTTTTGTACAAGAATTTTGCATACATTTGTAGAGAGGAAAATATGAACGAAATTGAAGTACATATACAAACAACAACTATGGAGAGTATATGGAACCTTATAGCATATATTGCACGTCTTATGGGATCAAAAGATCCACCAAAGACTCCTTAGTTGAATAACGTTGTTGAGAGGATGAACATGAATCTATGAGAGAGAGACAGAGAGAGAGAGTGTGTGTGTGTGTGTGTGTGTGTGTGTGTGAATTTCGAAGGCAAAGTTATCCGGTTCCTTTTGGTTAAGCCTTGAACGTTATTACACATGTGATCGATTTATCTTCACACACTATTTTTGTCACGACCCGTCCCGCTAACCGGAACGTGCCGCGACAAAGATCTTTCCTCTTCTTTTTCCTCAAGTAAACATGTGGCAATCTCATAAAAATAAAACCTTTGTATTTCAAGTTCACAACACCAAGAAGTGTATTACACAAGTTCTATCTATTACAACTTCTTACAAAATAACACAGACAGTACAAAAACAACGAAAAGCATAAGACACCTCCTCCAAGTGTATCCGTGGTCCTTTCACCTGCTATTCGTGATTCTGCCGATCTGTATATAATATAATATAACGGGATGAGTCTAAACCCATTTATGAGCTTAGACCCAGTGAAAGGATCTCAAGCTTTTTACATATAACTAAAAGTTGAAATATGAGCAGTATGCCAAAATTTATGCTGATAACTTTGAAATATCTTGAAAAAGAGACTTTATGACAGTAAACATATAACAACATGCTAGATTTGCAAATAAATGCTGAAATCACTTCAAAGGCAGATAAACTGAAATATAATCATTACTATCAAGCTGTTTGTACTAATCACCACTGTGGCTAATTTATTGACTCATGAACGCTGAAACAAAGCTAAGTCATACGCGCAAACGGTCCCAAAGACCAAAAACACCCTGCATACGGCCCAAAGCCTATATGTATACAGAATGCGGACCCAAAGTCCTCTTGATACCATATCTAATGGTTTGTCATATCTAATGGCGGTTTCAGGGTCATATCTAATGACATCACCATATCTAATGGCTAGTTCATGTGTATAAAAGAGCTACTGTGGTGCTTATCTTCTGATTCTGATTCTTTTCTTGTCACTAATAAACCGTAAACTTGCAATTTCATGCTCATAACAACTAATTCAATAACATAAGACAATCTTGACATAGCATGCATATTCTGATCACTAGAACCATTCAGAACTTGGAAAACTGATCCATAATTCATAGTAACCGTACAAAACAAAATTCTTTACATAAAAACTCAAATCTACGTAGTGAAACTTATGCTTTCTATTCCACAACGAGTTTTATGTTTGAAAACATGCTATCAACATAAAGCACTTTAAATGATATTTGAAAATACATTCAAAAGCCTTGATTTCATATCTGGTATACGGTACTTGCAATTCATGCGTAAAAGCTCAAGAAAACGCGATTGCATACTTGTTATCATAAAACATGCATAAAAGCGAAAGACTAATGCTTTAAAATAGCGCTTGAGAATCCCTCACCTGAACGCTATCTAGCTTGAGTCCGAATCACCTTCTTTAGTGAAATCCCCCCTATAGTCGTCCTAGATTTCAGTACTACGGCTTGATGCGGACAGAACTTCGTTACGGCTTTTAAAAACACTCTCGATCACCGACAGGGCTTCGCCGTGCTCCTCTCGTGCTCCTCCCGCAAGCTCGGCGGCCTTGCGGCTCTAAGGTGTAGTGATGGGCGTGAATGAAGTGGGGAGGACTATGGGGGGGGTCATGGTATTTATAGGCCTCCACCCCCTTTACATGTGTGACATGTGTCAACATGTATGTGTCCCTTATCCATGTATGAAGACACATGGCATGGCACATGGCATAATCATAAGGAAACTTGTTTCCTAAGTAATAGGCTTGCCTTATCCACGAGTTTACTTGTTGCCCAAGCAAAAGACTACACCATGACATGTGTTAGTCTCAGGACACATGGCACTACTGAGGTTTTGACACTTGTCCTGACTATAAAACGACACGTGTCTCATGATTTCCACTCCATGTGTCCTACTCTTGCTAATGACGCTTAATTATCACTAATGACGGGTAATTAGCACTAATCATGCTTAATTAGTCTTAATGATATGATTATAGCTAATGAGTATAAATATATGCTAATGATGCTTAATTATCACTAATGACGGGTAATTAGCACTAATCATGCTTAATTAGTCTTAATGATGTGATTATGGCTAATGAGTATAAATCTATAACATTATAGGCACTCTGCAAGTAGTGGCTTCTACTACTTATAAGGTACTGTAACACCCCAACCCCAAACATAGTACCACATGGAAAACTCACGAAGTGTGGGTGTGGTTTATAAGTGGTGGGGAATATTACTTGTCAACTTGGGCTTAAGCATTTTGGGTGGTTGTCAACGGGTCCATTTGGGTCCGAACCCAACAAGTTGTCAGGGCCAGTTTTCCTCAATAACGGACCGGGGACTTAAGCCCGGGACGTTACATTTGGTATCAGAGCCCAATTACCCCATCAGTCATAGACAACTGTATGGTAGGAGAAATACCATTGTACATTAGACAAGTAGTCTGCTGACTACTGTCAAAAAAATGATCAAGGTTGACAAATGACCTCTTCTCTTGAATCTAATCACAATTTTTTTTATTTCTACTCATGCAGATCATGCCGCCTCGTAGGGATCAGACTACACAGCAATTGGCTGCGATGATGGCGATGCTGCAGGATGTGCAGCAGAGACAGCTTATGCTCGAGGAGCGATTGTCGAGATCTACGTCCGAAGGGGGGTCTGGAATGGGTGGGGGAGACGGTGATCCACCACCGCCGCCACCTCCTCCTCCTCCCCCCTCGCCGCTGCCACCGCGACAAGAGGACATATTTTCAAAATATCGCAAGGAGAAGGTTCCGGAGTTTCTGGGCAATACAAGCCCAGATGTGGCAGAGAGGTGGCTGAAGCGTGTGGAAAAGGTATTTCGCACCATACATGTACCGGATGAGGAGAAGGTTACCCTTGCCACTTACTCCTTAGCAGGCTATGCTGAGGAATGGTGGAGTTCTATGGAGCCGCAGATTACAAAGCTAGTTACTTGGGAGAAATTCACTGAGGCGTTCCGGGAGCATTTCTATCCGGAATACTGGCTAGAGCAGCGCCGCGTGGAGTTCACACTACTCGAGCAAGGGAACAAGACTGTGACTGCTTATCTAAACAGGTTCACGGAGTTGCTGAAGTATGCTGCTAGCACTGTGCCGACTGAGGCTGACAAGGCATTCAAGTTCTTTCGGGGTCTCCGTAAGGAAATTCGCGAGAGACTAGTACCCCTTAGATTGGTTACTATGAAGGAAGTGGTTGATGCTGCATCACGAGTAGAAGAGGACTTGCGTGAAGGCAGGTCAGTGCAAACCAGGCAAGGAGGATCGAGCTTTTATGGGAAGACTGCTCGTAATGATCGTTCGACAACACGAAGAGGACAACGTACCCACCCCTACCGGCATGGCATGTCTACCAGGTCCGCACATGAAGGAGCTCCTACCTTGGGAAAAGCACTTTCCGAGCCATCACGACCAGCACATCCTATGGTGAACAGCATAACCGATGCACGTGTTTGCTACCGATGCAACCAAGAGGGGCACATCAGGTCCAACTGTCCGTTGGGAGCTTCACAGATGCGAGGTATTGTACGAGGGGGACGCCCGCAGCACCAGGGACGTGGTTCTACCTCTCATGGTGGCAGGGGACATCCCAACCAGACCCGGGGCACGACAGGTTCCTGTGGGCCACGAAGAGAAGGACAACTCCATGCCATCACCGATGGGCAAGCACATGCTTCGGGATCAGTAGTACGAGGTATGATTTCAGTAGGCGACTTTACAGCTCATGCTCTTTTTGATTCGGGCGCATCTCATTCCTTCGTGTCATGGAGTTTTGCGGATACCTTAGGTCGAGAGCCTACTGTGGTTTCAGACCCTTATCTTATTAAGGGACCTGGAGGTCAGGTGTTTGTTGTACATTGGGTGTTTCCCGATTGCCCGGTCTATATTGGAGGTTATATGCTCGAGGCCTACTTGCTGCTTATTCAGATGGAGGATTTTGATGTTATTCTCGGCATGGACTGGCTTGAGAATCACCACGCATGTTTAGACTGTTTCCAAAAACAGATTATTTTCAGGATTCCTGAGCTACAAGAATTCATATTTGATGGAAGCATCTCGTCGAGAGGGGTAACCTGCATATCAGCATTGCAAGCTCATTGATGAATCTGTGATTCATCACATCAAAAGTCAAAAATAGAGCCTTGTTCCCGAGAAAATAGAGGCATATTTCCTTTTATCTTGCATAGATAACATTCATGCATACATCCATAATTCATGCATTATAGCAGCTCATCTGCATTTAAATAAGAAGCCACAAATCACTTGTAAAATACCACTTCATTAAATAACTCCTTCTCTATAATATATGTGTATACTCCTTAATAATATAGGGAAGATTGCCAGAAACCACCCTTGTAAAATAGCCCAATTGTCCTGAGAGTCCTTGTACATTAAAACACACATAAAGCCCGCATACAAACCCCTACTTAGGTCTACTCACTCTTAGATTATTACATATCAAAAGACCTTCAAAATGAGACTAATTTCATTGAAATTGGAGCTTGTATGAAGAACTTGGGTTTTTGGGCCATGTTGTATACTACATATGTATATTTATGTATCTTTGTATTTATGTACCATATTTGACCTCATCTCCGTCTTTAGTCAACATGAAACTTGTAGATCTCATCAAGATCTACAACTTTCATGTTTTGAGTTTTTCCAAATTCGGCCTTCTCTTCTCTCTACACGTGTTTTCCCTTCCAGCCACTCACAGCAGGCCACGTGGCGCCCTCTGATTGCGCCACGCGGCCCGCTGCCCTTCGCCTCGTCCGCCCGCGCCCTCCGCCGTTGGATCTCGTCTCAGATCCAACGGCCCAGGCCTTTCCACACGCTTCCCTTCTCCTTGCCGTCCGATCCTCACCTCGCTTCATCTGATCCCTCCATTAGCGCCGCGCTCTCAGCCCTCCACGTGGCGGCATCTACGCCACTCGATCGCGCCCCCGATCCTCTCATCACAGCCGCCCATCTTCCAGCGAGTCTCGACCCTCCGATCTAAACCCTAATCTCATCCACGACCCTCAGATCGCCTCCCCTCGATCTAATCACACCCGCTCACCACGATCCAATCTCCACCGTTGGATCACACGATCCAACGGAGGAGACTTCGTCTCCTACCTCGGGCACCCCCTCTCTCCCACGATCTCCGCCTTGCGGGAGGGGCTGCCCCTTCCTATTCTTGGCCGCACTCCAGCCACCTTCTCCAGCCGCTGACCTCGCCACGACGCTCACCACTCGTCCCTCTCCCTCGCCAGCACCCTCAATCGCCACCACCTCCACCATATTCGCCCCACGACAGCCTCCAACTTCGCCACTTACCCACTCCAGCCGTCACCTCCATCTTATAAATACGCCACCTCCGGCCACCTTCATCCGCATCCGCCACTCCAGGAGAAACCCACGAGCTCAGAGCTCTCAATTGGTGACAGCAATTGGCCCTATCTTCGAGCGAAGACCGGCGTCTTCTCCGGCGAGATCCTCGGCCCACCGCCGTGCCGCAGCCACTCCTCCGAGCAGCTGCACGAGCTCGGGACCTTACCGATCCCTCGAGCGACGACCCTGGAACTCAAATCCGAGCTCCAATCCCCAGGTAACTTCCTCCATCGATCTCCGATCTTCTTCTTCTTTTTCTTGTTTTTTTTCTCTGTTTTTATTCGCTGCCATTGATCCCCCTCGCACCTTCCAATCACCTCGCCGAGCTCCGCGTCGGAGCTCCGATCCTCGCTGACCCCTCCGCGCATTCCTACGACGCATACCACCTTCCTCCGACTGTAGCTCCGCCATTTGGCCGGAGCTGACTCGCCAGACCACCGCACTCCACCGTAGGCCTCGCCGCTCACTCACCCCACCTCCACGAACACCTGCATGCCTCGGCTATCCCTCTAACCTTTTGCAGGGACTCGATTCATTACTGGCCGGAGCCTCATCGGAGCTGCCTTCGAGCTTCATCGACGCTGAGCTCCAGCCCTCCTCCAGTCATCCAGAGACCACCGGAGGCTCCGCCGTGAACTCCCGTTTCTTCCGAGCTACTTGGGAGCTGAAGAAGCTCCTCACCGACGCCTGGTACCCGAGGCGGAGCCAGCCCAGCTTCACCGGAGCGCAGCCATCTCCTCCGCAGGCGGCGGAGGCCCGTTGAAGGAGAAGAAGCAGCAGCCGTTCGATCCTCTGATCGAACGGACCTCGCCTCGCCACGCGTCACTTCGCCGCCCTCGTCCTCGACCGTTCATCGCACTTCAGATCGGACGATCCTCGCCTTGCCACGCGCCTTCACCGACACCCCTTGGATCCATCTTGATCCAAGGGCCTTCAGGCTGCCACGTAGACACATCCAAGCCTCGGCCTCCCAAGCCTAGGCTCGGGTGAACCGAAGCTGCACCGAGGCTAGCCCGAGCCTCCAGAAGACCCGAGCCTCCGAAGGCCTCCGAACCTAGGCCGCCCCACGTGAGGAGCACGTGCGGCCTGGGTTATTTGCACCGACGCCCCTGGAGCTTTCACAAATTGCAAAAAGGTCCCTGTGAAGCAGGCATCACGTGAGGAGCACGTGATTCGTGGAGAAATTGCATCCAAGTCCTGCATACTATTGGTAATTGCATTTTAGTCCCTGTCAGCACGTTTACTTATTGAAATTTTATTTTCCAGTATTGCATTTATACCCTTGTGTTTGCACGTGTCCATAGCATGCATTTTTCATCATTTTGAAATTCCAAAAATTGCAAGTTGTTGAGAATTTTGTCCTCTATCTTTCTGTACACGTGTTTGATTTTTGTTGGCTTAATTGAATTATCAATGAATTAATTGGTTCATTTGTGTCATATTTTGCCCAGTGATGCCATTTGATTTTTAATTAAATATCAGTGCCTTCAAAAATCACCAAAAATTCACAGTAGCTTAAGGACACTATTTTCAACACTCCATAAAAATTTCATATCATTTGCACGCATAACGAGGCCTCAATAAATAGTTTAGTGATTTTCTTTAAATAATTTTAATTAATTCATTTCACAAGGAATTTAAGTTCTGTCAATTTTCCTAGGTCCCTGATCATTAGACCTTCCTAGGATAATTTTGGTTCTTGGAGAAATTGTGGTTTGATATTTATTAAAAATTAAACACTGAAAATCACTTTGTCTGTTTGTTTAATTCACAGAAAATTTATTTTGAGTCGAAAAATTCCAAAAAAATTAGTGTAGCTTAATTTCATTCCATATCATAATCTGACCAAGTTTCATAATTTTTGGACTTCATTTGATATCTTAAATTGATTTAATCTCAACTTGGCTGGATTTTTGCATGTGTCTGCATTGAAAATTAAAAATACCAAAAAAAAAAAAAAAAATTGTTCCCCGAATATCAAACACTTGTAAATTGTTGTAATCAACCTAAGGAGACAGTTGCCTCCCTGAGATCGACCTTGGACTCTACCAAGTAAAAAAAAATATCACTGCTTAAAATTGACCCAAAATCTGTCTTAAGTGGTTTTTTGATTAACCTCCCGTATCCGACTGCAACGAACACATAAAATTGATTTGGAACATTAATTTGCCCGAATTAACTAAGGGTGCGGGAGCGCTCATCAAAATGGCGCCGTTGCCGGGGAGGCACGGCTTAGGATAATTTGCATCATATTTTTGAGTGTTTGATCTTCTAATCCCCGGGTAGTCTGACCCCCGGTTTTTCTTGTAATTATTTCTCTCATTTATTTCCTTTGCATTATTTTATTGTTGTGTCACTCTCTGACCTCTATTTCATTTTCTGTGCGAGGACCGCGAGGAGTCGGCGACGCTTCGAGGACTTAGCATTTAGATTGTGTGGAGAGAAAGAGAGGCATTGTATTCTTTTTCATTATTTTCATTTTGCATTATTTCCAGCGGTTCCCGGTTGGGATCTCGCGCGTGTAAATATAGTGGAAAACCGTGTCCCGTGTGCTGTGTGGTTGATTGGTAATTTAGCTTGCACTAGCGGCTCCTCGAGCCACTCTAGGACTTGTTTGTGCTCGTAATCAATAGGACCACACAACACACTTAAAAGACGCACCTAGACCGCAGGACTTAGTTCAAATTAAACTGTTCTTCACGCTAATAGAACTGCCTGTCTAGGAGCGGCTTTCATCGCCTGCATTTGCATGTAGGGTAGAGTTTTCAATTCTGTATAGCATCCTGCATCAAGAAGCGAAGGACCACTGTAAGTATTCTCTACTTGGCATAAGCATCATAGATTTCAACTTGCATCGGCTTGTCTCGATTTCCCCCCTCTGATTTTCTCACTTAATTAAAAAGGAAATTGGGACTGTCCGATAGACGTGCTTTGTGGTGATTAATTACAGTGATAACCTAATTTTAAAACAGGGACTGCTAACATTATTGACCATAAAAAGGGAATAAAAGCTGAAAATTGTTTGCGGGAGACTAATCCCCGACCTTGTTTTCAGGCTGAGTGAGGGTACCTGAGTGTGTGTGAACACCCTAAGGTAGAGCCCAAATCCCCGTCTTCCATATCACGTTCTAACTGATCCTAGCAAATATCACTAGCTGAATATTTTCAGATTCTTTGACTAGTACCAAGTAGCCTCCGCCTGTCTCAGGTAGATAGGGGTGAAATTGCGGTACTTCGCGACAAGTTGCTAGTAACCCTCCAGGGCGAAGTTCCAGCCTTGTCAGCCTCCGCCTGCTTGCAGGTAGATAGGGGCATGGTCACTGAGTCCATCAGCTTGGGATAGGAGCGAAGAAAGGAAGGAGCGGCGGTATCTTAGACGACAGGATAGACAAGGAAGACGCATCCGGCTCTGAGCCGACTTCCCTCTAGGCCGCGTAATCCTTGCTAGATTTGCTTGAAAATCACACTTAAAAACTACAAGATAAATTGGACTCAACTTTGAGTCCTTCATTGTGTTGAGTGTGAATCCAGGGCCTTGGATTGATTTTGTGCTTGCTTCAGGTAGGAGAAAAATCCTATCTTCTTCTTGCTTCACCAAGATGAGTGACTGGGGAGATCTCGACGCACCGTTCACTGATCTCTCTATGAGTCCCCCACGTAACTCGTCTTTTCCGGTCCGAGCGCACCTTGGACCACCCAGGACTCATGACCCTCTTAAGTCCTGGTTCCCTCCTGCTCAGGGTGGTTACTCTCAAACCAACCCTTCTATCTCCTCTGAGATTACCAAGGAAGATCATTGCCTCGGTAGTCCCTTACTTGATTCAACCTCTAACACCAACCTTATTTTCCAATCCCCAGAAGTAGAGGAAGAAATGCCGCCAAAGATGCCGCCTGATGAGGACCAGATGAGACAAATTCTAAGACGCCTTGCTGAAGCTGAACAGAAAAATGCTGATCTCACTGCAAGAATGGGGCGAATAATAGTAGCTGAAGGGATCGACCGACCAATGGTCGATACCTATAACCCGGCGGAGAACGAAATCCAGAATTGGCTAGCACCTGCAGTTCCCGACCAGGCATTCGAGCTGAAGCCCCACTTCCTTAGCCTGCTGCCGAAGTTCAACGGAAACCTGAGTGAAGAGCCGTACACTTTCCTCCGTGACTTCGAACTAGTCTGCAATAATCTGAGCCATCCCAATGTTGGCCAAGATTATATCCGGCTGAAAGCCACCCCATTTGCCTTAGGAGATAAGGCTGCACATTGGCTGAAAAATCTAGGGGTGGTATGTACTACCTGGATGCAGCTCAAGGACCTCTTCTTGAAGAAGTTCTACCCACTCAGTAGAACCAATCAGATGCGAACGAAGATTGCCAGTTTCGCCCAAGGACCCGGCGAACCGTTCCACGAGGCGTGGGACAGGTTCAATGACTTAGTACAGAAATGTCCATGCCACGGCATTTCTAAGGCAATCTTAGTCCAGACCCTGTTCTGCGGCCTAACCCCAGAGATGCAGGGGTTAGTCAGTGCCGCCTGCGGAGGAAGCTACCTGAACAAGAACGAGCACGCCGTATGGAAAATTCTAGAGCAAATGGCAGAAACCGGCAGGTCGCAGGCCACAAGGGCCTATCAGTCGTCTCCCTCGATTCTATCCAATGAGATGACTAGAAGGACTGTTGCAGATCTGACAGAGGACCTCATCCCCAGCATGGGGATGATTGCAGACAAGCTTACTATGGTCGAGCAGATCCACAAGAGAGTCGCGGAGATGGAGTCTCTTTCGAGCCTTCCCAAGAAGGTGGAGGAACTCTCTGAAAAGGTAGCCAAGATTAAGCTACCCACCCCTTCTGCACCACCTGTACCTGTACATCGAGTCCATCTTGTACAGGAACAGGCACCGGGGTCTCAGATCAGCTGGGATCAGACTTACACCCAGCAGAACCATCATGCACCCCCACCCGTTGAGACAGAGTACGAGGAGCCTCCGCCCGTTTACGAGATCAACGGGCTCTGGTATAGCCGCGACCCACTAGTCCGGCAAATCGAGATGGGGAAGGACCAGCCACACCGCCCAACCCCAGTCTACCAGGAGACCAGGCCCGTCACAATCCCGCGATACCAGTCCAGGCCAGAACAAGGGTACCAGCCGCAGCAGCGCACCTACCAGCAGGGGCCAGCACCGCCCCATCAGCAGCAGTACCGGCACGGCCAGCAGGGCCAGTTCAGGACCGCATCCACTCAGCAGCCAGCCCAGCCCACCGAATTGGAGTCCCTCACCTTGGCGATCCAGACCCTGTCTGATAGGGTCCAGCAGATGCAGAACGATTACCTGGACATGAGAACCGACATCAATCGGGTCTCTCGGGCTCAGGACCAACAAATGGCGCCAAGGACTCCAATTCCCGCACAGGTTCAGGCCAACCCAAATAGCATACATCAAGGCCAGAACCGACCCCGAGATCAGGTATACTATTCAGATAATTATTTATCTGAACATGAGATCCCTTCGTATGATAATGTTAACCATATGTCCCTCAGGAGCGGAAGGACCGTGACCATACCTGATCGGGCACGGGCACAACAGGAAGGAACCTCCGAAATTCGACCTGAGGAGAATTCGGAGGAGAAAGAGGAGGAGCACCACCGTCATCGCCAGCAGAAGAAGAGGACATCTGAGTCCTCGAAGCACCAGCCCCGCAGTCATCTCGAGTCCAACGACACCGATGAGCCCGCACCTCCATCTGAGGAGGACCAGCCAGAAGGAGCGGAAGAAGCATCACCGGTTTCACCCCCGCATTTTCCCTTTAGTCAGAGTCTGTATAAAAGTCCGAGTCAGAGTCTTGTTAAGAACTCAGTTTCAGCAGCTAATGAAGATATTTCAGTTCCAGAACCTGAGTTAATAATCCCTTTCCCCCAAGCTCTCAAGGGTGGGAAGAAGAAAAACAAAAAAATCCAAAAAGATGACCCTGAGATGGCTGAGTTTTGTAACAAACATATCAAGGTCACAATCCCCTTTGACAAGTTCGTGGAAATGACTCCTGCATTCCAAAAATACCTTAAGGTGCGATGCACACCTACTAGAGTTAGCAGGAAGAACAAAAGCCGTGTTGAGAAACACGTTCTATCAGTAGCCACGACTTGTGCAATAAAGAACTCGTTTCCTCGGAAACGAAGAGACATAGGTGCACACTATGTAGTGAGTCATGTTGATGACATCGCGTTTGCACGCACTCTCCTGGACAATGGTTCCTCTATCAACTTGATGCCCACAGCCCTCTATGAGCGGCTCAATCTCGGACCTCTTAGGAAATCTAGAGCTATTCTTCAGTTCGCAGACAAATCCACTAAGAAGTCCCAAGGAGAGTTAAGGAACATTGTGATCAAAGTCGAGGGGCAAGAATACATGGTGGACTTTACTGTCCTCGATATGGAAACCCCTCGTAATTGGAGAGATTCCCAGATCATTTTGGGTAGGCCCTTCCTCAGAACAGCAGGGGCCTTATTCGATTATAAGAATGGGAAAATTCAGTTCCAAACTCCAGGCGGAGATGAGGAATTAGAGATGAAGCAGACGAGATGGCAGAGACCAGACTCCGAATCCAGCACCGAGTACTCTTCTATCGAAACAGACCGTGAACATGTAGACTTAGTTGGGCCATGGAGACAGAACCCAGCCAGCACCGATGTGTCCATCTCCTTTGAAGATGATCCAGTGCATGAGTCAGTCTGCGAGAATTCCGGAACGAGTACAACTCTGAGCCTGCATCGCCCACATCTTCGATGACACAGAGGCCCAAGTGGGCCTGTCAGTCCTTACATCCTTAGGACAATCGGAAGATGAGGATGACGAGTCGGACGAGGCGTTTGCCGATTGCATGGAGACCTTTGACGATCCGACTCCAGAGCCGAGCTTGGTGGCAGCCGCTGCAGAACAGGATCCAGCCACGTCCAACACCGAACCAGATCGGATTGAGCCAGACTTCTTAGACGAGTATACCATCCCCGAGCTCAAACCTTTACCCACAACTCTGAAATATGCCTTCCTTGCGGGCCAAGACAAGAAATTTCCGGTCATTATCAGTTCGCAATTGACCGAGGAGCAGGAATCTCGCTTGCTAGAGATCCTGGAGAAGAACCGCAAGGCAATAGGCTGGAGCATTTCCGATCTCCACGGGATAAATCCCGCTCTGTGTTCGCACCATATATATTTGGAGAATGAAGCCAAACCCTCTCGTGAATTCCAACGTCGGTTAAATCAAATCTACGAGAGGTTGTGAAGAAAGAGATAGAAAAATGGTGCGACGCGGGTTTCATTTACCCAATCTCCGATTCTAAGTGGGTGGCCCCAATCCATGTTGTCCCGAAAAAGTCGGGAATTCAGACGACCACCAATGAGGACGGAGAGGAGATCGTGACGAGAGTACCCACGTCGTGGCGCGTCTGTGTGGATTACAGACGCCTGAATGCCGCGACGAAGAAGGATCATTTCCCTTTACCATTCATTGATCAGATCTTAGAAAGATTAGCGGGAAAAGAATTCTTCTGCTTCCTTGATGGGTTCTCGGGCTACAATCAAGTAGCCATAGCTCCGGAGGACCAGGAAAAAACCACGTTCACATGCCCCTTTGGTACCTATGCTTTCAGGCGCATGCCTTTTGGGCTATGCAATGCTCCAGGTACTTTCCAAAGGTGCATGATTGCTGTATTCGCCGAAATGGTCGGCGAATTCCTGGAAGTCTTCATGGATGACTTCTCGGTCCACGGCGACTCTTTTGATTCCTGCCTTAGGAATCTGGACCGAGTCCTCAAAAGATGTTGTGAGGTCAATCTGGTGCTCTCCTGGGAGAAAAGTCACTTTATGGTGACGGAGGGCATAGTGTTGGGGCATGTCATCTCCAAGAGAGGAATGGAGGTTGACCCTGCCAAGGTGGACGTGATCAGACGACTCCAGCCACCAACCAACGTACGGCAGTTGCGGTCGTTCCTCGGGCATGTCGGATTTTATCGGAGATTTATTAAGGATTTTTCTAAGATTGCCCGACCGCTAACTGAGCTTTTAGGCAAAGACGCGGAGTTTATTGTCGATCACAAGTGTCTTGAGGCCTTTAAGCGATTACAAGGAATGATCATGGACGCACCCATCTTACAAGCCCCAGATTGGTCTCTCCCTTTTGAGATCATGACGGACGCCTCAGATTATGCTGTTGGGGCTGTATTGGGACAAAGAAGAGATGGCGTCCCGTTTGCAATACACTACGCAAGCAAAGTGCTTGATTCTGCTCAGCGTAACTATACAGTTACCGAAAAGGAAATGCTTGCGGTAGTGTTTGCCTTGGACAAATTCAGATCTCATTTAATCGGATCCAAGGTAACTGTGTTCACAGACCACACGGCACTACGATATTTAATGGAGAAGAAGGACGCGAAGGCGCGTCTTCTTCGTTGGATTTTACTTCTCCAGGAGTTTGATTTGGACTCCGTGATAAACCTGGAAAGAAGAACGTAGTAGCCGATCATCTCTCTCGTCTCGAAGATCTTAATACTTCCGAGGTTTCCCCGATTCGAGACTCCTTCCCTGACGAGTCGATTTTTGTTATCGACTCACTCCCATGGTATGCCAATATCGTGAACTATCTTGTCTCCAAGAAAGTTCCCGAGGATTGGCCCAAGAGCCAAATTGACCGATTAAAGTCGGACGCTAGACACTACCATTGGGAGGATCCGATCCTTTTCTTTGAAGGACCGGATTGTGTCTGGAGACGTTGTATTCCTCAGGAGGAATACCAGAGTGTCCTTTCTTTATGCCATAGCTTAGAGGCAGGAGGACACCACTCCGGGAAGAGGACCGCATGGAAGGTACTTCAATGTGGCTTTTACTGGCCGACTCTGTTTCGCGATGCCACCGCCTTCGCGAAGTCGTGCCCAGTTTGCCAGAGGATGGGAGGAACCGTTGGTTCCATGGATGAGATGCCAATGCAGCCAGTCATCATTTGTGATGTCTTTGACGCCTGGGGCATCGATTTCATGGGCCCATTCCCTGTCAGCCACGGGTTTGAATACATCCTTCTTGCGGTTGACTATCTGTCCAGATGGGTGGAGGCTATCCCGACCCGAGCCGCAGACAGCAGGACTGTCTGTAAATTTATCAGAGAGCACATAATCTCTAGGTTCGGGATCCCCAAAATGATGATATCAGATGGGGGTAGCCACTTTGTGAATCGGGAGGTGAAGAAACTCCTGAAGGATTACGGCATCGAACACCGTGTCGCTAGTCCTTACCACCCACAAACCAATGGTATGGCTGAGGTGTCGAATAGGGAGGTGAAAACCATATTGCAAAAGCTCGTCCGCCCAGACAGGAAGGACTGGTCTCAGATCTTGGATCAAGTCCTCTGGGCGTATAGGACAGCTTACAAGACTCCGTTAGGCACCTCCCCATTCCGAATGGTATTCGGAAAGCCGTGCCATTTGCCCGCAGAGTTAGTGCACAAATCAGAATGGGCAATAAAGAAGGTCAACTGGAACACACACCTAGGACAGAAACAAAGAGACATGGATCTGAATGAGCTTGTGGAAGTCAGAAACCGAGCATACGACAACAGTGTGGTGTACAAGGACAAGGTAAAGCGTTGGCACGATAGATATATCAGACGAAAGACCTTTGTTCCTGGACAGAAGGTATGGTTGTTCAATGCCAGGCTGAAGACTTTCCAAGGCAAACTAAAGTCTAAGTGGACGGGACCATTCGTTGTCCGAACGGTGCATGATAGTGGATGTGTCGAGATCTCAGATCTCGCAGATGATGCACCGACATTCCTAGTAAATGGGCAGCTGTTGAAGCACTTCGTCGAATCCAATGAACAGTTAGTCCATGTGGAGGAGATTGTATTCATGCGCGAGACAGATACAGCAGATACATCTCAAGCCATGCATGAGGCCTTGCAGCAATGAACTCCAGCCATCAGCAGCATCTTCAAAAGATTCAAACCGACTCAGCTGTATATAGATCATTCTTCCTGTATATCCTATCCTTACCTTCATGATTCTAGTAACCCGTCCCCACATCATCGAATCATTATCGCGGACTATACTTAGGATGACCAGATCCTAAGTGTAGGGGGAAGGGGTCACCCGAGTCGATTCACTGTACATTCTCCAGATCACATTGGTCCTTATACTCATTTCCTACCGATACTTAGGCTGACCTAAGCCTAAGTATAGGGGGGACCGATGCCCGCACTGATACTCCTCCATTTCTCCTCTTAACCTCGTCCGCCCCATTTCTGATCTTCTTCTACACTTAGACTGCCAGAGCCTAAGTTTAGGGGGGCGAGACGACTTCTATACTTACTATTTCTTTTTGGCTCTCCCACGCTTAGCACGAGCTATGTCTTTTCCTCGCTCTTTGTGCTCTGAGGACATAGCACACGCTAAGTATAGGGGGGCGTGTATATATTACATATATACTTTACCCATAGCTCGTACTTTCACGTATTGTTTTACAATAATTGAGGGTGGGTAACAATCAAAAAAAAAAAGTCAAAAAAAAAAAAAATTTATACTTGTATAATATGTATAATACTTGTATAAAAAGTTGTAAAATTCTTGTAAAACATACTTTTGTAAATAATTGTTGTATACCAGAAAAATAAAACAAAAATAAAGGCTTCTTATTTACTCTTGCATATCACCCCTGCATAAAAAAAAAAAAAATAATAATAATAATAATAATAAAAAGAGTCCTGCATTTTCATAGCATGACATCTCATCTCATCTGCATATTTCTGCATATGCAAAGTGAAAAGCTAGTGGGTTCTGAACCAAGTTATGAGTAGATATTGAGGATGGACTTGATTTAACCTTAATCCACCTAATTTCAGAGGAACCTTATAGGAACTGGAGTTAAGATTTCTCAGGTCAAGAGACTTAATTCTTTGAGTCCGCAAGTCTATGTTCGCATGTCATCTTGACTAGTCTAAGTAGAATATCTCGTGCATACGCAGGATTCTTTTAGATAATGACCTAACTTGGACAAACACTATGCACGTAGCTCTTCATTGATGAGGTGGTAAGGAGGTAGTTTCCTTTGACTTGGGGTAGCATATGAGGGTAGTACTTCTAGGCGGAACCTCTCTTCTTCTTATAGTGAAGGAAGTGCGTCTCAACTTGGTCTAGTGGTGATGAAGGCTAAGGACGGGATGCTGTGGGTTGCAATAATGCTTCAAAAGAGGGATAGTCTACTGGCTCAAGAGGAAAAACTCCTGATGTATATGCTGCACCTTGAATATAGTTTCAAAAAAAAAAAAAAAATGCAAGAAAGAACTCCAAAAAAATCAGACAGGTCCAAGAAAAAGAATAATACCTGTCGGAGTATGTATATTAGCAAGGAAAATGCAGCTGGATGACTTGGCTACACTGGTCAGGCATCCCGGGATAGCTGGCTACACTGGCCACCGTCCATTCTTTTCTCTACCCCCTCCTCTTGGGTTGGTCGCACTTGAACTTAGAAGGGAATACCCCGCTCCTCGAGGAAAGAGTTACTGGACCAGGTTATTGAGTTACCTTGTTAGAAGAGGCTGGTTCCGAACCATTTCTGATGTGGAGAGCTACATCTCACTTACACAGTACAAGTAAGAATCATAGTCATAAGAAATTTGCGGTTGAGGAATTATTCTGACCCGACTGTTAAGGCGTCTTGAATAGAAGACTTGTGGAACTTGAAGTCTGTTAGGTCTTAAGTTCAGGTCCAAATAAGGTTCCGACACATGATTAATTCTAAGGTCGAGTCAGGCTCCATTTTCAACTTTTGTTCATGACCTTGGTATGGAACCCAAAATCATTTCACTCTTGCATTTCATTTAGTTGCTCGGGGACGAGCAAGGTTTAAGTATAGGGGGTTGATGAATCTGTGATTCATCACATCAAAAGTCAAAAATAGAGCCTTGTTCCCGAGAAAATAGAGGCATATTTCCTTTTATCTTGCATAGATAACATTCATGCATACATCCATAATTCATGCATTATAGCAGCTCATCTGCATTTAAATAAGAAGCCACAAATCACTTGTAAAATACCACTTCATTAAATAACTCCTTCTCTATAATATATGTGTATACTCCTTAATAATATAGGGAAGATTGCCAGAAACCACCCTTGTAAAATAGCCCAATTGTCCTGAGAGTCCTTGTACATTAAAACACACATAAAGCCCGCATACAAACCCCTACTTAGGTCTACTCACTCTTAGATTATTACATATCAAAAGACCTTCAAAATGAGACTAATTTCATTGAAATTGGAGCTTGTATGAAGAACTTGGGTTTTTGGGCCATGTTGTATACTACATATGTATATTTATGTATCTTTGTATTTATGTACCATATTTGACCTCATCTCCGTCTTTAGTCAACATGAAACTTGTAGATCTCATCAAGATCTACAACTTTCATGTTTTGAGTTTTTCCAAATTCGGCCTTCTCTTCTCTCTACACGTGTTTTCCCTTCCAGCCACTCACAGCAGGCCACGTGGCGCCCTCTGATTGCGCCACGCGGCCCGCTGCCCTTCGCCTCGTCCGCCCGCGCCCTCCGCCGTTGGATCTCGTCTCAGATCCAACGGCCCAGGCCTTTCCACACGCTTCCCTTCTCCTTGCCGTCCGATCCTCACCTCGCTTCATCTGATCCCTCCATTAGCGCCGCGCTCTCAGCCCTCCACGTGGCGGCATCTACGCCACTCGATCGCGCCCCCGATCCTCTCATCACAGCCGCCCATCTTCCAGCGAGTCTCGACCCTCCGATCTAAACCCTAATCTCATCCACGACCCTCAGATCGCCTCCCCTCGATCTAATCACACCCGCTCACCACGATCCAATCTCCACCGTTGGATCACACGATCCAACGGAGGAGACTTCGTCTCCTACCTCGGGCACCCCCTCTCTCCCACGATCTCCGCCTTGCGGGAGGGGCTGCCCCTTCCTATTCTTGGCCGCACTCCAGCCACCTTCTCCAGCCGCTGACCTCGCCACGACGCTCACCACTCGTCCCTCTCCCTCGCCAGCACCCTCAATCGCCACCACCTCCACCATATTCGCCCCACGACAGCCTCCAACTTCGCCACTTACCCACTCCAGCCGTCACCTCCATCTTATAAATACGCCACCTCCGGCCACCTTCATCCGCATCCGCCACTCCAGGAGAAACCCACGAGCTCAGAGCTCTCAATTGGTGACAGCAATTGGCCCTATCTTCGAGCGAAGACCGGCGTCTTCTCCGGCGAGATCCTCGGCCCACCGCCGTGCCGCAGCCACTCCTCCGAGCAGCTGCACGAGCTCGGGACCTTACCGATCCCTCGAGCGACGACCCTGGAACTCAAATCCGAGCTCCAATCCCCAGGTAACTTCCTCCATCGATCTCCGATCTTCTTCTTCTTTTTCTTGTTTTTTTTCTCTGTTTTTATTCGCTGCCATTGATCCCCCTCGCACCTTCCAATCACCTCGCCGAGCTCCGCGTCGGAGCTCCGATCCTCGCTGACCCCTCCGCGCATTCCTACGACGCATACCACCTTCCTCCGACTGTAGCTCCGCCATTTGGCCGGAGCTGACTCGCCAGACCACCGCACTCCACCGTAGGCCTCGCCGCTCACTCACCCCACCTCCACGAACACCTGCATGCCTCGGCTATCCCTCTAACCTTTTACAGGGACTCGATTCATTACTGGCCGGAGCCTCATCGGAGCTGCCTTCGAGCTTCATCGACGCTGAGCTCCAGCCCTCCTCCAGTCATCCAGAGACCACCGGAGGCTCCGCCGTGAACTCCCGTTTCTTCCGAGCTACTTGGGAGCTGAAGAAGCTCCTCACCGACGCCTGGTACCCGAGGCGGAGCCAGCCCAGCTTCACCGGAGCGCAGCCATCTCCTCCGCAGGCGGCGGAGGCCCGTTGAAGGAGAAGAAGCAGCAGCCGTTCGATCCTCTGATCGAACGGACCTCGCCTCGCCACGCGTCACTTCGCCGCCCTCGTCCTCGACCGTTCATCGCACTTCAGATCGGACGATCCTCGCCTTGCCACGCGCCTTCACCGACACCCCTTGGATCCATCTTGATCCAAGGGCCTTCAGGCTGCCACGTAGACACATCCAAGCCTCGGCCTCCCAAGCCTAGGCTCGGGTGAACCGAAGCTGCACCGAGGCTAGCCCGAGCCTCCAGAAGACCCGAGCCTCCGAAGGCCTCCGAACCTAGGCCGCCCCACGTGAGGAGCACGTGCGGCCTGGGTTATTTGCACCGACGCCCCTGGAGCTTTCACAAATTGCAAAAAGGTCCCTGTGAAGCAGGCATCACGTGAGGAGCACGTGATTCGTGGAGAAATTGCATCCAAGTCCTGCATACTATTGGTAATTGCATTTTAGTCCCTGTCAGCACGTTTACTTATTGAAATTTTATTTTCCAGTATTGCATTTATACCCTTGTGTTTGCACGTGTCCATAGCATGCATTTTTCATCATTTTGAAATTCCAAAAATTGCAAGTTGTTGAGAATTTTGTCCTCTATCTTTCTGTACACGTGTTTGATTTTTGTTGGCTTAATTGAATTATCAATGAATTAATTGGTTCATTTGTGTCATATTTTGCCCAGTGATGCCATTTGATTTTTAATTAAATATCAGTGCCTTCAAAAATCACCAAAAATTCACAGTAGCTTAAGGACACTATTTTCAACACTCCATAAAAATTTCATATCATTTGCACGCATAACGAGGCCTCAATAAATAGTTTAGTGATTTTCTTTAAATAATTTTAATTAATTCATTTCACAAGGAATTTAAGTTCTGTCAATTTTCCTAGGTCCCTGATCATTAGACCTTCCTAGGATAATTTTGGTTCTTGGAGAAATTGTGGTTTGATATTTATTAAAAATTAAACACTGAAAATCACTTTGTCTGTTTGTTTAATTCACAGAAAATTTATTTTGAGTCGAAAAATTCCAAAAAAATTAGTGTAGCTTAATTTCATTCCATATCATAATCTGACCAAGTTTCATAATTTTTGGACTTCATTTGATATCTTAAATTGATTTAATCTCAACTTGGCTGGATTTTTGCATGTGTCTGCATTGAAAATTAAAAATACCAAAAAAAAAAAAAAAATTGTTCCCCGAATATCAAACACTTGTAAATTGTTGTAATCAACCTAAGGAGACAGTTGCCTCCCTGAGATCGACCTTGGACTCTACCAAGTAAAAAAAAATATCACTGCTTAAAATTGACCCAAAATCTGTCTTAAGTGGTTTTTTGATTAACCTCCCGTATCCGACTGCAACGAACACATAAAATTGATTTGGAACATTAATTTGCCCGAATTAACTAAGGGTGCGGGAGCGCTCATCACTCATCGCCTGCTATCTCAAGGGTGTGAAGGATTTATTGCTCACGTCATTGGGAATCAAACTCCCATGGAAGGAATAGAGGATGTTGAAATAGTAAAGAACTTTCCGGATGTATTTCCTGCAGATTTGCTTGGGCTTCCCCCACCTCGTGAGGTGGAGTTTGAGATTTCTATCATTCCAGGAACTCAACCAGTATCCATGACACCATACCGGATGGCACCAGCTGAGCTGAAGGAACTCAAGGTGCAGTTACAAGAACTGCTGGAGAAGGGTTTCATACGCCCTAGTACATCTCCATGGGGAGCGCATGTCCTTTTTGTTAAGAAGAAGGATGGATCTATGCGCATGTGTATAGATTATCGGCAGTTGAATAAAGTAACAATCAAGAATCGTTACCCTTTGCCACGCATTGACGATCTCTTTGATCAGCTACAAGGGTCATCCATCTTCTCCAAGATTGATCTGCGGTCTGGTTATCACCAACTACGTATTCGGGATGTGGACATACCAAAGTCTGCCTTCAGAACCAGATATGGTCACTATGAGTTCTTGGTGATGCCCTTTGGCTTAACAAATGCCCCAGCAGCATTCATGGACATGATGAATCGGGTGTTTCAGCCTTTCCTCGACAGCTTTGTTGTAGTTTTCATTGATGATGTCCTCATATACTCTCGAGATGAGAAGGAGCATCGCACTCACTTACAGACAGTGTTGGAGACCTTACGGAGGCACAAGCTATATGCAAAGTTTAGTAAGTGTGAGTTTTGGCTTCAAGAAGTATCATTCTTAGGCCATGTTATCTCAGGTGCAGGAGTGTCGGTGGATCCGGCAAAAATCGAAGCAGTCCTTAATTGGGAACGACCGAAGAATGTGTCTGAGATCCGAAGCTTTCTTGGCTTAGCCGGTTATTACAGGCGGTTTGTGAAGGGATTTTTTCAGATTGCCCTTCCCCTCATCCAGCTAACCAAGAAAGAGATGCCATATGCTTGGACAGAAGAATGTGAGAATAGCTTCCAGACTCTGAAGGAAAGGCTCACTACAGCTCCCATCTTGACAATTCCGTCGGGCCCAGACGGATTCACGGTTTACACCGATGCATCAAAGGAGGGTCTGGGTGCGGTTTTGATGCAACATGGTAAGGTTGTTGCATATGGATCTAGACAGTTGAAGCCCCATGAGAAAAATTACCCAACTCATGATATGGAACTGGCAGCAGTTATCTTTGCTCTTAAAATGTGGAGACATTATCTTTATGGTGTTGCTTTCGAAATCTTCACAGATCACAAGAGTCTCAAGCATCTTTTTGATCAGAAGGAGCTCAATATGAGGCAAAGGAGATGGCTGGAGCTGTTAAAGGATTACGAGTGCACCATCTCTTACCATCCTGGTAAGGCGAACGTGGTTGCTGATGCCCTTAGTCGTAGGCCTCATTCAAGTGAATCTCGTCCTCAGCTTAAAGCATGGGATCTTCTTGCAGCTTTCAGTGATTGGCATCCATTTCAGAGTAGTCGAGAGACTGTCATAGTTCCATCCCCTTCTCGTCCAGAGTTAGTTGAACGAATCATCCAAGGGCAACAGGAAGACCTGAGTATCCAGAGACTCAAGGAGAAGGCTATCGCAGGAATCTTAGTTGGCTTCTCTTATCAAGATGGTGTGCTACGAAATGGGAATCGATTGTGTGTTCCAGCAGATGTACAACTGAGGGAAGAGATCATGCGTGAGGCACATAGTTCACGTTTGTCGATACATCCTGGTGGCACAAAGATGTATAAGGATTTGAAAAAGAATTTTTGGTGGAAGCAAATGAGAAGGGATGTGGCCAAGTTTGTGGCAAAATGCCTGACGTGTCAGCAAATTAAGGCTGAGCATAAGAGGCCACCTGGACTTTTGCAATCCCTTCCTATTCCTGAGTGGAAGTGGGAGGGTATATCTATGGATTTTGTGACGGGTCTTCCTAAGACCACTAGTAGTCATGATGCTATCTGGGTCGTGGTTGATAGGCTTACTAAGTCAGCACATTTCATACATGTGAGTATGGCATGCACTCCCTTACAGCTTGCAGTGGTCTTTATTAAGGAGATTGTCAGACTTCATGGGTTGCCTAAGCAGATTGTATCTGATCGTGATCCAAGGTTCACCTCTCACTACTGGAGGGAATTCATGAGTTCTTTAGAAGTACAACTATGCCTCAGTTCTGCTTACCACCCTCAGACCGACGGACAATCTGAGAGGACAATTCAGACACTGGAGGATCTTCTTCGAGCATGTGTGTTGGAGTGGAAAGGGTCGTGGAAAGACCATTTGCCGTTAGCAGAGTTTACGTATAATAACAGTTACCATGCCAGCATAGGTATGGCACCTTTTGAAGCATTGTATGGAAGACGATGCTCTACACCTCTGAGTTGGCAGGAGATTGGACATAACCTTCTACATAAGGTAGAGTATTTGGAGGAGACCGCTAAGGCAATCAAGATAGCTCGGAAGAAATTGCTTACTGCACAGAGTAGGCAAAAGAGCTATAGCGATAGACGACGCACTGATCTTAGTTTTGAGGTTGGAGATTTTGTCTTCTTGAGAGTTTCTCCCATGAAGGGAGTTCAGCGGTTTGGAGTGAAGGGAAAATTAGCACCACGGTTTGTCGGACCGTCGAGATTCTCGACAAGATTGGTAAAGTTGCGTACAGGATTGCTCTTCCTCCTCACCTTGCTGGTGTGCATGATGTTTTTCATATCTCCAACTTGAGAAAATATGTGCATGATCCATCGCATGTGATTAGTTATGATGATCTTCATGTGGATACTAATCTGAGTTATCCGGAGGAACCAGTTCGGATCATCGATCGTTCAGTGAAGAAGTTAAGGCACAAGGAGATACCCTTGGTGAAGATCCTTTGGCAACGACACAACTCCGAGGAGGCCACCTGGGAACCTGAGGCGGATATGCGACGGGACTACCCATACCTTTTTGAAGGTAATTTATAAGCTACTTTCATCCTTTTTAAGGTTGTTATCTTTTACGCGATAGGATCCAACCTTTTAAGGTTGTTATATTACACCTTTTACATCCTAAGTCTCGGGGACGAGACTGTTTTTTAAGGTTGTTATGATGTAACACCCCGTAATTTTCGGATTTTTCTGAAGCTTTAAAACCTATTCAATATTATACTCAAAAGAAGCGTCTCGTTGCAAGCTTTCCAACGAGCCCAAAACGCGAAATTCCGAGTCCGGATGTGGGAGATATGCCTGTTTTAGTGAAGAGGGGTCACGGTTTTTGAGGGAATTAAGGGTTACGGGTTTTGGTTAATTAATTTCGAATTAGGGTTGTTTTAGGGTTTCTAAAACTAATGTTTTAATCCCCAACTATATAAAGACCCACACCCTTTATCTTCCCTCATTCCTACTCCTTTTCCAAACCCTAATCCACCCTTTCTTCCTTCCCAAGTCATTCTCTTATCTTGTTCCATCTCCTTCTCTAGAGAGCCAAAAGGATAATGGTGCAAGCTCCGTAGCTTCGAGACAAGAAGAAGACGAGGAAGGCCATCACAAGGGAAAGGCAGCCCTCTCATCGGATTGGTGATCGGGCGATCGAGCACGTGGATCAAAGGTGTGCATGAGCATAGGTAACGGATCTAGACATTCTCTGATGGAGTTTGTTGATTTTGGGGGTTGATGTTTCGTTTCGATCCTTCCCTGGGATCGCCCTCTTGCTGTTGGTAGTCTTATTTTCTGTTATTGATCAATAGGATTGTTATTGAGTTTCTTTTTCTTCGTCGTTCGTGATAATGGTGATTCCGTGAATACCTTGGATTCCATTGCCATAACTTTCTGTAACAAATACGTTTGGTTTGTATGCGATAACTTATACCCCATGTGTGTAAGTTTCAATATATTTAGTGAAGTGTTTTATATTCACATATTATTTACATATACTTTAAAACGATGTAATTATCTTTAACGTGAATTCTTTGAGAATATTTAAACGGTGCTTATCTGCATAAATCGTGGATTAAGTAGAGAATGAAACATTGCAAATTTCGATTTGTGCACGGTTAAAAGGAAATAATGTTACTCTTGTGAGTAGTAATGATTATATTTTCGGGGGTCATATGATTAGAGTATTCTCCCTTAGTATTTATTCTACCATAAAACTAACAGGTTGATCATGTAATATTCTGTGACTTGAATAGTAGTGGTGTTGTCTTCTCCATAACGTGGATTATAACCATGGTGACTAAACCCGTCCACACCTATATAAGCCTCCATTCCATTCATATACTATTACCGGTTGGACCAACTAATGGCTAATGTTGATGGCCCTTCATCTGTAATGAACCATGGGCTTTTCCGTAATCTAATTACAGTATGGTCTTCTCATATTGACCTTATGTTATAGGTAATGATATGTATTATATGAGTTTTGGTTATAATTAGTGGAAAAGGGTCCAATCCATGATAAGAATGGAAACTTAATTAAATTTAATTAACGTAATGAATAGTTTCCCATTGGGTCGATTGCTGTATATAAACAATTCGATCTTGCGTGATTTGTGTATATTTTTGCATGCCTCTTGTAAATATGTGGTCGATAAATTTTTTTTCCATCCATAGGTTCCCTGCTTTTCTTTCGATAGTTTAGTAATTACTGGTTATAGTTGCGGGTTTGATAATTGCGTGACACTCACTACTTAAACTTTCGCAACATTATCTAATAACTTTATGAATTAGTAGTCTGTTTCAGAAATTTCAATTGTTATAGGCCTTACTATCAGAATTAAGTCACATTAGTTTCAACATTACATTTCATGAGTTAGAATAATTCAAGTCACCGTAAGTATCTGGTAACGATTATACAACCGTGAGGTGTAACTCAGAAATTGCAATGGATAGTGACTTGCAATCTGCATTTATTTCTTTAATGATCCAAAATGAGGTGCTTGGGATAAAAGTACTCAAGACTTAACTCTCACATATTGTTCTGTGCTGGATGTCTATGGTATAACATATAATAAAGTATGACGTGCTTATGTTATGAATAGCGACTTAAGAGTCCAAACTACTGATTGGAGGATGAACACATAATTACTACAAGGTGGGTGCACACCCTTGTGGTCCGGTTGAGCCGACAGTGAGTCATCCCCACTCGAGGGGCATCACAGAGTGGGGTGGTGGTAGGTACTCTGGTGGAATTGAGGTGGATGCATGCGGGCATCGCACTGTACGGATCCATTTTTGTGGCATTTTTTGGAGCGAGCGAGACTCCTCCGGCAGACTCGATTGACGAAGTTACAACTCTTTGGGCTAGATGCCTCCTGTCTCGAGTGTCAGAGTATCGCCCACTAGACTAGCTGAAGGATCGCGTTTGCGCACAGGTTTTAGATTGCACTATGAATGGAGTGTTGCAGACTTCATCCCTAGTGCAGGCTTTCTCCTTTGACGAGCGAGTCCGGGATAAGTAAATGAGAGTATGAATATAAGTATGTCAAGAATTGGTTTGATTTCATATGTGTAAAAGGCCCAGAATATAAGTGATTGTATAATGCTAGATGCTTTTAGAATGTTCTCTTCTAAACTTGTTAAGTTACTGCAATTGCATTGCCTATCTATACTCTCTCTTGATTTATAAGTTATTTTATCCTTACTGAGTCAGTTGACTCATGAGTTACATTCTTTGGAAATTCAACAGGAAGTGTAGAGCAGGAGACAGAGGCTCATATCTTTGGTGGTGCATCTGCAGGACGTGGTTAAGGTTGAGGACTAGTTTCTTAGTAGTTGTTGCTATCTTTCATTTCCAAGTATTTATGATGTAATAAAGAGACTCTGAGGAATTATTGCTATTCCTATGTGGACTTTTGTTATCAATGAAAACTTAGATTTTCCTTCCTATTTTTTGTATAAATGGTATATCATGCAGGTTGTTTATGACTGTTGATGGGTAATAATGTGAATGGGTGTTGAAATGCGCTCCCGTCTAGGTGGGGCGTTTTGGTATCAGAGCAGTTTCCCTTTGATAGTGGAAAGGGCTACCCGAAGGGAACTAAGCCGGGAGCGTGCAGCCGCCATTATCACTGGGAATAAATGATGGGCCATGTCGCAACGAGGACGTTGCGAATATAAGTGGGGGAGGTTGTAACACCCCAACCCCAAACATAGTACCACATGGAAAACTCACGAAGTGTGGGTGTGGTTTATAAGTGGTGGGGAATACTACTTGTCAACTTGGGCTTAAGCATTTTGGGTGGTTGTCAACGGGTCCATTTGGGCCCGAACCCAACAAGTTCTCAGGGCCAGTTTTCCTCAATAACGGACCGGGGACTTAAGCCCGGGACGTTACAGGTACTACCAAAATCCATATTACTAGATGTGGTACTATGTTTTGATGTGCTACACAATTCATAGAACCTTTTTGAAGTCCATTTTATACAAGACGGTCTCTGATAACAAGTTTAAATGAAATCATTGCAGAAAGGCGAATCTATTGACTATGGTATCCGTAAAGTGTGAACACTATCAACCCAATATTCCTTGAAATAACACTTGATATCATTCAAAAGCATATTGTACAAAACGCGTATTACAATTCTCCCCTACTTGAAATTAATTTCGTCCTCGAAATTTAAGTATCCTTGCTAGCTTGAAAATAGGTGGGGATATCGAGATCTCATTTCTTCTTCTCGTTCACATGTGGCTTCTTCTATTGCGTGACTCCTCCATAAAACTTTGACTAAAGGAATCTTCTTTGTACGAAGCTCTTGTAATTTATAATCTAGAATTTCCACAGGAACCTCCTCGTATGACAAATCTTCCTTCAATTGAATATCTTGAGGTTGTATCATATGGGTTGGGTCTGGAATAAACTTCCGAAGTGTGGAGACATGAAAGACATCATGTATCCTTGCTAGTTCAGCTGGACGTCAAAGACGATAAGCTACACTTCCGATTCTCTCAATAATCTCGTAAGGGCCAATGTATCTTGGACTTAGTTTCCCTTTCTTCCCGAATCTAATTAGGCCTTTCCATGGAGAAACTTTTAGAAACACATGATCTCCCACTTGAAATTCTAAGTCTCTCCTTCGCTTATCTGCGTAACTTTTCTGTCTGCTTTGCGCTGCCTTTAAGCATCTCTTGATTTCCTCAACTTTTTCTATCATGTTTTGTATTAGTTCAGGTTGAACCGATTTCTTTTCTCCAACTTCACTCCAACAAATAGGTGTTCTACACGGTCTACCATACAAGGCTTCATAAGGTGCCATCCCAATACTAGTATGATAGTTGTTATTGTATGCAAACTCTATAAGTGAGAGATGTTCATCCCAGCTTTCTTTAAAGCTCAGTGCACAAGCTCTAAGCATGTCTTCTAGAGTCTGGATAGTCCGTTCTGATTGGCCATCTGTTTGAGGATGAAACGCTGTACTAAACGCTAATTTTGTTTCCATAGCTTTATGTAAGCTTGGCCAAAGCTTAGAAGTGAATCGTGGATCTCTATCAGATACAATTGACACAGGAGCCCCATGACGGCTAACTGTCTCATTAACAAAGATCTTTCCCAAGTGGTCTAGACTGTATGTCATGTTAGTGGCTAAGAAATGTGTTGACTTAGTTAATCTGTCTACTATGATCCATATTACATTGTGACCTCGACGGGTCCTTGGAAATCCTGTAACAAAATCCATAGTGATGTGTTGTTCCCATTTCCATTCTGGTATTGGAAGTGGTTGTAATTTCCCCGCAGGTCTCAAACGCTCCGGTTTTGTTTGTTGGCATATAGGACATCTAGAAACATACTCTGCAATCTCTCTCTTCATGCCAGACCACCAATAGTAGTTCTTAAGTGTCCTATACATCTTAGTACTTCCTGGATGCATAGTATACATGGAGTTATGTGCCTCTTCCAGAATCTCAGTCTTTATATCAGATTTCCTCGGAACACATAATCTTCCTTTAAAGAATAAAACCCCTTGACTATCTATTGTATACCCGGCTTCATCTCCTCCCTTAATCTTCTCAATCATTCTAATGATTTCAGAATCATGGACTTGTGCCTCCTTGATTTTATTATATAATATGGGTCTCACTTGTAAGGATGCTAATAGGGCTCCAGAGCTATCTATGGTTAACTTTGCACGTAACTCTTTCAACTGATAATATTCCCCTTTTAAGTGAGATAGCTGACCCTTAGACTTTCTACTGAGAGCATCAGCTACTACATTGGCTTTCCCCGGGTGATATTCTATGGAACAATCATAATCTTTAATCAGCTCTAACCATCTTCTTTGCCTTAAATTCAACTCTTTCTGAGAGAAAATATATTTCAAACTCTTATGATCCGTAAAGATTCGACAAGTTTCTCCATATAGGTAGTGTCTCCAGATTTTTAAGGCAAATATTATAGCAGCTAACTCAAGGTCATGAGTTGGGTAATTTAACTCATGTTGTTTTAGCTGTCTAGAGGCATAAGCAATCACTTTATCATTCTGCATCAAGACGCATCCCAGCCCTTGTCTTGAGGCATCGCTATAGATTACATAATTACCTTTCCCTGAAGGAAGGCTAAGTATAGGTGCTGAGGTGAGACGGCTCTTGAGTTCCTTAAAACTCTTCTCGCATTCTTCGTCCCAACTATACTTCACATTCTTCCTAGTTAACCTTGTCAATGGTGCAGCAATTCTAGAGAAGTTTTCTACAAATCTTCGATAATACCCAGCTAATCCAAGGAAACTTCGGATTTCTGATGCATTTATCGGTCGTTCCCATCTAAGAACTGCTTCTATCTTTGATGGATCTACTGTTATTCCTTCTCCAGATATGATATGGCCTAGAATTGTAACCTTCTTCAACCAAAACTCACATTTATCAAACTTTGCATATAATCGGTGTTCCTTCAGAGTTTGAAGTACAATTCTCAAGTGTTCTCTATGTTCTTCCTCTGTTTTAGAATATACGAGAATATCATCAATAAATACGATCACGAACTTGTCCAGATATGGACGGAAAACCCTATTCATCAAGTCCATAAAAGCAGCTGGGGCATTTGTCAATCCAAAAGGCATCACTACGAATTCATAATGCCCATATCTGGTTCGGAATGCAGTTTTAGGGACATCTTCTCCTCTAATCTTTAACTGATGATAGCCAGATCTCAAATCAATCTTGGAAAATACTGAGGCCCCGTGCAATTGGTCAAATAAGTCATCTATTCTGGGTAGAGGATAGTTATTGCGAACAGTCGCTCTGTTTAGTCTCCTGTAATCTATACAAAGTCTCATGGAACCATCTTTCTTCTTAACAAATAGAACAGGAGCACCCCATGGTGACATACTGGACTGTATAAATCCCTTATCTGTCAACTCTTGCAATTGAGTTTTGAGTTCTTTAAGTTCAGCTGGGGCCATTCTGTAGGGAGCTAAGGCAATTGGATTGGTATCCGGAATGAGATCAATAGTGAATTCAATTTCCCTATCAGGAGGAATTCCTGGTAGTTCATTTGGAAACACCTCTGGAAATTCCTTCACCACGGAGATATTTTCTAAACTTGCAGCTTCTGCCTTAGTATTAAACACGTAAGCAATATAAGCAGAATATCCCTTTCTTATCAACTTCTGGGCTAAGAGACAGGAGATGACATGGGTAGGATATATCATTCTTTCTCCATAGAAAGTTAATTCGACATCGCCGGGTTTCCAAAAGTAACATGCTTCTTATGACAGTCTAGAAGAGCATGATATGCACTTAAGCAATCCATTCCTATAATAGCATCAAATTCCCTTATCTCCATAGGAATCAGGTCTACTTCAATATAATTTTCTCCCATCTTAACCAAACAATTTTGGAGGACACTCCTAATAATTTCTGGTTCTCCCTTAGGCAAAGAAATTGCTAAAGCATGCTTGAGAGTACTTGTAACTTTATCAGCATATAGGGAGAATCTTTGTGAAATAAAAGAATGACTTGCACCATAATCAATAAAAGTGTGTGCACTTTTCCCAAAAATAATAGTGGTACCTGATACGACATCGTCCGCGGATATGGCCTCCTCTAAAGTCATAGCAAACGCTTTTCCCTCTCTCTGATTTGATCTCTTCTGTGTATTGTTTTTATTTTGTTCCCTTGCAGGTGGAGGACGACGTACAACAATATCACGATTTTCATTTTGTGCTGGTCTTCCCATAATCCGACGGCCTTGGACAAGTGCAAGACAATTCTGACGAATGTGGCCAATCTCGCCACATTGATAACACCCAGTGGTCCCCTTGCGGCAAGTTCCTGGATGATACTTTCCACAGTTTGTACATTGTGGAAAAGAAAGAGTTCTGTTTTCAGAAGTCCCAACTCTATATCTATTTGTTTGAATCCTTTGTACTCTAGGAGCTGATCTATTATCTTGCCTTGAATTCCCAGCTATTCTTGGTTCTTTGTTCATGTTTCCTCTCCATAGGGGTCTATCTGCAATTCTTTTCTTTCCATGATCATTGCACTTTCTTCTTTCTATCACCACTCGTTCAGCCCTACGAGCAGCCTCCACTAATTTTGCATAATCAGTATATCCCGTGGCCGATACCATTTCCTTTAAATCAATAAGCATACCATCTTCTAGACGTCTACATTTTTCTTCCTCAGTTGCAACCAGAGAAGCAGTAAACTTTGAAAGTTCGGTGAATTTCTTCTCATATTCATCAAACAAATTGCTCCCCTGAGTAAGGAATAGGAATTCCCTACGTTTCTCCTCCTGATAAACCCTTGGGTAATATTTTTCATTGAACTCTTTCTCAAAGATCTCCCATGTAATGGAAGATGGGTTTGGATATTTCATTTTCACCGATGTCCACCAATCATCAGCGCTATCTTTCAGAAGAAATATGGTATATTTCAACTTTTGTTCATCCGTACAGTCCATTAGAGCAAATATTTTCTCCATATTCTTGAACCATTCCCTTGCCTTCTTTGGATCAGTGTCTCATACAAATGGTTCTCCTCCCAGCTTCTTTACATGCTCAAATGGTAACTGGTACTCAAATTCATGTCTTTTAACAGACTGTGCAGCCATGCCTCCTAGAGTTTGAGCTATCAAAGTCAACGTGTCATAAATGTTGTTATTGTTGTTATTCTCCTGACTAGGGCCGGTCGCTTGTGGCTGCTCTCCTGCCATTGTTTCCTATAAAATAAAATCTCAGTTAGATACTTCATCAACCTAAATCCTCCAATAATGATTCTATACATCCTCAAGACTATAATATCAATAACTTATAGGTCAACTCCTAATATAATTCTTCCTCAAGGTCCTAAAACCTTTGCTCTGATACCACAAGTTGTCACGACCCGTCCCGCTAACCGGAACGTGCCGCGACAAAGATCTTTCCTCTTCTTTTTCCTCAAGTAAACATGTGGCAATCTCATAAAACATAAAACCTTTGTATTTCAAGTTCACAACACCAAGAAGTGTATTACACAAGTTCTATCTATTACAACTTCTTACAAAATAACACATACAGTACAAAAACAACGAAAAGCATAAGACACCTCCTCCAAGTGTATCCGTGGTCCTTTCACCTGCTATTCGTGATTCTGCTGATCTGTATATAATATAATATAACGGGATGAGTCTAAACCCATTTATGAGCTTAGACCCAGTGAAAGGATCTCAAGCTTTTTACATATAACTAAAAGTTGAAATATGAGCAGTATGCCAAAATTTATGCTGATAACTTTGAAATATCTTGAAAAAGAGACTTTATGACAGTAAACATATAACAACATGCTAGATTTGCAAATAAATGCTGAAATCACTTCAATGGCAGATAAACTGAAACATAATCATTATTATCAAGCTGTTTGTACTAATCACCACTGTGGCTAATTTATTGACTCATGAACGCTGAAACAAAGCTAAGTCATACGCGCAGACGGTCCCAAAGACCAAAAACACCCTGCATACGGCCTAAAGCCTATATGTATACAGAATGCGGACCCAAAGTCCTCTTGATACCATATCTAATGGTTTGCCATATCTAATGGCGGTTTCAGGGTCATATCTAATGACATCACCATATCTAATGGCTAGTTCATGATTTGTATAAAAGGGCTACTGTGGTGCTTATCTTCTGATTCTGATTCTTTTCTTGCCACTAATAAACCTTAAACTTGCAATTTCATGCTCATAACAACTAATTCAATAACATAAGACAATCTTGACATAGCATGCATATTCTGATCACTAAAACCATTCAGAACTTGGAAAACTGATCCATAATTCATAGTAACCGTACAAAACAAAATTCTTTACATAAAAACTCAAATCTACGTAGTGAAACTTATGCTTTCTATTCCACGAGTTTTATGCTTGAAAACATGCTATCAACATAAAGCACTTTAAATGATATTTGAAAATACATTCAAAAGCCTTGATTTCATATCTGGTATACGGTACTTGCAATTCATGCGTAAAAGCTCAAGAAAACGCGATTGCATACTTGTTATCATAAAACATGCATAAAAGCGAAAGACTAATGCTTTAAAATAGCGCTTGAGAATCCCTCACCTGAACGCTATCTAGCTTGAGTCCGAATCACCTTCTTTAGCGAAATCCCCCCTATAGCCGTCCTAGATTTCAGTACTACGGCTTGATGCGGACAGAACTTCGTTACGGCTTTTAAAAACGCTCTCGATCACCGACAGGGCTTCGCCGTGCTCCTCTCGTGCTCCTCCCGCAAGCTCGGCGGCCTTGCGGCTCTAAGGTGTAGTGATGGGCGTGAATGAAGTGGGGAGGACTATGGGGGGGTCATGGTATTTATAGGCCTCCACCCCCTTTACATGTGTGACATGTGTCAACATGTATGTGTCCCTTATCCATGTATGAAGACACATGGCATGGCACATGGCATAATCATAAGGAAACTTGTTGCCTAAGTAATAGGCTTGCCTTATCCACGAGTTTACTTGTTGCCCAAGCAAAAGACTACACCATGACATGTGTTAGTCTCAGGACACATGGCACTACTGAGGTTTTGACACTTGTCCTGACTATAAAACGACACGTGTCTCATGATTTCCACTCCATGTGTCCTACTCTTGCTAATGACGCTTAATTATCACTAATGACGGGTAATTAGCACTAATCATGCTTAATTAGTCTTAATGATGTGATTATAGCTAATGAGTATAAATATATGCTAATGATGCTTAATTATCACTAATGACAGGTAATTAGCACTAATCATGCTTAATTAGTCTTAATGATGTGATTATGGCTAATGAGTATAAATCTATAACATTATAGGCACTCTGCAAGTAGTGGCTTCTACTACTTATAAGGTACTACCAAAATCCATATTACTAGATGTGGTACTATGTTTTGATGTGCTACACAATTCATAGAACCTTTTTGAAGTCCATTTTATACAAGACGGTCTCTGATAACAAGTTTAAATGAAATCATTGCAGAAAGGCGAATCTATTGACTATGGTATCCGTAAAGTGTGAACACTATCAACCCAATATTCCTTGAAATAACACTTGATATCATTCAAAAGCATATTGTACAAAACGCGTATTACAATTTTGGATGGAGATATACCCAATAGAGTCTGTCATGGGAATTATGTTTCGTTTAACTACATTACATGTAATAGATGGAGGGTTTTTGTGCATGTCCTTCCTAGTAGATGAGACATCCATGTTGGAATTAAATATCACACAATACATCTTTGCAGGATATGAATAAAATGAGTTTGACTATATGTTATATGATCTTGTAGAGAAAAATCCTATTAAAAGTTTATATGTAGTGTTTGTTGAGTATTATACCATCTTAGATATGCAAAAGGCATCCAAAGATCTATATTAGAATAAATGTCGTCCAGTTGATGTATTCTTTTGTAGCACTCACTAAATATAGTTTCAAGTCAAGTTTGTATGGAGGCTTCTTATTTTGAGGAAGATGATGTTGACAATACATATGTACATAACTACGATCAAGAGGAATGCTCTTCGTCCAATTCATATCCACGAGGGAGAAACATCCTTTTACAAGATACTATGGACATGATCATGTTTTTTTGACGGCTAGTGGCAAGCTAGAATACTTTAAGAAGAGGTTACGCAAGATGTGTAGGAAGAAAAGTGGACTAGTGTTATGCAAAATGCAATGCACCCTTCGATTGATGACAATATATTTTAGCCTGTAAAATTGCCAAAGGGAAAAAGATCTTTGGCGAAAATTCTCTAGATGCAAGCTAAAAGCTAAGTTGATTTGTGAAGTGCTTCAATTGTAATAAGAGTGATGACTTTCATGAAATATTCTCTTCAATGGCGAATATGTTGTCCATTAGTTATATTCCCTGTTTAGCAACCAAGCAAGGAGTGGAGGTTCAATAGATGAATGTGGAGACTACCTTCCACAATGGTGATCTCAATGAAGAAATCTACATAGCTTAACAAAAGGTATTCATAGTCAAAGGAAAATGAAGGCAATATTTGTAGATTGAGGGAAAATGTGTCTGGATTAAAACATGCTCATAGCCAATTGTATAGGAAATTTAAGTCTTTATAGAGGAGCATGACTACATAATGGCTACTTATGATCACTATGTCTCCATGAGCAAATTCTTATGTGATGATTATGTCACCTTGTTGATTTATGTTAATGGCTTACTTATTGTTGGAAGTAATGCCTTTCAAGTTCGAATGAGGAATTGAGCATGTCCTTTCCTATGAAGGACTTGTGATTTACAAGTCAAATTTTGGGTATAGAGATGATCCTTGACAAAATGTCAAAAGACCTTGATTATCTTAAAAGTACATTAAGAAAGTATATCAGAGATTTGACATGGATAAGGACAAGTTCAAGAGCACTTCTCTTGGAGGAGACTTCAAGTTAACGACAGAGCATACTCCAAGGATAAAGATGAAATGAAGGATACGAATATGATTACTTATAATTCAGTTATATGCAGTCTAATATATGTTATGATATGTATTAACCTTATAATCCTCATTCTGGTTAGATTTGTTAGTAAGTGTATCTCAAATCCAGCTAAATAGCACTGGAATGGAGTAAAAAGGATCTTGAGATATCTTTATGGTACTGGCAACATATGTCTTTGTTTGGAGCAGAAAATGTGTTTCTATTAGGCTGCAAAGACTCTGATATGATGAATGATATTGGTAGGGGATAATCTATATTCATTTATTTTATGACATATGCAGATGGTATTATTTTATGGCATGCAAGACTACAAAAGTGAGCCGTCATTGTCTAATAGAAAGGTAGAATTCATTGCTGCAAATATCTGTAAAGAACTTTTATGGTTAAAGAAGCTCATGCATGATCTTAAATTTATTCAAGGCATGTATATCTTTTTTTGTGAATATCGAAGTGTGATTCACGATAATAAGAACTTTACTTTCATGCAAGACCAAAACACATCGATGTCAAATATTATTGGATATGGGATGTGCTATAATGAAAGAAACGCGTACATATTAAGATCCACATAAATGATAACGGTAGTGATAGGATGATGAAGACTTTGTCTCTTGGGAAGTTTGAAAGATGTTGTTCAGTTCCAGGTTTGGAGCAGTTTTTGTATCGTCGATGGAAGGGGATGTACATTGGGCAAGTTCCCTTACATTATCCAAATTTAGATTAATCACGATCCTAATAAAATTTAAATTTTACAACACTCAAATATTTGATTTATAGTGAACTAGAGGTTGTTTGATTAACGAATCTCAAATTCTTTCATTTTCTCCGTCATGATTGATGAGCTTTTTTACCATATGGGAGATCTTTTGATGGTTGCACATGACTTGCATGGACTATAAATAGAGAGGAGGGTGATATATGTCAACACAAATTCTCCCAAGCTCTCACAACATAACAAAAAAAATCAAGAGAGAGAGAGAAAGAGAAAAAAGAACGTTTGCGTATATTGCAACAAAGTTTGGAGAGAGCGACCTATCCACACAGTTTGGAAGTATAGTAGTGTGGCTTGGTGATATTTCCCTATCTAGTTTTCTCCATTTTTTTGGTGATTTGTAACATTGAATGGAGAGTTGACTTTGTACAAAATCCTTACGGGAGATTGATTTGATTATAACCATGGAAGGCCGTATCCCCGGAGATATATCCACATGGGACCGATATCGAAATCGATATACCGATATATCCTTTTTCAGGCATTTTTTTCAGAAAGATTCCTAGATATAGCGATATATCGCTGATATATCGTCGATATATCGCTGATATATCGTCGATATATCGATATCGACACGATATCGAAATGATATCGATATCGATATGTCCTTCCATGATTATAACGATGAGTTATGTAGCAATCAACTCCATGAGCTCTTACCCTCGCGGTGATTAATTTTTATACTGACCGTAGTTTATCCAAGTGCAATCTTTCCGTACTGAAGATAATAACAATTACTATTAACTACAAAAACTCCATTATATACTGTCTTAGGATGCATATATTCATGAGAAACTGGTTTTTCTCGGAAGCTCATACATGGCAGTGTAAAAATAATAGTATCTCGATTTGCGATAGCTTTCACAATTGATTTTTTTTGAAATATTTTTTTGTCATCAGGTAGGTCGGCAGGGATGGCCCCATTCCAACCTCTGCTAATCAGGTCACCTAATGCGATGTTTATCCAAATCAAGAGCACTAACCGAAAGGGAAATCTTATTTTAAAAAAAGTAATCGTTTGTTGGAACCTCCAAATCAGGAGTTTGGTAGAAGGGTCATTCAGATGGTGAGGTGGCGAGAGAAGAGGACAATTGTGATGGATGGATGGAAGGTCGGTCTATCCCACACCTCACTTGGAGATGGAGAGAGGTGTCCTACTACCCCTTCCAAAACCATAACACCCCATATTATATATCATATGCTTCCATCACCTATTCCATTATGCTTCTGGTTTGAAGAAGAGGCTTTGAGATTTGATTTGGATGTGCTATCTTCCATCTCTTCTGTAAACTAACCGCAAGTTCCAGTTTATATAAATTGTATAGGTGTGTAGGTCCAGATTCATACGAGCGAATTTATATCAAAATGTTGTGTGTTCGTTTCTTTTTTCTTCTTATGAGTTGCTCTCCAATGGTGCCGAAGGTTTACTATTTATGCATCTTAAGAGTTTGATTGTTTCAAATGAAATAAACGTAAAAAAACAAGACCTCTAATTGAAAATTGGCGTATAGTTGAGATCCTTTTTGTTTTACTCCTATTTTAACTTCCGTAATACGGCACATGATCAAGCAATGGCAATCCAATAGTATCAGGCTAAGAGTTTGAATTAAATGGAACAGACGTATCCATGTTAAATATATAAAAGTTAATGAAATGAAAAAGCTAGAATCGAAGGCAAGGGTGGACCTACGTGATTCCCAGCCCTCCTTCCTCTCCTATGTATATCCTATTAAAGCCCATATTAGGCATCCAAAAGAGCCCACTACTGTACTGTATGCAATAATATATATAGATAGAGAGATAGAGGGGAAGGGATGAAAGGGAAGTTGTTTTGTGTAACAGCCAACTTGGCTATTACACGGAGTAATTTCCCTTCTTTTTTATTTTTTTAATATAAAATCATGTGTATTCATCTATATAGCCCTCCTATATGTCATTTGAATTTCGTCAGAAAATAGAGAGTCTTATGCCCTCTATATAGAACATGTAATTGTAACGGTCTCAAATTTGCCATAATCAACTTGTTCTAGATGGATGATATATGAGTCTCTATTTCTGACAAAATTCGAATGACATATAGGGGGGATATATATAGATGAATATATATGATTTTATTTTTTTAGAAAAATGTGGGCGGGGGGGAGGGGGGATTGCTCCGTGTAACAACCAAGTTGGTTGTTACACAAAACAACTTACATTTCCTCATATGTGTGTGTGTGTGTAGGGGGGGGGGGGGGCGATCGTGTGAGAGCCGAAATTGCTGAGAGCATGAGAGGAGTGATTCTGGACCACAAGATTCAATCAGGAGAGAGAAGACAGAATCTTGTGATCCAGAATCACTCCTCTCATGCTCTCACCAATTTTGGCTCTCACAGGATCGCCCTTATATATATATGGGGCACTTCAAATGAGGTGGGATCTCACCAATATTGTCCAAAAGGGTGTTTCCGTCATCTCTTTTTTTGTAAATTCGAATTTCATTTAATAGATTTGAATTACCATTTAATGTTTTCTGGATTTGGTATTTTTGAATAATATCTTCCTGATCTTTTTCCAATTTTACGCCGAATGAATTGGATTAAATCATATCTTTGTAAACACCCACGAGTTTTTGTGAAAATGTATGTTCTTTTTATAATTTCGGTAATGATTTTGTTTTTCACATTTTCGTTTGTAAATTGGTAATTCTATTTTGTAAATGGGTACATTCGTTTTGTAAACTTCAATGAGTTTTTGTAAGAGTAATTATCCTCTTTGTAAACTCCGATCTTCTTTTGTAAGTGTATATATTCATTTTGTAAAATTTGTGTGACTTTTTGTAACTGTATCGTGCTCTTTTGTAAAATTCGAGGAGAGCTCTGCAAAAATAAGATAAAACAACAATGAGATTTGTAAAAAAGTGAATCAATATGTAAATCGAAAGGTCAATTATGTAAATTATCAAACAACAATGTAAATCTGTGCATTACCATTGCACATCCACCGATCGCCCCTTCTTTCATCGCCGCCGGCACAACCACCGAGCTCGACCCTCCTTCTCCATTGTTGCTGCCAACCACAGGAGCCCCACCCATCCGCCAGGAGCCTTCGTCGGAGAAGAAACGTCACCCGCTCTTTGCATGGAGGAGAACCTCTGCCAAGAGCTTGGTGCCGATCATCGCGGTCGCGCCTCGCGTTCGCAACGCCGCCCCGTTGTCGTCCTTCCCCTGTATGCCTCCTCCCTCATCGTCCGATCCCTTTCCACGCGCGTACGTCCGATCCCTCTCCATAGTGGATAGGATCCGCTCCGGTGGCCTCCACTCGCGTATGTCCGATCCCTCTTCACGCGCCACCGCCGCCCTATTTCCTGCACGATTAGGAATTAGGTTTTGAAAATATGGAATGCAATTGATGGAGATAAATGTGGGTTGTCACATTCTATATTTAGAATGTGACAAAAAGATTAAAATAGGTTTTCGTGTATTTAAAAAAATCATTAATATGTCATTAATTACAGCTACGCGATAAAAAATAGAAGGTCGAGATTGTGGGCTCACGACAATATTGGTGAGACCCCATCTCATTTGAAGTTTCTCTTATATATATAGGGCCCTTCCAATGAGGTGCACCTTTCCTGGGTGCTTGGAAAGCCACTCATAAAGACCGTATGATGAGAATCTAATGGATGAGATTAAAACCACCAAGGAAAAGCTAAGAGTGGTATTCGAAATAACTAAGTAGCTAAGATTTAGGAGGAGATTGAGCGTTTAACAAAAAAATCCAATATTTTCAAAATTTTCGAAATTTCAACATTTCTATAATTAATTCGAATTACTAATAAAAAACATTCCTAAAATATATTATAACCTTACCAAAAACTTACGACCTGTATTACAATACAAAAACTGTTAAGGTCGACGTGGTACTTAAAATTACTAAAATTTACAAAAATAGGGGCTACAATACAAAACAATGCAAAGGAATACAAAATAAATGCTGACATACATTCAAAAATTATTAATGGATTTATAATTACTACCATTATAATGAGAAATATCTTGAGAATATAATATATGTTTGTTGTATAACACAATATAATGGAAACACACCAAATGTATTACAGGTTGGAAATATAAGTCAATCTCGAAAAGAGCATACATATTTGCATCTGTTATTATCGGTCTGTGTACATTAAATTACTAAGATTTACAAACTAATAACACACAATACAATACAATGCAAAAGAATACAAAAGAAATCCAGGACTTTGTGAAATTGTTGCCAGTTATAGCGAAATTGTAACAAATATATGATATATAACTCTGCCAATTACTATAATACAAACCATAACACAATTTCTGCACCTAAAATTTTAACTTTTACTACCATAACCAAATGGAAAAATTCCTCTAACAAAGCTTTACACTATAAGTCAAACTTACCTTAAACGTACAACCTGTAAACTGATAAGCTCAATGTGTTACTTTAAATTACTAATAATTACAATAATATGGACTATAATACAAAACAATGCAAAGGAATACAAAATAAATTCTTACATACATGCAATAGTTGTCATTTAATTTACATTTTCTATAAGAATAATGAGATATGACTCTGCCAATTACTATATGAGAAAGCATAACACAATATGTGCATACAAAAACTCTACCTTTTTCTATCAGTATCAAAGAGAAATATTTCTATAAAAAAACTTAACACTATAAATCAAACTTGAGTAAAATTTTAAATTCACAAGTGATAAGAGCGTTGTGTTTACTTTAATTTACATAGATTTACAAATTACAACATTAAAATACATTAGAGTTCCTAAAAATACAAACAAATACAAAACGAACCTGTAAATTGTATTACGTATATTACAATTTATAACTTTTAAAGACAACGTTGATCAATAAAATACAATTTATAACGTACCAAATACAATATCCAGATAAATTTTAATGTTATGAATCTTAAAATAATTAGAGGATGAATTTTACTATATAAAAAATCATGAACTTGATAAATAAATGTATTACTTTATAAATTTTCATTATTTATTATACATATTAAATTATCTAATAGAAAATAAAACGATCCCTTACCAGGGGTTCGAGTTAATAAATAAGAGCTTTTGATAGATAAGAACTTTTGAAATACATTCAATTAGCATGATATAAGACAAATTGATCTTACGAAATTTAACTAATAAATCTATTTTTGAATGAATCAATGTATACTATGTATTAACAACGATGTAAATAAGAAAGCTCTTCTAAATTTTTGTAAAGAATAGCATTGAAAAATTGGAAGAAGGATGAAAGTATTCATACCTGGAACCGTGAAGAAGCTGCAGACGTTGTCGAATGAACAATGACGGGAAAAAATTTGAATTTTGAGATTATAAGATTATTTGAGAATAATATGTTTCTATTTTTAGCTAATATAGTTAACTATTAAATATTGATTATACAGCTACATAATTAATTTGACTTAAATAACTTAAAGTAATAAACAGGAAGACTTTAACACCGTGATATCCGCCTTCGGTTACAAGGTGACAGAAACAGAGTTCCCTCCCTCTACGAAAGGCAAAAGCGACTCAAGAACCCTAGGAGGTTTGTCATCTTCGATACACGGTGGCAAAGGCACGAAGACGACGATACTAAGAAGACGACAACAAGGTCAGACATACCTTTAAAATGCTATATTGATTAGATTTCTTAGTATTTGGTTTCACAAAAAATAATCGTCACCGTAGAAAATGAATAAGAAAACTGTATATATTTTTACCATCTGTTTATCTTTTAATTGCAAATGATGGATTTTTAAATCATCGGATTATTCATATCTCGTTACAATAATCTTTGGAAAATTATGACAGTAAAAAAATCATGTAAACAATAAAACTTAGTTATACTGCTGCGTGAAAGTAAAAGATAAAATGTTAACAACAATATTCATGTCTGATGTATAATATTATAATTAAAGATGCATATTTTAAACGTTTATTTATGGTGTGTTAATATATAAGAAATTTTAATAAAAAAATTGTAGAGATGAGCTGCAGCGAATCAAATTTCGATGAAATAAGGGGACCAAGAAAAATGAACGAAAATTTAACAGGAAATTCTTCTGATGAGGACAAAGTGAATGAAGCGGCTGATTCAAACCGCACAATTTCATTGGTTATGAAAGGTACATGAAATTAATTTAAAACTAAATCATTACATGTCTTCTAAAAATATAATGTATTTGTTATTTGTGAATTACAGTGAAGGGTAAAGGCATGAGTAAAATACCTGACATAGAAGATGAGGCTATTGAAGAGTGCATGACTGAGAACTATGGCAGTAAGATACAAATTATATATCCCTTTACATAATTTTATAAATTATTATTGTTTCATCTGTTTTATGTATTTTATATAAAATTACTATAAGAATGTGTTTACTTCTTTAAAGGTAAGGGCTACATACAACACAGATGCTTTGTAGAGCATTTTGTTCAATTCATAGATGCACATAGACCAACAGCGAAGCAACAATGTCTGATTAATAAGACAGCATTCTCGAAATTAATAAACATAGGAAAGGTTGATATCCAAAGGAGAATTCTGCAATGGATTGTTGAACAATATCAAGGAGGACGACAATTTAAATTTGGGAACATGGCTCTGAACTTCACCGACGAAGACATAGGAGCAATATTAGGAATTCCAAGCACAGGCTTTGCAGTGACTGTGAAGGACAGACACCTACAGTGGAAGAGCTATATTTCAAAAGAGATATTTGATTCTGGAATGGTTTTCAATAGGAAGAAATTAGTCAATATTTTGATAGATTTCTACGATAGAGATGTTGATGACTCGGTGGCTGTTTACGTGACTTGCTTGATATTATTCATGTTTTCCACGTTCTTGTTCCCAGATTGTGGATACTCTTTCCCAAGAGATTTACTCCATTATGTTGAATCTTTGGAAGATACCCGATTTTTTAACTGGTCAGACGTTGTAGCAAAAATGATTTTGTTCAACATGAAAGATGTATTGCATAGAATACATCAGAGGAGGCAAGGATCGTCAAGAACAACACTTGGATATCTTACGGGTTGTGTAGCATGCCTATACGTAAGTAAACATGTTATTGTATAATTATTTATATAAATTGTAACTAATAAGACGTTTTTTAAAATCATACTAGGTCTGAATGTTAGAATATTGTTGCAAAGATCTTGTCGTCAACAGAGATCTACGTCCAAGGATACGAAAATGGGCAGGCTCAATAAAAGGTTTATCAAGGAGAATCGCTTCACTCACCAATGAATAGGTATGCAATAGTATATGCCCATAAATAATACTATATATTACATATTGTTTTTAATGATAGTAATTTAAAGTTGACATACCTTTTTTTATAAACTACAAATATATCAGATTGTAGGAGGTTTACATCCACAAAAAAATGAGATATTTAAAATAGGAGCAGATGAATATGTTTTTCCGTATGAAAGATTCATTCTATACGGGTTCTCAGTCAGAAGGTCACAGATAAACCTCCAAGCCCGAATAAAAGTGCATGAAGATGGACCTGCAAGGAGAGGGAGATACAAGAGGGCAGAATTCCAAATTGTAAAAAGTCTAAATCAAGAAACTAACATTCGTGCTGGAAAAGGGACTGACAAGCAATGCATGTGTGACGAATTTTCAAAAGAAATAGACAGGTTGAAGAAGCTAATAGAAGAGCTGAATGATATACATCAAGATAAGGATGCCAAAATTACATCTTATGAAAATCAGTTAAGAAGGTTGGAAATGGAGAATGAAGAACTGAGAGACAAACTGGAAAAAGCAACACCAACTGAAGTGGACAAAGAAATCAATGAGAATGTGATAATGGAAGGAGAGAAGAAACTGACTGATGTTGATGATCAAAAAAATACACTTGTAGTAGAAAGCATTTCTGAAATTGTCACCAAGTTGGATACAGAACAAGAAGGAGAAATTAATTTATCCAAAAAAGAGTCTATTCCATGTTTTGATCTTGGAATTGGGGAGCATGAGTCCGTTGTCACAGATAAAAATAAGATCGCACCAAGGAAGAGAAGAAAGGAGAGATCAGAAGTGCATCCTATCTCATTGACAAAATGAGTTAAAGGGAGGAATGCAGCAAAAAGAGATGCAAGGGAAACAAGAGAAACTATTACCAGTGAAACAGACCGCGAGGTGTGTATTTGAACTGGATTATTAATCATACAATGATTTATAGTTCTTCTTGAGAATATATATGATATATTTACAGTTTTAATGATTATTCTTTTAAAACTGATATATAAATACAAATTACAGTATCTCTGTGATCCTGCGTTTGACTTTATCAAATATGATTACATAACCGAGGATCAAAGGAGATTGATTCAGGACTTTCTAAGAGACCCGACGGACAAGTAAGTTGTGATTTAAGATAAAATCTTATATTTTATAGAAATTTGTAATTACAATTTAATGTTATTTTGCTCAAAACTGCAGGTTTAACGCCACATACTTCACACCTCTTGGAATTTTTTGCAAGGGAAAAGAGATACATCATTTTTTATATGAAAAAATGATTGAACATAGCGTAATCATATGATTTTAATTCAGATTTTTATATACACCATAAAATACTCTGATTATTTATTTACTTGGAATACAGATTTTGGAAATGTTCATGGATGTTCTGCGACATAGATATTGTACCGGTGACACGATCTCATTCCTATTCACGTTTATTTACAAGATGGTTAGTCACTACAATCACATATAATTCTCCAAATATATCATAATACTTACATCTTCTAAATGCAGCAATATTTTGTAAATACGGTTGATAGAGCTACAGAAGCAGAGGTCAATCATCTGGACAACCTTTATGAATTTGAAGATGAAAGGCTTATGGGATTGACTAAGGTTTTCACAGTTATTCATACCAAGAATCACTGGTATCTTTTGGTCACAGACTTCACAGCGAGGAAATTCTATGCATATAACTCGATGAGAGGGTCAAAATTTCACAAAAAAGATGCTCAAAAATGGGTATGTGTGTTTACAATATATTTTTATTGAAAACATCTTATAGTTATAATGAAAATTAACAAGTTATTTTTTTAGCATGGCTGTATGTGCGAATGCTTTGGAATGAACTTGGTGGACGAAATAATGAATGACTGGGAGATAATATATGTGGTTGACAGCCCGCAACAACCTCCTCACAGCTTGGATTACGGTGTCTACGTGATGAAGACAATGGAATACTTGTGTGAAGGGAGGGCTTTGGATTTCAGCTATGAAGACATTCCAAGATTCAGGGCAGAAATAGCATGTACTCTTTTGACATGCGGACACGTTGATAATGAAGCTGGAAATTAAATGATAGATGATGGTGCATGTTGTTTTCATGACAACACAAAAAAATATTTCATAGATGTTGAACATTGTTGAAATTTAGTTTTCTGAAACAATATTTAGAAGTTTGTGTTTAGAAGTATTTCCTGGAACGATGACTTTGGTTTGTATTTAGAAGTATTTCCTTGAATGTTGAAGAATGTTGCTTTGTTTATTTTATTTACCTTACATAATTCAGCCATGTTACGTCTTTTATTCAGATTGTTATGTATGAATTGTATTGTGTGATGATCTTATAATTGTAATATGCAGATAACTGTAAATTCATATGTAAAATCATTATAATTTAACTATATAAAATGTTGGTGCATAATATATTTAAGAATATATAAATGATGTCATAAAGTGAAAAGGTACCGTTAACTATAAGAAGATAATGTGATAAATAAACCAATCGACATATATGTTAACATTACAAAACAATATGTATTTTGGTCCATAGTTTATTTATTCAAATTTTACATTATAATGCTTAAATTTACTATATTGGCCTTACATTTACAACTGTAAAAATTAAAATGATATGATATATTTTAATATATGTTACTATATTTTACAATAACTGCAACATGTCTGCAATACTGAAATTGATTGTTATACACATCAATGTAATACATTAAGAATTCATATTTTTCCATTATATCTAAATCATTTGCTTCATCATAAAAAGTAAGATTATGTACCTATAATCATTTAATAGTACGTTTGATATTCTCTCTTGTATTAACATTATACAAAGATCATTATATATTAAATGGATTTGACTACATTCTCCGATATAATGATGAAATTCTGAATTCGAATCTAATGGATATATGGGTCTAGTATGTAAAATTAACTTAAATATGATGTGGACAATATGAAGATAGCGTCATATCAGTCGTTTTAGTAAATAATATATTCCTGATAATTTAAATATTACAGCAATTGATCAGATAGCGTTAACAATCTGAAGATAACCTGAAACATAAATCAGTCGTCATATATATTAACATTATATTACAATAAGTATTTTGCTACATAATATGCTGTATCATATTGTACATTATATTCCTTTATTTTACAATATTAGCCTTACATTATATTACTATATGTCGTTATATTTTACAATATCTGTATGACAAATACAACATTGAAATAGTTAGTTTTACAAATAACTGTAATACATAAATATTTCGTAATAAGAAAGATAATGTTCACCTAAGCGATTAAAAGTGAGTTAGTTTGTCTCTCTTGTATTAAAGTTATACAAAGATCATTCTATATAACATGAACTTGAGTAAATTCTACGACATAATGATGAAATTCTTAATACGAATCTAATGTGAAATATGAGTGTAGTATGAAAAGGATTCTTAATCATTATCAATAATGAAATCCCCGAATGCTATTTATTTAGTTAATATTGTTTTTCATGAATAACGTAGTGTCGTTTGACGACCACAAACCTTTTTATCAGATAATAATATTCATCCGTACCCAATATGATACATACACAGTCTGACTATTACGTTCGTAGGTATTAGATTCAAATGTTTGGACAAATTAAAAAATATAACATTAACTCAATAATGACTATCTAACGTTTGAGTAACATCAGATATACAATCAATATAAATCAATCAACACCCTGTTTTATGAAAAAATAGACATAAAAATTGTCTTAAAACATCAGTCTGTATTTTTTAATGGCTGCAACTATGTACTCTTCCATCTTGATCAAAAAAGATCCTGTAAAGAAAAAGGACACTACATCACTAAACTTGATTGAATATAATAAATTGAAAGAATATACAAATTTAATGTGTAACTTACCATACTGTTTTTAAATAATTGTGTATGTGATATCTGAAATATGTTCTCCTAAGTAAACTCTGTAGTAACAAAAAAGGATAGCTAAATAGAGGAATAAAAATTAAAAAATGAAATAAAATGTTAAACAAAAATATATACCATCTCGCATTTAAGTAATTTGCATTATAATTATTATGATTCTGACTGTCCTGAATCATCACTGAAGTGAAAATTGTCAGATTTTAAAAACAATAAAAAGATATAAAAAAAATATACTGTTTAACACTTCATACCAGTCTGAAGTTGATTGAATCTTGTTTGAAGGACAATTCCTAGAATCATGTTCAACATTGTACTTCATGCAAGCTTTGCACTGTCTGCCTCTATTTCTTTTTAATTCTTGTTGAGATATTCGACGACTGCCTGAACCTTTTGGTCTTCCTCCCCTTCCACTACCTTTTGTTTTTGCAGTAACCGGAACAAGTACATGATTATTATCATCATGAGTTTCCAAATGAGATTGATCTTGTGATACATTTGATAATCTTTTTTTTTGAATTTAAACTTTGAACTTCTTCGAGCAATTTCGCAAGCTTTGCTTCGACGAGAAAAAAATGTCATCATATTCTACGCTACTTTCAGCCACAATCTGAGAGTATATATTATTTAACTGTCCAGACCTTTCATGTTGGGGATTTTGATTGTAGATTGGATAATTACAAGACCTCTTAATATCCCTGGTCCATCTGGGCAGAATAAAAGAACTTGAAAGAAATGAATCTCCTCTGAACTTGATAACAACAAGTAAGTGCATGCATGGTATTCCTTGAAATTTCATTTTTTTGCATTCACAAGATAGATAATCAGACTGATGTATTTCGATAATTATTCTATCTCTAACGGACTTATCAATTGAATAAACATTGTAACATGTCAATCCATTTTTGATTTCAGAAACACGAACATTTAACATCATTAACTCCTTCAACTCTTTCTGAAACTTGTAAAAATCCTTTTCGAACAAACATCAACCATTTGTTCTTCCAAAGTCCATTTGGTTCTTAACTTAGGCCTTCTAGTCTTTGAATCATGGTCCATGTCATTCTCACGTTCTCTTAACCTCTGGATGGCTGTCTGGAATCTGGAAAAAAACTCTAAAAGAGTGTTCTGTTTAGTAATAGAATTTTGTAAAAATGAGTTCATACTTTCACTTCTTTGAGTGCTACGCATCCCAGCAAAGAATGTGTCATTTGTATATACATTTATCCATTTGTTTCCTATGTCATACTTCTCTGCTAACCATTTATTCTCAACCAATCCAAACTCAGATATGGCTGCTGACCAACCAACTTCAAATTTATCAATAGACTCACTCCGCCAAACAAGTCTGCTGAATATTTTAAGAGCCTTGACAATTTCCTTCATTCTACCCAGTTTAAGTTTCAACTTTGTCATAATGTGCCATGTACAAAACTTGTGAACAGTGTTAGGAAATGAAAGACGGATTGCAGCACATATTGCTGGATCTTCATCAGTAATTATATAAGTGGGGTGTTTTCTACCAGCTTCAAGAAATTGATTAAATAACCAAGTAAAACTTTCTGTTGTTTCTCTGTTTATAAAAGCATTACCAAAAAAAATTAAGCAACCATGGTGGTTAACTCCATAGAAAGAGGTAAATATTAATTTGTATTCATTGGTTCTATATGTCGTATCAAAAGAAATTGTATCGTCAAAAACCTTGTAATCTTCAATGGATACACTGTCAGCCCAGAATAAATGGGTGAGTCTATCATCCTTATCAGTTCGATACGAGTAAAAAAATTCAGGCGTCAACTTTTTGCAATTATCAAAGAGATCTAACACAAGTTTTGCGTCCAAACCATCGCGATGTCTTCTCTCATCCCTATTAAGGTTGTATATATCACGTACAATGCCACTAACTTTGTTGTTTGTAATGAAGCCGTTATCCAAAAATGCCGATTGTTTTGAGGCAGGAATATTAACATCAGTCATGGACTTGATAAGCATTTTAACAGCTTTAGAAAACTTTCTATTGGCACGAAGATATAACCGTTTGCTGGGGGATACAAGGTTATGATTGTGCTCTTCAATGAAAGAAAACACTATCCAATCATGATCATCAAACCTATATTTAACCGACATCATGGCCTTACAACCAGTTCGAACAACACGTACAGCTCTCTCCGATCTTTCAAACATACTTTCATCGCTGCAATCACTGTCAACTGAGTAAGCATCTCTTGATGATGAAGAAGTTCTTGATTTTCCTTCTTTCCAACAAACAAAACTCTTAAACACAAGTGTCTTATTTTTAATTAATCTATCAACTCTATGTCTTGTGCTACTTTTGCGTACATTGAAGCCCTCTTTTGTAGCATAAGCTTCATAAAAATTATACGTATGTTCAACGGAACCAAAAACCATGCCAACAGTGGGTATATGCTGATAATTATGACAATTTGCGGTAGCGGAACTTGGATCAACTGCATTATTTTAAATATAATGGAAAAATATATATTAAAATCTAATAAATTTTTTTCGAATATATCGATCAAGCTTTAAAAAGAATATCATTAATAAATTTACGCAATCTGAAGATATATTATTTACATCATTAATAAATTCACACACTAATATTTTTACCTGAAAAGGATGCATCAGTTTCTACGCACTCTGAATATATATTGTTTGCACCAGAATCCTAATATAAAAATTGCAGAGACATAAATTTTCACAAAAAAAATTATTAATAAATAATTATTTGGTTTCTCATTACCTCAATATATGGAAGACGTTCTTCTGAAATATCTTTGGAATAAAGTGCTCCAGAAATTTGTCCTAGCAAAAAAATAATAACGTGAAATTCTGTATAACTGTCCTAGGAAATATTATTCAAGAGCAAGAAAATGTAAAATATGTACTCATAAGTTACAGTGGATAATGGAATTATGTATATTATATGAAATGAATTTATTGAAAAATATGAAAAAATATAGTAAAATATAGATATGTATTATTTTATAAAAAAACATGGTTATGTAACATATTGGTAAATATAGTACATTATAAGATAAAATTGTGAACACATTAAAGAACGAATGAAATGGATACATAAAAATCAAATTATTTATATTAAAATGAAGATTTAGTATAATAAGAACAACACCTGTGTGGAGAGAACCGATATCAGAATTGTCATGACCTGTATCTTTGGTGCTATTATCATGTTTAAACACATGAGAATATACATCAAAATGAAATAATTACAACAACAAACAAATATAATGTATGAACCTTGAAGATTTCTTCAAAATAGTTAGACATAAACTCGGATGCAGAATCATCGTCTGATGAAGATGACGGATCGTCCATGACAAAGAACGACTGAGTATACAAAAGATTAAACGAAAAAAATGAAATAAAATTATTTATACAAAATCACTTACCGTAAAATAAGGGATAATTAAGTAAATTAATTGACGCATGACCTATCTAAATATAGGAAGTAGATTACTTATTGACAACCACGCCAATTTAACTTATTTGATTACGTCTTAAATGATTTAATTTACTAAAAATAGAAAACCGAGAGTGGTATATTGGGGTGGTTTCACATGGTTTCGCATGTCTGAATATAGACAGGTCATAGTCGTAGATATAGATCAGACGGTCATGATTCGTGGCTTTCCTTATAGCAAGGAAAGGTGCACCTCATCTGAAATATTCAATATATATATATAGGATATCTTTCAAATGAGACATTGTCCTTCCATCTCTAAGGAAGGCCAACGATCCTGTGCGTTGATAATTAATCAGACGGTTATTATAAAAGGTATGTTAATATTATTCTTTAATTAATCAAAAACACATTTTGGTCATTATACATTTTCTAAATATAGTATGTAGCATCCGAAATATCTCCTCATTTATCTCTCTCATATTCTTTCCAAAAATCTCGTAAAACATCTCACTAATATCTCTCCTAATGGCGTAGGAACCCCCGTGGCATGGTGCCGAATGTGCCAGAGGTGTTCGTTTGCCCTATATCCGAGGAGCTCATGAGAGACCCCGTTGTCGTTGCTACTGGACAGGTACTTCTTCTTCTCCTTCATCTAAAAGATTTCTGGGTTGCTCCCTTGACGACCGCCCAAACGACAGAGGTAAAGGTATGAAAATAAATAGGTCGTTGCGACCTCAATCACTCGGGCTGAGTCAATCAAGAAAAATCAATCACTCGAATCAGATAAAAACAAGCAAGCACAAAATAGAGCGATCTAGCTATAGGATTAACCTGGTATAGCTCCCAGGGTCGAACACAAGGAGCACAGATTGGCCTTGCGGCCTACGATGTAGTCAAATTGAACTAAAACACAGAGAACATATTTTTGTGGTTTTTTAATGATTTTTTTTTTTGAACTTTTTTTTATGTTTTCAAAATGTAAAGAAAATAAGAAGAGTCAAAACTAGGGACACTTCCACAAATTATTTAGAGTATTAAAAATCAAGCAAAAATTAAGGAAAAATGGTTTTTATGTTTTAAATGTTTTTTACTGTTTTTGGTGAATTTTTGGGATTTTTCTAATGGGTAAATTATTTATTAAAAATCAAACAATGCGAAAAACAGAGGGTACTGTCCAGCAAGGCTTAAGACCCAAAAATAAAATACTCTTGGATCTCAAAAAGCCCTAGAGGTAATTTTCCTATAAACTATGAAGAACAAGGAAAATTTAGGCACCCTAATTATTGTTTTTGGATTTTTAATTTATTTATTACAATTTTTATGGGTTTTTAGGGGTTTTTTAATTTTTAAGGTTTTTAGGTGATGAAACGTAGCCAAAATTGGCTAGAAAATCAATCAACAAGCAAACAACAGTAAATAATTTTTTTAGAATTTTTGGTGGAGTTTTTATATTTTTTTGGTATTTTTAAAGTCAAACAGTAGCAAAAATAGGGGTTTTTGAATTTTTAAAAATAATAAATGAAATCAGAAATGTCCCCAAAAATCATAGAAATTCCTACACCATGGCAGGAGCCATGTGTCAAAATTTCATTGGATTTGGAGGTCGTTTGATATTTTATTCAAAAATAAAGGTGGGGCACTGTGCACAGGGACCTAAGTGCAAATACCCAAAAGTTCCGGGGTCCTGGTGCAAAATACCCAAGAAGTCACGTGCCAAGCACGTGCCTGGGGCACTCAAGGACCAAATAGTAATAAAAATAAGTTCCGAGGGCTTATTGGTAACAAGTACCAAAAGTCCAGGGACTTATATGCAAATAACCCAAAATAATTCGCACATGTGCAAAATCAATGCTCACAGGGGTATATATGCAAATAAACAAAACATTTCATTCAACGAATAACATCCAGAACTACAAGGGGTCTCATGCAAATAACCCAACAAAACACGTGACGAAGCACGTGGGTCTCTACTGGCAGGGGTATAAATGCAAATAAAATAAATCCGAGGTCCTTGATGCAAATAACCCAGAAAATAAACAACTTGACTTGAAAGTTACAGGACTAAAAAGAAATGAAACAAACAGAGGGGGGGCCTACGATATTTACCCCTTTATTAATATCGACGACCTGATGTTGACGCGTGGCAGATCTGACGGTGGAGAACAAACGCGCCTTTAACTCTGGAAGCGCTGGCTTGATCCGACGGCTGGTGTGCGTCCACGTGGGTGATCGGACGGTGCAGATGCAACGTGGTTCTTCGAAGGAAACCAGGCTTAGATCGGATGATCGAGAGAGGTCCACGTGGATGATCAAGCGGTACTGGGCTACTGCGCCTCTCTCCTCGGCTGCGACGGTCCGGATGAGATCCTCAGATGGATCGACGGCTGCTGCTCCTCTACAGATCGACGGCTGGGATTAGAACTGGAGCGAGGGCTTCATCGGACGGCTCTGGAAGGTGGAGGAAGAACTGATGGCCGGCGAAGTTCGCCGGCCTCCTGCGTGCACTCCGATCCTCCTCAGCTGCTGCTAATGGTCTGAACACGTTCCTGGTGGTTGCTCGCAGCTGACGGTGACGGCCAATGGCCCAACCGAGCCCTGGAGGGGCTCCGGCGAGGCCTGGCGGCTGGAAGCTCCGGTCTGAACTGTAGGGGGGCTCAGATACCTCCCTTTGGACCTGCAAAGTAGACACGAAGGTTCGCGGGTCGAGGGCAAAATGCCTCGACCCAAGGAGGCGGGGTGAAGGTGGACGGTGCTGTGGGGCGGACGAGCTCCGGCGAGGCGGAGGCGGTGGAGCTCGACTCCCAGATCCTGTGCGATCTGGGTTGAGTGAGTGGGCGTAGAAGGTGCGCGGGGATACGGCGGAGGTGATGATCGGGTCGGATGGTCGAAATGTAGCGCGAGATGGTCGGAATCGGAGATATGCGTCGGTGGTGTGAATTGGGCGAAATCCTAAATTAGAAGAAATTAGAGGGAACTAAGGCTACCTGGTGGATGCTGGAGACTGTGCTGGAGCTGCTCTTGCTCCTGGTCGTAGCTTCGAAGGGCGTCAAGGCCTGAAGCTCGATGCTCAACGCCGGCGGCGGAGCAAGGACGGCGAAGATCGCCGGATCAAAGGATACGCCTCCTCACCTCACTGCAACAAGGGCTGACGCTCGCTGTCACTCTTGCGGAGCCAATGGAGGTCACTGGGAAGAAGGAGAGGGTCCAAAGATGGGGCGCGGAGGCGGCGGAGGTCGGGAATATATAGAGTGACAGCATCGATTAGGGTTGAGGTGCGACAGCTAAGGAAGGCGTGGATTTGATGGCGGAAGATCCGGCGAGGGAGAGGGATGAACGGCGAAGAATCCGGGCGCGGGGGATGCGTGGGAGACAGCCTGGAGTCGCGTGGGAAAATCGGAGAAGGTGGGGCGGCACGCGCATTCCAGAATAGGAAGGAGTCCGCGGGGGAGTTGACCGGGGTCAACAGTCCCCCGTGGACCAATCAGGAGCGGCCACGTGGGCCCGAATTTTATTTATTTATTTTGGGGTAGAAATAGGCCGAATTAAAGAAAACTCAAAACATGAAATATTTTTCTTTTATTTTTTTCTATTTTTTGGTGATTTTTAATTAATTTTTGGAAATAAAAAATAGGTTAGCTATATACATAGGTATATGTACACTATATGGATTTTTATTTTTGATTTTTTTATTTGTTATTTTTATGTGTTTTTATGCTCATTTTGTATTTTATTTATTTACAAGATAAAATGAGGAATAAAAGAATATTTTTATTTTATTTTTATCACTTATACACAAGGGTGAAATAAATGGTTGAATACATTTATACACATGGTATTTATACAATGTATTTTTGTATTTTCAATTTTGTAATTTTTATTTGATTTTTGTTTTGTTTCTTGTTATTTTATATATTTACAATATGTAACAAAGAATATTTACAAAAAGTTTAGAAAATAATTGAATTTATTTATAGGGTTAAATAAATACAATGGTGTGGTTTATACACATGGTGAAAGAGGGTATTTTTGAATTTTTGATTTTCTTATTTTTATTTTGTTTTTAATAGTTTCTAATATATATATAATATGGACAAACATATTTTTGGGTGAGGAAAATATATAGTTTTATTTACAGAAGTATACACACATGTGAGCCCCTATCTCCCTCTACTTTGGCTTTTATGCGGTCAGGCCCATGCTGAGCCCTCCCTTGGGTTAGGTTGCTCAATATTTATTCTAAATATTTCCCTCTTTTTCTTTTTGCTCTTTATTCTTTTATTTTGTGCACAAAAACATGCTAATTATAGGTTTTTTACACAATGCATGCTTTTGGTAATTATTTGTATTTACACATATCTACATGTATTTGCAAAGGTTTTTGTAGCTAAAATAGAAGAATAAAGAGTGATGAATGGGTATTCATCATCCCTCTTTTGCTCTTTTTCTGGTCTTGGAGTTTATTGATTGTGTATTATTTGAGCGATCTGGATTCGTATTTCCGTGAATTAGAGTGATTGCCAATCTTTAGAGTTCAATTTCGAAATTATCATTGTCTCCTTGTTTTTGGCTTTGGATTATGTATTTTCTTCTCTATTTTTTGTTGTTGATCTAAGCCTCATGGAATTGTGAACTACGAATTACGTTGTAAAGTTTTTCAGATACTCTTTTTGTGCATTCCCTTATTGTTCGGAAGAATCCTGCAGGGGAAGGAATGCCAATTTTTTTGGACTGTTTTTTATAGAGTATAAGTATTACCGGTGCTGAAATATATTGTTTGTGATAATCCTTTTTGTTATCGTTTCGTGATGTCGTTTGATCGTGATTGGACCGTCAGTAATCTTGGTGAATGATGTCTGATTACCAGTGGCAGCAGATCATAGTTTGAATTATCTGTGATTCTTTTTCTTGATTTTGCCTAAATTGAAATCCAATGTAAAGGATAAATGCACAAATTAGTGCCTGGCTAAGTTGAAAGATGAGTATATTCCGTTTGGATTACATGAGTACCCACTGCATTGTAGATCTTGTTGACGACGTAGAGATCGGCGCAAATCGGTTTGTACGTGTCGGCTTTGATGGATTGTCTGATCGTGGTGCGGAGTTGATGATGTGATGTGCGGCCTCATTGGTAACTATCGAAGACGTTCGTCATGGAAGCGACAACGATAAAAAGCTGATGCACGTAGTCCTGGATGAAGAACAATTCGCAGTTTGATAAAATATTGATTTGTACTCTACAATATTAGTCTGTATTATACAATTTGGATATGTATTATACAAATTTGTTATGTATTTTTACGAATCAGATGGTTGAGATTGAAAGTTATATTTTTTTATAGATCTTGTATAAAATCGTTACAAAGAACCATAAAATCGTTAAAAAGAACCACATATTAATTACTATACAAAGAACCACACATTAATTACTAATATGAATTGTATTTTACAAAGAACCATGCAAATTTTACAAATAACAGATGACTTTTTGAATGAACAACGGATTATACAAAAAACATGCAATCATTACAAAAGGAACCTTAAATTCTACAAAAAAAATACGCGAGGATATAAAAATATGCCATAGAGAATATCGTCCAGCAAAAAATTGGATATTTTCTAAATATGGTATTGCGAAAATGCCAAAAATAATAGCTAAAATTAGTATTTCGGAATATTAATTAATGTGCATAATTAATGCAAAATTTGATGACAAAAATGCCCTTTTGGGCATCAAAACTGAAGATGCCGTTGGATTTGAATCCGATGGCCCAGATCGTTGGCCTTCCTTAGGGATGGAAGGACCACGTCTCATATGAAAGGCCCTCTATATATATATATAGGGTTTCTTTCAAATAGGACGCAGTCCTTCTATTGTTCAGGAAGGCCAGCTCCTTTTTTGTATAAAACAAGATGACTTTGGTAGATTACATATATAGTTCTGTATTATAATGTATAGTTTTAATATTTGTATTATAATACACAGTTTTGTATACGGCTTTGTATTTATAACGTGCACCTATAATACAAACTGTATAAGTATTCTACTAAAGTGCTCGTTTTTATACAAAATGGGGGCGGCCTTCCTGAAATCAGGAAGGACTGCGTCCTATTTGAAAGGCCCCCTATATATATATATATATATAGGAAAAAATGGGGCTGCCCCCTGGGGGCAGCCAACATGGCTGCCCCCGCCACATTTTTCGGCGTTTTTTTTATTTTTTTTTGAAAAATAAAACCATGTATATTCATCCATATATCCCTCCTACATGCCATTCGAATTTCGTCAGAAACAGAGACTCCTACGGCCTCCATCTCGATGGTATCGATTTAAAAAAATCCTGTTACCGTTAAAAAATTACTGTCCGGATGGAGGCCGTAGGAGTCTCTGTTTCTGACGAAATTCGAATGGTATATAGGAGGGATATAGGGATGAATGTAAATGGTGTTATTTTTCAAAAAAAAATAAAAAAATTTTGCCCAAATAAGGCGGGGGCAGCCATGTTGGCTGCCCCTAGGGGGCAGCCACATATGACCCATATATATATAGAGAGAGAGAGAGAGAGAAAAGGGAAGCTGTTCTGTGTAACAGCCAACTTGGCTGTTACACGGAGCAGTTTCCCCCCCTTTTTTTATTTTTTTTTTCAAATTTTTTTCATGTATATTCATCTATATATCCCTCCTACATGTCATTCAAATTTCGTGAGAAACAAAGACTCCTAGGCCCTCCATCTAGACCGGGTAATTTTCGATGGTCTGAAATTTGTTGCAATCTACCCCTTCTAGATGAAGGGCTTAGGAGTCTTTGTTTCTCATGAAATTTGAATGACATGTAGGAGGGATATATAGATGAATATATATGAAAAAAAATTTGAAAAAAAAAAAAGGAGGGGAAACTGCCTTGTGTAACAGCCATGTTGGCTGTTACTCAAAACAGCCTCCCCGGCCTCATATATATATATATATATATATATATATATATATATATATACACGGGGAAGGAGAAGCTACACCGTGGGGTGCAGCCAACTAGCTACACCCGGGTATTTTTCTCATTGATATTTGATTTTTTTGAAGGAACATATGGGGGATTTACTTAGTTTATTGTGTGGAATATGTGTTTCAAATTTTTATGCAAAACAAATACTCCTAACATGCCCATTTAGATATGGTCAATTTCAATAATTCTGAAACCGTTAAAATGTCATAGCCTTGATGGAGATGATAGAAATTTTGAATTTAGTTGAAATTGGTATGATATCATGGTGATATATAGTGATTTAAATCCCCCTATGTTTCATTTCAAAAACACAAAAAAATCAATAAAAAATGGTCGGGTGCAGCTTCCCCAGCCCCTAATATATATATATATATATATATATATATAGGAGTGATCCTATGAGAGCAAAAAGTTGTGAGAGCATGAGAGGAATGATTCTGGACCACATGATTCTATTTTCTCTCTCCTGATCTTCCTTCTCCTGGGTGAATCATGTGGTCCAGAATGAGCCCTCTCATTCTCTCACAACTTTTTGCTCTCATAGGATCACTCCTATATATATAGGGGTTGATGGGGCTGCCCCCTAGGGGTAGCCAACATGGCTGTCCCCACCTCATTTTTCGCAATTTTTTTATTTTTTTGAAAAAATATCACCATGTATATTCATCCCTATATCCCTTCTATATGTCATTCAAATTTCGTCAGAAACAGAGACTCCTACGGCCTCCATCCAGACATGGTCGATTTAAAAAATGCTGCGACCGTTAAAAAAATGACGTCTAGATAGAGGCCGTAAGAGTCTCTGTTTCTGACGAAATTTGAATGACATATAGGGGGGATATAGGGATGAATATACATGGTGATATTTTTTCAAAAAAATAAAAAAAATCGAAAAATGGGGTAGGGGCAGCCATGTTGGCTCCCCTGGGGGGCAGCCACATTTTTCCCATATATATACGGAAAAGGGAAGCTACACCGGGGGGTGCAGCCAACTAGCTACACCCAGGTATTTTTCTCATTGATTTTTGATTTTTTTGAAGGAAACTTATGGGGGATTTACTTAGTGTATTGTGTGGAATATGTGTTTCAAATTTCATGCAAAACAAACACTCCTAGCATGCCCATCTAGATATGGTCAATTTCAATAATTCTGAAACCGTTAAAATATCATAGCCTTGATGGAGATGAGAGAAATGTCGAATTTAGTTGAAATTAGTATGATAACATAGTGATATATAGTGATTTAAATCCCCCTAGGTTTCATTTCAAAAACACAAAAAATCAATGGAAAAAATGACCGAGTGCAGCTAGTTAGCTACACCCCGAGGTGCAGCTTCCCCAGCCCCATATATGTGTGTGTGTGTGTGTGTGTATGTGTGTGTGTGTGTGTAGGGAGTATGCTCCCTGGTGTAGCCAACTTACATGCTCCCACCCCTTTTCTCCTATATTTTTTTTTATTTTTTTGAAATGAAACTTATTGGAATTTAGATCACAATATGTCACCATGAAGTCATTCAAAATTCAACTTAATTCGAGACTTATATCCCCTCCATCAAGATTGTCAAATTTTAACGGTCTCAGAATTGTTGAAATTAACCCCCTTCAGATGGAGGGTATAGGAGTCTCTGTTTCTAACGAAATTGAAAAGACATGTTCGGGAGATATAGTTATGAATTTACATATTTTTATTTTCCAAAAAATAAAAAAATATAGGGAAAAATAGAGGTGGGAGTAGCCAATTGGCTACAACCAGGGAGTAACCTCCTTTATCCCATATATATATAGGGACCCTTTCAAATGAGGTGGGGTCTCACCAATATTATGATGAGCCATCAATAGGATTCATCAGATCTCAATCTGACGGTAGCATTAAAAACCATGTCCAAAAGGGTAATTCTGTCATCTCAATTTTATTAAATTCAAGATCCATTAAATAGTTTCGAATGCCATTTATAATCTTTCTGGATTTGATATTTTCCATGATGCCATTATTGATCGATTTCCAAATTTATTTTGAACAATTTGAATTCAATCGTATCTTAGTAAATTCCAATGAGTTTTTGTAAAACTAATTTTCTATTTTGTAATTTCATTAATAATTTCATTTTATCACTATATTTTTTTGTAAATGGGTATTTCCGTTTTGTAAATTGGTATATGTGTTTTGTAAACTCCATCGAGTTTTTGCAGGAGAAATTTTCTTCTTTGTAAACTTCAGCATTTTTCGTAATGTGTATCTTTATTTTGTAAATTTTACATGAATTTTGTAACTGTATCTCATTTCTTTATAATATTCTCACTACATTTGTAAAAACTCGTGACCACCTAGTAAATTTCACGGGGAGCTCTGCAAGATAAGAAATCAATAATGAGAAGATAATCAACATGTAAAATTAAATATCAATTATGTAAGAAAAGTATACCACAATGCAGATCCGTCATCGTCGTACGCCATGTGCGAACCTACACCACCTTACGTCGTCGTCTTCCCCATGTGCGTCACCGCACCACCATCTCATCTCTCTTCATCTTCCTCCTTCGAGATACCTCCTCCATTGAATCATACGAAGCTCATTGGAGTGTGATTGCTCGGGCAAAAATCAATTCAATACGAAAAAAATAGGTCAGATAAATCTAACGGGCACTTACATCGATGAACTCCTACTCGTCTTTCACCATCGGAGAGAGAAGGGGATGCCCTCCTCCATGCACGATCGTCATCGATGAATCAAGAGATGGAGAGGAGGTATGAGGTGCGTCGTCGTCGACGAATCAAGAGAGAGAGGGGAGGTGCATTGCCAACGTGAGAGAGGAGGGATCCATCAATCAATAGAGAGAAATTAGGTCAAATAGTTGTCACATTGTATATTTAGCATGTGACAAAATGACCAAAGTAGGTTTTCAACTACTAAATTAATTTAATTAATGCATCATTAAATCCAGCTGTGGAATCCAAAATAGAAGGACGAGATTGAGGGTTCACCACAATATTTGTGAGATCACGTCTCATTTGAAGTTTCTCCTATATATATAGGGAAAAGGGAAGCTACACCAGCGGGTGCAGCCAACTAGCTGCACCCGACCATTTTTCTTATTGGTTGTTTTTTTGAAGAAAACTTATGGGTATTTACTTAGTTTATTGAGTGGAATATATGTTTCAATTTTCATGCAAAACAACATTCCTAACATGCCCATCTAGATAGGGTCAATTTCAATAATGCTGAGACCGTTAAAATGTGATAGTCTTGATGGAGATTATAGAAGTATCTAATTTAGTTGAAATTGGCATGATACCATGGTGATATATGGTGATTTAAATCCCCCTAGGTTTAATTTCAAAAACACGAAAAACCAATGAAAAAATGGTCGGGTGCAGCTAGTTAGCTCCATCTCCAGGTGCATCTTCCCCAGTCCCATATAATATATAGAGAGAGAAGGGGGGTATCTTTCCAATAGGGCTTGGTTCTTCTATCCTTAAGAAAGGCCAACGATCACGTGCATCCAAAATTAATATGGTGGTTGTCATTAAAGGTATGTTGTTATTATTATTTAATAAATAAAAATCTACTTTGTCATTATTCATCATGTAAATATAATACGTAATCATCTAAAATATCTATTCATTAATCTCTCTCCTAATTTATCATGTTGCCAACAAACCATTCCAAAACCCTAACCCCGTACGCACAAAAAACATGAGGAAGAGGAGGATGCACATGACAACAACGTTGATGATGTACTATGGCCATCTCTCGTCTTCGCCATCATCAAAGGTCTCGTCAACCTCTTCGTCACCTTCATCTCCATCTTCACCATCGATAGGGAATCCATGTTGGAGCATCATGGGACATCAACCTCTTCATCACATCACGAAGGTGATGACGGAGGTGTGTGAGCGGAGGTGACAACGATGATGCATTTAAATTAAATATTCTTTATTTAAATGTGGTGTCTAAAGATGGAAGGAAAATATTTAAGTCAAAATCTCATTTCTTAATTTTGTGCACTTTTTTTTGAGAAGCAAGAGGGTGAAGTCCCAAGGCAGGACCCACCGCAAAATTTATATTAAAATGAGATCAAAAGCGATACATTATCTTGCAGACCATAGACGATAAAGAGAGAGGCACGAGGCAATCACATTTTCAGAATAAAACCTCTTGTTGTTAAATACTTGATCATTCCTTCCTCTCCAAATGGCCCATAATACCGCAAAAGGAAGAGCACAATTATCCGTCGAGTTGCCCCCAAGCGACCTTGCGAGCCTCCAGAATTCAGACTCACCACTGATAGAGGCCCATGGCGCCCCCACCTCCTTCCACACCTGCAGCAAAAAGGGACACTTAAAGAAAACATGTTCCGCGTCCTCAAGATGTTCACCACATTTATCGCAGCTCATGTCAGCAATCCCAAACAGTCTTCCCCTTCTCGCTTTGTTACAAATCCTACCCTCCTGAGGCACCAGAGGAAAACCTTTACTCTGCTAGGGATCTTGATAGCCCATATAATCTTCATGTCCTGAACCAAATCCGGATCGATGAAATCCGGGCTCCCCCTGAACATCTCGTAGGACTTCCTCATTGAGGTTCTGCCCCCTCTCAAAGAAAATGATCCCTCCCCTGCGTGATACAGGAAGGGGATGGAAACTCCGCTCGCAGTCTGGATAAATCCTCCAACCTCCGCTCTCGGATAACAGAAATGAACCGAGAGTTCCAGAACCAGAGTCACAAGCATCCGCCACAGAACAATCTTTGTCTGCCGCCAAGGCAAAAAGCCTAGGGAACCTATTGCTAAGGAACCCCTCGCTAGTCCAATCATCCTGCCAAAAACCTCCCCGGACCCTACCTTAGGCATCAATCCCTCCCGCAACGTTGTAAGGATGTCACGAACACCGCTCCAAAGCGAAGATTCAAATCTTATTGTCCTAGCCTCCAGCGAGCCTCTAACTCCATAAATATTGTGAAGTAACCTGATGGCCAAACTCTCATTGCTGCCCCAAATCTGCACCACCCACTTGGCCAGAAGGGCCTTATTCATATTGCAAATATCTCTAACTCCCATCTCTCCCTTGCATTTCTTCTGCGTGATCTCCTCCCATCGAACAAAGTGAATGCCGGACCTCTGTTGCCTTCCATCCAACCAGAAGAATCTTCGCATCATTAACTATATCTTTTTTCTTACACTTGCCGCCATTAGACGAGTTGAGATGAAAAAGACTGGTATCACCGACAAGACATGCTTTAAAAGCGTCAATTTCCCGCCCTTTGAAAGCGTCACTGCCTTCCAACCTGCCAATCTCTGTTCAATCTTTCGGAGAACCACATCCCAATCCGTTTTTCTGAGGCTGCCAGCCACCAAAGGGAATCCCAAGTAAGTAATGAGTAAGTTTCCCAAGGGGCACGCCGCTCTATTGCTACCCTCCGCCTCATCCATACCGAGCTGAATGACAACAGATTTATTTCTATTTATGTTGAGACCTGAAATATTACCGAAGATATCAACCAGCTGCCTAGCCCTTTTGTCCATCTCCTCCAAACCTCCTAAGCATATCACCGTGTCATCAACATATTGCAACAAAGGTACCGAAAAGATCCTGACCGAAAGCCCTCGCACCACCCACCATCAACAGCTTTCTTGAACATGATCGCCAAAGCATCAGCTACCAAAACAAAGAGCATCGGTGCAAGTGGGCATCCCTATCTCACACCCCTCTACGGCTGGAAGAAACCACCTTTGAATTTCCCATTCACAAGGATCGTGAAGGAAGCGGTCATGACACACCTCTTCATCAAAGCAATCCAAAGTTCTGGAAATCTGCGACATCGAAGAGACGTCCAAAAAACCTCCAGTCCACGTAGTCATAAGCTTTCTGAAAATTGATCTTCCACAGTAAGCCCTTCTTGCCTTCACACCGCCACTGCAGACAGATCTCTGAAGCCATAACTAAACCATCCGCTATCTGCCGACCAGGGATAAAAGCCATTTGATTCTGTATCCATAACCCCCTTCAACTTGTTAGCCATAATTTTTTACACTTGTTAGATGTGTGTTCTTCATGTAACCTACATGCATTTGTTAAAAAAATTAAGTTTTTTTGCTATGTAATACAAGTACTTTTAAATAATTGATTTCTCCATCATTATTTGATATATTGTAATATAAATATTGCTAAATATTATTAAAATGTGGTATGGCAGTGATGACGATGATGCATATAAATTAAATAATCTTTATTTAAATGTGGTATCTAAAGATCGAAGGAAAATATTTAAATCGAAAATCTCACTTGATAATTTTATGCATTTGTTAGATGTGTGTTCTTCATGTAACCTGCATGTTATGCATTTGTTAAAACTTTTAAAGTATTTTTTGTTATATAATGGTCTTTATTTAAACGATCAGATTGTTGGATCTTATCGTCGGAGCAGAGTTGACGGCGTCATGTGCGGCCTCATTGGCAAGATCTTCATGCAGGCACCAACGATAACGTATCGGTCCGACCTAGATGGTGGGGGATCTACCTGCAAGTGTGATATAATAGGGCAAGAATGAGGGCATGGTCTACAAGCTCTCAGCCCACATCGTGACGCCTTTCGTGCGGGTCTCCCGTGCGCAAAGAGAAGTGAGCATTTCGAGCTTAGTCCGAGCTGCTATTATTATTATTTGGATGTAAGCAGGGCCTGCTGCCTTCCTCTTGACTACCAGCCTTCCACTTGTCTGGGACATTGGTTTTCTCTTATAGTACCGGATTCAGGGAACTATTTCGCATCCATTATGAGCCCATAAAATCACCTGATTATTATTATTCGGATGTGAGCAGGGTCTGCTGCCTTCCACTTGACTACCAGCTTTCCACTTGTCTGGGACACTGGTTTTCTCTTATAGTACCGGATTCAGGGAACTATTTCGCAACCATTATGAGCCCATAAAATCACCTGATTATTATTATTCGGATGTGAGCAGGGTATGCTGCCTTCCTCTTGACTACCAGCTTTCCACGTGTCTGGGACACTGTTTTTCTCTTGTCGTAGTACTTTTCTAGGGGAAGAAAGAAATTGGTAGCTCGATCAACTCTTTGCCTTCTTGACTGCCAACATCAAGACATGTTACCTCAGAGCAAACCTAGGAGGTTGTCGAATGCACCCCATGATCATACAGGCAGTCAGATTCCAATCCTATAGAGTCCAGGCCTAAATGCTCGGGGTGCTAAGTTCAAGTGTGTCACTGGTTAGTCTTTGACAAGGCATATGCGGGAGTGGTGGTGATTATCATAGAAGTTCTTCATGTAAGAGATGATGACAAAAAAGTGTTGCACGTAGTTCTGGATGAAGGACGATTCACAGTTTTATACAATATTGATGTGTACTATACAATATAGATGTATATTATACAATTTTGATATGTATTGTACATATTTGTTACGTATTTTTACGTATCAATTTGTTGCGAATAAAAATTATAATTTTGTTATATATCTTGTATATTTGATGAGCATTACACATTTTGGATGTGCATTATATATTTTAGATGTGTATTATACATATTTGGTTTGTATTTACTTATCAATTAAGTGTGAATGTCTACCATATTTTTACAAAGAACCATGCAAATTTTATTATACAAAGAACTAAACAATCGTTACAAAGAACCACGTATTAATTGCTAATATCAATTGTATTTTATAAAGAACCATACAAATTTTAGAAATAACTGACGACTTATGAATGAACCACAGATTCTACAAAAAATATACAATCGTTACAAAAGAAACTACGAATTCTAAAAAAACGTGCGAGGATACAAACATATGCCTCATGTAATATTGTCCAGCACAAAACTGGATATTATTTAAATATGGTATTACAAAAAATACCAAAAATATAACTAGCTAAATTTAGTATTTCGAAAGATTAAATGATGTGTATAATTAAATACCCTTTTAGGCAAATAAATTAATGATGCCGTTAGATTTGAATCGGCTACCATCATTGGTCTTCCTTGACGATGGAAGGATAAGTCCTATTGGAAAGGCTCTTATATATAATATATTGTATGTCAAATTAGCACACTTGGGTGGGGATGAAAATAATTTAAATTCTAGATTGTGCCACATAAGGAAAATTTTATTAACGTCGGGGTAGTATGTTACATGAAGTTAAGATATATGGATGTGACATGCATCAACAGTATAATCATAACACTGATATAGTAGAAAAATTACGATGTTAATTATAATTAACACTACATGCCGAATAAATAAAGTTGTCATAAAAAGATTTTTTATTGCCTATCTCAATATCTTTCAACATTTGATCTACTTTCATCAAATGAAACAAATATGAGGTCATATAATATAAATAAAATGGAAAAATCAAGTACAAAGCGCTGCTGAAATGCATATTGATCTAGGAATGTCTATACTAATTTCAACTTCTCATCTCAATAGTCTAGATGATGTTTAAATAACGTATATGTAGTATTTGTCTCAAACACTTAATCATAAGTTTTTTGTTTAAGAAAAATGACAGCAAAGAAAAAATCCAGTTTAATTCCAAAGGTTTTCTAATTGACTAAAGTATAACATATTAAATCATGAAACCTTTTGTCGGTATTGATATTTAGGATAAATTACACAGGTTAAGGTGGTAATAATATATTTTTTTTCTCGAGAACTGGAATAATTGAAAAAAGAGAGGAAAGTAAGTATGATAAACATATAAGAGGCCTTAACAACACTCAAAATGTAGCTCACGATAATTACCAGAATTTAATTAAGCAAACTCAATATTGAAACAACAATGCCTAGCCTAGTATATTGAACTTACTAAGAGAGAGATTATCGAACAATATCGTCGTTATATATTTAACATGGCTAATTTATTGACATATTTTGAAAGAAAAAGCATCACTATAGCTCAAATTAAATGTAGTGATCTCACCTATCATTTGAGGATGCGTATTATTCAACACTTCAATGATCTAAAAGTATAGTGGTTAAAATCATATCACAGCATGCTAAGCCCTTGCTTATTCTCATGCTCTTCTCAAGTATTAATACTCAATAGTCTATTTTGATACTAAGCACACCATGCATATGTCATGCAAACATTGCCTAAAATTGTAACGCAAGGAAGCTGCTCAATGAGGATTGGGCGGCGCTCAGAGGAGGCCGGAATGGTTGGTGCATATCTCGATCCTCATCGAGCGGCTCCCTGCATTACAATAAGTGTTGTAACAGCAGATGATCCACTTTGTATATCATCCCCCTAAATAAGAATTTGTCACAACATCATAATTATATTCGTCAAGTGTTCCTTCACATTTCATGTCACTGAATCAACATAAGCTAACATAACAGACCATCAAAACATTAGTTAATCTCCACAGAACCACACAGATAATACGAAATCTCACGCTTAAATCGAGCGAGATGCATCGGAGGATAAACAAGCATGCAGCATGCATTTGGTGCACTGAAATTGACGTGTGGTTCCAGTATCAGACCATATATAGCAACATTGCATTCAGATACATAAAAACATTCATACTCTTTGATCTTACGCTGCCACCAGACTTGATTATACGCACTTGGGAATTCGTATCTCAAGGAACGTGTCATTATCCAGGTATGCCTCCGTCTTCGCCCCGTTCGCATTGTGGGGGAGCTCGAGCCTTCTGACGTGCCCATATTCCCACCAGTGCCCCCTCCTCCAGTCCTTTTTGCTCGATTCCTTCCACTGCTTGCTGACCTCTATCACCTTCCCACTTTCTATGCATATCTCCACATTATATTTGTTATCTGTTGTTTGACCAGTAAGATGTGAATGATTCGTAGAATTTCAAATCACTCACCAGATGATGACGATCATGTAGAAATAATTTTTTTCTGAGAGGAAAAGTATAGTACATAAGCCTTAACAACTTCGAGCTGAAACAGATGGTGAATATCTTCGAGATGTAAATTCAAAATCAGACAGAAACTACGTAGTATGATTTGTAAAGACGCGATGATAGTACTTCTGAAAGCAATCTTAACTGGTTTTTTAATCAGATGCAAAGTAGTTTCATATTAGGGCCACATTGATCATGAGAGAATCAATGTGTCGACACCTTCTGAAAGTTCCATTACCCCAATAAAATTGATATAAAAGTCGAGATTTTTTTAAAGCCACGTTTACAGAACTATACAAAACTCCGATAGGTTCCTCTTTCCAGGATATTATTCTGATATGGGAATTTAGTTGTTGAATTTCTTGTTCTGAATAAGAAGTTGCTTTTTCAAACGCAGAGATGTTATAAAGACAACCAGTTTAAACCAATAGATTTGCGGCAGATGCTTTCTCCTCCCTGTGCAGTTCATGGTTATTATCAATCAATATAAGGTTTATTATTACATCATTTAGAAGAGAAAATCATTTTATTATCATATAATATTAGACTCTGGGAATTCATGTTTATTAAATCCAGCATCAAAGCAAATGTAAGATGATATTTAGAACGTGGTATTTTTAGCTCTTATAGTAAGGTCTGCAGCAACCATTTTTATATGATCGGATTTCCCATTGACTTGATCAAATATCATGAGATTATTTAGAGCCAACAGATCAACATATAGAGCAGTTACCTCCTGGTGGGAGCTCAGCTCTAAGCACGTAGTAGTCATTAGTTTCATCCCAAGCAACCTTTCCTCTGGCAGAAGCAGCAAGACCAGAGAGGAGGCTCTCCTGCTCAAACTCCCACAGAGGGAATTCGTCGGCCGGATCGAAGAACTTCCCGAACAGCATGGGACTGAAGATCGACCCATCCACCAAGTTGCCACTAGTTGCAAAGGACCGGAACACGTCCTCGCCGAGAGACACCCTCCACTTCTTAGATAGGTGGCAGTCGACGACGAGCACCGTTAGCACCTTGCGTTGCGCAGCCATGGAGGAGAGGTGTGGGTTGGGAACCAGGGAGGGAATCCCTTTTCATACAATGGGAATAGGAAGTGGAGGGAGAACTTATTCTCTTTAAATTGGCTTATGTTCTCTGTAATTAAAAAAACGCACGAGAATCGTGACTCATGAGATGCCAAAATTCGATATTTTCGGTCTTCAGCTATAGATTTAGTACTGGAAAACTATGTTCTGATTCTTGGGTTGAAAGTCAAGTTTTGAACTAAGAGTTGCCATAGCAATACGGAGTTTACAGGAATTAATACCTAATTAAAGTTTACAAGGCTGCATTCGTATATACATTTCTGTGAAAACTACTGAAGAAATCAAACAAAACTTTAAAAGGCAACTTTCGACTACTTACCCACATTTTAACTCCAATTATTTTATATCAATGCACTGGCAAGAATGCAGGGTTTCATGGGTCGATACCAAGTGGATATATATATATATATATATATATATATATATATATATATAGAGGGTATTGTGGGACCCTCAAAGAGAAGACTAAAACCACGAGGTTGAGTGTAACGTTCCGAGCTTAGGTTTGTAAATCATTATCAAGAAAAACTGTCCTTGACAACTTATTGGTTTGTGCTTAATTTGATCCGTTGACAATCAACCAATGTGCTCAAGTCTCTTGTCAAGTACTAATCCTACACTCTTATAATTCACTCTAACATTTTGTGAGTATTAGATATGGGCTATGTTGGGGTGTTACAAAATAAGTTGTCAGGGTCATAATTCCTCGATAAAGATTTGGGGACTTAAGCTTGGGATGTTTACACCGAGTCTTTCCTAGGCTCCCCTGAGCTTGAGGTCTTTCTCTATCTTGGTAAAAAAGGACATTGGGGACGGGGGGAGGGGGTGTTGGGAATGGATGACAACAATATATAAAGGTGTAAGCATATCCTCCTCCAATATCCATTAACCCAATACAACACTTGAAAGTTAATGGTTAAGTTGGCTATATAAATTCCGTGTATCGAAATTGCTCATGTTCTTTTCAAATTCATTAGTAAACAAGTCTTTGGTTATGAGATAAGAAAGTAGAAAATCTTTTGCATCAATTTTTCAAGAATAAAATGCATAATCATTTCACATGCTTAGTTTTGCCATGAAGAACATTGTTATCGGGAAGGTTAATAGTGGATTTATTATTACAAATAGATTTTCAAATGAAAATTAATGGTTACCCTATGTCAGCCAACATGATAAAAAAAGAGTTCGATAGCTCCCATCGCAATAGTGCAGTATTCGATTTCAACACTTGAATGAGCACACACATCTTGTCTCTTCACCATTAGACAAGATTCCCTCCAAGATATACACAATACTCAAAAGCAAACCTTCTTGTGTCAATAGATATAGTCCAATCAGCATCAATGTATCAATACTCAAAAGCAGACCTTCTTGTGTCAATAGATATATCCCAATCAGCATTAATGTATGCTTCAACCTTCATGTAAACATCGATGAGAGTATGCATGAACCAACCCAATGTATTCATGACACAGGTAATATCAGTTCTTGTCAAGGTTATAAATAGATCAACTTTAATGCAAAACGTTGATATCTTCCTTATGAGGCCTCACCAAGACGTTGTCCGTTCGTAATATTTAGCTTAATCACATGTCGTTAAACCCTCTTGGACCAAACATCTCCAATGCCTAGAAAATATCTTGGTATTCCTAGATATTTTTGCTCAAATTCGTAGGCACGAATTTTCTTTAGAGATTTAATCCCGCCATGATCGTCACTGATAATAACCATATCATCCACATATACTGATAACATTAATGCACTCTCTTGCTTTTTTTTCACAAATAATTTGCGACCGCCTTTACCATGTCTAGCTATATACAAGTCTTATCATGGCCGCTTGAAGCATATCAAGTCAAGCTTTTGGAGACTGCATCAATCCATAGAGACCTTTCCTCAATCGAAAAACTTTCTGCTTGCTCAAACCCAAAAAGAAGGCTCACGTAAACATTTTCTTGCAAATCACCATTGAAGAACGCATTATTAACATCTAGTTGACTAATATTCCTACCAAATTGTACCATAAGAGCAAGAAGAATATGAACTGATATCATTTTGTGATTGAAGAAAATGTTTCCATGTAACCGATACAATACCCTTGATTAAACTATTTTACCGTGGTATGGTTTTAAATCTGTCAATCTTACCATAAGGAGTGAATTTTATATTATAAACATACTTTGTTCCTACGAGATAAATATTTTTTGAGAATCAAGAGCCTCTCAATTTTGTTCTATAAAAGAGCATCCATTTCTTCTCTCATGGTGTAACATTCACATTTGTCATGACATTTTTTATATATAGTAAGCCTACGATTCAAGATGTAATGGTCAGATACGTGATCAATATTAATTAAACAAGGATATATATATATATACATACATACATACGTATATGATAATAGGAATTACGAAAAAAAGAGAATGAATAATGAGGAAATAATAACGTACAGTCTCATTATCAGCAATCACAAAATTAGATAGTGGATTTTATGTAATATTTCACTTTATGAAATTTGAGATACACTCTGTGAAAGGCAAAAGTATAGGAATGTTATTTTTATAGACCCCAATATGAGTGGATATTTAGTGGTGTATGTTATGTAAATTTATTTTGAAGGGGTATTAAAGTTTTGCATAGTCCATTGGTGTCGCTAATATACAATGGATGGTTATAGATGAGCTATATAAGGCACATTTGTGCGATTCAAAACGAATTAGACTTATAGGCATAATTCTCATTTTCTTGCTCTACTAACGGAGACTACTGTATCATAATTGCGTGGATTTTTGGGTGCAGTTCTATTAAATAATTCGATATAGGTAAGAAACTTACAGGTATTATCTCCAATCATGTTCAAATAGTGGTATTGAATCGAACGTCAAAAGACAGAGAAAGCAAATATGAAAAATATTATATAAGAAAATATTCCTAAGCTAGCGTGGCCTTTATAAATAACCTCTGCGTATTTAACTAGCCTTGTTATGGAAATAATATATTGTATTAGGATGTAAATTAAGGGAAGTGGAAGGTAGAGCAATTGTATGACGAGATTCATATCTTAGAGACATGCGACATAGAAAGGTTGACGTGTAGAATCCAGAAAAGATATCGATCTCCTCCCTTGCTATATATATGTTGTGCGTGAGAGAGTTTTAGGTTCGAGTATTCCTTGCAGAGAGAAAAGAAACAACGAAGAGGGGATTTTGAAGTTGCAGGTCAAGGTTCGGTTCTCCCTTTTTGATATTTAGAGTATTACCTTATTTGTGATGCATGCCATTTAACCTCTATATAAGAAAGTTAAGTAAAGTATAAATAAGTAATACTGTATGGAATAGAAAAATGTTATGGATGTCTTCCTTTTCGATGGTTTTCATGATTTCAAAATACCTATTTTTAGGAGGGGAGAGGTCCTTCTTGCTTAGATTCAGTGAGGGAAAATTGAAAATAGGTTCCATATCAAATACCATATATGGTGCACACGTACTTACAGTTTCCATCTTCGGAGACATTCAATAAAAATTGAGAGAGGTTATTAAGAACCTACAGACTTAAGGTTCTTAATATATGGATTATTTCGGATCACGTGTGAGTTGTGATGATAACATTAGCTTATATAATATGAACATATATCTAATTCTGTGAATTTCAATCGGCAAATACATGTTAAAAAAAAGAAAAAGGCAGATGGGACATACGTATATGATGGAATAGTAATACCCACTCGGGAATAGGAATGTTGACTATAAATTGGAGCTCAACATCCATATAAGCAATAAGAGAAGCAATGCAATAATCTATTTGGATACACTTATTTATGTATGATAGGAAGAGATGATACATTACAAAGATGAATGTTATATTCTTTTGACATGATAGGTGAAAACATAAGCATATACTAATTTATATACTTATGTACACACACATTTATATAGGTATAAGTTAAGATAATTGAGGACTATATTAACGCATATCCAAGAAAATCAAAGAAAGATAAAGATCGAGCATAAAGATGTGCATGAAATAGGAATATTGTTCCTCGATCAAACATTGACTTTATTTGAATGCTTAAATCTAAATAAAGGGATAATCTTGATATTATCAAAGGAAAGAAAAACTCCACATTTGTATAAAGATGAGTGGTTCCAAGTCATATTTTCTCTAAAAACTAGTTAGAATCGCTAAATTTTATAGCAATGATTTTACAAGATTTCTATGTTTATAAAGGTCTTTACAGTAAATAATGTTCATGTGAGTTTATAATGACATTTTATTTACCAAGTTCAATTATGATTTGCATGTTGCAACACATGTGCAATTTATGCTTTATGAAATTTGTCAAGATATATGGCTGCAAGTTTTACAAGATATATTGTCAAGATTTTTCATGATATAAATTATTATAACAATGCACACTATGTCCTACTCCCCAGAAAAGTCAAGAACACGTCACTACATCTTGGGGTAGGTATATCCTCGTGGTATACCTATGGCCTACTCCTTGTGACTCAGGAGGGCTTTGGGCCCGTATTTCGTATGCTAATGAGCTTTGGGCCATATGCGAAATGCACTCGATCTTTGGAACCATCAACACGAAATGATAAGATTTTCACGATCTTGGGTTGAGTTTCTCTCCCTAGATAATTTTACACGGTTCATGACTTAGTACGACATGTTGGGGTAGTGTGACACTGAATATGATATGGTAAGATTATCAAGATTTTTAAATGTTATTTCATGCCACAATCATTCAATGATACATGTTGATCCATGCAAATAGTATTTTTATGTTATTTCTAGCAAAGATTCATTTGATACAATGCAAATTACGTTGATAAAGTAGTTTACCAAAAGCTTGAGATCCATTCACTGGGTCTAAGCTCTTTCATGGGTTTAGACACACCATTCTATTGTTATTATTATTACAGATAAATCTTGAACATGGAGCTTGGGAGGCACATTTATAGTTTCATATCACTAGTTGGAGGTTGTGCCATCAAAGACTTAGTTTTTTTGGTAACTTTTTGATACCTTAGCAGATGTTTGATGAAAACAAGGTTGCAGATTTTTGTATGGATATGCAAGAATGGAGCAGTTATAATGATGTAAATATGTAGATCTTGTTTATATAGAAAGGTAGAATGTGATGCTTATATTCAATGGTTGATGTGATCTTGATTGGATTTATAAGATTTTATGACCAAATGATTCTATAGAATTTGTATAGGTTGTTTCAGGTACAGGTTGCGGTTTGGAGATCCATATTTTAGAGGAAACTCTGTCAAAATTTTATGGATAAGGAAAAGATTATAATATAATTATGATTTAAAATGAAGTTTATAATTAGGTTATTGTCGCGCTCGTCTCGTATAAGAGGGACGGGTCGTGACACATAGCCTCAACCCGACAAAGATTGTTTAAGCTTTAGAAACTTCGTGGAAACATGAGATATGGCATGGGATGAAATAAATTTTTATAAGATTCACTGAATTTAAGATAAGAAACATATATTAAGGAGAACAACAATTCTCATTACTCCCATTTCCAATGTGATAAGGGGATCATCTTGGTAGATAATTTCTGTTCTCGAGTCGTCATTTTCCTGACTTGTGGTGCATGTAAATGTTGTCTATTGGTGCACTAGAGCTTGTATGAGTGCAAAAATAACCAATATATGCAACACTTTGTGCATTCATGTATATACCAGTGTGCACGGATTATGTGCTTGTATAACAATAAATAAAGTGTGCGTAAGAGTTGTTTTTCAAGACTTTTACAACACACCACTATAATTATGTCCATTACAAACTGATTCGATAAAAGAAAAAGACAAGACATGTTTGATGACACTTTGTTTTGACAATAGTATCAACAGCTCTAAACATATCATCTGCTCTAGTTTCTGATTCGGAATGATGCATTGTAGCATGCATTACAATATTAACATAAATCAATTATCTGATTTATTTTTTTATGAGTTGACCTTCAACATTATTTCAATTGCATTTTTTTGTAAATCAGAACACTTAAGAGTATTAAAAAACCTCTATGAGGATATATTTTTCAACATATACAAACCATCTAATATTAACTTCCATCTTAGCTTATGCACCTTTATGCTTTGTGTTTCAACACAACAGACAATTTTTTAGAGAAACCACCAAAATATTACCTCACCATTTCTAAATCAAATCATTGTTAGTCAGCCCCCGCCTCCTAGACAACATGTGCAACTAAGTGTATCTTTAGAAAATCACGAAACTAAGTACATTTTTTAGAAAATCATGAAATCTTTACCCTCATACGATGAACTTTTCACTACATTAGCTTTCCAATGCAACTTGTCACTACATAATGATGAGCAAACCAATCTACAACATCCAAAGGAGAATTGCACAATCGTATTCTTTATCTCTCGAAGCTCTCTAGTTTCTCCATCACCTTCATTATTGCTTCTTCTAGTAAATTTCTTTCAATGCAAGGCATTTGGGCATATGTTTATCGTTGCGCCAACCTCTATTCATCTCATAAAAAATGTGCACCTCTTGTTTACTCTTAAACAAAGTGCATCCATGGTCGCTTCGCCCCACCTCTATATACTAATCTCCATAGCCAACATCCCAACACTTGTTCTTTCAATGGTGAACCAACATACTCCTCCTTACATGGGAGACATGTGAGTATTATCCGTCCATATCATCACTGCTCAAACTCGTATGGGTCGCTTCTAGCATGGAAAGGGTTCTAGAAAAAAATGTATTTGCTCAGAAGCAACTATTCTATTGTGTAATCATTGAAATTTCCAGAGGCATGCTCAGAGGACCTTCATAGAAGATCTCCAATATTCTAAGGCCAAATGGGTGGAAGAAGTAAATGCCTTCTATAGGTTGTAGTGCTAGGGATATCCTTACAACATTGATTCACTTATATTTTAAATAACATAGTAAAAAAACTTTGGGAAGCTTCTTGCATATGAGATGCCCTAGCTAACTCAAGATTATGATTGTACATTCTTAGTAGTCAAAATTCCCAAGATCCACCTCATCTCAAAAAAGTAGCAAAGTTTTTAACTACTAATGGAGTTTGTGAAGCCATTTACCTAGGGTGGAGCATGGGCTGGGTTTGGGTCGGGCCCAACCTATCCCAGCCCAGGCCCATTTAGGTAATCGGGCCCATGGGCCAGGCCTAGGCCCGCTCATTTTTTTGGAACTTGGCCCAAGCCTGAGCCCAGCCCGACCCAAGATGGGTCGGGCCTAGGTCGGGCCGGCCCGCGAATGGGGGAAGTGGGCGGTTGGGGGGATGGGCATGGATGGTGAGGGAGGGAGGGAGAGGTCTGGTGCTGGGGAGGGCAGAGGGTCGTGCAGCAACGACAGCGAGTGGAGGGGTCGCGGATCGGCATAGTGGGGGTCGCACAATGACGACGGTGAGGAGTGGAACGGGTCGCGGATACGCGAGGCAGCGGGGGAGCCTGAGGACTGGGGCTGGGGAGGGTCGAGGGCCGCGTCGACGGAATCACTGGGAGGGACTCAAGGAGGGGGAGGGAGGGGCGGCGCCGATTGGGGTGGGAGGTGTGATGGGGAATGGTCGAACAACAGGTTAGGGTTATGAAAAGAGGGGGTGGGCTGGGCTGCGCTCATGGGTCGGGCTTGGCTTCGGGCCTTAAATCAGACCGGCCTGTGGGCTTCGGGTTCGGGCACGCTTAAGCCCGAGCCCGGCCCGATTTGATAAATGGGCTGAAATGGCGGCCCAAGCCCGCCCATTTAGAAAGTGGGATTGGGCTTGGATCGGGCTTGAGCGGGACGGGCAACGGGCTGGGTCGGGCCAGCCCTTGCCCATGCTCCACCCCTCATTTACCACCATTTCTCATATAAAACGAAAGTTATCACTATTGTAAGTCTTATAGTAAATATATACAAGAGCGAAGATCATCTTGATAAAAATATGTTCAAATGGAACCACAACATCTTATTTAGGAATACTTTGACAGTTGGGATCCCTTTAAAATTAAAGAGACTCATTGCATTGTATATAGCAAAAAAACCCCAACATCTTCACCTTACACGGACCACGAGCTCATAGTTATTTTGTAAATGAAAAAGTGGTTGCCATTGACCAATTTCGTTGGCACTCAAATCCTCATAGGGCATTCTAACTTGTTGGGATTTGGAGGTTCTCTCTTGCCATATGATCATCATTTTTTGTATAATAACATTTTCAACGATAAGGTCATCTCTCCTCCATCATTGTGTGTTTATGCATGTGAATTATGTTTTTCCAATGTGTATTTATACATGTGAATTGTGTTTTCTTTCTTGTAAATGTCGTCTCGCTTTGGTAGACTGTATCCAACTTTCTCTATCTATTTATTAATAAATGCATGTAAAAAAACTATTTTGGTTTGGATGTAGTGACCTTCTTTATTCGCAAAAGAAGAGAAGAAGTCATCGCTCACGATATTTATACATATTTAAGCCATGAGCAGCTTTAAGTTTAAGTTATTTGTAATGCTAGTGCTTCTTACTTTATTTGATGTGATTTGTATTGTCTCAAGGATTGAACATTTGCTCTTCGAATTGGTCGGTGTTATAAGTTCGATCGGTGTTGATATCACGCCAATTCGAGCCATCTCTTTTGTAATCTTTTTAGAAAAATATTCAAAAATTTGAACTAGTGGCAAACGATGGAATAGATTTCGGAACATGCTTTTTAAGGACTTTTCTGGAGATTTTCTCTATTTTACGAATTCATTCCTAGAATCTAGGCTTTTCTCGTGTTGCTACATCCCATGCCCTTCTAATTTATATTTGCATTGTAACCCTAGAGACATTGGTGCTTTCTTTAGAAAAATTAATTTTGTTGAATTGAAATTTATAAAAAAAATAACTTTTTTATTTAATCACTATATATATATATATATTAGCAACATACTCTTTAGAAAATTTAATTTTGTTGAATTGAAATTTATAAAAAAAATAACTTTTTTATTTAATCACTATATATATTAGCAACATACTATTTATCAAGTCAATAATATAGTAAACATGTGGATGTGTGGAATTGTGTTCACTCGTAGATCCAAGTATCATCCTTGTCTCTTCCAAAATGACTACAATTGTAATTTTATTTCAACAGATATACATTGTTCATAACTAATGGAAAATAAAGAGAACAAAAGAAACATTTGTTGTGTCTTGTAGACACAAAAGGAACATATGCAAATCACAATGAGACAATAAAGCCGGACGATTCTATGTGTATTTCAATTCGAAAAATTTGTCCAACTAATTCGATCAATAAGTCAAGTCACATTTGGTATTTTTTTATAACATACATGTGATGGTGTGCTGGCGTCATCACCAGTCTTACCACTTGAACTGCACATTGTAATAATATGACCATGATCGTTAATAATTTGGTTCAAAGTCCAATTGAAATTCTTCCGAACATTCATCTAAGACATTTCTCTTTATTCTCCTTCAATATCGATATCAAGCACATTTGCTTGTATTCAAGAACACATAGTTTACTTATTGATCCAACATGATATTTAAAGAAACATCTATTTGACATTTTCATTAATCAAATTAGAGTTATTTTTAATTATTGTGGTATGTTAGCAGAAGCATCATTATAAAATGACAAATCTTTTTATTTGTTGTATTCATATCTTCCTAAAAAGTATGATTATGATATAAGGACTTGTATCCTCAGTATTGAGTGGAATCACAGTAGGATCTGCCGTGTTAATCTCAACTGTTTGTGGAAAATTAAACAAATGAGGTTTGTTGGACGTAATAAATCAGATGATTTCAAGTATTATCGTGAGATGTACCTTTTTATTTTAAGATATACATAATAATTACATGCAATACTCACTTTTATAAAATGTTTAGCAATATAAATATGTATTTATCTCTCGTGCACGTTGTCACTATTACGCTTAACAAGTTTTACCATCTAAATATACACATATACAATAATACACAATGAGGAGTGATCCTATGAGAGCAAAAAATCGTGAGAGCATGAGAGGAATGATTCTGGACCACATGATTCTATTTTCTCTCTCTTGTTCTTCTCTCTCCTGAGTGAATCATGTGATCCAAAATCATCCCTCTCATGCTCTCAGCATTTTTTGCTATTATAGGATAACTCCTCAATACACAATAGAAGAAAGTGAAGTAAATATATTTGTCATGTCTTATCTCCCCCGCCCTTACCCTCACCCTCTCTTTTTCTCTCATTACCTCCACCGCCGACGTTCCCCCGCCGTCTCTCTTTCTCACCGCCGCTGACGCCTCGCTTCCGCCGACCCCTCCTCCGTCACCAACGCCTCCACCTTCACCAACCTTCTGCACCACTGTCAACACTGTTCCCTACCTCACCCCACCACCAACACCTCCTCCAACGCCACGCCATCGTCATCACCGCCGCAGCTCATCTGCCTTCTCCACCCCACCGAAACGCCGCCATATCCCCGTGCATCAACGCTGCCAGCCACGTCTACGCCGCAATCAACATCCTCACCACCGGCCGCACACCTGACCCGTCGAGCACGCTGCACTGAGACTTCCAGTTCACCGTGGGTAACGAGTGCTATCTTCCTTTACTTTTTCCTTCTCTGCTATAATTGTGGATATTATCCCACAATTGGTTTGGTGGAGAAGTATATAATGTTGCATGTTAGTCTTGAACTAAAATTCTGAACATCTATCGAGTTTTTGCTTTGTTCCCAACTCGTCGGAGGTACGGTGCATATGGATAATTATTCACATTCAGTTTCAGGCGATTTAGATAATAACCCATCTGTACACTCAGTCATATTCTTTTTTAACCGCGGGTTTCCAGATATATTATGCAGTTGCCGTTAAAATCATTTGCATACTGTTTAAATATCTCTATACCGCATCTTTTACAACGCACTTCATTTTTTAGTTATTTAAATTCTGTCTCCAGAATTCATCTTTGTCATCGTTCAATATCATTGTAGAGTCCAATTCCCATTTGATGCTATATTTTCGTAACTGCATAAAGTTTGCATCACTTATTTGTTTTGGTTGTGTACACCATATGCTTATTTGATGATGGTGTACACTGCCAAATATTAATCTTCATTTACCATGGTAAAAACATTGAAAATTAACTATTTGTTATTTTTTTTAAACCCGAACAATCAAGGTTGTGGTACTCAAAATGGATCCCATAAAGTATTTTGATACTTTCAAATGGAGCTCTATAACAACGACACTCTCCTTATCTGGCTGTCCTCTTAAATGTATAAAGTGGATAATGGCCTTCCTAAAAATGACGATATCCTTAAAGGTCAATAACTCAGTATTGGGCTTCAAACCATCAAACAAGGAGACCTCCTCCCCCCATCTCTTCATTAGTACTATCAACATCCTTGAGGGCATGCTCCGGAAACTACATGATTGAGAGTTACCAAATACCTGGAGAGGATCACTATATCACTGATATGCTCTTTGCGGATGATATTCTCATTTTCCTCAAGTTCGATGAGCAAGTCATTAAATGTCTCAACTGTACTCTCAAAGTATTCTCTGAGATCTCCGGGCTGTGTAGAGAAAAATCTACCATCCATTTCCTGAACCTCTCTGATGATGAAGGAGATCTTGCTTCACGCATCTTTGGATGGAAGATTGACGATTTCTCTATCAACTACCTAAGGATCCCTCTATCCCTAAAAACTTTAAAGAAACTAGATTGGATCCCCATTATTGAAAATTTTGAGAAAAACTGTTAGGATGGAATTCAAAGATGCTACCTTCTCCTATATCCTTCTAAACTCATCCCTTATCCCTTAAATCAACCACATGCTCGCTTCTCTTGGAATTCCTAAGCATGCCATTTTCAATATTGATAAGATCGTGCATCATTTTCTATGTAATGACAAAAATGAGGATCAGAACCGGCATCATGCATGATGGGAGCATATCTACCAGTTGAAAACTACTGATGATTTTAGTATTCTGAACTTGGAATTATTCAATTGTTCCATGTTCTCCAAATCTTGGGTCAAGATTCACAAAAATTATGCTTCTCTAGTATCTAGGATTATCTGGGGCACAATTGGAGACCTATTCCCATTACTTAGCCTCTCAACCCTAGAGACTATCTCTAATGGCATGCCATTAAAATTGGATCTTCGGCCCCCAGAGATGTAGCTTCTAAGTTCGTTGGTTCGGGAGAGCATACGCTCCTTTAGCTGAGCGACATCAATAGGGAACCCCCCATTAAGGGACCTTTTCCCTGCTATTTGGAGATACGTCTCGAATAAACACATAACCCTGTTCCAGGCCCTCACAACTCTCTGTACCAAATAAAACTGGCTCAAAGTTCTCACATGAGGGACAAACCGTGCTAGTGAGATACATAATCGCAAGCTATGATTGACCAACCACTTCCTTCCTCCAGCCTACTGATACTATCCTCCTGCCCTATCGTTCAATCTCTCCCAAATTCATGAAGGACTTCTATCTTCTTCTATCCCATGGGGGTATGGGGGCTAAGCTGCATTCCAAATTCTGGTCCATACTTTTTCACCCTAGAGTCTCCCTTTTCCTGTGTTCGCTTAATCACAAAAAATCACGTACCCGGGGTAAACCAATATTTTTCAACATTTCAACTAACAATACATGCTCTCTATATTTGGCAGATGCATAAACCACCTTTCATCTATTCCTTAAATGCCCCTTTATTGTTAAAGTGCTTACCATTATTAATATTAGTATTTATGGTGAGAACTTGGAAGATTTTTTAAACAACATAATTCGCACTAATATTTCAAACACGCATCAATATGGTGTCTCATCCATCCACGCAAATTGCTAAGGACGTGTTATTTATATTTGATCACCTGTCTTAGAACTTATGATATTACAGATACAAATGCAATCCTCCCTTGAGTAAACCCATTCCCCTATGGTAACAACTATTTACCGAATAATCTTTTGTTGCCAAGCAGTAACAATCTCCATGAGCTCGTGTCCTCGCACCCATCGTCAACTTGCAGCAAAGAAGTAGCCCACTCATCTAACATCCAGTCATGCCTAGCGTGCCTCCACTTTTTGCTCTAAGCCCTTTTGATAAACTTAGGCTTGGGTTTTTTTGACCTTTTGAACTTATCTTCCTTGCTGTGGACCTGCGGTGCTAGTTGCAGTTGCATCATGTACCGAGCCACCCCAGGTTCTATTGGTTTTTGGTTTTTGTTCATTTGTGTTGGTGCTTGTGTGGTTGGCAACTCGCTACCTTGAACTCTCTTCTGACAAATTGAATAGGATCATTTGTATAAAAATATAAGTACATAAAATTGCCACTACATTGTTTTTTACTGCAGAATGAATGCTCCATATTGATTTTTGATCCTTGGGATTAATCCATCAAAGATGGGTTCCTTTTGTGTACCCACACCATTTTTGTGTTATTTTGCTTCTCTATTTTGTCTGCATATAACGTTCTTTGGCATCATCTATTGGTGTATTCAGTTTGAATCACAGAGAATGACTTGTGTGCAATTGAGTGGCATGCCTTGTGGAGTTGTTGACAGAAAAGCATGTCTTTGGCCTTCTTCATCATCATCATCATCATCTGATGGGTTCCTCCGGCCTTCTGCCGTTAAAGTTTCAACCTTTGACGCTACTGCTCTTGTTACTACGGTATTTCCCTTTCTGTGTGGATAATGTATGGAGTTTTCATTTCTTAGTTCTTGTAATTGTAAAAAGATGGCTTCCTTGTGAACTACTTGCTCATGTATGTAAATGATCAAAGTTGGTTATAGTTGTTTATCATATCCTTATCCTCTTTTCCCGAATTTGGATATGTATATTGCTTCAAATGTAAAAAAATAAATGTCTTACTGAATTATTACAAATGAAAACTGGATCTTAGATTGAATCGAGGTTGAATTCAGATATTAGTACAAACAGTTTGTAAATAAATATAATAAGACAAACACTTTCTATGTTTCAATACTTAAATAGTAATAAAAAATAGAGTTTCGCAAGGTACAACATGTTACGACGAGCAATATATTAACATATTAAAAACAACTTATGATGTATATGGATAGGAAAATGATCAGTGTCAAAATTGGTTTAAAAATGTATATAAATGCAAAAGTATATTTTTATAAAGGGATATTTACACCCATAACCCTGAGTAATATGGTAATTACCCCAGGAACCCTGCGTAAATGCGAATTACACTAAAATCCCCAAGTAATGCTTAACGATTACGTGCGTAACCCTCCGTTACGCTGGGACGTTAGGGGTAACCACGGTTGGGTTACCACCTACCACCACCGAGTTACGAGGTGGAGATCAAATGGCTGGGATTTGTTGCCGCCACGTGTATGGTGTAGATGGAAGCGGAAGTCGAATCGATGAATAGTGCCTGGGTGACGAGGTAGATGTTTTTGCCCTCGTCCCGCCCGCCCTCGACATCCTCAACGATCGTTCCCGCCTTCGGATCATCGTCTTCGTCATCTTCTCCAACTCGCGGAAGAAGAAGAGCCCCCCACCGATCGTCGACGCCACGCTTCCTCCTACACCAAGCAACCAGAAGCAACTCGAAAGGCAAGGGTATGTCCTCCCCCATTGTCTTCGCCTCTGAAATTCTTCTTAAAATCCAACTGAGTAGATGAGAAAGAAACCTGCATGTACCTTAGGGCATGGGTTGGTTCGAAGGCCGCGATGGGGTCCTTAGCATTTGCGTCCGGTATGGGGGATACTTCAAGAAGGTGCGAGGTCGTGGTGGCGATAGGTACTTGCTGGGACAACAAGTCGTCATAGGGACAGACCCAGATTACACGTGTTGGTTCGACATCTTGGATGACATCGCAGAAGTTGTTCCATGGCAACCAAAGGATTCCTTGCGGATGAGCTACAAAATTCCTAATTCCCATCCATCCAGGTATGAAACTATCTCATGGTGTGAAATGTTTTTGGCCTACTCGCTTATCATTTAGGTATACGAACTGTACTCGCATTTTGTCTTCGTTAGGTATGCGAAGTTATCTGATGAGAAGCAGATGATGGAAATGTTTCACTTGCACCAAGATGGTACGCAAGTTGAGTTGGTGGTGGAGTTTAATCAAGATGCAGAACCACTTGATGCCGACGAAGCGGATGCGAATGCAGGTCAAGATCCAACTCCCACGTCCTTAGGGACTGATGTGAATGAGGCAGTGGAGGCTTTGCAGGAGTTGGGATCGGTTACGCATGAATCCTTGGAGACACTTCATTGCATTGCTAATACCGAATTTGCGCAAGGGGATGGAGTGGAGGGATTTACTATTGAAGCCATGGATTTGGAGGATGAAGTTGTGCAAATGGACATTGACCCGAATGAGGCAGTGGAGATGGATGATGATCCCCTATTTGGAGAGCCAGTGGATTCACTTGGGGATGAATCAAGAGAGGAGGAATCAAGGGCACCCATCAGTCCCAGTGCCATGGAGTCACAGATGTTGAGTTCTCAGCATTCGCGTATAATGAGATCGAAGAGAGTGTTGCTCTCTCAAACCCTATGTATCGATGTAAGCGAATCAGAAGATTCTGATTTTGTTGTTGATAGCTCAAGTACCAATGACGATGACCTCAGCGATCTTTAGTCTGAGAATAGCTACCACTATCTCTTAGATTCAGATTTAGAGGATGTTGAGTACTTCGAAGGTAGCATATCCACCAACGACATGGAGATTCCGGACATTGCAGTTGGATCCGAGTTTGATGGACACGATGAATTTAAACATGCATTAAGCACTTATTGTCTGAGGCATGAATTTGATGTGAGATTTATAAAGAGTGAGGCAGTACGGGTGACGGCCATATGCAGGGGAGAAGATTGTAAATGGCGAATCCATGCTTCTAGACTCCAAGATAGCATGCGATTCCGAGTCAGGACTCTACATGGCGAGCACAATTGTTCCTCTGTCAGTAGGATTGGCAATTCATTGGCTTCACAAGAGTGTATTGCCAAGTACATTGATCCATGGATCAAGGACAACCCAGAAATGACTGTCAACGCCATATCTCGACGACTAGCCGAGCAATTCCAAGTCCGTTTACCTTACATGAGGATATGGAGGGGAAGAAGGATTGCCCTAGATAAGATCTGAGGAAAAGTTGAGGAGTCATATGAGAGACTTCCATCTCTCATTTATGAACTGAAGAATCGTAATCCTTGAGATTCAAAAACAAGCACTATACTCATTGGATATCTGAGATTCAAAAACATAGCATGGGTGCATACCTGTGGTTGGCAAATGTACAGGAGAAGTGGAGCCATCATCAATTTGGTGACTCGGCGAAGTGCCATTATGTCACAAATAATTTGAATGAATCATTCAACGCATGGATATCACCAGCGCGAAATATGGCCATTTGTGAGCTTATTGATTGGATAAGGCAAAAGTTGATGACAACGATGGATGAGAGACTTCGACGGTCGAAGAATTGGGAAGAAAAAGTTGTACCATCAGCCTTGTCTTACGTGAGAGGCATCACAAGGGACTTCAAGGGCTTCATTGTTAGAAGAGCTGATGACAGTAATGTGGAAGTAGAAACTCCTTACGGGAGGTATGTTCTGAACCTTCTAGCCCGCGAATGCTCGTGTAGAAGATGGCAACTGTGTGGGCTTCCATGCACACATGCAGCAGCCGCGTTGGGAACCATCAGAGGAGTGCGGTGGGAGAACTACGTCGTTGATTACTACAAAGTTGATCGTTATAGGAAAGCCTACACTTGTGCATGCATAGCACCAATGCCCGACAAGACGCAGTGGTTGGCGGTCAACCTGCCATTCAAGGTGCAACCGCCTCACACCACAAGGCCACCAGGACGTCCCAGAAAGAATCGCATTCGGCCAAGGGACGAGGATGATGGCAAATCAAGGCATAAATGCAGCAGGTGTAGCAAGTTCGGGCACCAAGCCCGCACCTGCAAAGAACCACTCAATGCACCATTGTCTCTCGTACGAGCTAACGAAGAGATACCACTAGGCCCGTCAACGCAAGCTTCAACAAGCACTCAAAATTCATTGGCCAACAGAAGGTATTAATTTCGATGGTCTTCCATTCTAGCTACATTAGATCTTTATTTGTGAAATATCGTCAACGTAAAACATGTGTATTTTCGTAGTGGAATTGGGTGCAGGACAAGAGGTTCTTGGACAAGAGGAAGAAGGGGCGGAGGCCTACAAAGAAGGGGGCGTGGACGAAAAAGAACAAGAAATTTCGAAGCATTTACAGATGGACCTCCACTTTCGATGGATCCATAGGTACATCATTTCTCATCAATCATCACTAAATCTTTGTTGTGACAATGTTCAGTGCAATCGTTATTTCTCATTACAGGGAAAGTGCAGAAAGGGGAAATGGAAGCTTTTTTGGAGACTTTTTGAGCCCATGGATCTACATGGACAAGAGAAGATCAACTAATACAGAATTTGGGATGTGAATTTCTGGATGGGTGTTTTTTTTGGATGCACAAGAAACTTCTTATATGTATATTTTTCGATGGGACAATCCTTTCAGTATTATGTGTTAGATTGGCTGGCTGTCGGTTTTTGTATATTTAGATGAACAATCCTTATATGTGCTATGTAATTGTTTTTGGATACTTGCATGAGCAATCGCCATTTTGTCATGTATACATGAGATTTCTTTTTTGTTGCGAAATATTATTTGAAAGCAATGTATGTGATTAACATGGCTATGAATAGCAAACATATCGATATTGCTTTCAGCCATATCAATATTGCTGAAAGCTTCTTCAATACTAGCTTAACATTCGCATCTGTTGATGGAGGCTTCTTCATAGTGCCGAAAGATTGTGGTTCTTTACTACATGGTTCATCCATCCAGCGAAAGAAATCGCAAGCCTCGAAGGCGCATGTGTAGAATCGTGCTCCTTTGCTCCATGGTTTGGTGGAGGTCTTCAAAACAGCCTCGATGCCGCAAACGCAACGCATACTAGATGATGATTCAAAGGAACGCGACCGCATTTTCTGCAATTATCGTATACATCTTCAAACAATAACTTGTAGACAAACAAAAAATTGACTTCTTGCAACATAACGAAAAATAAAATTTTCACACCTTCTATTGTGGATTTACCAGCAACCTTCCTCAAAAATACTATTTCTATGGGGCCTCTACAACTCATTTTATAGGTTTTTGCATGGGAGGAGAGACACCCAACGGATCTATTTCTAGCCGTTGGAGCCCCTCAAAGCTGAGGGCATTTTCGTCCATCAACTAACGGCCGTCCAACAAAAACAAACGTCCACTAACACAGGCTTATGCTATGCAAGAGTTAAGCATTACTCGGGGGTTTTAGTGTAATTCGCACTTACGCAGGGTTCCTGGGGTAATTACCATATTACTCAGGGTTATGGGTGTAAATATCCCTTTTATAAACGAGTACATATACGGACATGACATGACTGTATCAGAGTATCTAGTGGCATCCTCACAACTAGCTCTTCGAATGTTGATGGTTTTTAATAATATATGGGCACATATTGCTTTATAAAGGCCGTAGAGACTTATATATGTTACGTTTTATTGTTCCGTAATTTCTATTTATATTTTGTAAGACTCTGTAATTTACCCAAGGGTTTTCTCCCTATATAAGAGACCCGAGGGCTCTATGGAATAACACATCAGAGTATTGTTTACTCTAACATTGTATCAGAGCCAAAACCCTAACCCTAGGGTTTTTGTCTCTCCACCCGCCCCCCCCCTCTCTCCAGCCGCCGCCGTCGCCAGCCAGGGCTCCCAGCCCTCCGCCAGCCCTCCGCCAGGGCTCCAGCCCTCCGCTGGGCCCTTCCCTGCCGCCTACGGTGCTGCCAGCCCTCTGCCGAGCAGCCCCCAGCCATTCTCCGCGCCGCCAGCTCTCCGCTGGATCTCTCTCGGCCGCCCCAGGTGCTGCCAACCAACCGCCGGGCATCTCCTAGCCGCTAGCGGTGCCCAGCCTCGCCGTCGGGTATCTCTAGTAGCCACCTCTCCCTTCCGCCAAGGCGTCCACAGTTTCTCTTCGTCCCCGGGGAGGCTCAACTTCGGTCGGTTCCGGAGATATGATGGATTCAAGTGCATAAACGTCTACATGTGCACTTGAATCCTCACATGTCAAGGTAGACACCAGTTTCTTGGTCTATTATTCCTAGTTGTTCTTCTCCGGCAGTATGTCAGATCAAAAGGTCGATATGCCCGCCATCGGTGCCTTCAAAGGTTCGGCACCTATCGTCAAAATGGACGAGACGAATTACGAACTGTGGGCTATGCAGTTCCTCAATCTCATGAAGTCGTGCGGTAAGAAGCATATTCTTACCGAAGATGAACCGTCGGAGAAGACAGGAATATATGCCTCATGGGAGGCCGACGACGCGTACGCAAAGGTCTGGTTGTCAGGTATGCTCACAACGGAGATAGCAAATGATGTCCTTCATCAACCCACCGCCAAGGCGATGTGGGATATTCTGGCCACAACGTACTCCCAGGTACGGAACGAGACCAAGATGCTGCAGTTGCAGCATGATATCTTTACCACGAAGCAAAATGGGAGGCCTCTTCACTCTCCGTACACTTCTCTTCGTGGAATGTTCGAGAAACTTCATAGCACAATTCCACTCACAGCCACGCCGGAACAACAGAAGACGTTCCGCAACGCTACTATGGTTGGCGTCTTACTTGCTGCCCTTGATCCTGAATATGAGGCAGCACGCTCTCAGATCCTTGCTGATGCCACCATTCCACCAATGGAAGAAGTCTACAGACGGCTCAGTCGTATCCCTGTTCCATCGAACACCACGACTACACCTCCCTCGGCAATGGCTGTCTCCAGAGGACGAGGTAGTTTCTCCTCATTTCGTGGCAGAGGAAGTGGTGGACGTGGCCGTGGAGGTCGCATACGTTCTACGTGCTCATTCTGTCGTCGTATTGGTCATTCGGAGGATACATGCTATTCCAAGCATGGCTTCCCTCCTTCTGCACGTGTCGCTGATCATGTTCAGGGTCCACCAGCATCTACTCCAGATCACAGGTTCGAGGAGCTAGTGGCACGGCTTCGTGATATCATGCCACAGTCATCATCAGAGGGTGCTGATGCGTCTGATGTTGCGGCTTCAGCATCAGCGAGTACATCTGCCTCAGCCAGTGCCTCAGGTAGTCCCTCCGGCTCATATCATAACCATGATCTCACAGGATGGATTGTTGATTCTGGAGCCACCCATCATCTCTGTCGTGAGAAAGAGATTCTGCAGTCCTATAGACCTGTCCAGCCTGGTCGTTCAGTACTCATTGCTGATGGCACTCATTCCCTATCATCGGTCAGGGGGAGACGACGTTGCTGCCATCTATGCACTTACAGAATGTTTTACATGCACCAGAATTCTCGATGAATCTTTTATCCATTAGTCAGATTACACGAGATTTGCACTGTCGTGCTATTTTTGACCCATCGTCTGTTATTTTTCAGGACATACTAACGGGCAAGGTGATTGGCTGTGGTTCTGAGCACAATGGCCTCTATCGTCTTGTACGGAACTCTTATGCTGGCGTCTCACTACATTCCCAGGGCTCCGTGTCTCCGTATACCTGGCATCTTCGATTTGGTCACCTGCCACTATAGAAAATGCGTCACCTCCTGCCTCAGATTTCTCCGAGTTCATCATTTCGTTGTGAAGCTTGTCAGTTAGGGAAGCATCATCGGTCCAGCTTCCCCAGTCGTCAGAGCCGGAGCAGTCGCTCCCCATTTGAGTTATTTCACATAGATATATGGGGTCCCAGTCGTGTCCCAGATCATCAGGGGCACAGGTTCTATTTAGTTGTGGTCGATGATTTTTCTAGAGTATCCTGGACTTTTCTTCTCAAAAATAAATCCGAAGCAGGGAGTGTTATTCAAAATCTTATCAATGAAGTTCAAAATGTTTTTTCGTCTACTGTCAAGTATGTGCGTACTGACAATGCCTTAGAGTTCTGCACTCGTTCCCTTGCTAGTTTTCTTTCTTCTAAAGGCATTATCCACCAAACAACATGTGCATACACATCTCAACAAAATGGGGTTGCAGAACGGAAACATCGCCATTTCCTTGATATTGCTCGCACATTACTTATTCAGAGTTGTGCCCCATTATCTTTTTGGGGGGATGCTATTCTTACAGCATGCTATCTGGTCAACCGCATGCCTACAACTGTTCTTGGGGAGAAGTCTCCTATCTCTGTTCTCTTTCCTGACAGAGATTTGTTTACTCTTACATCTCGGGTCTTTGGCACTGTTGCTTTTGTCCACCGCTTGTCTCCAGGACTTGATAAGCTTTCTCCTAGGGCTATCAAGTGTGTTTTTGTGGGCTACTCCAGGACACAGAAAGGATATCGGTGCTATGACCCCGTTCATGACAAATACTATGTGAGCGCTGATGTTACATTTTTCGAACCCGTCATGTACTTTTCTCCTACAGGTGACAGATTGGTCTCCTCCACATCCACCGATTCTAGTGTCTATGTACCTCCACCTCCAAGCCCGGGTCAATCCTCTAGTCCACCACCACCACCACCACCACCTCCAATTGAACCTTTTCCTAAGTTCTATACAAGGCGTACAGGACCAGCTCAAGCTACATGTCAACCATCCAATACGCCTCAGGTATGTTCTGACGTTATCACTAATGATGGGTTAGAAAATGCACCAGTGCAGGAGCCTCTACTGCAGGACGAGGATCATCCGGTCGACACAATGATAGATGATCCGGATCAGCCCATTGCTCACAGGAAGCAGCGAAGACAATGTGCTTCATATCCTCTTGCCTCACAAGTCTCATTTCATCGTCTCAATGGGGACTTCCAGAAGTTTGTAGCTGCTGTCTCGTCTGTTGAGATTCCACGGACCTATCAAGATGCCATGAAGATTGATTGCTGGCGTCTAGCTATGGAAGAGGAGATGCGTGCTCTGCAGTCTCGAAGGACTTGGTCTCTTGTTCCCATTCCTCCAGGTGCCCCCGTGGTAAGTTGCAAGTGGATCTTTACAGTGAAATATCATGCGGATGGACGTCTTGATAGGTACAAGGCAAGACTTGTAGCACGGGGATTTACCCAGACATATGGGGTAGATTATTTGGATACTTTTTCACCAGTGGCTAGACACTCTACTCTTCGCATCCTCTTATTTGTTGCTGTGGTACGTAACTGGACCATTTTTCAGCTTGACGTCAAGAATGCTTTCTTGTATGGAGACCTGCAGGAGGAAGTCTACATGCAGCAGCCACCAGGATTTGCTGCTGAGGGGGAGACTCAGATGGTGTGCAGACTTCATAAGGCTATCTATGACCTCAAACAAAGTCCCCGAGCATGGTTCCAGAAGCTTTCTCAGCTAATTGAACAACAGGGATTCAGGAGATCAAATGCGGACCATTCATTGTTCATCCAGAAGACCCCTAGAGGTACAGTTGTTGTTATGATATATGTTGATGACATCTTGGTCACAGGAGATGATGCTCAGGGGATTGAGATAACCAAGTCCCTGTTGGGAAACCAGTTCATTACCAAGGATCTGGGCACGCTACAATATTTTCTGGGGATAAAGTTTGCACGAAATGCACAAGGAATGGTGATGACTCAAAGAAAATATGTCACGGACTTGCTAGCTGAAGCAGGAATGACTGGATGCAGACCTTCAAGTACACCTATGGACCCAAGCATGAAGCTGTACGATGATGATACCGAGGAGGTGGACAAAAGAAGGTACAGAGAGATGGTGGGTAAGCTCTTATATATTACTATAACTCGACCGGATATTGCCTTTGCAGTAAACCGGGTGAGTCAATTTGTGGAGCAGCCAAGGCAAGTTCATATGGATGCCTTGTATATGATATTGAGATATCTGAAGTCTTCCTCAGGCACATGGTTGCTATTTAGGAAAGATACGGATCTTTCTATTTCAGCTTGTGCAGATGCAGATTATGCAGGATGTCCAAGGGATCGTAAATCCACTTCTGGATTTGCTATCTTCATAGGAAGCTCTTTAGTTTCTTGGAAAAGCAAGAAACAGACTGTTGTGGCGAGGTCCAGTGCGGAATCCGAGTACAGAGCCATGGCACAAGCAACTGCAGAAATGATGTGGGTTAGAGCAGTCTTAGAAGATTTGACTGTAGATGTCCCCTTGCCTATGAATCTCCAATGTGACAATCAGGCAGCATTGTTTATTGCCAATAATCCGGCTTTTCACGAGAGAACAAAGCACATCGAGGTGGATTGTCATTTTGCTAGAGACATGATTCAGAAGGGCTTCATTTCCACCTTTCATGTCAGTTCAGAGGATCAGACTGCTGACATATTCACCAAGCCACTGCTCAGAGGACCTTTCCAGAGATGTTCTTCCAAGCTGAGCATGATAGATATCTATGCTCCATCTTGAGGGGGAGTGTAGAGACTTATATATGTTACGTTTTATTGTTCCGTAATTTCTATTTATATTTTGTAAGACTCTGTAATTTACCCAAGGGTTTTCTCCCTATATAAGAGACCCGAGGGCTCTATGGAATAACACATCAGAGTATTGTTTACTCTAACAAAGGCTTCGCTAGACCTATTATCATTTTTATTCTTTACTCGTGGCTCCCCACATTTTGGGTGCCACAGTAAAGTTTATGGATCCAAGATATTGGATCTCGTTAGTTGAAGAAGGGGGTGTCATGGTCAGAAGTGATCTTGCTGGTTGGGTAGGTTTTTATGGGAGTCTACCCCATCTTAGAAATTGATTTGTATTGGCATTGAGATTGGGGCGAGGTTAAAGAATGCGGTATGCACATGCGTTCGGGCAAGTTACCACATAGTGATTAGGGAAAAGCATGTATACAAGGGCTTATGCAAGGTAAATGCATTTTAATAGTTTTTTGTTTTTTAATTTATAAATAAAACTATATATATATGACATGTCAAATTTACATGCACAGAAAGAATCGAACCAAATCACATTGAGCTGAAATTTTGTTTTTAAAGGGATTTTTACCCCACGAACCCTATAAACTTTGTAAATTATCTTCTCAACATTTAAAATACCGATATTCCTCTCTCGTCCTCGTAAACTTGCTCCGTGTTACCCCACAGATCCTGCCATTAATTTTACTTTTACTTGAGGCAATAATGTGTGTTAATCTTACCAGAGGTGAAATTGATGGTGGATCATCCACCTCATCTTCTTCCTCCATTCTTCTTTTTCTTCTTCCTCTCTAGCTTATGTTGCTGTAGTGCACTGCCTCCTCTCTAGCCTACGTTGCCGCACGCACGCCCCTCTCTCCAGCCCGTACGCGCAACTCCCTCTCCAGTTCGTGCCGCCGCACACACGCCCCCTCTCTAGTCCGCACCACCGCATGCGCATCCCCCTCTCCAATCGAGTCGCCGCACGCCGAACCCGCATACTCCAACCACATCCTAGCAGCTCTCTGGTCCGCGGGTAGCGATTCCCATATCCGATGACAGTTGCAAGTCATCGTTCTATGCTGAAGTCGACGAGGAGGGCAGTGATTTGCATCCCCGAACAGTGGTCGGAGAAGTTGAGTCATGCGATGCTACCGTGGAGCATGAAGGGTATAGGTGTGGGCAGAAATGCTGGGGGGTGATAAAAGAATAGGGAGGAGTTAGGGGAGGAGGAAGAAGGATATGTGTCTAAAATGTATAAATATGAATGATAAAAGAGTCCTATTTTTGATGGATTCCGTTTACCTTTGATGGATAAATGAATGTCTATTAACCATAGGGTCGTTGGGTAAGGGTTAGCAAGTTTACGGGGTCAAGGGAGGAATATCGATGTTTCAAAGGTCGAGAAGGTAATTTACAAAGTTTATAGGGTTCATGGGGTAAAAATTATTTTTTCAAAAAAATTAATTTATTCAATTCTGAACTGAACATTCAATAACAATAACACGATAAAACCAAATTAAGTTGATTTTTAAATGCAATCAAGATGTGCTTTTGTAGCAATAGTTGGAAATTACGTTTGACAAACTAAGCTATACATGTTTGATCAAGCCCTTCATCAGGATGAGTGGTGAAGGAAGCAATGATGGAATTGAATGCGGGTGGTGCCCCTGGGCCTGATGGCTTCCTTGATTTTTCGACCGAGAATTTCGGGAGGCAATAGGGGGTGATGTCATGGCAATTTTGGTGGAATTTATATGGCAATGCTGGCTTCGACATACTCAATAGAGCACTCATTTTCCTACTACCAAAGGAGGTATACGAACAAGCAGAAAATTTGCACCCCATTGATCTGTCAAATGGCATCTACCTACTGATGGCCAATGTTCTAGCTAACAGACCGAGTAAGGTTTTTGGATGATTTTGTCTATTTTTTGTAAATTGGCTTTCATTCTTGGTAGGCAAATTGGTGATAGTTTGGCGACGACCTTGGAGATTGTTGCAGATTGGAAAAGACGGTGAACTAAATGCATATTTGTAAGGTTGGATTCTCTAAAGTTTATGGCAATATAGATTGGCGCTTCATGTGGTCTGTTTTGGCGAGATGAGGGTTCTCTGGTTGTTGGGTCTCATGGATGAAAAGATGTTTCACCATTGCATCCTACTATGTCTTTACGAATAACAAGATAGAAGGGGGTTTCTTTTAGTCGCAGAGGATTTTTCGACAAGACTAACCCGTACTTTTTATTTTGGTTGTAGACTTACTGCCAGTAATGGTGGAACACATGGTAAATCACGTCCTCTTAGTGTGCTACTCCATAGGAGACATTTCTATTCTTGTGTTATAATATGCAGATGTTAATATTTTATTCATCGAATGGGGGCATGGAGAAGGCAAGAGGAATGGATGTCGTCTTGGACGTTTTTGGGGAATTTCGATTTTATGAATCAATAGGAACAAGTTGAATGTGGTTCCTTTTGGTCTAACACAAACCGATGTGGAAGCTTTTGATGTGGAGTTGGGAAGTGACTGTTGCACACTACCAATTCACTATCTCGGTTTGCCCCCATGTAATGTTCATCTTCTTCTCTACGGTTGGCTGCTCGTTCTCGAGAAATTGTAATGGAAGCTTGTTTTTGAAAGAGCTCAATGTTGTCATGTGGTGGGTGCTTCGTCCTTGTAAAAGCCGTTCTTGTTGCGATTCTTGTTTTTTATGTCCTCGAAAACTGTTGGCCGTGATACGTCTCCGCTTGGAGAAGAGTATGTGATATATCGAACCTGATGGATTTGGTATGCGTCTCATTGACTGGGATACGATTACGCTAGCCAAAGATGATCGCAGCATGGGTGTGCCTCAATAGGAAGGAGTGAATTGAGCTTGGATTTTGAAGTGGGTTGCAAGGATTTGCGGTAGCAATGGAGTCTTATGTTGCAGATTAGTTCAAGGAATATATGGTATACATGCTTGGAGTTCTTTGTCCCTTCACCCTCAACACTATTCTTCTGCTTTTTGGAAAGGAATTTGTGTTGTCTTGCCAGAATTGCCTCTCTTATTTCGCCTAGTATTGGGAGATGGTTGGTCTTTTTTATTTTTGATGGGCATTTGGATGGATGGTGGAATACTGGTAGCAAGTTTTCCTTACCTTTTCGCAATTTCGCCTGAGAAGAATGCATGTGTTTCCGATGTCTGGATTCATGGCTTTTGGTTGCCCATTTTCATTACAGATTTAGGATTTTGTTGGTGTTATAGAGGCAGTTAGCCTGTTCAATGGCCCATCAGAAGGGATAGTCCACTGGGCCTAGAGGGGCCCAGGTGAGTGGTTTCTCAGTGAAAAAATCATATAAGGCGATGATTAGATGAATGATACATGGCCAGAGGATTTTATTAGAGATTGTAGACATATTTGTGATATGAAAAATTCCATCTTGCATTTAAATCTTCTTGTGGCTGATGAGACATGGTAGAATACTTACTAGGGACAAATGGTTGAGGCTCTATTATGGTGGCAATGACTTGTATGATTTGTGTTGAAGTGAAGACAATTGGTTGGTTTTTCTTTAGATGTGAAAAAGCAAGAGAAACTTGGATAGAGATGGATCTGCCTTGGATTGATGTCTCTAACCAATCCAATTTTTAGAAGTCGCTTTCTAACTCTCATTTTCATCGAAACACCGGTGGTTGTAATATGTGTGTTAGAGTTATTATATTTATATTTATGTTTGTAACCCTTCAGCTTCCGTAACCCTTCAGGGGTATTTATGTATTTTTCCTCTTTTACTCTCTATGATTTTCTCTTTATATAAGAGACCCTAGCTCTATGGAATAAACATCTTATTCGTTTCTCTTCTCCACATGGTATCAGAGCGACGGTCCTAGACCAGAGCCTAATACCCAAAACCTATCGCCGCCACCATCCAATTCTCCTTGCGACCCTTCTCTCATTAAGGGGTCCCGTGCAAGGTAGTCTGAGCCCTCAACGGCAACTAAAGCGTCGCCCAAGGCTCCAACAGCTCCTGTCGTGCTTCATGCACTGATGATACCATCTGGAGCCCCCTCTAGCAGCCCCTGCTGCACCTCCAACGTCGTCGATACCACCCACCAGGGCTCCTGAACTTTTGACCTACTGTGCACAGTTCTCTGGATTCCATCTTTGGTGTCGGAAGAGCCCTGAAAATCCCCTGATCTGCTATGAAAGCAATTTTTCAGACCACTATTACGTCCAAAAGTGAGTTCTAGAGCACTTCTCAGCCCTTGTATGCATCCTTAAGTCAAATACGAGATATCTATTCTTTTCTAATACCACCATGGCATCTTTTTCTACCGAGGCAAAGCCCTTGGCCTTGAATGTTATGGCACAAGGCACTACTATCAAACTCAAGGGTATAGAAAATTACGTGCTCTAGTTTTGATCTTTTATGGTGTTCATTGGTGGTCAAAGAAACTCTATATTATGACTAAAGATCCTTTAGATGAAAAGGACAAAGAGTACGACAACTAGCAGACATACAACTACTTGGTTATCAACAGGATGACTAACAATGTTGAGGCTCACATTGCCTCAAATCTCCTTTACAAAAATATGACCAATGAAACGTGGGAGGATTTCGAGCAAGCATACTCTCAGAAGAAGATGAAGTCACTCCTTGCAGATATTTACAGACGAATCTGGTTAGCATCTCAGGGTGATTCCACCCTCATCATGTACTACATGCATCTCTCCAACATGTATGAGGAGCTTGCAATATTTCAGTCCTCATGTTGCACCAAACAGATATAAGAGCGTTCTGACTGGTAGGTATACCGCTTTCTTGAATGCCTGCATTCTAGATACTAAACAATGAATGAACAATTTTTTATATCAGACACACTGCCAACGATGAAGGTCATCTTTGGTCGACTGAGGAACTCGATACATCTGTTGCCCGAACTTCTGTCTTACCTTTAGTAGAAAACTTTGCACATATTATCTCATTTAGGCGAGGAGACAAATAAGGATTTCGAGGAGAACGTAGTCGTGATCCGAGTCGTGGTCGTGGATGAGAATCTGGATGAGGTCGCGACTTAAGTCATGGCTATGGGCGAGACTCTACTACCCCATGCACTCACTGTGGTCGGTGGAACCACCTGTCTGAACGACGCTGGTAGAAGTTTAGCATACCTTCTTATTATACCAATAATGCCTATGAGGATGCTAATGATGTGGATGATGCGTCACCTACAACACTCTCCAGTGGCAAGACTTTTCATCTTAATGACTGATGACTCCCGCCTGATGTAGATCCTTCATACTCCATGGCCTACCATCACTAGTAACACTACCACTGCTACTTTGGCTACTCCTTCAGGTACAGTAGCCAACTCCGCTATCACTCCTGCTCTGGCTTAGATTATTAACTCCGGTGCTTCTGCTCATATGACTGGAGAAGGTAGTCTGCTAACCTCCTCTGTATCATCGACCTCCATGAAGTTGTTCAAGTCGGTAATGGAAGTCAATCACCGATTACTAATATCGAAACTATGGAATTCTCTTCCAAGCTCCGACTTTTTGAGGTTCACTGTGTTCCTGATTTTCCTCTTAACTCGCTGTCAGTTCATAAGTTTTTTGTTGAGCTTCGTTGCTGTGTGATATTTGATGAGTTATGTTGCTATTTTCAGGGCATCCTGGCTAGGTAGATTTTTGGTGGGGTCATGAGAAGAATGACCTATATTATCTTGACATACCCTTGGACTCCAAGTTTGTTGGTGTTGCGTCCATCTCTGAAGACCTACTCCTATTGCATCTACGCCTTGGGCATCCCTCTGTCAAGGCTGTTAGAGAATGTGATAGGCGGGTAATTGGATCTCACCAAGATCCAATTACCCCACTCATGTTTAGTCCCACATGGATGAGCGGTGGGACTCCGGACTGTCTGAGAGGCTATATAAGGAGCGCCTCACCCCCTGTACTCATCGAGAAAGTCAATAGACAAACATACCCTATTTGAGGGCTTCTCCCGTGGTTTCATCCCGCTCCTCACGAAGTAGGGTTCCATGTAAAATCACGATGTTTATTCTTGTTTTATCTTTTCTCTGATATTCGCTTCCGCATGTTTATTTCTTAACATGGTATCAGAGTGGATTCGATTCTCGAGGATTTGTTCTTAAGTTTTTTTTATTATTATTCGAGATTCGATGTTGTTATTCTGGAAGATCATTCATGATTCCAGATTTTGGATTCTTCGTTCTTCATGTTGCACGCCGGCATTCGCAGCCCTAGTCTTCTAGGGTTCCTGCTCCTGGCGCCATCTAGGGTTCTGGACTGAACCCCAATCTTGCAACGGCGGCGCCTCTACAGGCGATCTTTGTTTCAGCCCATCTCCTCGCCGCACACAAGCCCCGACTCGAACCCCATTCTCCAGAGCATTCCTCAGCCAATGGATTCTCCAAAGAGGCAACAACAACAACAACAAATCAGGGGCTCTTCTTCCTTGGGCTGGCGTCGACAGGGGAGACCCCCAGTGTTCCAGCGATGCAAGTCACACCTCCCGGTTAGCCCCCTTCTGCGCGACCTTCCTCTCGCCAACAGTCTCTCTCGTCTCACGCAGGTGGCGCGAGACCTCTCCAGGCGATATCGGCCTTCAAGCACCTTCTCACGGCAGGGTGCGCCGAGCCCGAGCAGCAGTGCAACGCAAGGGCGACGCGCGAGAGCTCCGGCAGCAAGCTACCGTACTCGCGGGAGATTCATATCGCAGGCGATGACCCCATGCGCAAGGTGCCCCCCCCCCCCCCATCTACCCCTCTCCTCCTGGCGGCGCCAGATCACGTGCAGCTCTCCGCAGGGAGCCCTTGGCGCAGCAGATGTGCAGTGCCCTTCGGACCCCTACGCGCGACTCCTTGGCAGGGAGCCCTAGAGGCGATGCCTCTCCATAGCCCCTGGCGGCAGGTCTTTTACGAGAGGAGAGGGTTCCCATGAACCCTACAGGCCTCGCAGTAAAAAAATATGAAAAGTTTGTTATTTTTTTAGAAACCCGGGGAGGGGGGCTGTGAGCCGTGTGTATATATATATAATTCTTTGAAAAATGTAGAGACTTATATATATGTTACGTTTTATTGTTTCGTAATTTCTATTTATATTCTGTAAGAATCTGTAATTTACCCAAGGGTTTTCTCCCTATATAAGAGACCTGAGGGCTCTATGGAATAAAACAACATCAGAGTATTGTTTTACTCTAACATGATATCAGAGCCATAACCCTAACCTAGGGTTTTTCTCCACCCCCCCCCGCCGCCGCCGGCCTCTCGAAAACCCTCCCGCCGCCGCCCACAAGCCCGCCGGGCCCCCAGCCCTCTCCGCCAGCCCCAGCCGGCCCCCGCCAGCCCTCCTGCGAGGCTCCTAGCCATCCCGCCGGCGCCCTCTCTCCGCCCCCGGCCTCCAGCCGCCGTCGGGGACCCATCCGCGCCGCCCAGCCCCACCGCCGGGACCATCCCAGCCGCCGTCTCTCTTCGGTAGAGGCTTCCACAGCCTCTACTCGTCACCGGGGCGCCTCTCCCTCGGTCGGTCTCGGCTAGATGTTGGATTCAAGTGCATAACGTCTACATATGCACTTGAATCCTAAAAGGTCTTGGTAGACAACATTTTCTTGGTCTATTACTAGTTGTTCTTCTCCGGCAGTATGTCAGAACAAAAGGTCGATATGCCCGCCATAAGCGCCTTCAAGGGTTCGACACCAATCGTCAAAATGGACGGGACAAATTACGAACTGTGGGCTATGCAGTTCCTCAGTCTCATGAAGTCGTGTGGTAAGAAGCATATTCTTACCGAGGATGAACCGCCGGAGAAGACAGGAATATATGCCTCATGGGAGACCGATGATGCGTATGCCAAGGTTTGGCTCTCAGGAACGCTCACGACGGAGATAGCGAATGATGTCCTCCACCAGCCCACCGCCAAGGCGATGTGGGATATTTTGGCCACGACGTACTCTCAGGTACGCAACGAGACGAAGATGCTCCAGTTGCAGCATGATATCTTTACCACGGAGCAGAATGGGAGGCCTCTACATTCCCTGTACACGTCGCTTCGTGGAATGTTCGAGAAACTCTATAGCACCATTCCGCTCACAGCCACGTCGGAACAGCAGAAGACGTTCCGCAACGCCACTATGGTTGGCGTATTACTCGCTGCCCTTGACCCTGAATACGAGGCAGCACGCTCTCAGATCCTTGCAGACGCCACCATCCCACCGATGGAAGAAGTATACAGGAGGCTCAGTCGTGTACCTGTTCCATCGAATACATCGACTGCACCTCCATCAGCAATGGCAGTTTCCAGGGGACGTGGTGGTTCGTCCTCATTCCGTGGCAGAGGAAGTGGTGGACGTGGCCGAGGAGGTCGCATACGCTCTACGTGCTCATTCTGTCGCCGTACTGGTCACTCGGAGGATACATGCTATTCCAAGCATGGCTTCCCTCCTTCTGCACGTGTCGCTGATCATGTTCAGGGTCCACCAGCATCTACTCCAGATCACAGGTTCGAGGAGCTAGTGGCACGGCTTCGTGATATCATGCCACAGTCATCGTCAGAAGGTGCTGACGCCTCTGATATTGCCGCTTCGGCATCTGCCAGTACATCTGCCTTTGCCACTGCCTCAGGTAGTCCTCCGGTCTCATATCATAACCATGATCTCACAGGTTGGATTGTTGATTCTGGAGCCACCCATCATCTATGTCATGATAGAGATATCCTGCAGTCCTATAGAGTTGTTCATCCTGGTCGCTCTGTACTCATTGCTGATGGTACTCATTCCCCGATCGTCGGTCAGGGGGAGACGGATTTGCTGCCCTCTATGCACTTACAGAATGTTTTACATGCACCAGAATTCTCTATGAATCTATTATCCATTAGTCAGATTACTAGAGATTTGCATTGTTGTACTATATTTGATCCATCTTCTGTTATCTTTCAGGACATACTAACGGGCAGGGTGATTGGCTATGGTTTTGAGCACAATGGCCTCTATCGTCTTGTACGGACCTCGTATGCTGGAGTCTCACTACATTCTCAGGGCTCCGTCTCACCATATACCTGGCATCTTCGATTTGGTCACCTGCCACTACAGAAAATGCGCCACCTCCTGCCTCAGATATCTCCGGGTTCGTCTTTTCGTTGTGAAGCATGTCAGTTAGGGAAGCACCATCGGTCCAGCTTCCCCAGTCGTCAGGGTCAGAGCAGTCGCTCTCCATTTGAGTTATTTCACATAGATATTTGGGGTCCCAGTCGTGTCCCAGATCATCAGGGGCACAGGTTTTATCTAGTTGTTGTTGATTTTTCTAGAGTGTCCTGGACTTTTCTTCTTAAAAATAAATCAGAAGCAGGAAGTGTTATTCAAAATCTTATCAATGAGGTTCAAAATGTTTTTTCGTCTACTGTTAAGTATGTGCGTACTGACAATGCCTTGGAATTTTGCACTCGTTCTCTTGCTCGCTTTCTTTCTTCTAAGGGTATTATTCACCAAACAACATGTGCATACACATCTCAACAAAATGGTGTTGCAGAACGAAAGCATAGACACTTTCTTGATATTGCTCGCACATTACTTATTCAAAGTTCCGCACCCTTGTCTTTTTGGGGGGATGCTATCCTTACAGCATGCTATCTGGTTAACCGCATGCCTACAACTGTACTTGGCGAAAAGTCTCCTTTCTCTCTTCTATTTCCTGACAAAGATTTGTTTACACTTACACCTCGGATCTTTGGTACTGTTGCGTTTGTCCACCGGTTATCTCCAGGACTTGATAAGCTCTCTCCTAGGGCTATCAAGTGTGTTTTTGTGGGCTACTCCAGGACGCAGAAAGGATATCGTTGTTTGATCTCATTCATAACAAATACTATGTGAGTGCTGATGTTACCTTTTTCGAACCAGTCATGTACTTCTCCCCTGCAGGTGACAGACTGATCTCCTCCACATCCACGGACTCTCATGTCTATGTGCCTCCACCTCCAAGTCTGAGTCAATCCTCTAATCCACCTCCACCACCACCACCACCTCCAATTATACCATTTCCGAAGTTCTATACAAGGCGAACAGGGCCAGCTCAAGCTACATGCCAACCATCCAGCACGCCTCAGGTATGTTCTGATGTTACCACTAATGATGGATTAGCCAATGCACCAGTGCAGGAGTCTTTACAACAGGAGGAGGATCCGCCAGTCATAGACGATCTTGATCGGCCTATAGCTCAAAGGAAGCCAAGGCGACAGTGTGCTTCGTACCCACTTGCTTCTCAAGTCTCATTTCATCGTCTCAATGGGGACTTCCAGAAGTTTGTAGCTGTTGTCTCGTCTGTTGAGATTCCACGAACCTATCAAGATGCCATGAAGATTGATTGCTGGCGTCTAGCCATGGAAGAGGAGATGCGTGCTCTGCAGTCTCGAGGGACTTGGTCTCTTGTTCCCATTCCTTCAGGTGCTCCCGTGGTGAGTTGCAAGTGGATCTTTACGGTGAAATATCATGCGGATGGACGTCTTGATAGGTACAAGGCAAGACTTGTAGCACGGGGATTTACCCAGACATATGGGGTGGATTACTTGGATACTTTTTCACCGGTGGCTAGACACTCCACTCTTCGCATCCTCCTATCTGTTGTTGTGGTACGTAACTGGACCATTTTTCAGCTTGACGTCAAGAATGCTTTTTTGTATGGAGACCTACAGGAGGAAGTATACATGCAGCAGCCACCAGGATTTACTGCTGAGGGGGAGACTCAGATGGTGTGCAGACTTCATAAGGCTATCTATGGCCTTAAACAAAGTCCCCGAGCATGGTTCCAGAAGCTGTCTCAGCTAATTGAAAAACAGGGGTTCAGGAGATCAAATGCGGACCATTCATTGTTCATCCAGAAGACCCCTAGAGGTACAGTTGTTGTTATGATATATGTCGATGACATCTTGGTCACAGGAGATGATGCTCAGGGGATTGAGATAACCAAGTCCCTGTTGGGAAACCAGTTCATTACGAAGGATCTGGGCACGATACGATATTTTCTGGGGATAGAGTTTGCACGAAATGCGCAAGGAATGGTGATGACCCAAAGAAAATATGTCACGGACTTGCTAGCTGAAGCAGGAATGACTGGATGCAGATCTTCAAGTACACCTATGGACCCAAGCATGAAGCTGTACGATGATGATACCGAGGAGGTGGACAAAAGAAGGTACAGAGAGATGGTGGGTAAGCTCTTATATATTACTATAACTCGACCGGATATTGCCTTTGCAGTAAACCGGGTGAGTCAATTTGTGGAACAACCAAGACAAGTTCATATGGATGCCTTGCATATGATATTGAGATATCTGAAGTCTTCCCCAGGCACAGGGTTGCTATTTAGGAAAGATACAGACCTATCTATTTCAGCTTGTGCAGATGCAGATTATGCAGGATGTCCAAGGGATCGTAAATCTACTTCTGGATTTGCTATCTTTATAGGAAGCTCTTTAGTTTCTTGGAAAAGCAAGAAACAGACTGTTGTGGCGAGGTCCAGTGCGGAATCCGAGTACAGAGCCATGACACAAGCAACTGCAGAAATGATGTGGGTTAGAGCAGTCTTAGAAGATCTGACTGTAGATGTCCCCTTGCCTATGAATCTCCAATGTGACAATCAGGCAGCATTGTTTATTGTCAATAATCCAGCTTTTCACGAGAGAACAAAGCACATCGAGGTGGATTGTCATTTTACTAGAGACATGATTCAGAAGGGCTTCATTTCCACCTCTCATGTCAGTTCAGAGGATCAGACGGCTGACATATTCACCGAACCACTGCTCAGAGGACCTTTCCAGAGATGTTCTTCCAAGCTGAGCATGATAGATATCTATGCTCCATCTTGAGGGGGAGTGTAGAGACTTATATATATGTTACGTTTTATTGTTTCGTAATTTCTATTTATATTCTGTAAGACTCTGTAATTTACCCAAGGGTTTTCTCCCTATATAAGAGACTCGAGGGCTCTATGGAATAAAACAACATCAGAGTATTGTTTTACTCTAACAAAAAAAAGAGAGAAAGGAAAAGAAAAGGAGAGAAAAGCTGAAGAAAAAAAATAAAAAAAATGAGAGGGAGATTTTTTGTCAAAAAATAAAGAAGAAAGGCATTTGTTTCAAAAAAAGGAAACAAAAAAGGCGAAAAAAGGCACGTACAAGAAAAAGCCGTACACAAAATTTCAAAAAAAAGGATGCGCGTACAAATAAAAAAAAGGTCGTACACAAGGTTTTTAAAAAAATGCAATGAAAAGCCGATTAAAAAAAAATTACGTCTTTTGATTTCTCCCAACTTGATCAATGCTCTTATTCTATCTAAGTATTGGAGAAAGGGGGAGTCAGAAATGGAATATTCTTCAGGACTTCTGCACATCCAGGACTGACAGACCAACACTCCAGATTTCTACAGATCATCCGTCTTCACCAAGCATCAACTTCTTCATCGAGGCGTATACTTCTTCTTTTATGACCCGATCAGTTTACCGCGCTGGACTTCTTCTGCAACGATTCTTCTCCAGGCACGACAGAGATATGTTCCGGTGACATGATATCGCAGCGGTTCTAAAGGCATGACAGAGATACGTTCTGATGACCTGAAAGCCGCAGACCCGTCCTCGTGCGAGTTCTTCTACCAGCAGCGGACTTGTGTACTTCTTGTGATGTATCGTGTGAAGATGTGCTGTATACTTTCTTTTTTGCAAGCTGCAGCTTTCTCAGCTCCAGCTTGAGGGGGAGTGTTAGAGAATGTGATAGGCGGGTAATTGGATCTCACCAAGATCTAATTACCCCACTCATGTTTAGTCCCACATGGATGAGCGGTGGGACTCCGGACTGTCTGAGAGGCTATATAAGGAGCCCCTCACCCCCTGTACTCATCGAGAAAGTTAATAGACAAACACACCCTATTTGAGGGCTTCTCCCATGGTTTCATTCCGCTCTTCACGGAGTAGGGTTCCACGTAAAATCCCGATGTTTATTCTTGTTTTATCTTTTCTCTGATATTCGCTTCTGCATGTTTATTTCTTAACAAAGACCATCTCCATGATGTTTCCTGAACTCTCTACTCTTATGCCCTATTAGTGTGAGGCGTGCGAGTTCGGGAAACACCATCGAGCTTCGTTTCCTGTTCGTACCGAGTCTCATAGTACTATTGCTTTTCATCTTGTTCATTGTAATGTTTGGGGACCTTGCTATTAAGTGGTCATCAATATTTTATAGTTTTCGTTGATGATTATAGTCAATCTTCTTGGGTATATCGAATAAACGTGCGTTCAAAGATTTAATCAACTTGTCAGAAATTTCTTTTGATATGTTAAAACTTTCTTTTCTAGCATTATTAAGATCATTTGTATTGACATTCTCTTGAATTAACCCAACATGACTTGACATCTTTCTATGCATCCCAGAAAGCTGTTCACCAAACATCATGTCCATATACCTCACAGCAGAATGATATAACTGAGAGGAAACTCCGACAATTGTTAAATGTTGCCGGATCTCTTCTTAGTCAAATGAGTGTTCCTAAACACTATTGGAGGGTGATATCCTTACTGCATTTTATCTCATCAAGTGTTCCTTCGTCTATTCTCTGAGGGCTAACAAATTTGTCTTTCTTGGGTACTCTCGTATCCAGAAAGGCTATTGGTGCTATGATCCTGTTGGACGTCGATACTATGTGTCTGTTGATGTCACCTTCTTTGAGCAGACAAGTTATTTCACACAGATTGTGAGTGACATTCCTCACGGCTCGAGCTCCCAGCCGTTGGAGACGAAGCTTGAAGACCGGGGGCACCTCCACCAGAACCTCTGGAGACGAACGATCACTATGAGCCAAGCCGCAAGCCGAACCACGAAGCTCCGAGTCCTCCACCCTCCTCAAGTGCAAAAGAAAAATCGCCTTCCCGACCTTGAATCAAATCTCCAGAGGAATCGACCTTCATTCCCTCGTCAAGGATACGAGAACACTCCAATCTTCACCTGGACAGAGGCTGGATCACACCAAACGATCCACTTCTCCCATGCTACGCATCGCCTCCTTGAGCGTCGACAGCTTCTGACATCAGATTGGAAGGCCCACCACCTCCAGCAGCTGCTGCGGCAGGACTCGAGTCTCTCCATCTTGCAGTCGGGGTCTCCGTCAGCGAACCGTTGACGGGAACACATCACATCCATTGGAAAGGAAGGCATCGACCTCCGCAGCTTCAATATCACGAACGCACAACTCCGTTTTCGACAACCAAACTTCGTCTTTCACACAGCCTGCAGACCGATCCAATGCCAGAACCTTCGTCACTTTCCTTAAATCTTCAGAGGGACCCTTCGCTATGAGTACTTCAGCAACAGGGTCAGTAGCGAGCCCACCCTCCTCCATCGCCTCACACCCGGTCCCCGCGTCGACATCCATCATGGAGGAGAAGCCAAGACTATCCCTCCGCACATGACCCTCCGATCGACAGCGATAGCAGACCTTCTCTTTCGCCCTACACCATCACACCATGTCATTTGGGAACTTGGTGGCAATACGCTCACCCTCCGCCACAACCACCTTCTCTGCGACCACCCCAGACAAAGCATCGGCTGGCTCCGGCCGCAAAGGACCTTTCCCCCGCGCTCTACCAGTGCCATTCCCCATTTTCCATTTTGTTCAACAAATCAATTTTTGTTGGACTTAATTAGTTTATCTTATTTAATTATTGCTTAATTGAATATCATGTATTGATGACTCCCATGAATGATTATTTTATTGTGTCCCATGGTCTTGAGGGAAAAAATCAACACAGCAAAAAGTTTTACCCACAATTGAGTATGGTTGGTTTATGCAAATTCGTGTTTGATACATTCTATACCGAATGATTTTTTTTGAATCTTTTTTCAAGTGAATCTACCATACAAAAGACCTGGAGGTTTCAAATCCCCCTTGTAAAGTTTGCGTTAGGTGGACGACAACCAGCATAAATAGTCGGATCTTTCAACCTGAATTTAAGCAAAAATCCATGTAGCTGACCCTACTCCTTAAAAGTGGGAGAAGACTTCACCATTATTTTTTTCAAGTGAATTATAATTGACTTCAAGTTGTTTGTTTTGAATAACACGCCTATGAACATATATTTTTCTGTTTGGAGGTATTCTTTTAGGTTTCCATCAATGTCTGTTATATCATTAAGATAGTATATGCAATATATATTGCAGTCTCCTGGAGGAACTACTATGCATTCCAACAAATTGATGGAGTTCAATTGGAATGACTTGGAATCAGACCTCAACTATTGGACAAAACAACTGCGGCCTGTTCAGGTATAATATATTACATGAATTGAGTGCCGTGTCATTAACTTTCATGAAGATGACGTATACAGAGTGTTCACAAATGATTCCTATTGTCTATTTTTCCATGGTATAGTGGTATCCTGGACATATTGCGAAAACAGAGAAGGAGCTAAAAGAACAACTAAAGTTAATGGATGTCGTTATAGAAGTTAGAGATGCGAGGATTCCCCTGGCTACAAGTCATCCGCAGGTTAGCCTCTTCACTTGGCTTGAAAGATGAACTTAAATCAGTGTCAGTGCTTACTTTTTTATACCGTCCAGATGGATTCATGGCTTGGAAACCGCAAGAAAATTCTGGTATTAAATAGGGAGGACATGATATCTACTTCTGATAGAAATGCATGGGCCACATATTTCTCTAGGCAGGGAGTGAAAGCTGTTTTTGCTAATGGTCAGCTTGGGATGGTAGCTACCCTGTTTGAACTTATATTAAATTCTTAAGCTAGTAGCCTAGTAGTTCACCGTTATTTTGTGCATTTTCAGGGTACGTTGAAGCTTGGGAGGCTTGCAAAGACATTGGCTGTGGATGTAAATACCAAGCGTCGTGCGAAGGGTCTTCTTCCTCGTCCGGTAAATTTCTTGCATTCTTGACACATTTAGAAAGATAGTTTAATGTGTGAAAGAAGTCTGTTTTTTTCAGATGTAGCTAGGGATTTATTCTAAAATACGAGAAAATGGTGGTTTGGCCATTTGCAAAGGATGTCGGTTGATGCACTAGTTAGGAGATGTGAGTTTTGGGATATTGAGCCGGCTAAAAGAGAACGAGGAAGGCCCAAGAAGTGTTGGAATGATACTATCCGAAGAGATTTTAGTTTTTTGGATTTGAGCTTGAGATTGACCTAAGATAGATCTGAACAGAGGCAAAGAATCCATCTAACCGATCCTACTTAATGTGGGAAAAGGCTTCGTTATTGTTTACAGCTAGGGATTTATTCTACTTTGATGCCTTTTTTAAGAGGCCAAGGGATGACCGTGAGAGGTGAACATGTCAATCATTTAATATTAATAATATTAAATTTCTTACATATGACAACACTTTGCTTCGATTCTCTATTTGGAATTTTCAGAGTGCTTTTAAATGGGTAATTAGGTCTCTTCAAATTCAATTATACTACTATGTCTAGTCCTACATTGCTTACTGGTGAGTTTCGAGGGTGTTGGTAGAGCTCCAAACCTCTTATATTTCTTGAGAAGCTTATAATTGGATTTCTTTAAGATCCAGTTACACTACTCTTTTGTTTTGTCCCACAATGCTTAGTGGTGGGACTTGGGTGCATTAATGGGGTTACGTAAGGAGCTTCACACCTCTTATATTCCTTGAGAAATCTAATATGAAGATTTGACCTATATGGTCCCTTATCCCATGAAGTAGGGCAGTCATGAATCATGACTGCCGTAACCAAGGTAGATCATGTTTATTCTTTCTTGTTGTTTGATGCTAAGTAGGGTCTGCTACTATTTTTTACGCTAGCCATCGGCTACCTAACACAACCTCCACAAGGGTGGATTTGATCCTTGTTCTTTTGGGTGTTAGGGACACTGTATTACTATGAGACCATTAAAGTGGGTACATTCTATTTTCCATAAACATTAAAAAAAGGATTTCAAGTGTAGCTGAAACTGATACGTCCACATGGATTAAGAAAGAATCTTCTACTGTGCAAACGACCTGAAGACTTCTTTTTTTGTATTCACTTGTTTCATTGTTCACATAAGCATGATCTACGTAGCTATAAAGCAGCTTAATCGTGATTATTAGAGGAATTAATCTCATATATTTTATTTCAAAACAGTTCTATTTGCACTGATGGAAATAGGCACTCAGAATAATATATCCTCGAGTATGTGTTTGCTCTTGATTATACTCTCCGCTTCATCCCGCTGACACTCTCCCTGCCCTAACGTAAAATATTTTGGCACCACCTTCTCCTAGGTGTGTTCATGTGCCGGGGTTGAGGCTTGATCAATTTTGCAACTTCTAGAAACCAGAGTAGTGAAGTTTCTTATATATGGTTGCAGGTTCGAGCTGGTATTGTTGGATACCCAAATGTTGGGAAGTCTTCTCTAATCAACCGGTTGTTGAAGAGACGGATGTGTCCTGCAGCTCCTCGACCTGGTGTCACAAGAGAGTTGAAGTGAGCTTTTTTTTCATCAGCTTTCTAAACAACCTGGCTTCTCTCAACTTCCAAACATATTTTAGTTCTTGGGACCCATACAATAAGAACATCTAAATTCTAGTTGCTGGAAGAAGTCCCTATCTTTTTTCTTTGAGTCGAAAGAAGTCCCAATCTTTTTGACATCGTATTATATCCATATATTTTAACCATGTAGGATTTTTTTCTAAAATAGGTGGCTTCGTTTTGGGAAGGATTTAGAGTTGTTAGACTCACCAGGGATAATTCCAATGAGGATCAGTGACCAGACAGCTGCTATCAAGCTCGCAATTTGCGATGATATTGGTGAGAGATCATATGATACAGCAGACGTGGCTGCCATACTTGTACAGATGCTCGTGAGAATACCCGAAGTAGGTATGCTTCCGTTTCCTTTCTCGGAAAACACCTTCATTGAATAGTAGTTGCGCAGCTGCCGGTTTGATTTGATCGTATGACTGTTCACAATATTACGGGTGATGATGGATTTCATGTTATGCGCTTGACAAAAGGTTGGCATTGCTTGGACGAGTCTAGTTGAATGGCTTGCCGACTGTCAATTGAAAAAAAAAGAGAGCTCTTAGGCAGTGATTAAATTGCCTGAATATGATTATGCTGTTAAGAGTTATATATTATTTGAAGGTTTTCGGAGATATGTTGATGCTAATTAGTATATTCTTCTACAGGTCCAGAATCTCTCTATAAACGGTACAGGATTGAGACCGATTTTCACTATGGCAAAACGTAAGTTTACACATGATTATCATATCAGTTTCTGTATAGCTGGCTTAAGTACATTCTTTAATGTGATCTTTCTTTTATAGATTTGTTGATAAGCTCTCCCTCCAATTCTTCAATGGAGATGCCAACCAAGCTGCCTTTCGGATCCTCAGTGATTTCAGGAAAGGAAAATTTGGTTGGGTTGCCCTAGAGAGACCTCCCCTATGATATTATCATCGGCGGGTGCTCATCTTGTAGCTGTCTGCTGGACCAGAAAAGGGTGCAAAAGTGCGAAAGGGTTTTTGCCTTAAGACCCAAAGGCCTGGAATTTCTGTGCACATATAACCAGATCTACCATACTTTTGGAGTAAATGGTCATTGGTGAGATTTTGACCTATGGTCACTTCACCACCTGACCATTTAAATGGGTTCAGGTTTGATTGATGCATCATGGCTTAACTTTTTCAGTAAAAATGTTTGCCTTAGTGTTTCTTTAATGGTACATTTTTTATTTTCTGAAAGGCAATGCTACCTCATTTATTGCCAAATACTGTATAATGTTGTATATGCCATGGCATTTAACAGTGGATTGACATCCATTCTGATATTTGGATTGGTTTTACCTTCATACTATTGTAAAGTAACTTCATTCCATCTTTCTGGAATGACACATTTATTCTGGCTCTTAGTATAGAAAATAGCAATCCCTCTCTTGAATCGCAACATTGGATCTGCATACAAGGTATTCTATTTCCAAAGCTCAGCACAGCACCTGCAGCCATGGAGTCAGCTTCTCCATGTCGTATGGCTGAACAACCATACAGGTTAACCTAATTCACATCCAAACTCCAAGCCAAACCAAAAGCCACGCCTAATCCCTAATCCTAATTTTCTTATATTTTCTACTGTCAATTTTAAATTAAATTTGAAAGTTTACATTTGTTTTGTATTTTCTTTAAGCAAGCTTTTTTTTTGCATACTTCTCACCAATTTCTCTTTCTCCATCTCACCAACCTCCATCTTCAGTTTCAGCAAAGAAAACCAAGCAAGCAGCTCATGGATATTCAGAAGATAATGGATTTCATTAACAAATTGGAGAAATCAAATACTGACATATAGAGAAAATAGCCGAGATGGAAATGAAGAAAGAAACACAATTACTGAGGACCACTGCGATTATTTCAGTAAAATTTGATTTATGTTTGGGAAAACTACTTTCTCAAACCATCTCCTACTTGGAATGACCTTTTTCCTGAGTATGATCACGTTTAAATTTGAAGAAAAACATACCGTGCTTCGAGAATCTAAGTTGGTCAGGAAAATAACACGTGCGACTCTTTGCTTGAATATGATCGATTCTCATTTGAGCAAGAACATACCCGACCAGTGACAACCAATGGAACAGTTATTACTCAACTCAGGATTGCATGTCATTTTCTTGGAACGCAGAGTATATCAAACTACCTACTCAACCTAGATCATGAGCCAACCATATCATATGTTATCATGATGGTTATTATATATCACTTTCAGATCTTTGAAACCAAGATAATGGAAATAAGTTAAAAGATGGACTACCATATTGAAAGTCAAGAAGATGCGAGACACAAATGATGCGAATTTGAGATTGAGAACTTACAAGTTAATGAAAACACAAGCAAGGAATCACCGATCAATTCTATGCCCATGACTCCAGCCCAAGTTGAGATAGCTCAACCACTCGCCCTTTATTCCAAAAAGAACAAAAAAAATTGAAAATTTTAAAAGAACAAAAAACATTAAAAAGCACAAATGGAAAAAAAAGTTGAAGTTATCGACATGGAGGAATTAGTGCACATCATTTTTCAGTCACTAGTAAATGTAGCTATAAAACACGTGCCTGATCTCTAGAGATACCTAAAGAACTTGTGTACAACCAAGAGAAAGAGCGGGAGAAGAGCACGAACAGAAAGGCATTGTATCTATGGACAATTTGATGATTTCGAAAGAAAAAAACAAGAGCTGAGTAAAAAGAATGCTCGAAGTGGAATGTATAATCAAAGACGATATATTGACACATACTGAGTTGATGATGCATCATAAAACGTGTTCAACCAAGTCAAACTAGGATCCCTTAGGGTGCGTTTGGTTGGCGGGTTAAGGCGTGTTAAACCGGTAGAGGGTAACCCGTTTTTGTGTTTTGGTGTTTGGATAGAGGGTTAAACTGGGGGTGGGTTAGAAGTGGGTTTGGGTTATATGATTGTATTGGAGTTTGAAAAAGTGAGTAGTTATTGTGATGTGATTGTATTGAAGTTGGGAAAAGGGAGTAGAAGTGGAGTAGTTTATAATTTTTGTATGATATGATGGTATAATATATTATTTTTTGATAGGAATGATGATGTAAAATTGATTTTTTATTTTTTTAAAAAAGGAATAAAGTGGGGCCCACGGGAAGAGAGAAGGATGTGGGTTAAGGGGGGTAAACTTTCCTAACTCGCACGTAACCTGCGAACCAAACGCTACCTTAGAAAAATGCATAGAGGATAAAATAGAATGGTCGTATATTTGTAGATACAAATAACATGTATGTTCATTTTCTCAAGGATACATATATATTCTCACATACAATCTCCTATAAACTCGTGCTTGCTTTTGAATTAATGTACATTCAAATATCTACAAATCAAGATCAAATTGAAAACAATCGGAGTTCATATGTGAAATTTAGATTTTGGGACCTCAATTTATAGTGTACATATTTACGTACTTCAACTTGTCATTTAATGTATATAATTAACTCATTTTAATTTGTTCCTTCTGTATTTATTTTCTTTGATTTGTATTTTAATAAAATTTATAAAAATATAAGTCCATAAAATGTAAAAAATTAAAGAAAATGAAGCATTATGAGTCTGTATATACACTATGTACATGAGTCTCTTCTATTTTATTTCTTTATTTCCTTAATTATTAAAAATCCCCAAAAAAGATAACGTGTAAATGCATCCTTTTATTTTATTTGATTTTCTTTTGAATTTTATCTTTAATTAATAATCATAAATAATTAAAAAATTAAAATCCATGTATTTTATTTACATTAAATACCAGCAAAAATTCATGGTTGTATAAAAAAAATGTTTTTAGGTCTTGGTCCATTCATGAAACTTAAAGATAAAGATCTCATTAAGATGAGCAACATTCATGAAGGAAGTTTTTCAATTTAGTGTTGTTTTTTATTTTATTTTATTTTTATTTAATTTTTGTTTTCAAATTATCTCGTGGCGACATGTGGATGCTCTAGAGTTACAGCGTGCCCCCACTTCTCTTCTCTATCGTATTCATCCTCTACCATTGGATATCTTTAGATCCATGGCTCCCTGATTCACTCCCACTTACATAGTCATCCTAATCTAAGCCATTGGATCTATTATGATCCAAATGGTTGGAATCAAAGCCCCCGTTTGATAATTGATCGCGCATGTCGGTTGTTCGATCTCAGTTGATCAAATGATCTAGACTCCTCCCTCCTTTGCTTCCTCTTCTCCTCTAAGACCTGTGAACCACCCACCCCCACCGTCGATCAAGTTAATGCTCCTGTCTGCAAGCTTTGCCTCTTCTGAAGTCCCAAACTAAACCCAATCCCTTTCGCAAGTCACACATCCATGCCCTCCAACCCTCTCCCCTTTACAGGTCTTGCTCAACGAGGGCCCCTCAAACGACCTCCTCTACCATCAGTTGCGCTGATCTGTCATTCCTAGAGAGAATCCTAGCTCGAAGATCACTCTTGTGGCAAAGAGAGAGAGAGAACCATCGTTGAGCAACGATTGATTCCTTTAGGTGAGATCCAAGGGCTTCTTCCCTTGTCGCAGCTGCTCTACCCGTGATCAAGCTTGACTTCAGCCCGAGTCTAGCATGAGGGTTGGAGCTCCACCTTGATCTCCTCCCCAGGACAATACCCCTCCATCTATAGGTATATTCGTTCCCCCTCTTATTCTTTTCCTTCTTATCTTTTTCGGATACTATCTATTTCTCTACTATTCCAATCCCAATTCTACAGAGCTCGTTATTCTTCCCTGCTTTCATCTTCTTCATTCAAGATTCGCTCCCATCAACCACATCCAACTCCGCTCACACAACGGGGAGGTCCTTGTCGAGCCTCCAGAGTAGAACACGCCCCTCACATGGGATGAGGAAATGTTGCATGCCTCACATCACCGCTCCTAGAATTTGCACTTAAATCCTTGCATGCAGGAAATTTTGCACAGACCCCTTGACTGGTCTTGGTAATTGCAAGGGAGGGGGAAACTAGGGCTTCCATGTACCATTAGATTGGAAGTTTGACCCTCTTATCTCAATCATTGGATCATTCTCAATTGCCACCATGGATAGACAAATGCATTACGCATGATCGTTAAGCCATCTTTGATATTTGATTAATCTCCATTTCATCACCTTTATTCTATCATTTTAGCCTTAAAAACTCTTGTTCATGCATGTAAAAAGCATTATTTTGTATATATTAATATTCATTATTTATTTTAATTATGGTACATAAAAATATTATTCTAATGCCAAAATTATAAAATAAAGAAAAGAAAAGAAAAGAATAAGAATAAAATATCAATGGTATTTTATGACTGTAAATCCCGAGACCAAGTCAAGAATTGAATTGGTCGACAAGGAATAAAATAGAAGGAGATAAGAGCCAATAATACAATAAAAACCCAATTCTTTGATTCATTAATAAAGTATTTTTTGGGGCCTATTTTATTCTTTATTATTTATACCTCTAATGAAGAAACTTTGTACATGAAAGTTGTAGATAATAATGTAAAGAAAATATAAAATTAATTTCATGAAAAAATAACTTGTAATAAATAACATCAAAAAATAAATAAAAATCACATTAAAATACTACATAAAATAACATATATATTTATTTATTTTATAATAAAAATTAATAAAATCATTTACTATTTTTAATAAATTATTTCGAATAAATCCTACTATTTTGTCTTGTAGCGCCCTGACGTGGACTAGTCACAGCCCAAGGATTGTTGACCCCCGGTCAACTACTCCAGGCGCCTTTAAATCCTGTCAAATGTGTCGAAACCCCGATTTTGAGCCATTTTTCCCGGGCATCTCATCTATCCATTTCATTGTTTCCCCAGACCAAGATTGTCGTCAATCATCATTGATCTTTTCCTAAACCTTTAATCTCATGTACATAACCCTTGTTCTTCGCAATCACCAATCAATAAGGGTCCTTAGATTTATATATAAATAAACCCATCCTCCTCCTAGCTCTGTTTTGATCCTTCTCTGAGCCTCGAAGTCCCACATCGTTAGTGAGAGAGTGTTACTGGTGACAACTGGAGCATCCCCGAGCTTTGGGCGAGCTACTTAGGCGAGGCGGAGCGATCCAAGGCGGCCCTTCGATCATCTCTGCTCCCTGAGCAACTCTTATGTATGAGTTGTGTCCTTTTATTATTCCTATGTAGATGTAAGTTGTAATTTTCATTATGTGCTTTTTGTTTCTAGTTTTAATCAAATTAGTAAAAGAGAATAGGTAAGTCATCTCGCAGGAGCTCTCGAGCTCTGGTCATGTCCTCACTATGATTCACATGATCTACGAACCGCCTTTCCATCCCATTATCTTACCCTTTCGTTGCTATGATTCGTCCTATGCTCCAGTCATTCCGATCACCCTTGTGATCTAGAGATCTATGCTCCTTCTTTGTCGTACGACGGAGCATCTCCATTCCACTCATTTAGAGCGCATCAGCTTCACATCCACTCGAGGAGATTTTCCTTGAGCCAGTGAACCTCTTCGTGCAGGTGCCAGGGCGAAAGGACTTCTTATGGAGCACAATCGCACCTAGACAAGGGTTCCCAGGTGCTCTTTCTTCCCCGACGTGCCAGGCCCCATACTTGGGCCCTGGATCTTCTGGAGCATATCAATCAACGCAGACAAGCACCCCGGATATGTAGAGCCCAAGAACTGCATCAGAAACCACTAGTGGGAGGAGAAATCACGGTGCGAAGTTCAGGGAAGGTCAACTTCTTCCATGTTCTTCATGCAAAGCAGATACCGTCCAATGGAAGGCTCCCCTCCAGTTCTAATCTCTATTGTCCATTTCGGCTCGTCTCAGTCGTGTGATGGATTCCACGATCAAGTCATAGCCGCTCATTGGCGAATCATTATCGTGAGACGATTGTGCAATGTCTGGCAAGTGGATCGCCATCAACCGTACGATGGCATGCCTAATAGGGGTAATTTACATATTTCGCCCCCGTCCTTTTTGTATTTATTTATTAGTCTTGTGAAAAAAATATGTCGTGTAAATAAAATGGATATTTTGCAAGAAGGTCCATGTACTTTTTTCATATTGCACTTAGGTCCATGCCAGGTCACCTCACATGTCGCCTGACGTGAGATGGACATTTTGCATGTATACCCCTATGGTTTTCTTTATTTGTATTTAGTTTAATAAATGTTAATATATGTTATATATTTCTAGGAAAATTACTCATGGGACCCTGTTGTTTATTTATTTGCAAAAATGTCCTTCCCAGTTCATGTATTTTTGTGCTTGGATTTCATTTATTAAAAATAGCACTCGTGCTCCTAAAATTATACAAAAATAGGGTTAGATGTCTGCTAACATGTACTTTCACATACTATTTTATTTTAGCATTTTGGGCATTCTACTATTCATTAAAATTAAAATGAACACATTTTTATCCCTATTTGTATGAGAAAAATACCAAAAATAGAAAAATACCAAAAATAGAAAAATATTTTGAAAATTCTCAAAAAAATATATGTTGTTTATTTTAGTATTCATTAACTCCAGACCAAAAATCCCTAAAAATAGGAAAAGACTAAAAATTAAAAAGCTTTAAAATCCAACAAAAAATAATAGAAATCATCAAAAATCCCAAAAATATGTTTTTCTGTATCTAAAATTTATTTATATTATTATATACCTATTAAAAATTGATTTGAAGATTTTTTATGTGTTTTCTATTTTTTATTTTTCATTTAAATTTCATTTTATTATTTAATCCCTGATTTGGGATTATGTGACTTTAAAAATGCTAAAATTAGAAAAAAATTCAGAAAAATCACAAAATATTAGAAAAATGTATAAAACCCAAAATACCTTATTTTCTATATTTTATTTATTTTTACTAATATTTATAATTATATCACTCTATATGGCATATATTGCCTTATATAGTGTATTATATATTAAAAAGAAAAAATTATATATATATATATGTATGTATAGTATAGTATATATATTAATAAATTAAAAAGGAAAAATACATATAAAATTAAAAACCCGCAAAAAGGGAAAAATAATAAAATAAAAGACATGTTTGTATATACAACACTTTGATTAAAAATAATCGTAGGCTACCAGCTTTGCTCGCTATGGTTCGACATCTACATGCTTTCTTTCTATACATTTAGATTTGTAAAGATGATAAATTTTAAATCCACATTTTTGCTATTTATTGCTTGACTTATATCGTGGTTTAATTGTTGTTTAATCAGAGTTTTGTTTGAGGTTTTGCTTCAACGACTGTCGATTCACCTTATGGATTGACATGAGTTGGAAAAAATCCCGATTAACAATACTTAACCATTTAATCAAGCTACAAAGATCATATGAACTGCCCGCATATCCAGTTCAAAAGAAGAGTTATGTGGTGCCACAAGTGCGCTTCAATCGAGGCTCTCATCTCCATCCGATCATTGACCGATGCCAAAAGATGTACATGATTGTTTTCACGTGTGCGAAAATATTACAAGGTTTGCAAGAATCTTGTTAATTTCCATTAAGCTCAGGTATTTGTAAAAGACTTGCTCATCTTGTGACCATCGTTCAATTGACATTCCCACAGTTGTGGAATTTGCATAATACAAAGATGTGATTTCTAAACTATTTGAAGCATGTTGATTAGTTGATTTTCTCCCCTCTTTAATTATGTATAATTAATGTTTAGTTATTACAATATAAGTTGAGATAAAAGCATGTCGATTAAAAATCACAAAATAATTAAGTGGTGTGAATGTGGTGTTATCTTTTGTTTGGTGAAGTCCAAGGTAGAACGCAAGGAGCAACACATTATTTAATTCTAACTTCAATCGAATTAATGTGTTTCCACATCAATATGTCAATATCAATGTTGTGTGTCCGAAATGCAATAAACACTTTTGGAATTTTATATTTTTTTAAAAAAATATTTATTTTAGATTTATAATTAAAATTTTCACTTTTTTACATTTATTTTTAAATAGATAAGAATGTAAAATATAAAGATAATAAAAGATAAGTATAAGAGAGTTGAGTGAGATTTACCAAAACTAATTTCTTTGTTAATTCGAGTCCCAAAAGTGTAGTTAATTTTTCCCTCAAACTATAAGCAATGAGGAGTCAAAATATGTTTTAGGTAATTTTTTAATTAAGGATAAATTAAATTCTATGCATATAATATTTTTGGTACTTTTAATTTAAAGTATATAAATTAAATATTTTTTATAACTAAAAATATTCAATGCAATACATAATGAATTTGGGATACTATAAGTTTTTTGAAAATTTGGAATTAATATGATTAAATAAAAAAATACATGTAGAAATATTGATTTTATGCATTTCGATTTTTAAGTGATAGAGGTATGAATGAGAAATTCCGGACAGCTTTTATGTTTAAATATATTATAGTATATGATCCTAGAATAATAATAAAAGGAATTTAAAGAATACTTCATTTAGAGTAATATATTCGATGAATTTTTAAAATTCTAGGTCAAAAGTTTCCTTATATCAAGAGCCTCGAAATGGCTATTCTTGCACAATTTTCCGATAAATATTTGAAATTAAAATGAATAAACAATCAAAGATTCACTTAAAAGTTCATAAATGACGCAATTCATCTATAAAAAAATGTCTATAATGTGTCAAATTGAAGAGCTTTAGTTAGCTGTAAATTGTTCATAAATGTTTGTTGGGGTATAAGTGTAATAAAATAAAAAAAATTAAAGTACAATACTCAACTTACGAAAAGCCTATTTACAAATATAGAAAAGTGTCTGTATTCTTCAAACATTTGGCTCAAACTGAATTCTTTCTTATATCTGAAAGTTGGAGGTGTATGATCACAAAATAACCAAGTCAATTGCAAAACGCACATAATCTGGGATGGTTCTCAACGACCGGGAGGGATGCGTCTATTGTGATTCTGATCGTGTGGTTCCAGCGATGACATGTGGTTTTCTTTTGGACAGTGATAGGTGTAGAAGGTGACGATCTTAATGAAGAAGAAGAAAACAAAGACCGAAGAAAGGGGATACCTAGGGGCAGAACTATATAACTTGGGGAGGTCATGATTCCTCCTTAATTATTACGTTTTACTTATATAATATTGTTAAATTTCGGTATGACTCCTACTCAAAAATTAAATATAAAATAAATAATACCCCATATTAACACTAAATGCTCATCGCTTATTGGTCAAAATGTCGTTCCCTCTCATTAATGAACCAAGGTTCGATCCTATGCTTGGTTTTTTTGTTAAAAATTTCGCTACAACTCACTTTACCGCTCTCCATCCTTTCTTTTGTTTAACAAATTAATTCCATCCTTTCTTTATTAAAAAATTATTTCTACTCACTTTAAATATATTACATTATAAGTATACTTTTCTATAAAATGATATTGGGATTCATTTATCTCTCTCATTATTTATAATTCTCTTTGTAAATGAAATAAATTATGTTGTTTCCTTTTAAATATAAAAATTTTCAATTTAAGTTATTAAAAAATCACCATTGAAAAATACTCTATATCTTATTGAAAAATTCAAATAACATTTAAATGGTAAGTTTATCAAATTTTAAAAATCGCATTTGAAATTGTTAACTCTACTTAAAAAGTATCATTTGAAAACACATTTATTTCATTTTTTACTTATACATGATAGATATATACTCCCCCCCCCTCCTCGATAAAATTCCCGGTTCCGCCCTTGGGGATACCTAGTGCGATTTAGGTTCTTCTTCACCTATAGTTAGAACTTCGAAGGAGATAGATCTTGATCGTTGCCTCGACTCGGAGGCGACTGTGGTCGGAGAATTTCGGCTATCCTCTGATAAAGGCACATTAGCAGTAGGGGATGCCTACTGGATCTTATAGGAGGATACGAGTGTTGCCAAAGCTCCCTCTTGATGTCACCAATGAGGAGTCTTGAATCTCCTTCACTCACTCTCTAATGCGGGCAATTACATGCGGATGTCTTTGTTAGTAGTCAGTGTATATTAACATACGTACTTAAATGTAATATAAAATCTTCTAATAATTTTAGTAAAATCAGACTAAACTCTAATTAATATTAAACTAACTCCATTGTGTACATAATAGTAACTTTAACTGGAAAAGATTATATGTGGCCAAATCCTATATTTGAAGATAGAAACCAAGAAAACCGAATGTCTCTCTCATATAGTCTCCTATGAAATTCTACTTACTTTTGAATTCATGTGCATCAAAAGTTATAGAAATTAATGAAGATCTAATTCAAAATAATCGCAGTTCAAATGCGAAACTTTAGTTTTTGGTCCTAATCGTATATTGTAAAAAGCCTATTAACTTGTAACTATCATTTTATGTACAAACTGAATTATTTTTAATTTCTTTATTTCATTTATTTTCTTTGATTTATATGCTTACTAATTGCAAAAGAACAAAAAAATCGAGAAAACTAAGAAAATGATGAACTTTTACATATTATAAAATGAATCAACCTATGCATATTTTTTCTTATATCTATTTTATTTTACTCTTTTTAATCAATAAAAATACAAAAATATGCAATATAATTACCTATCTAGTAATTTCTAAAATATTATATAGATATAAAATTTAATAAAATCGAAGATGAAAAATACAAAACATATAAAATCATGTGTTTTATACTTGTAAAATACACAAAAAAATCCTGATTTCGGTTTTAGCCCCCTCATAACTTTTGCAGCTATCATCAATATCTACATATTTTGTATCGAGCACTTTTTGATTAGAAGCCATATACTATATAATATCAAATATTCTTCACTTTAGTTTTTGAGTCAACAAACCAATTCTGCCATGCGTTCTCATGCTCAAAATGATATGAACTCAATTTTGTTGAAATTAACCCTTAAAACTCTACATTATAGTACTTCTCGAAATCTTATTTGGTATATATATTTAAATTTTTTAATCCAATGTACCATTTTGGCTTATTTAACTCAAATTAAATTGTATTCTTATATTTTATGTTCACTTTTGGATATGTTGTAGATCATATATATATATATATATATAATTGCATGCCAACTTTCTTGAAAATATTATATTTTGTGGTGTATAGAATTTTTCAAGAAATTAATTATTTGTATTTATGGTACAATTGGCAAAATTTATAAAAAAAACTAGAAATAGTTATTTGTAATTTTATATTGCTTTACATTTGAGATTTTGGTAGAATTTTATATCATTATTTAAATGATAAAAAATAAAAATAGTATTTCAACCTTCTATCGTATTTTTATTGATTAGTTCATTTTACATTCCAAAATTATGAAAAATTGAGAAGATTCCCCGCATCGCTTAGCGTAACGCGTCCATAAATATTTTAGAGAGATTGTATATGTCTCTTAGAATCACAAATCATCAAAAACCTTATAAAATACCTAAAATCAAATAAATTCAAAATAAAAAAGAAAAGATAGTATATATGGATACCTTTTTTAATCCATTTTGAGGAAAAATATCTAGTAATTTTTTACCCCTTATTTTAACCAAAATCCTATTTTTCAAAGTGTAATCTATTCCCTCACTTTCCATTTTGGAATTTTTATATGTTTTTTATTTTTTTAAAAAATACTAAAAGTATTTGTAAAATATAGAAATCACAAAAAATATTTACATTATTTGGTTATTTTAAACCCATATTTTCCTTTCTCTTAGTTATATATTAGAATATATTAAATCATTTACTTAATTTACAAAAATAAAAAAATCATTGAAATTAATCATTGAAATTTTAAATGAAAATTAACAAGTTAACAAAGATAAAAATATATAAATATCGTATCCATTTGAGCATGACTAAGTGTGCATTTTCCTAGCTTAAATCATGAATTGTCTCCTTGTGTTCGAGTCATGGTCATTTTCCTGACTAATATTGAGAGTAGTAAATCATATAGGAGGATCCACTTGTCACCATAGTAGGGTACATGCTAAAGCTATAATGTATAAAACATGAAATTCTCAAGTAAATTCAAGCATACATCGATCACTTGACACTGTAGGGCTATCATTCAGCAATTGACTTGGCATAAGCGATAACCTTCGATTGAAAATCAAAGGGAGGCTAGGTCAATTTTGTGATATGACCTTGAACGAGGTGAGGCAAGCATGCATGATGGATAGAGCAGGCGTGCATCGAGGAAGAAGTTTGTGGAGAGGCACCATGCCTTTAGTCCCCTGACAGTATTAGACCAGCGAGCACAATTGGGAGAACACCTATCTTTTTGTCAATAACCACTTACTTAGATAATCAAAGGCAAGAATATTGACATCGTGGGTTAAAAAATTTAAGCTAAATAGATGGAAAACTATGATCTTGGTTACAATGATATCGCCATAGTGTTTCAGCTCGAGAGAAACTAATTTCTTTTCCTAAAGTTTCCGAAAGTAGAAATAAGAAACAAAGTAACCAGAAATTTTTGATTGATATAATTATCTCCTTCAAAAGGGATCATCTAGAAAGTTGTGAGAAAAACTAATTACATAAACAACACGGATCTATATCTTCTTTTTAAGATTTAAGAGGGATAGTACTATCCATGGTTTTATTTACTAAAAAGATACTGAAATTGTTTTATTAACTTTTCTTAAAATTTCAAATTGTTATAGCAGTTTACAATATTTGCGAACTAGATTTTGATAAATATGTTTATCAAACTAGCTTTTGATAAATATTACACTGAAGAGCATCCAAGCAACAACTTCCGGGGGGGAGTTGGGAGATTCCCTTTATCTGCGGACCACCCTTGCTAATTTACCTTATAAATATTATCCATGGAGTTGCAATGCATGCATGATGTACGAGCAGAACTATGCTTGCAACCCTTCCAGCAAAATGGAAAGCCTGGGCTCCGCCGCCGCGTGCAGGGGCCTCGCCATGAACATGGACTCCTCCGCTTCCGACAAGTCCAACACCTCCCCCGGCGGCACCTCCCACTGGAACCCCTGAAGGAGCCTCGCCAGCAGCATGTACGTCATGGCCGATCCAATAGCTGATCCCATGCACCCCCTTCTCCCCGCCGAGAACGACAAGAACCGCAGCTCCGGCTCCACCAGCTCCACGTCGTTCTCCCGCAAGTGCCGCTCGGGGTCGAACCTCAGGGGATCCTCCCACACCTCAGGGTTGCGGCCGAGGCCCACGCGGCTGAGGAGCACGTGGCTGCCCTTGGGGATGAAATGGCCGGCAACAGTGGCGTCGTCCGTGGACACGTGCGGGATGTTGAAGGCGTTCACGGGGTGCAGCCGGATTGCCTCACGGGTGCATGCCTTCACGTAGCGGAGGTCGGGGAAGTCCGATTCCTGCACGAGCCGCTCCCTGCCGACCACCATGTCCAGCTCTTCCACGGCCTTCTTTAGGATGTGCGGAGCCTTTAGCATCTCCGCCAGCGCCCATTCTGCTATGGTTGATGGGTTGTCCACCGTTGCCAACACAAGCTCCTGATCAGGTCAAGATTATCTTGCAGTGAGTAAGATGTCTTATCTATATGCACTACGTTCTCTACAAAAGAGTTTTATGTTGGCGTTTGGGTTATTCGGAGAAAATTTTTATTATGACAGTGGGTTGTTTGTAGAATATATCGACCACTATAGATGCTTATTATTTACCATACGAGTCTCAGACTATACAAGGCTGGTTCGGATTGAGGGTTGCGAAGCATATATAACCAGTGATTTTGAAACTGGATCGGACCGGCCGGTCGATCGGTCCGATCGATAAATCGGGCATGGATCGGTCCGGTTAACTGATTTATGCCGGTTCAGTTCGATTAGTCAAATTTTAATCAACCCATTCGGTTCAATCTATTTTTTTGACTGATTTAACCAGGTTCAACCGAAGTTGAACCACATTTAATTGTTCAATTATTTAAAAATGTCATTGGTAGCTAGTGGGAGTTGAACTCATGACCTTTGATTACCTCTTTAACACTTCTAATCAACTACAATAGCATAACTTTTTGCATATATTGAGTTTTAAATATAATTAAACTATTACGATGTTATAGAGCATCTAGTTCAAATAAGGGAAAAGGGAAGCTACGCCGGGGGGTGCAGCCAACTAGCTACACCTGGGTATTTTTCTTATTGATTTTTGATTTTTTTGAAGGAAACTTATGGGGGATTTACTTAATTTATTGTGTGTAATATGCATTTCAAATTTCATGCAAAACAAACACTCGTAACATGCCCATCTAGGTATGGTCAATTTCAATAATCTTGAAACCGTTAAAATGTGATGGCTTTGATGGAAATGATAGAAATGTCGAATTTAGTTGAAATTGGTATAATATCATGGTGATATATAGTGATTTAAATCCCCTTAAGTTTCATTTCAAAAACACAAACAATCAATGAAAAAAATGACCGGATGCAGCTAGTTAGCTACACCCCCGGGTGCAGCTTCCCCAGCCCCTTCAAATAATATATATATATATATATATGTATATGATATGTATGATATTTGATGGTGTATAAGAAAAATACTTTATGTATATTGTTAAATATATACATTATCCATGTATTTTATATATATTTCAAGTATATTAAGTGTATATTATATACATATTATTTCATTTCATTTTGATTAGCCGGTTCAACAATTTTTTTTCACCGATCTAATTTAATCCAGTTCTAAATAATGATGACGTCATCATTTGGTTGAACCAATTTAATTACATAATTCGACCCGATCCTGGTTAGATGTCCTATTCGATTTTAAAAACCTTGCGTATAACTCCATGCTACTATTTATGCAAATTCATTCTGTATTAACTTACCGAGAGCTGTGCCTTGATCTCATCAATGGTCAGGAGTGGCTTCCCCTCGGAATCTTTCAAAGAGATCATGATGTCAAGAAGGTCCTCGGGTTCTCTCTCCTCCATTGTTCCATGCCTCCACACGTGCACCCTCTCCTCCACGATCGGGTCGTGGTACTTGTTGATAGTCCCGGTCGATATCTTGGCGGACCTCTCGTGGCCTTCCAAGTCGAGCCACCTCAACCACGGGAAGTAGTCAGATACAGCAAAGGCGTACAACACATTTAGAATATCAAACGCTGCCTCGACGTGCTCCACCTCCTCCTTCCCTGGGCCTCCCGCTTCCCGACCTTCCCCGAAGTGCCTCCTCCCGAATAGCATCCTCCTTACCACGTTGCCGGCATATTGCCTCGTAAGCAGCCTCACGTTCACCGTCGCCTTCCCGCCGGAGGCCCTACAGAGGTGGTAGATGTACCTGATGTACGTGCATAGGAGAGGAGCCCAATATTACTTCAGCGTGGGCAATATGCATGCATAACGTACACTCATTTGAATTTTATCTTAACCTGAGGGTGTTGTCTGCTTCCTCCACGCGAATGTGATGCTGCCATCGGAACGTCCCCTTGGTGAGAACCTCCGACGCCAGCGCCCGCCGCATCTTCTTCCATTGGTCGCTCATGGGGGTGACGGCGGTGGTGAGGAAGCCGTGGCTCGAGTACTCGGCGGCCATTGTGATGGGGCGGGAGGAGAAGATGGCATCGTGCGTCTTGAGGAACTCTCGCGCAATCACGGGACAGTTGACGACAATGGCGTGCACGTTGCCGAGGCGGACGCAGGTGACGGGTCGGCCTTCAGCGGCACGAAGCATCCAACGGAAGGCAGGTTTGTGGAAGAATGTGGAGAGGAGGCTCCCGACAACCGGCCACGGTCGTGGTCCGGGGGGCAGGTGACCGGGTTTGTGAGTTTCCTTGCGGCGGGAGAGGAGGAGGAGGAGAGTGGGGAGGAGGAGGAGGAGGAGTGCGGTTGGGAGGAGTGCAGCCATGTTAGGATGGAGCTCTTGTTCTTGAGAAGCAAGCTTTATATACACCAAGCACACAAGGAGTACTCGTTTAGATTACGTTGGACGTTACAATCTTATCCTAATAGAACTTCTGGAGCAATGGAAAGGAATGTAATGAGATCCGGAAGGGAAAGAAATCATTCTTTCCATTGTACAGTTTGATGCCATTAAGGAATGGAATCACCAAATGAGATCCCAACTCATTTGTTGTGTTTTGTATATCTTTAAATGAGTGGAATAGAATTGTACTAATTGCATTTTTCATCCATTCTTATTCTACTATTATAAAATAAATATCATTTTCATCCACATTTTTAAGATACCATTATTAACACAAGTTTAACCAATGGTTTCAGAGTTATCAACTCTTATTACAGAATATCGATAATTAAGTACTACATTATTTAAAATTAATTAAAAAAACCTAATATTAATCTCAAAACTAATTGCTTCCATCCAAGAATTCTCCAGAAAATCCTTTTGGTCATCGTCTTAAAAAGTGAGGTGGACTTATATTGCTTCTGGATCACGAACCATCTTCAAGCAGTTTTTGTGTCATTCTTTTTTTATCAAATACCTTAAACTTCTTCATTTCTTCCACTACAAGAAAAAGTATTTTTGGTGAGCACAAATGTCCTCCCTACGTGCTCTCCAAGTGCTCTCTAAGTCATTTGGTGAGCACATGTGCTCGCCAAACATCTACTCGTTAAAACCCTAGTTGCTAGCTCATATTGACGATGACATGTGCTCGCCATTAAAAGTGGGCGAGCACATGTGCTAGCCAAGTCCTAACTAAGTGCTCTTTAGGTCATGTATTAGCTAGCACGTAGCTAGGACTTCGCTAGCACACATCCTCGCCAACTGTGGACAACATGAAAAAAACTATAGGTTCTTCGGGCTTTCGAAGCCCCGTTGAACATGTATCACTGATGAATACCCATTCATCACTCTTTATTCTTCTATTTTAGCTACAAAAACCTTTGCAAATACATGTAGATATGTGTAAATACAAATAAATACCAAAAGCATGCATTGTGTAAAAACCTATAATTAGCATGTTTTTGTGCACAAAATAAAAGAATAAAGAGCAAAAAGAAAAAGAGGGAAATATTTAGAATAAATATTGAGCAACCTAACCCAAGGGAGGGCTCAGCATGGGCCTGACCGCATAAAAGCCAAAGTAGAGGGAGATAGGAGCTCATATGTGTATATTTGTAAATAAATAAAACTTTATATTTTCCTCACCCAAAAATATGTTTGTCCATATTGTGTGTATATTCAGAAGCTATTCAAAACAAAATAAAAAGATAAAAATCAAAAATTCAAAAATACCCTTCTTTCACCATGTGTACAAACCATCATCTTGTATTTATTTAACCTTGTAAATAAATTCAATTATTTTCTAAACTTTTTGTAAATATTCTATGTTACATATTGTAAATATATAAAATAACAAGAAACAAAACAAAAATTAAATAAAAATTACAAAATTGAAAATACAAAAATACATTGTATAAATACCTTGTATATAAATGTATTCAACCATTTATTACACCCTTGTATATAAGTGATAAAAATAAAATAAAAATATTCTTTTATTCCTCATTTTATCTTGTAAATAAATAAAATACAAAATGAGCATAAAAATACATAAAAATAACAAATAAAAAATCAAAAATAAAAATCCATATAGTGTACATATACCTATATATAGAGCTACCCTATTTTTATGTCCAAAAATTAAATAAAAATCACCAAAAAATAGAAAAAAATAAAAGAAAAATATTTCATGTTTTGAGTTTTCTTTAATTCGACCTATTTCTGCCTTAAAATAAATAAACAAAATTCGGGCACACGTGGCCGCTCCTGATTGGTCCACGGGGGACTGTTGACCCCGGTCAACTCCCCCGCGACCTCCTTCCTTTTCTGGAATACGTGCGCCACCCCGCCGTCTCCGATTTTCCCACGCGACTCCAGGCTGTCCCCCACGCATATCCCATGCCCGGATTCTTCGCCGTTCATCCCTCTCCCTCGCCGGATCTTCCGCCATCAAATCCACGCCTTCCTTAGCCGTCCACCCTCAACCCTAGTCGACGCTGTCACCATATATATTCTTCCCTCCGCCGCCTCCGCGCCCCATCTTTGGATCGCCATCCTTGTTCCCGTGACCTCCAGAGCATAGCCCGAGGTGACAGCTCGAGGTTGACCCTGTTGCAGTGAGGTGAGGGTGTGCCTACCATTGATCCGGCGATTCTCGCCGTCCTTGCTCCGCCGCCGGCGTTGAGCATCGAGCTTCAGGCCTTGACGCCCTTCGAAGCTACGACCAGGAGCAAGATCAGCTCCAGCATAGTCTCCAGCATCCATCAGGTAACCTTAGCTCCTTCCAATTTCTTCTAATTTAGGATTTCGCCCAATTCACATCTCCGACGCATTTCTCCGATTCCGGCCACCTCGCGTAACATCTCGACCACTCGACCCTACCATCATCTTCGCCGTACCCTCACGCACCTTCTACGCACTTTCACTCAACCCAGATCGCACAGGATCTGGGAGTCGAGCTCCATCGTCTCCACCTCGCCGGAGCTCTTCCGCCCCACCGCACCGTTCACCTTCACGCCACCTAACCGGGTCGAGGCATTTTGCCCTCGACCCGCGAAGCTTCTTGTCCACTTTGCAGGTCCAAAGGAGGTGTCTGAGCCTCCAGTCCATTCAAGACCAGAGCTTCGCGCCACCAGGCCTCGCCGGAGCCCCTCCTGGGCTCGGTTGGGCCCTTGGCCACCACCAGCAGCTGCGGGACAGTCCAGCGGAGCTTCTCCGATCATTTGCAGCAGCTGAGGAGGGGTGTAGCGCACGCAGGAGGCCGGCGAAGTTCGCCGGCGACGAGTTCTTCCACCACCCTCTCCGACCGTCAGATCAGCCGTGGCGCTCCAGATCAGATCTCAACCGTTCGTTCGGGGAGCAGCAGATATCGTCAGATCAGCCGCAGCGTGATCTCAGCCGTTGATTCACCGAGGGTTCGGCCACCACGCACGCGGACCGTTCGATCCCCACGTGGCGGACCCTCCATCGTTCGATCAGGCGAAGCTTCTCAAGGACAAAGGCGCCGCTCATCGCCACCATCCGATCTTCCACGTGGCGCCTATCCAACCATCGACAAATAAAGGGGTAAATATCGTAGGCCCCCCTCTTAGTTTTTCATTTCCTTCTTAGTCCTGTAAACATTTTTTTGAAACTTTTTCAAGAAGGGTTATTTGCATTTGGAACCTTGTGCTTTATTTTAATTGCATGTATGCCCCTGTGTGTGTGTGAACACGTGCGTCGTCACGTGTGTTTTGGGCTTTTTACACATCCTGTCCTGTAGATCTGGAGTGTTAATGAATGCATGAATATTTTTGAATAATTGCAATTATACCCCTGTGAGCATTGTTTATGCGCATGTGCGAATTTCGTTGGGTTTTTTGCAACCATGCCCCTGGGCTTTTGATACGAGTTATCAAATAGCCCTAGGACTTGGTTTTTATTGCAATTTGGTCCTTGAGTGCCCCAGGCACGTGCTTGGCACGTGTTTTGCTGGGTAATTTGCACCAGGACCCCAGAACTTTTGGGTATTTGCACTTAGGTCCTTGTGCACAGTGCCCCACCTTTATTTTTGAATAAAATATCAAACGACCTCCAAATCCAATGAAATTTTGACACATGGCTCCTGCCATGGTGTAGGAATTTCCATAATTTTTGGGGACATTTTTGATTTCATTTATTATTTTTAAAAATTCAAAAACCCCTATTTTTGCTACTGTTCGACTTTAAAAATACCAAAAAAATATAAAAACTCCATCAAAAATTCTAAAAAAATTAGATAATGTTTCTTACTTGTTGATTGATTTTCTAGCCAATTTTGGCTACTGTTCATCACTTAAAAACCTTAAAAATTGAAAAACCCCTAAAAACTCATAAAAATTGTAATAAATTAATTAAAAATCCAAAAACAATAATTAGGGTGCCTAAATTTTCCTTATTCTTTCTAGATTATAGGAAAATTACCTTTAGGGCTTTTTGAGATCCAAGAGTATTTTATTTTTGGGTCTTAAGCCTTGCTGGACAGTACCCTCTGTTTTTCGCATTGTTTGATTTTTAATAAATAATTTACCCATTAGAAAAATTCCAAAAATTCACCAAAAACAGTAAAAAACTTAAAAAACCTAAAAACCAATTTTCTGGAATTTTTGCATTATTTTTGGAGTGTTGTATAAATTGTTGAAGTTCCCTTGTATTTACCTTCTCTCATTTTCTCATCATTTAAAAAATTCTAAAAAAATATAAAAAACAAATAAAAACCATAAAAAAAGACTCACTTGGATTTCTGACTACATCGTAGGCCGCAAGGCCAATCTGTGCTCCTTGTGTTCGACCCTGGGAGCTATACCAGGTTAATCCTATAGCTAGATCGCTCTATTGTGTGCTTGCTTGTTTTTATCTTATTTGAGTGATTGATTTTTCTTGTTGATCGATTTTTGAGGGATTGAGGTCGCAACGACCTGTTATTTATCTCCCTTGATCTCTCGTGATTTTCCGGTCATCAATCACCTATTATAAAGTCATTTAAAACTCTTATACTACATAAACATATTTTATGCCCAATTGGAGACTCATACTTCAATTTCATTACTTTCTTTTCTTCTAGTGTTATCGTCATTTCGCATACACATTCTTTTTCTCTCATTCTTAACATTATAATGCACAAGCATACACAATAACATACACTCCCAATCAGTAACACACATAGGTATACTAACACAAACACATACTAACATACAAGCTCTTCATATCTAGAACCAAAACACTACACTTACACACTCTGCTTCTTTAACAAACATACACACACTATAGCTCTTGCATTCACATGTTAAAATATATACATACATACTAATACACGCTAGTATTCACATAAGCACACACAAACAACACAAATAAACTTAAGCCAAACATGCACACGCTCTCTTTCACCGTGTAACACATACGAACTATAGCACAAACTAACATAATGTAACACACACACGCACGCAAACACACTAGCATATACATATGAGCACTCTAACACACACATAAATACGCATATACCTAGACAATACACATATGAACATGTAAGTACTCAAAAAATCATCTTGCAAAAATATGGAAATAAATACATGAAGAAAGAGTATATGAATCATAATACAAAAGTAAAAAATCATCATATGCACTAACCTCATACATCTAGTGAAATGCATCCTCTTATCATCTTCCTATTATATTTTATATAGATCATGCCTTGTACCTAGTTGAACCAGTGTAAAATTAAATTAATAGTTTGAAGCTTAAGTATTAAAAAAAGATGACAAAATTTAATCAAGCATACCTAATGAAGTAGGATTTGGCCTTCTGCATCCTCGAGATCATGTTCATACTCTTTCAAAAAACAATCATGTTCATACTCGCGATCATGTTCAAATGTAAGGACTCGAAATCCTGCAATTCTGAAAAATTGGAAATGAATACACTTTTCAAGAATAAAAAGAATAACACCTTTAGACATGCATGCTCAATAAATCATCTTGTAAAATCATGAATGTAAATACACACTACAAGCAGATGACCTTAAGGGGGCGGTCGAGAACCATCCTTTTTGCAATAATAATCGTTCCTTCTTATCAGAGGGACAGTCACGAGACCATCCCCTCTGCCACTTACCACGAACGTCCCTTTTATTCAACCATTGGGGACAGTTATAACTGTCCCTTTAACGTTAAAGAATGGAGACGGTTCTAACTATCCCCAACACCATGCATAATAGGGATGGTTTCCACCATTCCCGTTATAAGAACATAGGGGACGATTATAAACGTCCCCTATGCTCGAAGATAATTTCGGGACGGCCACAGAAAACCTGTGGGAATAGTTACAACCGTCCCCATTAGATCCCATGAGTCGATATCGTCGACAGAGAGTCGATGTCAAATGGACGCGACGGTCGCAACCGTCGCCTCTGTCAAAAAGACGTGTAGCGACGCCAACAGAAGGCTTTAAGTGACGGCTTTCACCGTCCTGTTTAACCCTCATGAGTACAAAATTGAGACAGCCAGGTCCTTTCAAGCGTAAGGGACGGTTGCAACCGTCCCCCTTGATGATAATAGGGGACGGTTTCAATCGTCCCCTCCCGCTTGATAGGGCCTATAGAGACGCCAATAGAAGATCTGTGGGGACGGTTTTAACCGTCCCCTTTAGGTCCCATGGGCACCAAAAGGAGATATCGAGTGTTTATCACGCGGAAGCGACGGTTAGAACCATCCCCCGTGATAATCAAAGGCGACGGTTCGAACCGCCCCGTCCTCATTGGGGGTCAATAGCGACGCTAATAAAAGAGCTTTAAAGACGGTTACAACCGTCCCCTTTAATCTTTGACAGGCAAAAATACGTCTCGTTAGCTATTTTGAACAGATAGGACATTTCTATAGGACAATAGGGGACGGTTAAAACCATCCCCAATACCCTCTGACAACAAAAAAATTTAATGAATTCATAGTGTTTTTGTCATTTTCCTGTTGCAAAACCACATAGGACACTTAAAAGAAACCAATTTTCCACAACATAATACTTAAAAATAAAAAGTTTTTCAGTTCTACATCATCGTAGCCACTACTATAAAGATTATAACAAAATGTTCGAGATAAAACTAAAATTTATTACATAAATATTTTACATCCATGGTAATATATTCCGATTCTTCACTTTCCTCGCTCTCCTCATCACTTTTCTCATCATCGTCGAGTTGTGTAGGTTCTACTGGCGGCGAGGCTTGGTTTTGAAGACGGATTATGTATGCAATGACATTCTCCATGTCCATACGCATCTTAGCCATCTCTTCATCCTCTGCGGACATATTTGCTTTGAAGTCGCGCAGCTCCCTCTCCATCTCTCTTTCCCTCTGGCTCCCTTGCGAGGAAGTCTGAGACCCACTTGCACCCCTGATGACGCGAAAATCGACGCGACTAAGGTGGAAGATAAATCACAATGTCGTTGTCCTTAATCGATCAATTCGGTCAACGGAAAATTTTGTAAACCACTCAGAAAATCAAGAAATTCAATGTAAGCGGTCTTCGCTATTCTTTTTACCTGGTATAGCGACCAGGGTCGAAACAAGGAGCACGATTTAAAAACTCTATAGTCAGATTTCAAAAGTGAATTTTTGGTGGTTTTTCAAATTTTTTTATTATTATTTTTATATATATGGAAAAAGCACAAAACTTGGACAGAGATTAAAACAAGTCAAAACACAACTACACTAATTTTTTTAGAATTTTTAAGCAATTTTATCAATTTTTATGAATTTTTAAAGTGTAGGAAAGGAAAAAGACACCGTTTTTTGATTTTTTTTAAATATATCAAATAAAGTCAAAATGCAATGAAAACTTTATACAATGGCAAGCACTATAGCAGGAGCATATGTTCATTTTTTTGAGAATTTTTCAAAATATAAAAATATTCATTCCAATGAAAAGAGCACACAAAATTTAAGTTCTGCAAGACAAGGGCTTCAACGCAAATATTTAGAGTTTCAGCCTTAAAATATAATAAAAATAAATACAAGGTCAGAATGTGTAAATTACCCAGTGGCACATGCAGTGCACATGATCTTGCTTTGGAATAGGGGCTTCTTGCAGTTATTTAGTACCTTCAGGGACCTTTCCACAATTTTTCCATTTTATTCAAAACCCCACAACCCTAGGGTTCTTCTTCGTATCTTCTTTCTCAAGGCAAAGGGCAGGGCACAAAGGGGGCGCCGCCGGAGGAGCGGCATGCAGGGGCGTAGGCCACGCGATCGGCGAACGGGGCCGCGCACGGAGGACACGCACAACAGCGGCTGGAGGGGATGGCGCCGCCCGTGGTGGTGATGCGCACTGCGCGAGGGCGCGAAGCGGGCGGTCGACTTGGAGGGCGGCGCCGGGGTCGGGATCGGCGCGCGGCCGCGCGATGGAGAAGGGCGCGGAGGAGCCGCCACCCGCGCGGGCGGAGCAGGTTGGAGAGAGGCCGCCGACGCGGGCTGTTGGGTGCAGGGCCACGGGTCGCGCCGCTCAAGGCGGAGCAGGAGGTGGCGGCAGATTAGCCGCGCGCGGAGGTGGCGGAGAAGACGGCGGCCTAGCTGCTGGGCTGTGGCTGAGGCTGAGGCTGCAGCCTTATTTTTTTATTTGTTATTTTTTTTGTTATTTTTATTTTATAACCTGCAGGAAAAAGGTTAAAAACGTATATATTTTTTGTTTGAATTTTTTTTTTGACAGCAAATGTACACAGAAAGAGAAAGGATGAATTTTTTTTTATTTTTTTATATGTTTTATTGTTTTCCTGCAAAACAATATGTTAGAGAAAAGAGAAAGTTCTTTTTATATTTTTTTATTTTATCCTGCAAAACAGATGTTAGAGAGAAAACAAATGATTTTTTTATTAGTTATTCTTTTTTTTTATCTTTCCTGCAAAAATACATGTGAGACAAACAGGAAAAATATTTTATATTGTTTTTTTTATTTATACACAATAATAGGAGGTGTGGATGGGGATCCTGCGGAAATGTGAGGAATGGATCCGAGTCTCCGACCACCGTACGTGGTCGGAGGTGATAGTTTGTGCAAGGTAGAAGGTGAAATGTGGAGATCACGAGATGAGATGGTAAATCGGTGTCGGGCGAAAATGTGTGATGATTTTTTTATTTCTAAGATCTAATCACTACACCTGCGCTAAAATCTAAGCCTACAATTACCTAAGAGAAACGACAAGAAATAAGAGTGGATCTCACCTTGGGGTTCGGACACGCCATGATGGCCTCGACGAAGCTCAGATCGCTGTCACCGACCGGATCGGAGGCTAGGACCCTCTTCAACAAGAAATCTCTCGGAAACCGGGCTCCTCTCCGCCAAAGATCGATCAAGTGTGAATGAGGGAGGAGGAGCCCATTAAAAAGAAAAGAAAATCAAAAATGGAAGATATTCACAAATGAGGAAAGTGTTTATTTGTTAATTAAATAAAATAATTGAATAAATAAAATAAATAATTAATTAAAAACGAATTTCGTAATTAATTAAAATAAATAAATTAAATAATTCCCAAAAATCAATTAACCACCTTAATGGTGGCTATTTAAGGCACAAAATCAAATCTTTACATAAAAGGTAAGTTATCAAATCAAATGAATTCAAATAAATCAATAAATTAAATAATTACATATGATTTTCGTAATTAAATAAATTAAATTAATTAATGTGAGACAATTAATTTTTTTGGTAATTTTTATTTAGGGAAATTAATTGTATACATATATTATACACATATAATACAATATACATAGTTACATATAAGGAAATATTTTTACAAAAGATTTTTTTTAAATTTTTATTTTTTTTTAATTTTTTATTTTTAATGAAAGTAGTATTTACAAATATATACATTATTAAAATAAATATGAATAAAATATATACAACAAGTATATGGGAAAACTGTACAAAACACCCCAGAAAATTGAATTTTTAACCGTAACTCCAAAAAGTACGAAACCACAGCCATTTGAAAGATAATTTAATTTATAGTATGATGGAAGTGAGTTTGGTTCAATTTGAGCTTGTATGGAGCCGGAATTGATGTTTCAATTATCACTTTGTGGCTTTTTCTGGGTGTAATTATTTGCAATATATACAATATTTTATTTTACAAATATTTTTATTATTTACAACACAATTTTATTTACAACTTTTATTTACAAAAATAATTAGTTTGAGGTCACATTATGTACAGATAAAATAATGTAAGTTTTGTATAAATATACATCAAAAATATTTACAAGATATTTTTGATTTTTCTGACAAACGACCCTATCTCCCCCTACTTTATTCCTGGTCGATCAGGTCAAGTCTTGACCTTCTCTCGGGGTTTGGGTCAGTCTGTATTTATTGCATAACTACATCCTTTATTTTTCTTTTCTTTTTCTTTTCTTCTTTATTCTTTTATTTATGTACAAAAAGTGTTAAAAATGCAATTTTAACAAATGCATGCAAAATGGTAAAATTATGAAATTAATGGGTATTTACATGTGTTTGACTAAGAAAATGAAGCTAAAATAAAAGAATAAAGGCGATGAATCGTGGATTCATCATTCCCCTAAACTTTACCTTTGCTAGTCCCTTAGCAACCACTTATTTGAAAAATAAGTGAAAATAAAAATAAAGAAAAGAAAAAGGAAAGAAGTTAGAATAATGTTGACTTTTAAGCTTATCTTCATAAAAATGTAGTCTGGAGCTCTGTCGGACCTTTGGATTATTAGTGTGTCGGAACCTTAATGGGATGTGGATTTAAAACCTAACAGCCTTTAAGTTCCACCAATCTATGGACAAGACTCCTCAATAAACCAGATTAGAACAAGTCTACATACACAAACTCTAATGACCATGAATCTTTCCATGCAGTGTAAGTGATATGTAGCTCCCCACCTCAGAAGTAACAAAGAAACAACCTCCCCCAATCTGGTAACTCTAATGCCTCGGTCTAGCAACTCTTTCCTCGAGAAGCGGGGTATTCCCTTCTAAGTTCAAGTGCAACCGGCTCAAGAAGAGGGGGAAGAAGTATAGACTTTTGGAAGCTCAGCCAGTGTAGCTAAGTCTCCCGCTGCAAGCTTCATGAGATGTAACATGGATGCCATAAGCTTTTGCTTTATTTCACTATATACACTCCGGTGGGGTTATTAAATTTTCAATCCGACCCACCACTTTTTTGGAGTTCTTTTTGCATTTTTGCATTTTTTTTCTTTTTTTTTCTTTTTTTTTCTTTTTTTTTTCAAATGCCTCTGTACAACATATCTACATGGTGCAGCATATATACAAGAAATTTTCCTCTTGAGCCAGTAGACTATCCCTCTTTTGAAGCTTTATTGCAACCCACGGCTTCTGTCTTTAGCCTTCATCACCACTAGACCAAGTTGAGACGCACTTCCTTCACTAGAAGAAGAAGAAGAGAGGTTCCGCCTAGAAGTACTACCCTCATATGCTACCCCAAGCCAAAGGAAATTGCCTCCTCACCACCTCATCCGTGGAGAGCCATGTGTAAAGTGCTGGTGCAAGTCAAGCCATTGTCTCTAAGAGTCATGCGTGTGTTGTTAAGTGTTCTACTTAGGATCATCAAGATGACATATGCTCATAGTCGTGTGGACCCAAAGAATTAAGTCACTAGGACCTGAAAAGTCTTAACTCCACATCTTATAAGGTTCCTCTGAAATTAAGTGGATTAAGGTCCAACTAAGCTTCATTCTTCAAATTTATTCCAGACTTAGTTTAATCGTCAAGACTATCCTGAAAAATGCACATGCCAATGCAAGAAAATATGTACAATGCATAGAGAAAACAAAAATCTTTTTGTGAAACAATTTTCAAAATTTTGAAATTTTTATGGATTTTTGAAAAAAGATGCACATGCAAAAGTTTTTTTTAATGTAAATAGTTAGTAATATATACAAATATATACAAGATTCTTTTTCTTTTTAAAGTTTTTTTTAAAGTTTTTTTTGTTTTTAATAAGGGTTAGAGAATATACATATTTGCACAAAAGTGAGTTGATTATTTTACAATAATCATGATGCAAGAATTTACAACTTGAGTAATTTATACAAGTATATGCACAGTTGGATTTTTTAATTTTTATTTTATTCGTTTTTTATTATTTTTTTATATTTTTTTGTGATGCATATATTCCTCAAATTTATTTGAAAATAATTTTACAAATAATTTTGAAAACTATAGTCCAAAATAATTTTGCACACAATTTTACAAACATTTACACACATTTGAAAACTATTTGGCAAACATTTTTCGAATAGTATATATAGATTTTCAATATAATTTTTCAACCATTTTTCCAAACATTTGCAAATAGTTTTAACAAAATCATTTTATTTCACACAAAGAAAAAAAATTTTTACAAGGCGCAAACTTTTTACAAAGGTTGAAAATATTTTTCAAACATTTTTCAAATGGTTTTCAAAAGATTTTTCAAATAGATTTTCAAACTACTTTCAAAATATTTTTTAAAATATTTTAACCTGACTTATTAGTCAGTATGTACAAAAAAATTTGAGGAAATTTATGCATCTCTTTTTTTTTAATATTTACACAGTATTTTAGCCATATTAAAAATATGAAAGTACGAGTTATGGCTAAAGTATATATACAATATATACGACACCCCCCTATACTTAGCTTGAACTATGTCCTCATAGTGATCAAAGAGCTGAAAAGAAAGACATAACTCGTGCCACGTATAGAAAAGTGAAAAGAATGGTATACTACAACGACGAATAAAAGAATGAAATCAATAGAAGTCGGTGATCCCCCTATACTTAGGATCAATTAATCCTAAGTATAGCAGACTGTACACAAAGGGAAAACCGAGGAGATGAATATACAGAGTCTACCTCCCCTATACTTAGGGTAAAATATCCCTAAGTATAGGCAGCAAAACAGAGGTAAAAAGAATCAAAAGAATAATCAAACGTCTGAAACCCCCCTATACTTAGGGTAAAGTACACCCTAAGTATGGATTGATCATGCGAGGGAGATGGGGTGTGAGATAAAAAGAATGTATGATATTGACAGATGGTCTATACAGATGTGAGTCGATCAATGTTGAGGTGCCTCTCAACAAGCGCTAGAGTTTACGCCCCTAGCTGGGCGCAAATGTTAGGATAAGGCAGTGTTGAGGTTCAGGACGACATCTGTCAGGCAAATACCGTACTGTTGTTGCAGTCTCGGTGGGAGAACAACAACGAAATCAGGGGGGTCAACAGAGTTGATGATATCACCCAGATAATCAATCAGGCGGGTGTTTGCTACCGAATCAAGATATGGGCAGATGAAGTCGGGCTCCGGTAGCACAAAAGAAATCGTCGGCTCAAGGTCTATATGGAGTGACAGGGCAGAACCGAAGAAGTCGAACGTGGAGAAGGAAGGATCTGTCAGGGAATCCTCCACGTCAATCACAGTCTCGAATAGATACGGAAGATCAAGATCAAGAGACTCACTAGAAAGGCTGATATCCGATGCATATAATGTAGACAAATCAGTGAAATCATCGAATACCTCAAAGATCGGGTCATCCTCGCGAGGGTCGTCGAGGAGAGAATCATCAAACTCATTATCAGAAATATCAAAATACTCGGTCTCGTGATCCGACAGATCGGATGCACTCCCAGAAATTGAAACCGAGTACACATGGTCCATGGCATCCTCCCGCAGATAACCCTCGGGGAGTAATGCCGAATCATAAGGAAACTTGGGATCAATGCTGTCGAATATCATGTCCTCGAAAAATGTATCGACCTTATCAAAAGGGAGAACACATGGCTCAAGTACGGGACTATCAAGTTCTGTAAAATCCAAAATCAGTCCCTCATCAAACTCTCTATGCTGAGATGAATCCAAATGTATCTCCGAATCTGAGCAGATCTCCTGAAGACAAGACACTGTATCAACTATGTATGGATACTGGAAAGAATCAGAGGATGGCTGAGATGTGGGTTCCTCCTCTATCTCTTGGGATCCTAGCAGATCTAGAATTGACGAATCTTCTACGTGATAGAGCGGGAGTGGCTCAAAATCTGATTGTAAATCCAATTGGTCATCAACCAATGTCCGGCTCTGGGAACTCACAACAGTAGGCAACACATCCATCAAATGAGAAGTAGTAGCATTCATATCCTCTGATTTGTGTGTGCTATCAAGATCAGCATGGTGTGTCACACACTCAACAGTTGTCATCTCTCCGTCATGTGTTGTCCCAAATAAATCATCTGGTGTATATGCAAGATCAGAAAGTGTATCCAAGATGGTCTCAACAAAATCCAAGTCGGGACAATGGTGTGAACCACTACACGAGGTAATGACATATGATATTTGCTCTGCGGTCCTCCCCCTCATGGCGATATGGATAAGGTCAGTCATCGAAAATCCATGATCTGGAAATCGCCTCAAAAGTTCTCGTAACCTCAACCATGAATCTCTCAACGGCTTTTGGGGGTTAACAGAAAATTCACGAATACATGACCGCATCATCTCTGCTCTACACTGGGGGTAAAATTTCTTCAAAAATAATGATCGTAAATCTCCCCATGTAGCAATCTTCCTTCCCAATCGTCTATGCCAACTCTTGGCTCTACTCTGAAGTGTAAATGGGAAGGTAATCAGCATCATGTCCTCAGAAGTGATATCCAAATATGATCGTGATACACAAAAATCCTCAAATTCATCGATATGCAAATAAGGTTCCTCGTGCATTTCCCCAAAAAACTTAGGCAGTAGATCAATTAACTCTAAATCCAGAACAAAGGGTCTCAAGGTAGAAGCGGACTGGACTTCATGATCTGTGTACTCATCCAATGTCCTAGGATACAAGTCATCTAAAGCTCGCAACTGCCCCATTCGATTACCTATGGGATGCACTCTCATCTCAGTAATGTGAACACCCATGTCTCGTGTTTGGTCAATCTGGTCTTTGTGGGTGTCACTCACAGCACGTCCCAAATGGGAGGGTGGGTAGGGAGAAGAGGAGAAGTCGGATGGGGTTCCGACCTCTCGAGAGAGTGAACGTGAGTGATGGGCGTGAAATGAAGAAGCCGTAAAATTCGGCTGGAATGGAAAGTGGCCCATCGTGATGAAAGGAAACTGAAGGGAGGGATGGAGGGATAGAAGGGAGTGAAAGAAAGAAAAGGTAGCAACGAAGAGAGAGATAGAAGGGAGGGAGGGTGGTTTAGAGACAGAAGGTGACTGCTAATGATAGAGGAAGATGATTGTAACCGACTCACACCAAAGACATACAAAACACAAAGCAAACCCCCAGTTCACCAACTCAACACAAAGTGAAGACCGTGAGATTCAGTCCTTTATCTTTTCAATTTTAGAGTTAGGTGATCAACGAAAGTTGTACAAACACTTAGGAGGCTTGAATAGGATTTGGGCACTACTCCTTAGTGTGTACGCGAGCGAGTAAAAGCGCAAACAATGAGGGGATTGCTCTCCCAATACAATGAAGTGGTCAATTACGTTTAATTTTGAAGGTCAAGTTCAATTAGCAGTCCATTTTTTTAATTTTTGATTTTGTGATTTTTTGGATATTTTCAAGAATAAACGCCTAACGAGCTTTCCGATTTCCTCTTTGATTAATTTGAGTCCAAAAACAGGGGGAGGGATCGAGAAAGCCAATGCACGATCAAACACAATGATGCATGCAGAGATAGAAAATACGTACCTTACTCCAGCACTCTACATGCAAGATGCTCCGCGCATAAAATTAAAGACAGAATATAAACTAACTATATGATGCACGAAGAAATCGGCCTTAGACAAGCAACTTCTATTGATCGTGAAGAATAATAGCTAGCTAACCGAATCGAGTCCGGAGTCCGATCTTGGGAGTCACTCGGTGCCCGCCACAACGGGTCCTGCCAGCGCTGTATGTGACTCCTCACGGCACGTGGTCTCAAATCCAATTAAACTAACTTTTTCAGTGAATTTTAGTAAGGTCCAATTACGTTCTATAGGAACAGATATTCTATTAGGTGTTGGGCCTTAGAAATTTTACGTCACAATCAACAAAAATCCTACGTCTAGGGGCCAAAACTGCGAGAATCAAGTAGTAAGTTATGGCGTGAAATCAAAAACACGGAAAACAGCGGTGAGGTCCCCCAAGTGCTCCGGCACTTGGCGAAACAGACCCCGAAAAATGTCCAAGTCCACAATTCAAAAGTCCTAAATTATTACAAGAATAATTGTTCTCTAAAAAAAATCTTCTTCTCCTCCCTGCTCTTCTTCTTGTGCGGGTCCTCCAAATAGTAAACTCCAAGTCGTCTGATGAATACCCATTCATCACTCTTTATTCTTATATTTTAGCTACAAAAACCTTTGCAAATACATGTAGATATGTGTAAATACAAATAATTACCAAAAGCATGCATTGTGTAAAAACCTGTAATTAGCATGTTTTTGTGCAAAAATAAAAGAATAAAGAGTAAAAAGAAAAAGAGGGAAATATTTAGAATAAATTTTGAGCAACTTGACCCAAGGGAGGGCTCAGCATGGGCCTGACCGCATAAAAGACAAAGTAGGGAGAGATAGGAGCTCATGTGTATATACTTCTGTAAATAAATAAAATTATATTTTCCTCACCCAAAAATATGCTTGTACATATTTTGTGTATATTTAGAAACTATTAAAAACAAAATAAAAATTTAAAAATCAAAAATTCAAAAATGCCCTTTCACCATGTGTATAGACCATCATCCTTTATTTATTTAATCCTATAAATAAATGAATTTATTTTCAAAACTTTTTGTGAATACTCTAAGGTATATTTTGTAAATAAATCAAATAAAAAGAAACACAACAAAAATCAAATAAAAACAACAAAAATTAAAAATACAAAAATACAGTGTATATACCATGTATATAAATGTATATAACTATTTATTTAAACTATGAATATAAATAATTAAAATAAAATAAAAATACCATTTTGTTCTTTATTTTATGATGTAAATAAATAAAATATAAAATGGGCATAAAAAAATACATAAAAATAACAAATAAAAAATCAAAAATTAAATCTATATAGTGTACATATCCCTATATATATAGCTACCCTATTTTTACTTCCAAAAATTAATTAAAAATCACCAAAAAATAGAAAAAAATAAAAGAAAAATATTTCATGTTTTGAGTTTTTCTTAATTCGGCCATTTTCTACCTTAAAATAAATAAACAAAAAATTCAATAATTGGCAGCTCCTGATTGGTCCACGGGGGATTGTTGACCCCGGTCAACTCCCCCGCGGACTCTTTCCTTTTGAAGAGACCCGCGCCCGACCCGACTTCGCCGATTTCTCCACGCGTCTCCAGCCTGTCTCCCACGCAAACCCCATGCCCGGATTCTTCGCCGATCATCCGTCTTCCCCGCCAGATCCTTCGCCGAAGAATCCACGCCTTCCATAGCCGTCTCCACCCAACCCTAATCGGCCCTGTCGCCATATATATCCCGACCTCCGCCGCCTCCGCGCCTCATCTTTGGCTCCCTACCTTCACTCCCGTGACCTCCATCGGAACCACCGAGGTGACAGCTCGCGTTGGCCTTTGTTGCAGTGAGGAGGAGGTGCTTGGACCATCGATCCGGCTGCCTTGCGCCGCCGTGCTCCGACGTCTGACCGGAGCTCGAGCCTCAGGCCTTGACGCCCTTCGAGGCTACGACCGGGAGTTAGCCACACTCCAGCATAGTCTTCCGCTCCACCCAGGTAGATTCCTTAGGCCGTAGATTAGCGTAGCTTTCGAATTTTAGGTTACTGTTCGCGTAGCTCCGCCGCCGTCACCAGCCACCTCCAATACCCCATCTTCCATTCCGACCCGACCATCATCTTCGCCAGATCTCTCCGCATCTTCTTCACCCATTCACCCAACCCAGATCGCACAGGATCTGGGAATCGAGCTCCTCCGCCGACCACCTTCGCCGGAGCTCTCCATATCACCGCACCTTCCACCCTTCGCACGCTCTGACGGGTCGAGGCACTTTGCCCTCGACCCAGCTTTCTGTCTGTGCAGGTCTACAGGTCTATCGACCTCATCTGGAGGTCGAAGCTTCAGAGCACAGCTGCTCCAGTTCATCGACGTCGCCGGAGCTCTCCTGAGCTCCTTCCTTCCATCGGAGCATTGCATTGGGTGCGGAGCTTCACGAGGAAGCTTTCCCGCACCTCCGGAGTGGTCGACGAGGACTACAGCACACGCAGGAGGTCGGCGAAGCTCGTCGGCCGCCAGTTCTTCTACCATCCTCTCCTACCGTCAGATCAGCCGCGGCGCTCCAGATCAGATCTCGACCGTTCGTTCGGGGAGCTGCATAGAGCGTCAGATCAGCCGCAGCGTGATCTCAGCCGTTGATTCACCGAGGGTTCAGCCACCACGCACGAGGACCGTCCGATCTCCACGTGGAGGACCCACCATCGTTCGATCAGGCGCAGCTTCTCAAGGTCAAAGGCGTCGCTCATCTCAACCGCCCGATCTTCCACGTGGCGCTCCAGATCCAGTTGAAGAGGGTCCTAGCCTCCGATCGATCTTTGGCGGAGAGGAGCCCGGTTTCCGAGAGGTTTCTTGTTGAAGAGGGTCCTAGCCTCCGATCCAGTCGGTGACAGCGGCTTGAGCTTCGTCGAGGCCATCATGGCTTGTCCGATCCCCGAGGTGAGATCCACTTTTACTTGTCTTTTTCCTAGGTAATTGTAGGCTTAGATCTTAGTGTAGGAGTAGAGAGTAATTTTTAGATTAAAAATCTCAAGAATTCATCACACTTTAATCCACATCCGACACCGACTTTTCGCCTCATTTTCGTGTCCCGCCATTTCTTTTTCTACCTCATGCAACCACACACCTCCGACCACGCACGGTGGTCGGAGACTCGGATCTGTTCTTTCATCTCGCCGAGATCCGCCCATTCAAACCTCCATTTTTGTGTATAAATATAAATAAAAAAATAAAATATTTTTTCATGTTCTCTCACAGTTGTTTTTGCAGGAAGAAGTAAAAAAAAAGGGAATAAAATTTGTATCTTTCTTCTTTAGCTAACCTATGTTTTGCAGGATAAAAAAATGAATAACTAATAAAAAAATCATTTGTTTTCTCTCTCTAACATCTGTTTTGCAGGAGAATCTAAAATAATAAAAGAAAAAAACATTCTTTTATCTCTAACTAATGTTTTGCAGGAAATAAAATAAAAAAAATAAAACAAAACAAAAAAAATCACAGATCACGCCAGCGGGAGCCCTCCAGGCGTAACCTCCAACGCCGCCTCCGCAAGGCGGCACCACCACCGGTGCCGCGCGACCCGCCATCAACCAGCCCCCCCTTCGTGGGCTTGTCCTCCTTGCGCGGCGCGGCGCAGCCCGCACCTCTCCAGCGATCCACGCGGCGGCGCCGTCCGCCAGCCAGCCCCACGGGCCGACCACCCGCGCCTCCCCTCCAGGCGCACCGCGCCCTCCACAGGCGACGGCAACACCAACCGCACCCGCGCGCGGCTCCCAGCGCTGCTCCGCCGTCCGCGTGCCCCCGCGTGCCCGCTCCAGCCGCGCCTCCGCCTTGGCGCGGGCCCGCCGACCTCCAGATCCCACCGCGCGCAGGCGCGCGTAGCTCCCTCCGCCGCGCCTTCCTCTCCTCCGTGAACCCTCTTTTGGGGCGGCGGCCATGTGGTTCCCCATTTGAGAAGAAGAACGAAGTTACAGGAAACCCTAGTGGGGGGTTTTGATTTCATAAAAAAAAGGGAAAAATTGCCTATTCTTCCTTGAAGGTGTTCAAAATTCGCAAGAACGCCCCTGTGCTCCAGGAGTCATGTGCTTAGCACATGTTTAGTGGGTAAATTTCACATTTTACCTCCTGCAACTTATTTCTGTTAAAATTCATGCAAAAACTTTGAACAAATTGTAGTCTAGTCCTTGTTTGCCAAACTTTAACTTTGCATGCCCTTTGTGATTAAATAAATGTTTTTATTGATCTGAAAATATTGTAAAAATTTGTGAATATTCATGTTATGTGCCTCATCATTGTATAAAATTTTTATAGCCTTTCGTTGACTTTTAATATATTTAAAAAATCAAAAACAGTATCTTTTGCTTGTCGAACTTTGAAAATTAATAAAAATTCGAAGAAGTGCCTAAAAATTCCACAAAAAAATACTGTAGGTGCATTTTGATATCTTTTAATTTCTTTCCATTTTTTGTGTATTTTTCATTTATTAAAATACAACAAAAATATAAAATCGAAAAACCATTAAAAAATTAGCTTTTCTGAAATCTGACTGCTTAGTTTTTCAAACGTGCTCCTTGTGTTCGACCCTGGTCGCTATACCAGGTAAAAAGAATAGCGAAAGACCGCTTACATTTGCTTTCATTGATTTATCTTATCTGAAGTGGTTTAAAATACAAATATTTTTCTCGTTGACCGAATCACGCGGTTGAGAACGACGACATTGTGAATTATTTTATCCATCTCGACCGCGTCGAATTTTGTGTCATCATCGTCCAAGCAGTACCTCACACAAAAATCAAAGAGAGAAGGTCAGAAAGCAATTATGATATAGAGAGACAAGATAGAAAAATGACTACCAAGCCGTGCTCCCCGGCAACGGCGCCATTCTGATGACGCGAAAATCGACGCGACTAAGGTGGAAGATAAATCACAATGTCGTTGTCCTTAATCGATCAATTCGGTCAACGGAAAAATTTGTAAACCACTCAGAAAATCAAGAAATTCAATGTAAGCGGTCTTCGCTATTCTTTTTACCTGGTATAGCGACCAGGGTCGAACACAAGGAGCACGATTTAAAAACTCTATAGTCAGATTTCAAAAGTGAATTTTTGGTGGTTTTTCAAAATTTTTTATTATTTTTTTATATATATGGAAAAAGCACAAAACTTGGACAGAGATTAAAACAAGTCAAAACACAGCTACACTAATTTTTTTAGAATTTTTAAGCAATTTTATGAATTTTTATGAATTTTTAAAGTGTAGGAAAGGAAAAAGACACTGTTTTTTGATTTTTTTTTAAATATATCAAATAAAGTCAAAATGCAATGAAAACTTTATACAATGGCAAGCACTATAGCAGGAGCATATGTTCATTTTTTTTGAGAATTTTTCAAAATATAAAAATATTCATTCCAATGAAAAGAGCACACAAAATTTAAGTTTTGCAAGACAAGGGCTTCAACGCAAATATTTAGAGTTTCAGCCTTAAAATATAATAAAAATAAATACAAGGCCAGAATGTGTAAATTACCCAGTGGCACATGCAGTGCACATGATCTTGCTTTGGAATAGGGGCTTCTTGCAGTTATTTAGTACCTTCAGGGAACTTTCCACAATTTTTCCATTTTATTCAAAACCCCACAACCCTAGGGTTCTTCTTCGTATCTTCTTTCTCAAGACAAAGGGCAGGGCACAAAGGGGGCGCCGCCGGAGGAGCGGCATGCAGGGGCGGAGGCCACGCGGTCGGCGAACGGGGTCGCGCACGGAGGACACGCACAGCAGCGGCTGGAGGGGATGGCGCCGCCCGTGGTGGTGACGCGCACTGCGCGAGGGCGCGAAGCGGGCGGTCGACTTGGAGGGCGGCGCCGGGGTCGGGATCGGCGCGCGGCCGCGCGATGGAGAAGGGCGCGGAGGAGCCGCCACCCGCGCGGGCGGAGCAGGTTGGAGAGAGGCCGCCGACGCGGGCTGTTGGGTGCAGGGCCACGGGTCGCGCCGCTCAAGGCGGAGCAGGAGGTGGCGGCAGATTAGCCGCGCGCGGAGGTGGCAGAGAAGACGGCGGCCTAGCTGCTGGGCTGTGGCTGAGGCTGAGGCTGCATCCTTATTTTTTTATTTGTTATTTTTTTTGTTATTTTTATTTTATAACCTGCAGGAAAAAGATTAAAAACGTATATATTTTTGTTTGAATTTTTTTTTTGACAGCAAATGTACACAGAAAGAGAAAGGATGAAATTTTTTTATTTTTTTATATGTTTTATTGTTTTCCTGCAAAACAATATGTTAGAGAAAAGAGAAAGTTCTTTTTATATTTTTTTATTTTATCCTGCAAAACAGATGTTAGAGAGAAAACAAATGATTTTTTTATTAGTTATTCTTTTTTTTTATCTTTCCTGCAAAAATACATGTGAGACAAACAGGAAAAATATTTTATATTGTTTTTTTTATTTATACACAATAATAGGAGGTGTGGATGGGGATCCTGCGGAAATGTGAGGAATGGATCCGAGTCTCCGACCACCGTACGTGGTCGGAGGTGATAGTTTGTGCAAGGTAGAAGGTGAAATGTGGAGATCACGAGATGAGATGGTAAATCGGTGTCGGGCGAAAATGTGTGATGATTTTTTTATTTCTAAGATCTAATCACTACACCTACGCTAAAATCTAAGCCTACAATTACCTAAGAGAAACGACAAGAAATAAGAGTGGATCTCACCTTGGGGTTCGGACACGCCATGATGGCCTCGACGAAGCTCAGATCGTTGTCACCGACCAGATCGGAGGCTAGGACCCTCTTCAACAAGAAATCTCTCGGAAACCGGGCTCCTCTCCGCCAAAGATCGATCAAGTGTGAATGAGGGAGGAGGAGCCCATTAAAAAGAAAAGAAAATCAAAAATGGAAGATATTCACAAATGAGGAAAGTGTTTATTTGTTAATTAAATAAAATAATTGAATAAATAAAATAAATAATTAATTAAAAATGAATTTCGTAATTAATTAAAATAAATAAATTAAATAATTCCCAAAAATCAATTAACCACCTTAATGGTGGCTATTTAAGGCACAAAATCAAATCTTTACATAAAAGGTAAGTTATCAAATCAAATGAATTCAAATAAATCAATAAATTAAATAATTACATATGATTTTCGTAATTAAATAAATTAAATTAATTAATGTGAGACAATTAATTTTTTTGGTAATTTTTATTTAGGGAAATTAATTGTATACATATATTATACACATATAATACAATATACATAGTTACATATAAGGAAATATTTTTATAAAAGATTTTTTTAAATTTTTATTTTTTTAATTTTTTATTTTTAATGAAAGTAGTATTTACAAATATATACATTATAAAAATAAATATGAATAAAATATATACAACAAATATATGGGAAAACTGTACAAAACACCCCAGAAAATTGAATTTTTAACCGTAACTCCAAAAAGTACGAAACCACAGCCATTTGAAAGATAATTTAATTTATAGTATGATGGAAGTGAGTTTGGTTCAATTTGAGCTTGTATGGAGCCGGAATTGATGTTTCAATTATCACTTTGTGGCTTTTTCTGGGTGTAATTATTTGCAATATATACAATATTTTATTTTACAAATATTTTTATTATTTACAACACAATTTTATTTACAACTTTTATTTACAAAAATAATTAGTTTGAGGTCACATTATGTACAGATAAAATAATGTAAGTTTTGTATAAATATACATCAAAAATATTTACAAGATATTTTTGATTTTTCTGACAAACGACCCTATCTCCCCCTACTTTATTCCTGGTCGATCAGGTCAAGTCTTGACCTTCTCTCGGGGTTTGGGTCAGTCTGTATTTATTGCATAACTACATCTTTTATTTTTCTTTTCTTTTTCTTTTCTTCTTTATTCTTTTATTTATGTACAAAAAGTGTTAAAAATGCAATTTTAACAAATGCATGCAAAATGGTAAAATTATGAAATTAATGGGTATTTACATGTGTTTGACTAAGAAAATGAAGCTAAAATAAAAGAATAAAGGCGATGAATCGTGGATTCATCAACCCCCCATTCCATACCATGTACGGATCGTTTCCCCATGTCCTCCGCAACGTATGCGTCCATTGTGTTCTGGACATATGGCTTGACAGAAGGCATCAACGACGGACAAAGGGGGAGTGCTCGTCCTCATGCTATCTAGCGAGGTGGTGGTGGAGAGCCTAATCATTTCTTCCTGCATGTATAGATACATTAATTATTTTCAATATATTAATATGAAATATTCTAAAAATTAAAAATAAATGTTACTTAAATTAATTGGTGCGTAGGCATCATCAACCTACTGCACTTCTCCTCCTAAATCTCGGCTCTTTGACCCAGCAAAAACCTATATGCGGGTCATTTCTCTTTCGTTATATCTTAACTTAAAAAACATAAAAGAAGATATTTATATAAATTATTCTTCCAAAATTAGTCACTCTAATTTTTTTTAATACTTACAAAATCATGCTTCAATTAGTTTGTATTCTTCCTCCCCATCTTGTGGGTGGATCTAAAACCTTTGGAGTGATTCGTAGTATTTTTTGTAGATATCGCCTGAAATTAAACAAACTTAGTACAAACATAAAACAAATAATTAGGAAAAATTATACATACCGCAAACTCCTCACTGGAACAAAAATTGATCAACTCCCTCCATTGATCTGGCGTAACACCAGGTGGGGGACGTTCTGCACAAGCTGCTCATATGGAATCTGGGGTTGTAATATTAAAAACGGAAAAATAAATATCGTGAATGTTCAAATCTTTCTTTATGAATATATAAATATCTTGTTACCTTTGCCTTTATGCGTCCCTTCTATCGACGCAATATCTCAGCCGCATACGAGAGAATCTGGTAATCGACATGGGCATTCCGTTCCCATGTAAAGACAACCTTGTACAAGAAACATAATAAAGTTTAGTATAATAAAATAGTACAAATTCATTGTTTGATTTTAGAATACCTCCAAATCAGAAAGGATGGCAGTCTTGACAGCTTAAGGAAGCTGTCGAAAGTCGTGCGTCGTGATGGGGACACGTGCACGAGCAACCTGTCCAAGGTAGCTCTGAAACTCCGTGGAGTTCTCCCCCACCGCATCTCCGCCAACAATACGAACATGTAATGTCTGCCCGAGTGCGAAACGATCCAGAAATCTATACTGAGACCATACCTAAGTTTCAATAATGTATGCTAAGTTAATGTATACATCTTCTACTAAGTTAATGTGTATTCCAAAGAGTACAGCTAGAGACAAGCAAACAAATGGAGAATGTATGTACTAAATTAAAAGTCCTAAAAACTAAGTTATTAATCCTACAGACTGAACTATTAGGCATATAAACAACTACATTACATTTACTTCATTGTCCTAAACACTAAGCTATTTTTTAAAAATTCTAAAAAATAATAAAAAAGTATGTTTTAATTAAAAAATAATAAAACTAAAAATAATTGAAAAACTCACAATCGAATAAGAGGAGAAACGGCGGCGGCGCTAGAGGAGTAGGGCGAATGGAGGAGGGCGACGGAGGGATGAGGGTGGCGCTAGGGGAGGATGGATGAGGGCGGCGGAGGGAAGTGGCGTCGGACGGAGGAGGGCGACGGTGGGAGGAGGGGGCGGAGGGAGGAGGACGTTGGAGGGAGGAGGGTGGCGAAGGGAGGCTTCAACGGCAAGCTGGCGGTGGAGGGAGGAGGGTGCGCAGGGAGGTCGGGCGAGCCGACGGCGAAGGGAGGAGGGCGCGCGGGGAGGTCGGGTTCAGGAGGAATGATCGAAGGGAATAAGGAATGGATTCGGTCGAGAGGATATAAGACCATCGGGGACGGTCGTTCGACTGTCCCCTATAATAATGTTTGGGGACTGTTATAAGTGAACCGTACCCTTTGGTGACAGATATTTGTCGGAGCGCAAGGCATCGGTGACGGTTATGCAACCGTCCCTTATACCCAAGTATAGGGGACGGTTGCAACCGTCCCCTAAAGTTTGGTATACGCGACGGTAACAGTGGAGTATAGGGGACGGTTATGACCGCCCCCTAAAGTGCCCGGGTACAGAGAAAACAAGATGGGGCTCTACTCATAAGGGACGGCTATATAACCGTCGCCAAAGGTTAAATTAACCAAGACGGTCAGTACCGACCGTCACGAATACTCGACGGAGGGGACGGTCAAACTACAACCGTCCCCTATGCTACTATAGGGGACGGTTTCTCATTGACCGTCCCCAATAAGTATCCCAAAAGGCCGTTCAGTTTGTAGTGACATGAAGACAAAGTATGAATGGTGATACAATAGAAATGCATGTACGTGAAATTAAGAAAGGCATGTACATGACTCTATACTTACAAATAACCTGATCATCTTATCATAAATAATTATTCATACTAGATCCCATCATATTTTATATGGATACTAAAATGTTCCTAATCACTTAATTATAAACATTACTTCAAAGTTTGAAACTTGAATATACATGGATAAAAATAGGAGGACAATATTTAATTGAGCACACGTAATGATAGAGGAGTTGATGTCTGGAAAACGAATCTACATTATGTATGTAAGCATGCATTCAATTATAAATGATAATCTCAATAGAAATCTTAATAAACCAAAGATAGAGAGGTTTTTACTAGAAGATAAAGTGTTACCAATAATACCGTGAGCTTCCTCCTACTATATCCAAAATATGAACAAATAAGATAATATATGGTAACCCTCACAATCACATTCATATGCAAAGTAATAAAAAATGTAAAATATAAAACTCGGTTAACACGCATATCCATGGTAGACTTCTACATGTAGAAACTTTAAGTATTTCATCAATAACATCAAAATTGAAGACCATTTTATCGAAACTTTACAAACAAATATTACACACTAAAATAAATCTAACATATTAAGAAGTCTGTCCTCACTCTCATAGGCTTGTGCTCCATGCATATTAAACTAGTACACTCTCTAACACATACTATCACATACTCTAATATGCATGCACACTCTCCTTGATACACAATATACTAACACACTTCCTAAGATACATGCACATGCATGCACACATAACACACATACATAAACAACATACACAAATAATTTCCCCACCCCCTTCGACACTGTATTAATACACTCTACATTCTTTAACACACATATCACACACACACTAGCATACTAACACACACATGTACACATGTACTAACACATGCACAAATACACACACATATTTAAATACCACAAGAATATATAAAATAAACCATTACTATATAATCCTAAAAATGTAGAAAAATATGGGTATTTAGTCTATGTATAGGTTATCACATCACATATAACAATGGAAGTTCTCAATTTTTCATTAGCTTGTCATACACCTTACATACATGTTGAGTTGCATATAGAATAGCCTCACAAAATTTGTTCTAAATATAATCTATGGTAATCTAATTGTATAATGTCCAATATACAAGTAAACAAATTTGAACAATATGATTGTTTTGTAAAGGTAATGGTCTAGACATTTCATCATACACCTTCCATACATGTTAATTTGCATATAGAATTAGCTAACAAAATATATTCTAACGTCTAATATACATCAATATAATCGTATGATGTACAATAAACAAGTTAACGGATTCTAAAAAAACACGATATGATGGTCTACTCTAAAAAAATTGCAAACCCTAAAGCATTGAATATATCCATACTATGCAACCAAAATAAAAATAAGCAAGAGAGGAGTGCTCAAAATACCTTATGGAAGAAAAAGTAACGTATAGTGAAGGTAAATGATGGTCGATGGAGGTGAGGGGTGCCGCTCAAAGATCGCTAGAGGAGGGTTTTTGGTGTTTGATTTCATTTGGAATGAAGGATAGAGAGCCCGCTAGCGTTCTGTTTAGAAGATGTGGGCGAGCACATGTGCTCGCCAATGTGCTCTCTAAGTACTCTCCCCCAAATTTTCACGCGCCATTTAAAATCGCACATTGAAATTTAACTAGGTGAAGCACGTGGGCGAGCACATATGCTCGCCAATGTGATCTCCAAGTGCTCTCCCCCAAATTTTCATACACCGTTTAAAATCACACATTGAAATTTAAATAGACGAGGCAGGTGGGCGAGGACAAGTGCTCGTCCAAAGGTGGTGAGCACATGTGCTCTCCCCGTCCTAGCCCTTTTGTGATCGCCAAATCGTGTTTTCTTGTATTGTTCATCTGACTTCAGCTGATAAGATCGAGTGATTGACCAAATTGCATTGATACCTCTCTAATCTCCGAGAAGTTAACATTACAACATCTATAATAGCTTTCCCTGTATTATTAGCTCATAAGCTTCTCTGTCTATTGAGACTGTTATTGTAGCTTATATATCATTGCCATCTGCTCATATAAGTAGTTCTTCATTCTCAATCTCATTCCTCTCAGTTTTATCATCATCCGCATTCTTATTTGATGTTTTAACACCAATCTCATCCGCTATCTCTGCAAACCTTGTGCATGATTTCCAGTAGCACGATCTTTAGCTAAGATCATGCAAAGTTCATTATAAAATGGAAATTGCTTGTACTTTGATTGAGTTGCATCTTTATGGCTCTACATCAATAAAGGATATCATGTAATATAGATGGTTATTATAATAGATAAAATAGCATAATATAAATGAAAATATAGTAAAATTTGTATGTACATAATTTTTCTAACATGATTTTCTGTGATGACATACTTTATGTTTGAATTATATCCAAAACCACTTCTACTTGCATAGCATATCCCATATAATAACAAAGTGAATCTTAAATGTTTTAATCCATGACTCAATACGTGACTTTTCTTTCAGTTTACTTCCTAGTAGTTTATGGTCAATGAAGAGTCGAAATCATATTTAGGTAGAGATAAATTTATGTGTGCTCTAAAAATTTAGGAGGAACGCGATGGAAATAAAATGTGTATTCTACATCCCTGAAAGTTAAAAAAATGAAAAAATTATTTTCCATCAATTTTCAACATGTGAATAGAGGGAAATGAGCTATGATCTTTTTTTTCTATATGAAAAAACCAAGGAAAAATATTGATTTTTTTGGTCTGGGAGGATCTTTTTGTTTTTGTTACTTTATGAGCACAATCCCTCTCCTAAAAGTGAGCAAAACTCTATAATTAAATGATTATTTACATTATTATTTGTTTTACTAAGCTCTTTCACTTATTATTATTTAAGATAAAAAAGTATATGAACTTGACGGGAAAATACACCATAAAACGAAATTGATACGAAATTACTAATGTGAAGATCTATTATCATATTTCATATCAATAACCAAAAACTTCAAACGGACCAATATAAACTAATGCCATTTTTTTAATTCTTAGTGTCAAAACTAGTTAATATAATAAAAGATGAGTATGAAATATTTATTAAAACTTGAATGGTGAATTAATAGATAACTATTGTAACCCCTCTGGTCGGTAGTAGAAGTTGTGGGATCCCACTTTAAGGACCATGGTTCAAATCCTCTGGTACTTAACTAGAAAAAAAATTAATAGATAAATAGTATGATCGTCAATAGTTTTTTTAATGTTCAATAGCAATTTAATACAATTTATTGGAGATATCGGGATGAGTGCTGATCATATCCTATCATTCGTAGTCTCCATCGGACGCCCATGAACATTACATCAGGTACTGCAACGGCATAAGGATCCATTCCCTTGTACTTAGTCTTACTTAGGGCACAATAATTGAGGATTGGATCGTCTGTTGTTACAACAGAAACAACAACAGATCTGTTGTAGCAGTCCCCGATACAAAAGGGCCCACCCAAACTCGAACCTGAGTGCACCGCTTTATCGTGATCGAGCGAGCTCTGATGTTCCATGCCCCAACAATTGAGGGAGTTCTGTAGGTGAAAGAGTTCTGGCGAATGTTGGATGTGAGTTGGAATCCGCGGAGCACCCAAACTCTTGTCTTCTATGTAGTTCGGCATTGGAATCCGCAAAGCACCTGTTTTTAGGATGCGAAAAGGCGAAAGAGTTTTGACGAATATTGGATGTGGGTTAGGTTGACCGTAGAAACATGACGATATTCTGGGAATCTCTCCTTGACTCTTAATTCCGTCCAAATGTAGAGAGATTGACGCCAATCACGGGTTTATGAGTTCTTTGGCTTATTAGAAATGGTGTAATTTTCTGTGCTTAGAGGTTCTATGTAGAAATATAACCCACCTTACTTGGACTCTCCTCGAATTCTAGTTGTTCTGATCTTTTCTTAATATATTCGGGAAGGACACCTACACGTGTTTCCTCCTTTTTGATTAACAAAACAATTGAGGGAGTTCCAATTTTCTTGCCTATCTAAAGAGCGGGAGCGGATGAATACTTATATAGGTTGTTTATTGGATAACTTGGCGTTTCTAAATTCACATTCTTTTTATTTACGTATGGGTCCCTACCACGTTATTTTTAAGTTTGAAGATTATTTCTATTACATTTAGATTTACGCAGTTCAGCTTAGGTTCATGTATTTGTTTTGTTAGAATTAAATTTTTGAAAGGTGCACCCAAGCTCATGCAAATTCTTACTTTTGCAATTAAGTCCTCATTTCAATAACTCATGTAATGGCTATTATTTTTTGGGATAATTACACCCATAACCCTGAGTAATTCCTCAATATCAATCATAACCCTGCATAATCACGAATTACACGAAAACCCTCGGATAGTTACTCCGTTTCACATTCATAACCCTCCGTTAATTTTTTCTTTAACCCAACCATTTCATTGGGTTAATCTAACCCTTGTCCTATCCAACGGTTGGTAAAAAATAAAAAAACACAAAAAAACCGACCCCACCCCCTTCTTCCTCCTCCCTCCCAGCAATCGCCCCTACCCATTCTTCCTCCTTCGTCCCTCCGCCGGAACTGCACATGATCTGCACATACGGCTCGCTTGAGCGATACGGCTCGCTTGAGCGATGGACAGTGGATTGATCTGGGGCGTCGAATCACAACACTGTCAACGACTCAAACCAATCTGGAGTATAACTCGTTCTTCCCGAATCTCAAACTGCTCCAGGTGGCGGAAGCGATGAAGACGATGGTGATGCTTATCTCACTCAGATTAGGTGCTTCGCTTCATGTCAATGGCTCAGGTGCTTGATCATGCTCTGCCAAACGTCAATGGCCAGCTCCAGCGGTTGGAGTTGGATTTGTTTAGACAAAACTTTTAATCCTGTAGATATACTTGCTAATGATGCCGATCGACGTGGTCTGCTTCAGAAATTGCATCTCGACGATGATTACGCTCGAATTTACACTCGATGATGAACATGTCTTTGATCAGTGTTGTTTCGCTTCCAGCTATTTCGTTTGTGTCTATAGTGACGGTTCTCTAGGTGGAGATGCTGGAGCGTCGATCATCTCCAGATGGTGATCGAATGCGAAGCTTCGTCTTCAGTTAGCATTGACTCGATGCTGCTCCAGATGCTCGTGTTTGTAGGTGGATCTTATATCGGTGAAGGTCCTCAACTCATATCGTATCCTGCAAGTGATTATAAGAGGGGCTTCTGCGGCGGGGGCAGGAGGGGGCTTCTGCGGCAGGAGCTGCTTGGGGTGGTGGGGCGGGCTTCGAGCACGGGGGCTTGGGTTGTTGGGTGGTCATGGGTGGTGGCCTTCTAGGAGGAGCTCGGGACGGGCATGCCAGGAGGATGTCAAGGAGCTTGGTGTCGTCGACGGTGTTGCCGTCTGGGACGTCGACGACGTACGATTCGAGAATGATGGTGCGGATCTCGCCGTCCAGGCGGACCTCGTTGACTGTGGTGACAGAGCGGTAATTGCGGAGGCGGTGCTCGCCTCCGATGATTGTGAAGTCGAATATGAGGCGGTCCTCGTCGAGTATGTCGAGGCGCTCGGTGCTGGTGGACGCGGGGAGGACGGAGATGACGGAGAGCTCGCGGAGGGAGCCTACCTGGAGGAGGTCGGAGGGTCGGCCGGAGGGGTCCTTGAGGGAGCAGCTCCGGATGAAGTGCTTGTAGGTCTGGGGGCGGGAAGGAGATCCACATTGGGAGGGGCCTGGAGAAAGGGGAGGGAAACATCATTTTGTAAATATAAAATATTTTGAAGGGCAAACTTGTCCACAATAACTTTTTCCGTTGAAGTTAATGGAAATTCGAAACGGCACTTGACACGGGGTTATGCCATGCAAAGGTTAAGCATTACTCGGGGTTTCTCGTGTAATTCGCGATTATGCAGGGTTATGATTGATATTGAAGGATTACTCAGGGTTATGGGTGTAATTATCCCTTATTTTTTGCCTCTTTTTTCGTATGCACCCAAACTTAACGAAATTTTATAGGCGTAAATATAATTTTCCATCTAGGTTTTGAAATCCTTCTCAACATTTTTTCTCATCCATTGAGAAGAACAAAAATAAAGTAAATTTGCATAATTCTTCTTCTTAATTATTACTCAAACACAAATCTTAAAAGGTCCTAAAAATCCACATAACACTTCCAAAATTGATCCCCTAATTATGTAGTGCCCGTATCTAATTGAACACGCGCTACAAGAAAAATGACTTGTAGCCACGTAATGTGGCTACGGAAACTTGTGGACACAATAATTCCGTGGCCACTAGTTTCTCGTAGCTACAATCCGTGGCAAAAGTCTTCATACAAGAATAGTGACCACGACAAGTTCTGTGGTGACTTGTAGTGGCCACGGTATATTCGTGGTTAGAGAGCTCTCGCGATGAGACTTATAGCTACTGGCCATGATGTGTTGTAGGCAGAGCCCAATTCTGTGGCCACAGACCCTGTATCCATGGGTACAGTTTCGTAGCCACAATTTATTTTCCTTGTAGTGACAAATGCCTTTTAGAGAATTGAAGGTACTCAAAAACACTAGCATAGAATTAGTCAAGTACTATTTTCAAGTGAATAACAACATTTTTCATGTGATTTGTTGAAACCGATGACAACTGAACTACTCATAAAATACATGTTTTTAAGCACATTTCAAAGTGTACCAGCATAGTTTTTGAATGAAGCTTGAAAGGTCTTATTGAAAAATCTCATTGTCTTTGGCTAGCCAAATAATGAATATATGATTCACATCTTTATTCTTTCATTTTGGTTAGAATCCTTTGTAAAATACATGTGAATAATTACTAATTCTCATATTTTAGTACACAAATGTCAATTGTTAATAATGTATGTTTAAAACTTCACGGCAACCACAACAACAAAGCATTTTCTCACATTAAGTATGGTTGGCTACATGGATTATTTCCTCCATTCAGATCTATTTTGGGTCAATCTCATGCTTAGATCCAAAAAACTAAGATTCAATCATATGGGCTCATTCCAACACTTCTTGGGCCTTTCTCGTCCTCTCTTAGCCACCTCAATATTCTAAAACTCGCATCTCTTAAGTAGACCTAGCCAACGGGCTGGGAGCCTGTCCGTCCAGCCTGCCCAGTCCGTTCATGAACCAGGCTTGGGCTTGGAGATTTAGGCATGGGCCGGCCCAGCCCAGCCCCTAATATATATATATATATATATATATATATATATATATATATATATATATATATATATGCGCCAAATAAGACAAGTATTAATATGATACACTTTAAGTTTTTCATTTGTGACACTAATATTAAATAAAATTCAATAGTTTACATTTAAAATAACATGTAAACTACTTATATTAGTTATATAAAGTATAGATGGTATTAATTAAATCATTTATACGTATTAAATACCATTTAAAAAGAACAAAATGGGCCATGGGCCGGCCCATGGCGGGCTTTGGACATGGATAATTTAACCTCGGCCCGTTCGGCCCGATCCATGGGCTCGCCCGGCCCGCATTTTGGCCAGGTTTACTCCTAAGTGATGCATCAGCTGACCTCCTTTGCAAGCAGTCAAACCACCTTAAGTAGTTTTCTTGCATCTTATCCTCGATCGGAGGCACACCAACTTTCCTTGTTATTGCATTATTCTGATTGCGATCTAGACGAGTGTGTCCACACATCCACCTTAGCATTTTCATTTCTGTTACTGTCAGTTTCTGCACATGTCTATGGCTCACAGGTCAACATTCAGATCCATAAAGCATATAGGGCTCACGATTGCTTTGTAAAATTGTATTTGATTTTCAAAGAAATTTCATTATAACAGTATAGGTTCCTCTCTACTTTAGCTAGCATGCATTTATTCTATTATTAACATCTCCATCAATCTCTCTATCATGTTGCAAAATAGATCCGAAGTATCCAAAAGAATCTCTCTTTTGAATGTTATTATCAACAATCTTCATATCAATTCATTCATCATTGCTTCTAACAAAAGTGCACTCCATATGTTCAATCTTAGTCATGCTTGCACAAAGTCTTTTAGTCTCCAATGCATGTCTCTATTCCTCATGCTTCTCATTTACGTAATCTCTAGTCTCATCAATCAACACAATATCATTAGCGAATAACATATATCAGGGTATCTCATCATGAAAATGATATGTCAACTCATCCATGATCAAAGTAAAAGGGAATGGACTCAAAGTTGAACCTTGATGTAGATCAATATTGATGTTAAAATAGTCAGTCTTCCTAGACTAGATCCTTACACAATATGAATATATATCATGCATATCCTTTATGAGGTTAATGTATAAGACAAGGACTTGTCTCTTATCCAAAACTCTCTATAATATATCATGTGGGACATAACCATAAGTCTTCTCCAAATCAATAAAAGTAATATGGAGGTTCTTCCTTTAACTCTATAAATCTCCATTGTATTCCTCAGCAAGTGGATGGCTATAATAGTTGTGTGACCTATCATGAATCTGAATTGATTTTCTTTTACTTTCGAAACTTACATCAACCTTCTTTCGATCATAAGTGCGTAAAATTTCATAGTGTGATTCATAAGCTTGATACCTCTATAACTTGAAAATTTTTGAATGTCTCCTTTGTTCTTATAAAGAGGCACCACAATACTTTGCCTCCAATCATCGGACATTTTCTTGCTTCACCAAATTTAACACTTATTTATTATAAAATAAGATAATAAAATTTAGAAAAAATAAAAATAAAATAAAGATATATATATATATATATATATATATATTAATCCTAAACCACAATGGTATGCCAATATTGACCTAGTCGTGACAAGAGAATATGAAGTAAGTGGAGATATGATCCTAATTTGTAAAAAAATAAAAAAGAGACTATTCCATTGTACGTGCACATCAGATATTTATTTTATAAATATCTTTTATTTTTTTATTTACGTCAATATCACTCTAAAATAAATTCATTTTCCTTTTGAAAGTTGTTTAGGTATAAATACCATGGTACAACAAATTGAGAAAGACATAAACCTGAAATTTGAAGCTTTATATCAACTCTGTATGAACTTAAAATGAAATAAAATCACTTTCATTATACTTTGAATAAAGGTATATTTAAAATTAAGCTTCATTAAAATCAAAGTTAATACATGAAAGTCGATTTTTTAAGATGATATTGTTATATTACAACTGTATATACTTGCTCATTATTTTTTCCTTTGCATTTTCTTGCCATTTTATATTTTATTTTTATCCTTATATTTAATAGTTATATAAATTAAAATAAAAGTAATAAAAAGTTAAAATAACATAAAATAATTATTTGTATTTAATATATAGGTAAAATGTTCATACATTGCAAATAGATCTATTTATGCAACTTGGATCATTTTGTAATAAAAACATTTTTATAATCCTTTATTAATATATTTATTTAATAAAATATAAAAATAAATTAGATTGAAAATAATAAATAAAAATATGGATATTATTGCATATATGTACCTATCAATTACACTATTCAATAAATTTAACTATTTACATTAAATTATTTAATTTGTTAAAATTCAATATTAAATAAACTATTAAATTATAAACATTTTTATGTTAATTGTTTTTCAATTCAAGTTAATTTAGTATTTTATTATTTAATTTCTAATGTATTTATACTTGTGGTCAACAGAGTTTGCCATGTAGCGTCCAACATTGTTGACTCCGCGTGGCTATATATCTGCGGGCGGTGACTAATCTATGCAATAGTTCCCACTTAATAAGGAAAAAAGGTGTGGTTTTACTTTGGCTTTGGGTTGGAACTAATTTTGGTTTCTGCTAGATTGTTCATGACTTGTTGCTATTCTAAATATTTTAATTAACATTATAGTTTAGAACTAAATATGTAGATTCATCTATATTTTCTATCATCCCTTACTTTATGAATATTGTGCTATTACTTCAAAAATCTATATCTATATACCTTATATAAAGCTGGGTTTTTTGCCGAGGAATTGACACGTAGCTTCGTGTGCATCGATTCCTCTTCCCGCATCAACTGCTTTTGCATTATTTCCCTCCGACGTTTTTCTATTCCCGCTTCCCCTCATTTGAGGATGAGTGTGCTTATTTTGTTGTCACGTGTCCTCCAACTGTCCCATATCTGCCCCATTTCCTTTCCCCATAACCTCCCTCCTTTCTCGGCCTTCCTTTTCCATCAAAATCTCCCTCCCCACTCTCCGCACTCCCCGATGCCTGTGAATGTGTTGTAGTTGAAACGATACAACATCACAAGGCTCTTAAAGTCAATGGGTTGGAGATTACTAAATATCTAGTTATCTCGTAAATATCTAGTTATCTCTAGACAAATTCACTTACCCTAGGATAAAAATCACTCATCTCAAAATAAGTCCACTTTTACGGATAAGAATTTGTAAATATGTATATGTGTATGTTTATCGAGCTTTTAACGAATCGAACCTGAGCGAACCTATGAATTTTAGGTTCGGTTCGTTTATTTAATCGAGCCTAAACTTATGTTTAGGTTCGGTTCGTTTATTTGCGAACCGAATCTGAATCGAACTTTTAGCGAGCCGAACCTGAGCGAATATCGGACTTGAGAATTTTCTTACACCCCTACTGCAGACGATTACTGCGTTCACATTCCCCTGTTTAATACAAAGCGGTAGGCACCGACTAAATTACTTTGTCTGTGCATGTAGGAGTAGTTGCCCGTCATTTAGGATTTAGCCTTGAAGTTTGGATACAAGAATTTCCACATATTTATGAGGTGGGTTTATGTTTGTCTTATTAAATAGCTGTTGATTGTAACATAATCAGTAGATGGGAACCACGGGTAACCGTGTCACTTATACTTTGTAGAAGCCGACTTGAAATGCATATCTCACTATAAGGAAATGTAGAAGTTTTCTTCAATAGACTACATATGGAGTTTTTTTTGCTTTACAATATCAATGGAAAATTAACTGCAACTACAGAACTACAAAGCCCCTTAGAGGGTTTGAAGAGCCTACAAGAAATTATTACCATTATTTTTTTTGCTGTGTGGGGTAGATTTTTATTCTGCTGAATTGATGTACGATGGAATAAGGAAATATTACTAGAGTAATTGTTGTGAGATCCTTATTGAGACAACCTTCCCTTTTGTTCCTGCTTTCATCACTTGAAGCTTCACGTTCAGTCCTTCAGAAGCAAGCAAAGAAAATTTGAATTGCACCCGGAATTTTTTTCCAGGCAATGAGTTATAGTTCTTCAGATATGCACAGCCAACCCACGAGTTGGCATCGAGGACCCGTGCAGTGCACGGGGAGGCCAAGTGCTTGACGTCGAAGATGGCACTGGCTGCAAAAGCTGAATGTTTCTCAATCTTGTGGACTCCAATCTCCTCGAAATCCCATGTTCCGTTCCGGAATTCTTCCTTAAGGAAGAGCTCGGCATACCCGACGTCCAATGCCTGCATTGTGCCTACAATTGTGATTAAGTAGTTCAGATTTCTTATATCTACCTTCCATTTTAACTCTGGATATACAGTACTGTTGAAGTTTGGTTAGAAGGTGCAACTTCGCAGGTGTGGAGATTGCAGACCGGGCAACAAACAAGCTACAAATCTTTGAGCATAATGCGGAGTTGATCAAGTCTAATTAATCAGGAATGACCTGAAGAAGTGTGTATTGGAGAAGTGATGAGCGTTATCAGCAATCCAGATTCCTGGTTTGATATTTGTAAGCAGGCAGTAGCTAGAGGTTCGGATGCTTTTGCCTGGATCTTCATAGGCATTCCTCAGATTGATGGGCAGGTTTAGCTGCTCGGAAAGTAGAGCCGTATCGGAGTTGAAGAAGAAGGCACTGATACGCATCAATCTTTCAAGTAATGGATCAGGAAATCAAGAGAGAAGAAGTAGAAGGAAAGCGTTCATTTTCTTGATGTTACAATAGTGTGGGAAAGGTCTACAAGAGAGCTATCTTGAATTATTCTCTAAATTATGAGAGTTTTTTCCAATCCATTCTTCAAGATCCAAAGTAAGAGACAAAGTCACATACACTGTAATGTAATGTTTCATATTTACAAACCCGGATCCAAATTCTGGGAAAGGAACAAACATCGTCAAAGAAAACTGTGAAGCCTCTGCTACTACATGCAAAGCTAACAAAAGTTACGTGGTTGTGATTACGTAGATCTTTATTATGGTATGCATTCAGTAAGTAATGCTATTTAACCAATTTCGAATACAAATTAGACTCATTACATATTAAATTCTAAGCCATTACAAGTTTCATAAACTCAAAGAGTAGAATCTCTTTCCACTCACTCTCTCTCCCTCTGTCCATAACGCTCTCTCTCCCCCTATATCCCTCTCCATTTTCTCTTCCCTCTCTAACATACTCATCTCTCTCTCTCCCTTCTCTCTTTCCACTCCATCTATCCTCCCCATTTCTCTCTCTCATCTAATATATTTATTAAACTAAAAATATAAATATCATATTTTTTTCTTTTATATTTATAATATTAATATATATAAGTTTGTGATTTTTATTTTAATAATTTCGTATTTTTTCAGTGTAGCAAAAAATTAAATTTAATGTAGAAATGTAAAATTTTAAATAATATTACTTGAAGAACAATCTTTTTAAAATATAGATAATTGTACTCAATATGTTCCTCTATAACTTGCTAATTAATTTCTAAGTATATTTTTATAATTTGACCTTTTAATTTCATACTTTTTAGATTTTTTAAATACTATTACATGAAGTACAAGCTTTTAAATATATATATATATATATATATAAATTGGACGTAACACGTTCCTCTATAATTTATCAATTAAATTTTAATTACATTCTTATAAGTTAATTCTTAATTTTATACTTTACCCTAAAAAAGTACTCATTGTATTTGAATGATTTTATATTTTTCAATGGTATTCAAAACTAAAAAAAATAATATAAAAATGTAATTTTTAAATAATATGACTTGAAGTACAATTTCTTAAAAATATAGATAAAGTGTATAATAATATGTTCCTCTATAATTTAACGATTAAGTTTTAAGTACATTCTTATAATTCAACCTCCTAAATTCATATTTTTTTACATTTTTTAAACAGTACTATGTAAAGTACAATCTTTTCAAAAAGATAGATAATTGTATGCAATACGTTCCTCAATAATTTGTCAATTAAACTCTAAGTACATTCTTATATTTTAATCTCTTAAGTTCATACTTTTTAGATTTTTTCTACTATATTACCTGAAATACAATCTCTTTAACCTCTTAATTTCATTCTTTACCCTTAAAAACTACTCACACCGCGAAGCGCGGGCAGACACCCTAGTTCATGAAATAGGATGGTGATTGCATCTTGACGAAACACATGTTTACAGGTTGTGCCTTTTGTTTCTTTTTGTTTTAAGGCTGCAACTTTTGTTGACTACAATGTTGACTAAAAAACTACAGCGAAAGATACTTTGGAATAATTATAGACCGAAGCACCGCAGAAATCTAGGGTTGGGCATTATGCTGTCCAAGCACTTTACTTGGTTGTTTCAGGGTAAATCATCCCTCAGATTAGAAGCGGTTTAGGGATTGACTGAGGTTAGTGTTATTAATTGATTTGTAAGTTCTGGAATATACATAAGCTGAAATATACACATGACCAAACTGATGCTATCCTTGCTATATAGACCACATAAAGTAGTTTGAAACTTATAATATATCGCATTTTTTATGGGTATTTTGTATAGCCCAAAAAATGCATAAAAATGCATCCCTAATACCCTATTGTAGTAGGATACTCAATGTTAGTTATCGTGTCTTCAAAATTATAGGCCTTAGTTCTCAATATATAATTAGCATTATATAATACAAGAGTGGAAAGAATTAATGGTAATCAACTACGATTAGTTATTTTACAAGTGGAGATGGGCCTGTCCGACCCAAAAAAATTGGGATTGGCTTGGGCTGAAGGACAAAAAATTTGTAGGCCAAGGCTTGGACCATGCCCATCCCTAATCTCGTGGTTGTGGTTCTGTGTTGGTTTTGTGCATATAACCAACGAGCTTTACCTTATTTGCACGCACACTCTTTATACGTTCTGCTTATTACATAAATACCCATATATTGTGTCTATAATAAATAAATACTTATTAAATATATACTAAATCAGATACAAATAGTAAAAATATGACAAAAATATTAATATATACTTTATACTATACTCTATACTATATTAAAATAGTTTTCAAACATAATTACACTATTTTTAATAAATAAAAAACAATTCATAGAAACACATAACAAATTTGAAAATTAATAAAAATTAAAATAGTAGTGTAATGTTTTCTATAAAAAATTGTATACATTGATATTATCACATATTAAATAATATAAAAAAGTAAATACGTATATTATTTAAAAATCTTTAAAATTCAAATATAAATAAGAGGTAATTTTACACCACAAACCTTAGCAATTTTATAAATTACCTTCTTGATCATATATTCTTCATAATTATTGCATGAACCCTCACAAACTTGCAAACTCTTATACTACATACCTCGTGGTTAACTCTCATCCAATTGACAGTTAAAGTGCATCATAATTGCAAACAATACAACAAAAGGAAGATGAAGAAGTTTGGAAGAGGTGAAGGCATCCACCAAATCTCCATTATGTAGCTCCAGCTCCATTGTATCGGGGAGTGGCAAGTCATCGAGACGAGTATAGCGATGACGGGCCACCGACGGGAGTTGGCGTGATCCTTAGACCTCCGTCCAAGCCACAACATCATGTGTTTCTGCAGATGCTTTCGTTCACCATAACCATGATATGATTAACTCACAACTAACCCAAGGTATTAACTCCAAAAGAGTTAGAATTGATGGTGTGGGTTGTAACATAAAACACAACAATTTTGCATGGTTTAGGTGATAATTATAAAGAGCATAAGATCGAGAAGGTAATTTACAAAGCTTTTAGGGTTCGTAATGTAAAAATACCTATATAAAAACTTATAAAAGCATATAGAATCACAAAAATTGTATAAATACGTACAATAATATCAAAATAAAGGCATTGAATTATTATATATGCTAAAAATGGATTAAAGTTTTTATCATGTTCGTTACTTTTAGAACAATAAAAGTAGATCTATGAATTAATAATTCATTGTTTTGACTTTAAAAATAAATATAATTTTCATAAAATAACTAACTAAAAATACTAAGAAAATCAACAATACAAGTGTATAAAATCTAAACATATTTTCATCCTTAATTTTATAGATCGATTGATAAGAATGGACGAGAATGAAAGGTAAAAGTAGAAATGGGATGATCAAAACACGATTTCAGAATTTGAACAGCAAAAAATGAATAAGTTATAATTAGAAATTTTTGTTCCAATTAAATACGGAAACTAAAAAATGAAACATAAATTGGAAAGTAGAGAAACATACCTTCTTGAAACCAAAGAAAATCAAATTGTTTGATCTAAAATAATGTAGGATTATAAGATCAAAGTTGTCACCTCTACATGTGATGGAAGCTAAACAACCTCATATTTGACCAACTCAATGTTGAAGATGACTTGTAAACATTTATTTAAATTAATTGAGTAGATTAATTAAAGTAATCAAATAATTTTAAAATAGAAATGATAAAAACAGAAAATTTTCATAATAATTTAAACCACAACTTTATAAAAGGAAGCATTTGAAATTCATTCAAAATCACATGATGTGAAAATAAAACCTAATTTGCAGGTATATTATACGTGGTATTTAATATTTTTCTTTTTAGATTATTTATTTCTACCAATAATATATATTATAATGTGTTAATACATTTCCACTTATTTAGATAAAACATATACATATGTGTGTGTGTCAAATTAAACTATAATAAGTTTCTGATATTTTTATTTTTGTATTTATATTTATATATAATTATACATTAAAATAGAAGGTCGTGAAATTAATTTACAATCAAAACTAAAGAACAAGAAACCAAACGTAAATAAATAGAATTTTTAGAAAGTTGAAAACAATTTTGACATTACCATACAAACCCAAAATTCATTTTATCGAGTTCAACTTATTTCATTTTCAAATGCGTTTAAGATTTAACTTTGAGATGAATTCTGTTGTCAAATAGAAATGAATTATTTTTTATGTGCTCAAGATATAAAGATTTGAGTGCAAACAAATTTATCAAGGATTTAGTTTATTGTTATATTGACACGTTGAAATATTTAATTTTTTACGCTTTATATGACCCCTAAGGTTGCTTCTTCTCTTTCTTTTTCCACTCGTCGACTTTCGCAAGACGACACAAACCTAGTAGGAAAAGATGGGGTCCTGTGGTGAACTGATGACTCTTATGCTCCAAGAGTTTGAACAACCAAAGCTATTGAACCCCCCATTCATCATTGCTTTCGCAATATATTTAATAGAAGTCTGCAAGATAGAGAAAACAAAGTCCTATCCCACTCATCGAACCCTGCAAGTGCATCAGCCTTTTCTTTCTTTTTGAGTTTAGTGAGCAAAATTGTCCGTCGTCGAGCATGCGCATTTTAGATAGTCCAAGAGCAGCACCTCTGTCTACAACTGAACCCCCTGCTTCCACTAGTTTAGCAGTTGATGCCCTCTCTCTGTCCTCACTCTCAATCTTCTCATTTTCTTTTATGGCTATTTATGGTCTTGGAATTTTGTCAGACGGGTTGACTATGAGAAGGGTTGCCATCACTCTTCTCTTCCCTCTTGCGGAAAGGCGTTTGCGGTTGAAAAAGATCTTCGGATAACATTGACCATTCTCTGGTTAACCGAAGCTCCTACCCGCTCGACGTGAGGTGCGAATAGCCCCATCCCCCTTCCACCTTCACTCGACGATAGGCTAAGCACGTATGTCAGGCCTGACACGTTTCCGCAATAAATAGCATGAGAAAGCGAGAGTTCTCCGTCGGGTGTCTTGTGGGATCCGTTCTTTCTCTCCCGTGCCCTTCTGGGCGAAATTCGAAATGTACGACATGAGTTCTAATCTATCGCTTTGTGAGTATCTTTACCTTCCCACCCTTAGGAAAGCGATGCGGCGACAAATATATATTTAAAAGCCCGAATATGAATATGGGTCTCTCTTCTTTCATCTTTTTTTAAAATCTGACAAAATCTTTGAATCTTATACATAAATACAGTGTATCTTAAATTAGTTAGCCTGAAAAATCTAAACACCAATATTTTACCTTTGTAATTTTTGTAATTTTAAATTATAATTAAAAAATATATTAAATAAAAATGTGAATTCACATCTTTTGGAAGTCATCATAGATAAATTTGAGTTTGAGAAATCGGTGTTGTATGGATATTTCTCCTGGTCAAGTTGGTTTCAACATATAAAGAGTAGAAATGCTGGAATATATTCACGGTTATATACAGTTGTTAAGACTATATTTCGTACAATAAGTGTGATTTTTTTCATAAATATTATTATTATCATCAATTGTATCTATATGTCTTGATCTTTAGATTAGGATATAAATATAATTTATAATTATATTTATTTTTATTCTTCTTGTAGGTTGTACACACATATGTCCATATATTACATCATTATTGATTTTTTGTTATATTTTCCATTTTATTTGTTTTTATGTTAATATAATGTTCTTATATTTGGAAGTAAATCCACATGGACGTGATATTAATTGTTTTTTACATTTACTTTTTAGATTTATTTAGAACAAAGTGAAAGAATAATGTAGATTAATCTGTAATTCATATCCAATTTATTGGGAGAAGATGCTAATAGCTTGACTCAAAGCATCCATGCAACGTAGAGAGGAAATTTGTCAAGAATTCAATTTTGATTTTATTACATGGCTGCACAGGTTTTTTTTATATTTCCTAGCCAATTGTCGGCATTCTCCTTCGACAAAAATGGAAGGCTTTTAAATGGATATAAGCTTGAGTCACCCTTTAATAGCAAACTATGTCACACAAAGAGGTAAAATCTTGCATGTGTTAGAAGGGGTTCTCAAAGTTATTACCATAAAAGTTGGGTATATAAATTATTAAGTGGGTTCCAACTTGAAGTTTCCTCACATTGTTGGGATTTGGATCATATGGGGATCCCATAGTGTACTGGTCTCTTAAACCTAGAATCTACGTGAGTACCTTTTCTCAGATGCAGATGTACTTTCTGGATCACTAAAACCACTCTTATGACCAATAAATGATTGTTACCGATAACAATCACCGCATAGATTAATATTCAATCACATAATAAATAAACATAAGAGACCCATATTTTAGCTTGGAAACTCTACTAGGTAAAAATCACGACTCAAATTCCCTAACTTAGAATTTCCGATTGACCAAGTCAGTCAATTATTCTAACATCTGAGTTATTTCTCACTGGACAACTCAGTCGCTTACATGAGCTTTGACTCACACGTCAAGTATTTTCCCAAAACTTGAATAACACGTCAAGTTCTTTGTATACCTTGGATCAAGCATCAAGTATTATAGTATAACGATAATGCGAAAGAAAAGTACAACAATGTATAAAGCTTCAAATATAAATACAAAATGAATAATAATGTAAAGAAATCCACGATATAATAAATAATGGAATTGCAAAATGAACGCATAGATGAATGTATCTCAAGATTGATTCTCGATAATAGAGAGTGAGAGAGACAACCTCAAATGGAGATTTTGAGAGAGGTATATATTGTATAAATATTGTGTGATTCCTTCAACAAAGGTTCGTGGATCTATTTTTATTATTGGAGCTCATCCATTTAAAAATATATCATTTGGCCAAAGGATGGAAATGAGTCAAAAAGATACTATTAAGTTGATTGATCAAAAGTGGTCATTATATAGATATTACACGGTAAATCTTGATAGTTCAGATTAGGAAATTAATTGATCATGAGTTGATTGATCGAAAGCAAATTGTTGATCGATCAGAAATGATCGATCATTTCAGATAGAGTGATTAATTAGTGAAAACCGATCGATCAATTAAAGAATGATGATTGATCAAAGTATGATAGATACTCAAAAAAGACACACTCCAGTGTACTCCTAGGAAAACAAGTACATATGACTTAACCTCTTTTGGTGGACACACTGATCAACAACCAAAATGTATTGAGTTAATAAGGCACTTGAGAGAACCCATGCTCCAATAGAGAGGGAGAGAAGAAAAGCTACACCATTTCACCCTCCATCTTATGGCTTTTCATGTACCCATTTAAGTATGACAACTAAAGAGACCGTGAATTGAATGCAAGAATAGATTTAATCAGGGGTGGGTATTTGATTGATTTGGGCGGGTCTGGGTTATTCAGTTTGGGTTGAATTCGATTCGGGTTGTAAAAATGACACCCATCACCCAACCAAATAAGATTGGGTTGAGATGTTTGGGTGACTGATTTGGGTCGATTGGGTTGGGTGAAAACCAAATTACCCATATGAAAAATCTTGTTAATTGAAGGTTATGTAATGATGGGGACATTGATGTATGAAAAAGATGTCAGAGTAAGCATATATTAAGCTCAATAGTTAAGATTATTGCATTTTCAAAAATAATTTATGTCACATGGAGTGGATAGAGATTGGAGCATAGTTGTGTAGTAATAAGGCACGTTCTTAGCTATTTATAGTATGTAATGATCATATTAAGGATGATAGAGAAAAAAATACATTGAGTCTAACACGTAATAACGATTGAAATAGTATTTAGTGAGACAAGGTTGTTAACAAGTTGTTAACTTATTGGAGAATCCGAGTTGTACATTAGAAATATGTAGGAGTTTAGAATTTATTGATATTATATATTAAGTATATATCAGTTGGCTTGGGTGGGATTAAACCTTCTGCCATCCAAAGAAATAGTTTGCGTTATTTGGGTGGGTTGGGAGGAAGACATTAGACCCACCAACCGACCCAATACCCATTGAAATAATATGATTTGGGTCCAACCCGACCTCAAACCCAAATGACCCAAATCATTTTGACCCATTTTCAACGATTTGGTTGGGTTATATGTGTGGACTGGTATAGTGCTCACCCCTAGATTTAATCCCTGGTGTTGAGAATTGAGTCCCTAGGCGACTCTTTTGGATTGAAACCTTGGGTGACGTTTCGACTCCACTCTTATAAATGCAGTCAACACATAAATATCATACTGTTATTATATGTACACACATAGAGTCTGATAAATAGTGAAGTTTAATTCCTTATTAAGATCTGGTTCAACGTAGAGTTTTAGGACTGCTAAATTGATTTTTCTGAATTGATAAAGTCTTGTTATGCACATGCACAGTTAGGGAATCAATTGATTTACTTATTCTTTATTTGCTCGAGAATGAGCAAAGCTCAGTTTGATCATCATACTATTTGTTAGGGACCTGCCATTTTATTTTTGAACTTACAGTAGATATCTAATGACCTCACCTTATTATACGCTAAAGAAAACTACTTTATTTCCACTTATAACAAATGTTTTGATCATCACATTGTTTGTCGAATACTGTCATTTTATTTTTAACTTATATCAGCTCTCCGACGTCCTTATCCTCCTATCTATTTGATACAAGCTATTTTATGTTAAATTCATGATATTTTGTAATGTAACTCTACTATTTTTGAACTTGCAATATTATATTTTAAACTTAAGACATTTTTTAAAATTTAAAGTAGGTTTTTTTGCATCGAGACGTGCTATATAGTGTAATTGTGCATAGTATGTTAATTTGCCTTTTTTCTCCACCTATAATCATTCACGCATGCCCTCCACATATTATATTTCATCCACGTGCCATATTTAAGTAAAAGAGGGATGCCATCATTTGCGAGGAAGCTTAAGAAGGTAAGGATAGATGAGGTGGTTAATAAGGAAAATAATGCATCCACAATAGTTGGGGAGGTGGAGAAGCTCATGAGAACTTACCCATGGGTGTTCGTTGGGGCCTCCACCTTAAACATCCTCGATTGCACTAATGCCCTTGACGTTTTCATATGAGATTTTTACTCGACAAATCCTGTACACCCCGTTCGGTTGGGGGGTTACCATCACTTTGGGTGGGTAACCCCCCAAAACCCCCAATTTTAACCCACTAGTGGGGCCCACTCCCTTCCCATAAAAAAATTATATATTATACCATCATATCACCTAAAAATCATAAAATATTCAACTTCTACTCACTATTCCAAACTTCAATACAATCACATCACAACAACCACATACTTTGTGAAATTTCAATACAATCATATTATAATAACTACCAAATTTTTCAAATTTCAATACAATCACATCATACAAACCCTCCCAACTCTTAACCCACCAACCAAATACACAAACACAAAATCGGGTTATCCACCCATGGATAACCCACGAACCAAACGCACCCATAATCTTTTTCAATTACCTCTATTATATTTATTTGAATGCAATTTCTATCTCATATGACATATACTGTAATCCCCAACCATGGTGATTAACGTGAATGCCAAAATTTAGAAACGAAATTTAGAGTTGATTTTGGATCACATCATGTCGAGTATTAATTCCAATAGAAAGGGTTTTCTCACACTCCCAAATGCCATATCAAAGATTGCAATCCAAATTCCTATTTCGGCTGCAGACACAATCTGACCAAACCTCGCAAACGCATCTCAACCATCCAAAACAAAAGAATCCGGCGGCTCAGGATACCGATCCGTGTGCTATCTTCTCATTCGCTCAATGAAGCCGACCATTTCGTATAAATAAGCCTTTCGACCTAAACCTTCTCTCCAAACACAGACGTCATTCTCTCTTTCGGAACACCGCTCTATTTTTCTTTCCCCCAACCTTAACCCTAAAAATTAGATCTCCAGCGATGGCCGGACGCGGGAAGGCTATCGGCGCCGGCGCGGCGAAGAAGTCTTCTTCGAGGAGCAGTAAGGCGGGGCTCCAATTTCCCGTCGGTAGGATCGCTCGCTTTCTGAAGGCGGGCAAGTACGCCGAGAGGGTCGGCGCTGGTGCCCCGGTGTACCTCGCGGCCGTCTTGGAGTACCTCGCTGCTGAGGTACCGTGTTGATCTTGTAATTTAGAAGTTTGTTTTTATAAAAAAAACATTTGATCTGAATTTCGTGTTCCCCCATTTTGCACGTTTTATGACGAATTTATGGTGCTTTTTCATTGGCAACTGAAAATGGGGTGTTTAATTTTTGCCGTCGATCTGAGTTTCTAAATTAGATTTATTGTTGCATTCAGGTGCTGGAGTTGGCCGGGAATGCCGCACGGGACAACAAGAAGACGAGGATTGTGCCGAGGCACATTCAGCTGGCTGTGAGGAATGACGAGGAGCTGTCAAAGCTTCTTGGCGAGGTTACCATTGCTAGTGGTGGTGTGATGCCCAATATCCACAATCTCCTCCTTCCCAAGAAGGCTGGTGGATCTTCCAAAGCCTCAGCTGGGGATGAGGACTAGGAATGAAATGTGAGAAGAGAGAGAATTGCAACCCGTGATTTGAAATCTGTCAGATCTTTGTGATCTCTACGTTGGCGGCGAAATAGTTAGATAGGTAGATCTTTGGAGGATGGATGGGGGAAGCTAATGTGTGGATAGTGTTTCTTCTACTTATGGGTTCTTTCTTTTTGTTCTTTGAATGTAATGACTTGCCCTTCTTTCTTGCTTCCTAATGCAGTTTTTTAAAAATTAATCAGGCTATATATTTCTTTGATGTCGGTGTTCGCTGGAGCTATCTTGGGGTGGTAATTTGGTGGTGACGGTTGATAAATTCTATATCACCTAGTTGTAATTTTAAAATTTAAAAAGCTTGCCCGATTTGGGTGATGTAAAGATTGTATTTCGATCTGTGAGAACAAGCAAGTGGAGATGTGGACTCGTGAGCTGTCTTCTTTGTAGCTGGGGTTCTTTCATACAAGTGTTAGGCTATGTTTTTTTGGTAAGTTGTTAGGCTATGTTTGGTTGTTAGTTTATCTTGGGGTAATAGTGGGAAGGGTAATATGCTGTCATTTGATAATTAAATAGTGAGCCTGAGATTGTGGGTTTGTTATGATGTAAATTATAAATACTTTTCCCATCATAAATTTATAATTTCAATATAATGTGATGATAACCTCATAATTTCACATCATAATTATTCATTATAAATATTATTCGTTTTAGTCATTGTTGTGATTTCGATCATAATTTCATATCACAATGTTATAATTTCAATATAATAGAGAGTGGTGGACAGTACAATGACTAAAACAAACTGTCATAATGAAGCATCATTCTCACATTTAAATGCATCCAGGCAAGTTATCAGATTTGGAAAAATATACAATCTGTTCTGCTGGGTGTCACAAAGTTTATTTTTTTTGTGAAGCTGTGCACTTCTCATATTTACAGTCGTCAGTTAACATATTTGCCTAAGACGGTGCTGTTAAATACAGGATAAGAATAAGTTATCATCTACAAGAGGTAATCCTAACACCTCAAGACCTAAAATATTGTCTATGAACATGCGGGAAGATAAGTATCCACTGCACAGATCTCTGTATACACTTCAGTTATACGATGATTAGCAGATTGAGAAGACTGCATCTGTCAGATTCATCCACCTGAGAGCACGATTTAATCCATCATTGCCATCTCCAGTTTCAGAAGATTACCACAGCACATTCTTACCCCCTATTCTGTTTGGAGTTCCGGTGGGAAGACATGCATCCTGGAGTTCTAGTAAAGGCAAGTTATAAGTGGAAACTACATGTGAAGAAAAATGACATGTAAATACGACTCTTAAATGTTTACGTAATGAAGATATATGGCAAAGGCGCAGATACGGGTTTTATACCATTCCAGTTTTTTTGAGTCTTTGACAGAAAAGAAATTGAAAAGATCACAATGAATTGACATTTTCAGCTAAATACAGGTAGTCCAATGAATTAACATCACAGAACGCGAACTCCGGTCTTAGTGCTGTTCTTAATGATTCATTGGGTTCCAACTAAGCTATTGAGAGCTCCAACATAAGACACCCTATCAGAACACTAACGAGAGTTGCCATTTACAAATAAAACCATGCATCTTGAATGCTATTTCCTTAGATACGAGTCACCAAAATAATTTACAGGAATCTAAAAAAACCTATCCTAGACATACCACATATTTGTTTACGGGCTGTCATCGTCGGAATCAGATCTTTCTGCTCGTCGCTCAGCAATAGCAGGAAAGAGCAAGCGTCTGGGATCTTGGACAGGCTGCTGCGCTTGTTGTCCCTCTTTGTTTGATGGTGGCTTCTGTACTTTCTTTGCTGATGCTTGTCTCACTTCATTGCATACCTTCTCTATCATTCCAAGAAAATCTCGAACAATGACAAACAAGCGCAAGCCTTCGTCCTTGCCAGCATTTCCATGGAAGTAGTCAGTGGTGCTTTTCACCAGTGCTCGTATTCTTTTCTCATCCTCCAGTAAAGAGGTGATATCTTTCTCAGCATGCTCAACAAAACATTCGAGAGATCTGTGAAACTCACTGTCCTCATCGATGCCTTTCATGTCTTTGTTTAAAAATTCCTTCATCTTTACAAGTCCATGGCCAAGAATAGCCACTGTGTTTGTTATGACATCAGCATCCAAAGCTGCCGCTTTCTTGACATTCTCAAGTTCATTTCCTAGCCCTAAGACCACATTGAGTCCAAGATTACGCACATGATCTCCAGAATCCAGAGGAGAGTCATCAATAACAAGGTCAACTGAGTTGAAGCTAAAGGCAGAGAAACTCCCGCTCTCTCTCGCTATACGTGCAGCTTTCATACCCTCTGATCGAATAATCTCTTGGACAACAAAGTGCAGAAGGGTGGTTTTTCCATCAGTTCCTTTTACATCAGAAAGTTTCAAAAGGGTGTCAAGCTTGAAAGCTTGTGCACCACCGCGATATGTACCATTATTCATTCGATTGCCAGTTTTAAGAACAGCCTCCAATAGTTTCAAGAAGAGACGGCTGCTTCGGAGTTCTGTACAAGCTATCTGAAAATACACAGAAAGCGTTCAGGACAATTATCATTATTCATCTAACCAGTACACCAAATATGATCAAACAGAAAGGCAAAGGTGGACATTGCAAGTAAACGTTCACTTTATGGAAAGGCCATTAACGAAACCAGTCAAGTAGGTAAAAAAGCATATCTATTGGTTTCTGTTAAAGGAGTAATTAATGGTGAGTCCGGTGGGAGATTAAACAGCCACAGGTCATTTTTTTTCTAAATCTCTCTAAACCCTTCGGCCAAGATTTATAACTATAAGTTATCTGAAAATGATGAATTTTATCAGGACCAGAATCACACCAGCAGAGCTAAGCATGTATGAAATTCTTGAAGTAGGAAAAAAATAGTGATAACTTCATGTTTTAAATATGTAATTTACGTTACGGTTGAGTATAACATGGCTGCTACTCAATTTTTATTTATTAATATTCCTGCAAAAGGTTTAGCAGCCGCACCAAGAAAACTTTATATATATCCAATTCAATAATATTTGTAGTGTAAGGTGGAACCATTACGGACTTACATTAGGAAGAAGAACAAAAACTCTTTCTCGTCTACAAAAGAATAATGCAAAAAAGAAGTCTAACAAGAAAAATAACATGAATAAATTCACCTCTAATGTTCCGAAGGATTCTTTGACGGATGACATTTCCTCCTGAAGGGAACCCATGTATAATAATGCATCGAGTCTCTTGAAAGCAAAAGGAATTTCCACCAATGCCTTCAAAAAACGTTCTGCAGTGCCAATTTGTGAGGAATCGCCATTATATAACCTAAGTTTCAACTCCTCCTCAGCTGTAGGTGCCATCTTCAACAGGGTCTGAAGAAGCTCACTAGGAAGTTCATTTCCTGATTGACACGGTCATGCAACATCAATTGCACTCTTAAATCCGTTCTATTTAAAAAAAACTCACTCAATGTTCTACTTCAGTATTGTCTGATTACCCAAGTAACCAAATTAAAAGAAGCAATCTTTAGTCTTTCCCAGTCCCAATTATATGTTTGTGTATGCAATCATCATATACATAATTAGAGATGCATGCGTTTTGGTCCAGATTTGGAAGAAAGAGAACTACTTTGAAATGAAGGCAATTAATTACATAAAAAAGAGAGATTCACCTTCCATAAGTGCCTCACAGACTTCCTCTGTTGTAACATTCAATGCACGCAAAAGAATTGCTAGATTCTGAGACTTCTTGGGATCTAAAAGCTGCACTTGCTGAACAGCACCTGCCGAGGATGACGATTTCTTTCCAGGACCTTTTTGTTTATTATCAACTACAGCACAGCCAAATAAGCTTTCAATCATTTCTTCATTGAATCTGCAAAGGAGAGAAATAGTTTAGAAAGCAAGAATCAACAGAATGATAGAATCTAAGTGCGGGTCCCATGAGAACTTACTGGAAAGACCCCGAACTTATTTGATGCCACACCATTGACTGATCAGGGTTAGCAAGAACTTTGTCCCAGAAGAAAGGTTTCAACTTCGTTTTAGAAGGATCTCCATCACTATCTTGAGAAGAGCCTTTCGGGCCAAGAGGAGATTTTCGAGGACCTGCACCTGGTTGTGGAGGACGAGGAGCAGAACCCTTTGGTGGAGGAGGTGCACGGGGGCCAGCACCAGGCTTGGGTGGTGGAGGTGGTGGAGCTCCAGAAGGTGGAACCTTCTTTGCAGGAGCTGGTGGAGGTGGTGCAGCTGGTGGTGGAGGAAGTGGTGCTGATGGCTTAGGAGCACTCTTTAAAGGAGAAGATGGTGGCACAACTGGAGGATTAGACATTCCTTCCGGTGCTGCTGCAGAAGGTTGAATCTCATTTGAGCTGACATCCAAAGGCGAGAGATGCCCATTAGAAGCCGGATCACCTTTGAAGGACATTGTCCCGTCCTTATCACTGGCAAATATCGATAATTCCTTGTCAAATATTGATGATCCAGTCCTATCAAATATTGAAGAACCATTCTTATCAAATATTGAGGAGCCACTCTTGTCATATGTTGACGAGCCATTCTTATCATTGTGTGAAGAGCTTCCGAAGCCGTATGATTTAGAAGAACCTAATGATACATTTGACGTAAGTACAAATTGCATAAAATAATACATACAAAAGAGGGCAGTAACAGACATAATACCACCAGAGAAATCACTTAAGCTTAAGGTTAGAAGTGGCCTTTCATCCTTACGAAAACTGTCCATGCGATCACTCCTACAGCATTTGTCATAGTAGAGGAAGACACAAGCAGCAACAATAAATGATGCAATTCCAGTGAGAACAATAGCAATCAGCATTGGTTTCATGCTGTCCTCACGCGAGGAGGTACTCGTTTTAGGACTTTCTTTACCATGTTTTGATTGATTTTTTGGCTCTTTACCCTCAGCTGGGTGGTTACTTTTTTGTCCTGCAGGAACAGGAGTTGATTCCTCCTGTACGTGAGGGAAAGGAGAATCATTTGGGTTAGGATCTTCTGGAAGGCTTGGAGTCAGAATAGGAGTGTTTAGTGGTGTAGCTGGAGCAGAGCTTTGGAATGCAGCTATTTCAGTAGGATCAGCAGATGAAAAGTGGGAGGACATTACTTGTATCGTTTGTTCAGCCAGAAAACGTCGATAGCTGGGATTCAGATGAATCAAGAATTCTATATATTCCATGCACCAGCTTCCTGGATGACCATCCTCTCTGATGACCTGAATCGGAAAGTTGTGCTTTCTAAAACAGTCATAGATGGCATGCTTGGTTTGAGGGGACAAGTGATTCACAGCTCTAAGTATATGATCTTTTGCCAGCAGCATCGTGTTCCGATAAGCATAACTGGGATCGCCATGCACGTCTTCAGTGAGATGGACCTTAACGATCCCATTTATCTCATTCAACTCCTTCCTGCATTTGGTCCAGAATTGCTCCATCTGCCAAGCATAAAGTAAAAAGATAAAGATAACTATCGAGCAAAGACATACAACAAGACAGATACCGAAAGGTGTTCAATTCAAACATATTGCAATAATGTAAAAGAATATGTTGCAGTGCCTAGACGGTTAGAAAAATACCAGTGAACATACATGCAGGCAATTCTCGTGTGTATTTTCATAACCCCACAAAATGTATGTTTTTAAGTACGCAGAACATCGATTCTCCTATACCTAAGAGAAAGATGTTTAGGAATTAGGAGAATCTGACTTGAGAAAGCCAATAGATCATTACAAGTATGTGCGAGGGGAAGGAGGTGCTTGTTATTATGTAACTCAGAGTAGATTTCTGAATGGAAAAATTCTAAAAAATCCAATCTTTGCCAGGTCAATTTCTGTAAGGAAAAAGTCCACGCATTTCGATAATCTCTGGCTGAAAAAATGCCGTGGGCAAACGCAAAAAGCAACAATTGATAATTAATGGCAGTTTTCAACATGATGGACTCGGGTGCAATATAGCAAAAGGAAAAGTGTTAGCTCTAAATAAAAACAATCCGGAGGCGTCAGAATGCAATCGAAATGGCTCATGCATGATGAGATTAAAGTGGAGAAGGGGACGGACGAGGGCGTGGTGGGGATCGGGGGAGCCATCTCCATCGGCGGCCTGGAGGTGGCTGCCCAAGGCGAGGACGAGGGCAGCCGCGAGGACGAAGGCCGTCGAAGCCATCCGAAGGGCGAGCGATCATCTCATCTGCCAGCGGAGGGTCGACGTCCGTCTCGTCATCGAGGGGGCGCTCTCCATTGTCGACGACGGGAATGGGAGGGGATGGGGAGGGAAGGGAATGGCGGCGGCGGATGGGATGGGAGGGGAGGACGTGGTTTGGTCGAGAGCAAAAGAAGGGGGACGTGAAACGACAGCTCCCTCCCTCTCTCTCTCTCTCCTTTCAAATGGGGACTCCGTTTTGAAATTTGTTTAATCTGTCTCATCTGAGTCAAACCTATCTAAGTCCAACAACAACAACCATACCAATAACAATAAACTTGATATCACAGAAACACATGATATTTAGTCTTTTTTTTCTTAAAACATTGTATTTTCATCGTATGAAAAAGAAATTTCAGCACAATGATTTATGCATTTCGAAATCATTAATTTAAAGGAAATAATTTCAAATATGATTTCTTATATCCATAACATATATAAAGAATAGACCGGGGTTACCTCTTGAAGTGTGAGTATCTACTAAAAGAAACCTCCTGAATCAAATCTGATCTACAATGTCTCTCGTGTGCGTGGAGATGAATCGTGTTGCTTCTCACTAACTTGGATGTCGTCTTCACGAACATGGCTTCAATATTCTATACAAGTTGTCCTGAACTTTGAAAAATATTCATAGATACATAGGTGTCACGATCTTTAAATCTAAGTACAAAATATTTTGGTAAATTTGTATGCTTGGTCTTGATGTTCTAGTTATTTGCATTTATACCCCTATCAGACGTGAATTGTATTTTTATGTGTGAAAATTTCATGGATGTCCCTGGACTTTGTTAAAATGTTACTACATGCTATGAAACTTCTCAAATATTATAAATGGGACCCTGTATTGCTGATTTAATTATATACTCATATTTATTTATTAAAATATAATTTTACATCTAAAAATTATAGGAAAATTATCTTAAGTGTCTGGAATAATATTCTATCACACATGTTTTTTTCAAGGCAACTAAAATTATTTTTCTATTTATAAAAAATAAAAAGTTGCATTTCAAGACTGGACGTTAGGTATCTTAGATATACATAGGAGATTAGTATTGTGTTCTAGGGCAATTAAGGCAGATTAAAGATAGCTTCTGGACTTGACATGTTTAGATAATGTGTGTTCATTTAGGGAGAAGTTTAGTATATATCAACCATGCAATGATGGCATGGTCAAGATGGGAGGTGGAGAGGCTCACTACATCAGGAGAATCAGATCAGTGCAATTTCACATGTTTGATGGAGCAGTACAAACTCTATCAGGTGTCAGACACATTCCTACAACCAAGAAGAGTCAAATTTCATTGGGAATGATCAAGTCACCATAGAAAGGGGAATTCTCAAAGCGAGCAAGGGAGCACACATGGTGATGCATGGGACATGGATGTCGAACATGGTGTGCATGCTTAAGGCAAGGGTCATATCAGTTGATGAAGCTCTAGTTATTCTTAGGATGGGAAGTACGATTAGAGAGCAACATGTTATCGATATCTCTCTGTAGAAAGGTGCAATAAGGAGAAGCGAGTGTTGTTCATTGTACAAGAGGATGATGACACAATTTCTAGTCACGAGAGATTCGTGGTGCCACCTCAGGATGCACAATGCTGAGTTGTGTGAGCATGCCTAAGAGGGAGCACATCGAGGTCACCCAATGACAAGAGTGTCACCCAAAGGCAACGACTTCCTACTAACAAGACCTGTAGATGACGATGTTGACCCGATGCTGACTCAAGATGTGAAGACATTGTGATGGAATTCAACTCAATGGACAGATTTTTAGAAATAGGAGACGTATTATGACAGAGAATCTAAAAAGAATGTGACTCACAATCCTAATAGTAGTCGAGTTGTATTTTATGCGTAGCCCTAATGAGAATAGGTCTATGGGTTTGTAATTGAGCTATATATAGACGGGATGGTGGCATTGCCTCAATACCCCATACTGGTGGTCACGAGAGGTGACTGACCTTTGCCATATCGTGATTGTATTCTTCTTCTTCACGTGCTTCTATGATAGTGGTTGATTGTGCATTCGCATATGTATTAGTAAGTTCATCTCCAACAACTGGTATCAAGCGGAGATGGTTTGTGTCGCAACACCGTTAATATATGTATCCACCTTCGCACACAATTAATATTGATACCTAAAAAATAACACACACACATATGTGTGTGTGTCTGAATCTCCGATCATATATGTCTGTTGTCATCTTATGTGTAAGTTTGTAAAGTAAACGAGCAGCTGTGCAATTTTAATATTTACAAAAAATATCTTTGTAATAATATAAAAGATTGGCCATTCATATCTATCTCAAATCTAAAAAACTTTATTGGTTCATACCGAAATAAAAGTAAGTTCAATAACAAATTTAAAATTTATTTATACAAACACCTTTTTAAAAAAATGTTAGTTGAATTTAGTTATATTGTTCCAAAACATAGGTTGAACCTGAAATCTGGTAAGATAATTGGCAAATACATCACAACCAATGCATTGATGCGAGATACTAATTTTATAAAATTCAAACTAAATAAGGAAGCAATTAGAACTTGTATTAGGCGTCCAACTAAGACCTGCAAGTTATTAACCATTTATAATCATGTTACTACCACTATATAAATGCGTTTTTATGTGTTAAATCACGAGCATAAGCATAGTTGCAAAAAAAGAGGTATAATATTATTAGAAAAACTTGGAACGAGATAAGAGTAAAACATCACCTAAAAAGTTATTTGAATTTAGCTAAAATGTTTCAAAACGTGATACACCAAAATCCAATAAGATAATAAACACTAATTTTTAAAAATCAAAATAAAAAAAGGGAAAAAAATGAACGAGGTTTCAAATTCAAGACATGCAATTTTAACCTTTTGAAGTAGACCTGGCCAAAGTGCGAGCTGGGCTGGACCATGGGCCGAGCCGAACGAACCGACGTTCTAAAACTCCTTGTCCAAGGCCCGACCCGACTCGATCGACGGGCCATACTTCAAGGCCCAAGCACGACCCAGATCTGGGTCGGGTCGGGCCGCCCATGGGCTGAATGTAAAGTATTTTTTATTAGTTTTTTAATCATATTTATAGAGATAATTAAGTTTTTCTAGCATCGTCCATTCTTTCTAAAATCAAGTAACCATAATATGTGTTACTTCGCATGATGCAAACTATATAAAATAAGATGAATATTAATAATGTAAAACATAATTGAAGTTTATTATATTAAATGTATATAAAATATAATTTTCAATCCTATATTTTTATATATGCTGGCAGGGCCGGGCTGGACTTTATGGCACATGTCCACAACCCGCCCATTTGACGGGCAGGCCAACGAACGGACCGGGCCGAGCCGGCCCATTTCTGAAATTTCTTGGCCCAGACCGGACCCATGAGTGGGTTGGACGGACGGGCCCCCGACCCAATGGCCACCTCTATATTTACCATAAACAGGCGCGACTCTATATACACACACACACACATACAGATTATTGCTAAATAAAAACAATTTTTATGAATTCAAAGGATATATAATTAAAATCAACAAATAATAATTATATAAATACATAGCAAAAAAATTACTGTTTGATAATTCTGATAAAAAGGATAATTTCACCATTTATCTAAATTTCATTATTATATAATTAACGAGCACATCCACAACATATAAAAAATATCTGTCTCTACAGATATTTGAATATAATAATGCACAAAGATCAATCTGCCATTTTGTTTGTCTTGATCAATTGGGAGTTGTTATGGTAGCCTATCCCAACTTTTGTCCTCTCACATGAAGAAGACAAAACTTGCATAGCCTGTCGGCCAGAGGTACTTAATTTGTCATGCCTAACTACTCCCATTTAATTTGACTAGACTTTTCCCAAATGCATCACATACATACAGATCATTAAAAAATATAAGTGGAGTTAAAGGCCTGGATCTCAAACTTCAACGCATCAAATAGCACACTAACTAAAGCTTTGTGATTCGTGAGAGTTGTTCATATGCTTATCCAATAAAATTATGGAAGTTTCTTTTTAAGCAGATTATTTCAGCAGTTTCTTTTTAGCAGTGAGAGAAGCAGATTATTTCAGCAGTTTCTCAGCAGATTATTTCAGCAGTGAGAAAAAAGTCTTCATTCATCATCTAAAGGTCATAAACAACTGGAAAGACACGGAAATAGAACCGCACTAAGAGCACATGGATTGAGATCCAAAGAAGCCATCTATCCCGCATGATGTATCGATTACATCTTGAAGTCGAGGTGCGGCATCGGCGAGGTGGGCATCTTTGCAGGGGACGACTGTGCATCAAACAGACCACAAACAAAAACCGGAATAAGTTCGAGGATAAAACATTCAGTTGCAGTGAAACCAGAGGAAGTTGTTTGATTATAGCAATAGAGCGCTAGGGTTGGTTTCGATGTTTTCAAAGATCAAGTGCAGTTTCAGTGGTTTGACGCTTTGGTTAGTTGGGGTATTTCAACTTGATGGAGTAGTGTTTAAAGATTAACCTTCTCATCAAAATGCAAAAACTAAGATGAAATTAACATCCAACGACCTTTCCTGCTGCATGCAGCGAGCAGATCCTCTGTTGTACAGCAGAGGACTTTTGTAATGCGGGAGGATGCTCGAGTCGTTCGATTTTGATCGAGTGGTTCACACGAAATCTGGGTTTTCGTGGGGCTTTACTCGATCAAGATCAAGTGGCTCAGGCATCCTCCCGCATTACAACAGTCCTCTTCTGCTCTCGTGCATGCATGGTACTTGTATATGTATGCACAAGAGGGTTTTCAAACTAAGTTTGTCTTTAATTGATATTTGAGACCCATGTGTTTCAGCCAAGGTATTAAAAATTGGACCGGACATTGAACCGGTTTCTCTTCGGTTTGGTCCAACCGGGTCGAACCGTCGGTCCTAATCGGTCGGACCGGTGATGATGATGTCAGCATGACGTCATCATTCCTATCGACTCGGAAAAACTGGACCGGGCTTAATTTAATGGTCAGACCGGTCAAACCAATTTTTTGAACCGATAAAACCAGATACATATATATAAGTATTTATTTATATATCAATGAAATAATTGTTTAAAATGTCCAATCTTTCAATAGAATAACATGATCGTCTATTTCGAGTAAAACTTTACAAAAGTTAGTCACATTTTCTAAAATTATATATGAATATAATATTGTAATCATTTATTTATAGTTGCTTCTAGAAAATTACTCTAAAAAAGTATCGGCAGAACGTATATTCCAAAAAAGAAAGGGGCATAACTTATATCGTAGAAGTTAAGAAGGAAACAAGTGGTAAAAATCCCATTATTTCATTATTTAAATTTTTTTTTGAAAATTTACCAAACTATCAAAATTGGGTCAATCCGGGTCAACCCGGTCGGACCATCCGGGTCGACCCGGTCTGACCACCGGTCTGACCCAATTTTTTATTTTTTATTTTTTTTAAATTAATTACACAAAACCGGCCGAACCGACCAGATCGGAGCCGGTTCCCGATCCAACCGATCTGACCAGCCGGACTGGTACGATTTTTTAAACCCTAGTTTCAACCCCATATTTGATGAAAATCTCACAGAAAAAAATTACTGCTACTGATAAAGGTATAAAATATTTTTTTACAAACAATGGATGCTTGTAATTCCTGAAAGTTCATGATCTTTAAAAGTTAATGATACTATCGCATTTATTTCCTATGACTTGAGGCTTTAGTCACTACGAAGCAAGAAGGGCTGTGGCAACAGTGCACTTCACATTCTAGAACTGTGGTTGCTGTCTCTGTCGGAAGCAAATCCTCTACTGCAGTCTTAACTGCAGCACTTTTCTTTGTTGCATTTTTATTTTTCAAATCCAACGTATGGATCGGATGTAGTATATGTTGTTCTAACGTACCCACACAGTTTCATTTTGATCTAATGTTCTTAGCTGTTTTATATTAAATGGAGTCCAACTCATGCTTTTTTTTTGAACATTGATACAAAGTAGTTAGGAATATCCAATCAAAACGAAACTTGATGGGTATATAGAACACCATTTTTCATTTAAATATTTAAAAAAATAGGAATTTGGGTGCAATGTCCTAGCCATGTTCTGTTAATGGAGAAAACTGGCTGTGACAACTTGTTGGGTACGAGCTTAGATGTGCATGTTAACAACCACCCAAAATGCTTAAGTTCAAGTTTTCAAGTAGTAATCCCTACCACTTATCACCTACTCTGACGTTTCGTAAGTTTTAGATGTGAGACTATCTTTGGGAGTTGGGGTGTTACATTAGTGTCCACCTTTACGGGTCGACATCTGTTTTTCCTTAAAAAAACAGGAGTTATAGTAAGCTCTATTGTAGTTAAGACCAAGTTTTAAAAATCGAACCGAATCGGTCGCAACCTATTAATCCAAAAGCCGGAAGAAAATCGCTCCAACCGCCAGACTGTTGTTCAGAAAATAAAAACTACTCACCGTCCATTTTCTGATAAAAATAACTTCTAATTATTTAATAAAATGAAATTGTAAAAAATGTTCATAATCTACTTTCATTATAACCAATAGAATGATATTTATTTCTTCTCCTTCCATATGTGCCAATGACCCAATATCGTCTCTTCTTCCTTATCTTATGAGCATCGCCTCTCTCTTCCCACATTGTGCATGAGGTTGTTCTCTTCAAATAGCAACAAACCATGGCTCCACGTAAAGAAGTTGTCATTGTCACATTATGAGAAGCAGTAAATTGACAATAATATTGTCAATACTTAGAGGTTGTACAATTTTAGAATTGTTAATTTTATACATCATATATATATATTTATATAGTTGATAACATATAGTTATAATACCCTATTGAGTTTTTCTAATAACATTCGTACCCTAACATTTAAGCAATTACATTTTTGCTTCTATATTCTTAAGAAACTCACAAATTGTCCTTATGTTGGTATAATATAAGAGCATACATGTACTAAAAAAGACCACTGCTTTGAGTTTTGAAAAATATAAGAGCACACATGTAAATGTAAAAAATATGACATAATTATTATCGGAAAAACTTGGAAGGATACAAGTGTAAAAGTCCTTTATGTATATGATTTAGCATTATTTAAATTTATTTGTATGTGATAGCAGTCTAGTTCAATTCATCCTGATTGGTCCACATGAATCAAACCAACATACATTGTTCCTTTGTTATTTTAAAAATTGCTAATATCGTCACCGGTTCAACCGACTAATCTCACTAATTTGACTACAAAAATCCAAAATAGATTCCTATCTGATTTGATGTTCGGATCAGTTTTTAAACCATGGTTAAGACAACAACAGAGGATGTGCTTTCCTCTAAGTCACCTCGTAATACATGCTTGGGGTAATAAATTAGAGGATGTTGTAACCATTTGTGCCACAAGATTGTATTCCAACGGTTGAAGTTCATCTTCCAAATTTTTTGATTTAGTGTAGGTGAGCTTTTGTAACGAGAAGCCAAACCTTATGTAACAGGAGCTCCATTTTCTTATGATTTGAGATAATGTTGTTTGATATGCTTGACCATAGAAGAGAAGGGGTTGGTTGAAATTTGGTTGGTGGAATAGAAAGCAGCATGAGATATGGAGGACGAAAGAAAGAAAATGGGTTAAAGTGGCTAAACATGAGAAGACATGAATTGGCAATCAACATGTATTCGTCATTTTTGGTTTTGATACATTTGATTTTATGCAAGTGAAGCAGTGGAGCTCCTCAAGAGGATCCAAAAAATCATGCATAAGAAATGTTATGGTTCCTAGATCTATGAATGTTGTATTTTGAAGTATTGGATTTGCCATTCAAAAGGGTTTGGCGACACAACTTGTTCCCCATCTCCCATCGATTTCTATGTAAAGACTAATATTTATTTGGGTTAAAATATGAGGGAACATATTGTTAAGATTAAGAATAATATTTGAGTTAAGGGTCTTAGAGGAAGTAGACTCCCAATTCTAATAAGAATTGAGTTTTATTGTATGTAGAGTCTTTTTAAAAATTTGACTACAAGTCTCGTACTTGGGCTATGTATAGAGGGGTTGGGATACCATCACAACAAAACATAGGACAACATCATCAGAAAAGAGATGGGGGAGAGTGAGAGAATGTGGAGAGTTGAACTTGTTTTTTTAGTGAATTTTCTTCTTTGATGGCCATGAGCAGTATATGTATCATATCATGTTGTCTTCATCTTCATGTGCTTCCATAATGGTAAAAACTTACTAAGCATCCTGGCTCATATGATTTCTATCTTCTTCAAATTGCTAATCGGTCAAATAGGACAAGGGATATCTACCCATATAGTGTTTTATATCTCTAGAAGAGACGATTGCTAAACTCGAGCTAAACATATCTTTATCAAGGTCCTCCAACCTCAAAATAATAGGAGTTATCAAACTTAAGTTGGGTGCAACCATGTTGAGGTTCTTGACATTCAACAAAGCAAAATTTATTGTCACATCTAAGCTAGGGACACCCCAACCTAATTCCATGGATTTTGGCATGAGAAGGACTACCATTCCGAAGTTGGACACAACACTACCAAGGCCACAAACCTCGACATAGAATAAGTTGGCACACCTAGATGGGAGAAATCCTACCAATGTCCACAAACTTCAATAAGGTACGAGCTATTCTGCCTAAGCCAATGGTAACCATATATGTCAATGTCCATGATGTAATGCCCCTCCTTTGCGGAAGCTCATATGGTTTCCTTCTCCTACTACTTCACCCAATTCCCAAATGGATGAGACTCAACCCACTCCATCACTACCCAAGGCTATTGGGCATCCTTGTAAAGTGGAGATACGATGATACATATTCTTGACAATGAAAAAAAAGGCTACCAACAACAAGAGACGATCCCGAGGTAGATATAAGTTCGAGCATTCATCCCTAAAATGAGGATATCTAAATCGCAAGATATGCATAAATAATGGGAAGAAGGTATAGGTTCATTACATATCCATGGGAAAAGCTAACAAGTTCCTTTGTTCTATGTTTCGTGGTTCCTCTACGAGCATGATATGCGATTTGACAAGATGAATGCCCACTTCTCGAGGAGATGCTCTTTTCTCTCTAGTTGATGCGAACCATCCATGCTCTGTGGCTAGCCAAAGAGGAATCCTCATACTCGTGTCTTTCTTGGAGAAGAAGAAGGATGAATGAGAAAGAGAAGAGAAGGAATGTGGATTATAGGTGAATGTGATAAAAGAAAGGGGGATAAAAATAGGAAGGTGGGCATTAATCCCAATGCATAAAATTGCCAAAAAAGTCTCCTACTCATGTGGGAGATTTCCAAAAACCGTTGCTACTAGTTTCCATAAATACTCATGAACCTTATTCACTAAGAATGCCATAATTCTTCCTCCGAAATCACAATCTTGATCTCGTTGAAAAACTTGCAACAAGACGCTTCTTTTGATTATGATATCCAATATGTTGTAAACCTTTTGGAAAAAGTCCATTTCTAGAATGTTACATAGAGACCTTGAATAATAGTGTGAAGCTGAAATAGTGATAGATGCGTACTACTAATGTTTGATCATCTTACCTCAAAGAGAATGAAGTTGTGAGACATGTGAGCCCATGACGAACCATTCCTAAATAAGTGTTATTGGAATTATTTATATATTAATAAAAGTTATTGATTTTCATTCCCTATATGAGATCAATGAATAGATGCACTTATAAGACCTCTTAGTATAATTAGGGTCATATACCATGACCATCTTGATAATCATACAATTATCGATCCAATGGTTGGATCATAGAGGCCAATGTTGAGATTATATATAAAGAGTTAGATCGAGGAATCAATCGGCATCGTCAAATGATTTTCTAGAGATGATCTCCATCTTGAGAAGGAGATGTCAATCCGTACTTCAAAGGTTGGTATCCAACCAACCTCTTGATGCATGTCCTCTGCATAGGAATAGAGATTCAAAGGTGTCTGATTAGTTAAAAGAGTGGACTTAACGAGATTGAGATATTAAAGATCTATATCATATGCTATCATGATATATGCATACATCCTCTGATTGTAGATATATGTGTTATTGTATGTCTAAATATGTAGATTAAGCATACCATTAGGTTGATGACCTAATCGAGGTCTATACACTGATGAGTTGGTGTACATACAAGGATATATGAGTAATATGATCTCTTAAAGGGATCATACAAGTTTACTACTGAACCAGAAGACACGAGCTCACTCTTGAGATATTGGGAACAACCAGATTTAATCGATGATCATTTTGATTTGGAAGTATGGCATGATTTGTAGACATGATATATGATTTTGGAAAGCATACGATCGATACTAACTCCCAATGATCGAATGATAAACTTAATGATAAAATCTTGAAGAAGACAATTCAAATAAGATCAGAATTTCATATTTATTCTAGTCTTCTAGTATGTAGAATGTACATGTATTGGGAATACTTGAGGGTGATGCGATCTTAATCGATTGTAAAATGACGACACTTGCATTCCGAGGGAGTGATGAAACATGTTTGGATTTTAGTGTCTCCATTCAGTAGATCACTTATCCAATTTTAGTTTAAATTTGGACATTGAACTGAATATGACTTAGATGCAATGAAATGATAGGATATTCTATCAGACTTGATCATACATCCCTAGAGGTATTTTATATTTGGATGTGAGATTGGATCTCACTATATAAGACACTATACATGGAATATATAGTCGCATTGACTTTATCTCCAAGTATTCGCGGAGAATGCAAACTGTTCTTGAAAGAGTTCAATAATAGTTCTATTGTTGATAATATCTGAGATTGAAAACTAATGATTTAATTTAATTTAATTATCATTAATAATGTAGATTTCATCCACATTATTTGAACATGTGTAGAGAGACATCTAAGATAATTGAGTTGGATTTAATTACCATAATGTGGATATCACTATCCACAATAATTATGGATATTGTGGATGTGATCTGCAATATCATAAAGAGGTTTGATTGTGAATAATATTCACAATTTGTGCGTTAATATAAATTACTTTTACATCATACAATTAAATGTAAATGTGATTTACATTTAATATTGGATGGGTGAATACAATAACAAAGTCTTTTTCTACATTAAGTAGGGTCGACTATTTGGATTCTTTGCACCTATTCAGATCTATCTCCGGTCATTCTCGGGATGGTTAAATATGATTCATAATTATCAATGACATAATTGGAATTGTTATAAAATTATTTGGAATATTTTTGTGATAATTCAATAATAAAATTGTTGCACATGTAAAAGATTCGATGGAGATTGTGATCTCACCAAATAGGAAAGGAGTGAGAGTCACTCTACATGGAGATTGATTTTGTTTAGTTAATTTGTTGAAGAATATCTTCAAATTATTTTCTTGAAGATTAATTGTGATCTTGAAAATAATAAAATAATCTTGATCATTGATTCAATCAGGATTGCACTAGGAGTGCACCCTAGCCTTCGAATTTTGTATAAAAGAAAGGCTAGTCCTAGCCTTCTTTGATTGAATTAAGTTGAAGAAATTGTTGCAACAAATCTCTCTTTCTCTTACCCTGCATCACCCTCTCTCTCTCTCTTAATCCCTTGTTGTTGTCTAGTTAGAGATTGTTGAGAGCGTGATCGTCATTGCACTGTCGTCGTGCTGCCTGACGAATTGCTCGTGGTTCTCCATCTTCTTCGGCTCCTCGTGCACATGAATGAGACATCATATTTTGTGAGATGAAATCAATAGATTCATGCTCATATCATTGCTTTGGATCGTGGGAGGCACGCATCTCATCCACGTGTCCACAAGTGGTCTCTCCATCAGATTGAACTTGAGATATGATGTCTATTCTCTTAGAGACTCGTAGATCGTAATCACACTCTAAGAGGTAATCCCACTACTCGTGATCATAATGAAATTGCATGAGAATTGTTCCCATGCCATGTAGTTTCATTTATTTTTTTTTAAATTCCATTGCACCGTCGACTAGTATGACTAGTCGATCTAGATCAGATACGATTCGATCTCCATGCTTCTATGATGCGCGAGGAGTAATCCCTCTCATTCCAAATCTTTGGCTATCCCGCAAGGATTAGTTCATTGGTGCATGATCATGTCACCTCAAAGCTCTCTAATCGACATTAGTTGGCCAGGAAGAACCATACGATCATGTCACCCTCATGCAATATTTATGCAGAGAAAATATAGATCTCCCAATAAAAAATACACACTTTTTACCCCATGGTGCGATGCACAAGACATCACTGCAAGTGTCAATCACACATATCACAATTTGGATTCTCTGATGTTAGAACACATGCTGTAATAAAGGGGATCCATTCTATGAGGAATGAACGACACCAAGATGCGTGCCAACCATCCCCGACCCCCTATGAGAGTCATCCGATCATCATCAGATGAATCATCTAGGTTACAACGTGTGTTGTAACATGCTTTTACAACAGAGGATCCATCCTCCATATATCATGCTTAGATCAAGCAAGTAGATGGAGAAATGTAAGACACATGAGTAGGTAGAAGATTAGCAAATTGATTCCACATGAGAAAGACAATGGCTCCATGATTCATCCCATTTCTTTGTAAAAGACCATGTTCATTCAATTAGCACATGGATTTCACACAGTGATGGAAAGGTGTAGAAGGACGGTTGCCAACTCTATAATCAAGATTCAAAGCAAAGTATTCCATAGGCACAATTATCTAAGCTCACAAACCCAAAAAATCTTACAATCCATATATAAAGTAGCGTAACCTTCTTCTCAAGGGAAAGTGAATCCTTGTGAGAATCCATAGAATGAAAAATGTATACAAACGAAGAACTATTGTTTCCTCTTTTTTGATGTCCGAATCATGGTCTATTGAATTCGTCTTTGAGATCTAACGTCTCGGTTTGTTTATTACGGCGATTTTTACAAGAATATAGGGGTACAATTGTTATAGAAAAAGGACAACACTACGTTAAAGAAGGGAAATACTACTCATCTGTTAACTTGTTTAAATCCTCGTGTTTTTTTGCTTGGTTAGTTTTTCTTCTTTCGACCCTTTACCTTCATCTAGCACACATTCAAAATAATGATACTAATGACGATAACCATCTAATGAACGTCAAATTTACCTCTTTAAAAATGAGTAATTATCGTAGTATAGGAGGCGAATTCGGTTCGTCAAAAACCACAATCTTTGAATGCTGTGGAATATTTTTACTTGGCAAGACTACCAAGGTCGAACACAGGGACACACTATTTAATATGTTTATTGAATTTCGATTTATGAAGCACAATGTGAGTTAATTTTAGTTTCAGGTCCATATGAAGAACTATGCTATTTACAAAGCAAAGTTGTGATGCATGCAATTTTTTTATTTATTTTTATGCAAGTTAAAGTGATGCATGAGAAAATATGCAAGAGAATTTATATACAGATTAAAGGCTACAATTATACCCTAAAAATTATGAGCAACACAATAGAAATGAAATCAGTGTCAATTTAATCACAACAATAAAAGTGATCATAAAATCAAAGTAAGTCAACGAGAGCAGGGTCCCATTTTCACATAAAAATTCACTTAAATTAAAATAGTGGTGAATGAGACAATTAAATATGCTAAGATGTAGAGGACAAAATAAGGATCAAAACGACACTAAAATCATGCAATTTGGACCTACGATGCTCAAGTTATGCTAAAAACAATGCAGGGGCATAATTGTAATAAAAATACAAGAAAAATAAAGGATAAATATTACATTTAGGTTTCTGGAGGGACCTAAATGTAAATAAAGAAAATCGCCTGGGCCATTGTGTAATTTGTCCATTGCGCGTAGGGTCCTTTTTGTAAATCTTCAAAACTTGGAGGGCCTTCCTGTAAAATACCTAGGCACGCACGTGAGGCACATACCTGAGGACCAAAATGTAATTTCATAAAACTTTCGGGTCTTTTATGCAAATTACCCAGCACCTCACGTCCGCTACACATGAGGGGCCAGGCTCGGGACAGCTCCTGCCAGTTCGGGATACATGGCAGCATCTGGAGGTTCGTCTCGAGGCTCGGGCCACCCGAGCCTATAGGGTCAGCGTGGAGGCTCAGGTGGAGGCTGGGGCTGCCACGTGACTTGATCATAGCCATTCGATCGGATGATCGGACGACACCTGTGTCGTCTTCCCCCGCCGTGGCCCACCAGAGAAGGCGGGTCTCCGGCGAACTGCTGGTAGCTCCGCTGGGATCCAGTCGTTCGCCTGATGGTCGAGGAAGGCTCGTGAGGGGCTCGCGAAGATAGTGGAGCAGAGGCGGAGCTTCATTGTTGCTTGGAGTAGCACGGTGAGGACGGTCATCGGAGTGGAACCCTGAGACCGGTGAGGCGTTGCAACTTCCGTTCATTGAGCACCTGCAGGAGTTAGGCATAGCCGAAGCGAAGTGCAGGAGGTGCGTGAGTGAGGTGAGTGAAATGGGGCCCTGTGTGTGGCGGAGAAAATGGAGGGCCGAGTCTTCATCTCCGGCAGACCGGAGAGGAAATGTGTCGCAGTGGTTGGGGGTTGTGGAGAAAGGAGGAGGGTGAGCGGAGTAGTGGGCAAAGGTGCTGGTAGTAGGGCGGAGGGGATATGGTGGTCTGATGAGGGTGACATTGATCGGAGGTGATGTGAAAATTAAGAGAAATAGGGAAGAAAACAAATAAAAGGTACCTGGACGGAGCCAGGCGGTCGGCGGAGGGGGAGGCTTGGGCTGAGCTTCATTCGAAGCTCGGGTTGTCGTCCGGCGTGCTCTGCCTAGGGCACGGAGCTCGAGCGGGGCGGAGCCCCACAACATGGTCAGAGCCCATGGGTCAACACCTGGGCAAAGAAGGTCGTCGTCACCTTGCGATTTTCGTCCTCCGCTGTCACCGAGGATGATGAAGGTTGGGCCTTGGACCGTGAATTGGTGGACCAGGAGTGATAGAGGCGGAGGGAGGCTATTTATAGGTGGAATCCGGTGGAGTTGGACGGACGTTACAGAAGGGCGAAGGCGTTTTCGAGTGGAGATAAAGATGGCAGGGCGTCATGGCGAGGTTAGATGAGGGTTACGCGGAGATGTCGGAAGTAAGGGCGATGGAGGGGAGGCGTTAGGAGAGGAAGGCGGTGGCTGGAGCGACGACTAAAAATAGAAGGGTTCGGCTGGTGCGTGAGGTGAAACGGCTGGGGAAGGGGGGGGTTACGGAGGTTGACGAAGGGGTTTGGACCGTTGGATCTTGCGATCCAACGATCAGGACGAGAGTGCTAGCGGATGGATGGGATCAGATCGTAGCTCTGATCCAATGGGTGCAACCGAGGCGCTAACGGATCGGATGAGATTAGTCGAGAATCCAACGGCCTGGAATAGAAGGGGGGACGTGGAGTGCGGGCGACCGTGTGATAGGGAGTGGATCGGGTGGCTGTGGATGAGGCGCGAGGTAATGGTGGGGATCTGATATGAGATCAGATCCAAGGGCTGGAAGTGGGCGAAGGCTAAACGGTTCAGATGAAGGCGGGGGTGAGTGTAACCAACAGTCCAGATGGGCGCCGGGTGTCAGAAGAAGAGGCGGGCCACGTGGCAGCTCCAGAGAGCGCCATGTGTCCCAATCAGAAAAATTCAAAATGTAAATACAAAGATAAATACAAAAGAAACAGTTAAAGGCAAAATTAAGAAAAAGTCAAAACATGAAAGTTGCTCGTCTCGACGAGGTCTACAACTTTCATGAGGTTAAAAGGCCAAAAGAGATCATTTGTACAAAAAGTATTTTTGGGGGTATTTTTAGAGGGATAAAAACACCAATTTTTGTCTTTGAGTTGTTTTTGTATTTTTTTAGGCTTTTTAAAGGTCAGTAATTTATAGACAGTTATTCTATCTAATTTTTAGGGGTTTTTAAAGATAAGATAAATAATGAAAAATTAAATAAAATAATTTAATGGTAAATTATACACAATATAATACATGATAAAAATAAAGAATTAAAGGTGGTTTTTATTGGATTAGTCAAGACAGGGGTTTAATTTGTCGCTTTTAACATGATGAATACGAGATTCATCACCATCTAATCATACATTTCTTATCATAACTTAAACATGGATTATATTCGCAAGGTATACTGTGTTATTTTGATGAGAAATTGATAGTTATAAGAACTATATTATAGCAACGGAGTTCATCTCCCAAAATATCACAATTTTTTACAAGTTACTATTTGATTTATCCAAAATTTGAAACCTTTTATGTACATATAGAATCTCATCAGGCTTAACACTTATATTATCGATGTCTACTAATAGAGGAGCATATGACATAAGACAATGTGTTTTGGAGTGACCATGTAATTATAAATTATATGATGATTAGGATGTAATTATGTACTTGTACGTAGTGCACATGGACATATGTGTAAAAATTCAACCCATAATAATAATAATAAGGAGAAATATCGTTGTATGGTAAAAGATGGAAGGCCATAACAATATATGTATCGATATCGGTACTGAGTAGATACGATATATCGACGTTATATCGCCGATATCGAACCGATTTTATGAAGAAAATGATCTACCAAGTAAGATCAAATATCGCTCATATCGATTATATATTAGTCACCTGTCGATACCAATATATCATAGATATATCGTGATATGACCTTCCGTTAAAAGATAAGATCATGCCTAACTTGACAAAGAGCATTCTTTTTTTTCCCAGCCAGAAAGGGACGGTAAAGGTAAAAACTAAAATCATGGAAATTTTAATGAGTTATTTTTTCTCCCATCCCTCTACATTGATGGTTCTCTTGCGTACGTGTCCTTGCACTCTATTTTCCATACATGTTACCAAGAAGCATGATAAATGCACGAGGTTATTGAATGGTTGAAGGACATGAACCTTTGGTTGAAGATGAATCTAGAAACAAACATGAGAACAATACATTTTTTGAGATGGGTACAAATCTAGCTAATTCACGTGATATAGGTGAACATTGTCGAGGCTGATGTGGTGGATAAGAATGTTATTAGATAATATATATCGAGTAGTAGTATAATTAAAAAAATCTACTATGTAATCTTTTACTTATAGGATTTTTTACACCACAAATCATGTAAACTCTGACAACTCTTTGCTCGCCTATGTATACTTCATATTTATCCCACAACCCCAATTATTCATGTCAATTTTTAACTTTATTGAGTCAATGGTTTATGTTAATCTAACTACAGAAATTTTGAGGGTGGATTCCCCCCGATCTTTCTCCTTCTATACCCTCGCTCCTTACGTTGAGTTGCCGTGGTGGTCTTCGCTCACTCTGTACGTTAATAGCAGCTTCATTTCCCTCACCATGACAAAGTGACACCACTATCTCATCAATTGCATCCACCGACAACATATTGTCGCCCCCTCGACTCCCCCAACTCCTTCATCGAGCTCCTTGTCATCAACTACAACATGCCTTACTTCATTATAAGTAGAGGAGTTTGTCAAACCTTACATAGGGATTGGGCTCAACATTGAAAACATTGGGTGGATAAGAATGTTATTAGATAATATATATCGAGTAGTAGTATAATTTTAAAAAATCTACTATGTAATCTTTTACTTATATGAATTTTTACACCACAAATCATGTAAACTCTGCCAACTCTCTGCTCGCCTATGTATACTTCATATTTATCCCACAGCCCCTGTAGATATGTTCCATCTTACACCACAATCATTCTCATCAATTTTTAACTTTATTGAGTCGATAGTTTATGTTAATCTAACTACAGGAAAATCTGATGGTGGATTCCCCCCGATCTTTCTCCTTCTATACCCTCGCTCCTTACGTTGAGTTGTCGTGGTCTTCACTCACTCTGTACATTAATAACAGCTTCATTTCCCTCTCCATGACAAAGTGGCACCACTGTCTCATCAATTGCATCCACCGACAACACATTGTCGCCCCCTCGACTCCCCCAACTCCTTCATCGAGCTCCTTGTCATCAACTACAACATGCCTTACTTCATTATAAGTAGAGGAGTTTGTCAAACCTTACATAGGGATTGGGCTCAACATTGAAAACATTGGGATTTTGGGAAAATAATCCCCTTGCTCATCAATTCCCAAACACCACCGTCGTTGTCACCCAATCGAAAACATCACCCATGGGAAAGAAGATTCACCACAGACACCATCCATGTCTCTGACGTAAGTTTGAGACCTTTTTGGCCTTCCACTAGTTGGAGTCATCCATCATCGAACCAATGTCGCAAGGACAATTCATCAACTCTCTGTTATCAACTCTAACACGATCGTCAGATGTAGCACTACTACTCGTTTATCGTGGTTGTCTTTTCTTCTTCCTCCTCCTCCTCTCTCAAGCCCCATGTTGTCACCTTAAGCGATGCATCCATGTCGTCACATTAGCAGCAATTGATTGCCATCCTCCACCCCTTGCGTTGGATCCCTGATGCTACCAGTCAGCTCCTAGCTCCTAAGGTTGACCAAACCCAACCCTCATTGACATCCAAATAAGGTCATTTTTTCACTGTCCATCGTGACCTCATTCGATCCAATGCTTTTCACTGTCCATCGTGACCTCATTCGATCCAACACGCTCATTCGATCCAACACTTTTCATTATCCATCACAACCTCATTCGATCCAACGCCTCCTCGCTTCAACCCTCACTTTGCATGTGATAGCCCTTTGATGGGTACCTTTTAACCCCAGCTCATATGCATTGGACCATTGTCCCTCGTCACTTCTTCTTATATGCCTTGAACAATGGCGGTGCCTTTATGCCATTCAAGATGGCAGTGCCAACCCCAACAGTATTGAAATTATCGGTCAATGTCCAATGTCCTCTACAGTTGGAGATCCACCACGAGCACCTTGGAGTCATGGATGGAGGGGGAGGAGGGGCAATGAAAGATGAGGTAGCTCGAGGGAGTTTGTGGGTACAGGTGAGCATCGAATCGAACCCCTTCAGATTCAAAATTTACTCGACGCAAAGCTTGCTAAAATTAATGAGATTGTGGGATAATACAAGGTATGATATTTTTTTGTCCTGCTCGGTCCACGGCTCGTCCGGGCTCGATTAATATGGGCTTGGGTTTGGATGCAGCCAACCTTTTAAAAATTTTGGGTGGCATCATGGAAGAGGAAAATGGGAGATTAAAGATACCTACGTTATTGATGGAACAAGGATGATGAATCGAGTATTATAAGTATAGGAAGCACTGATTCAAAACTAAAGTTTCACAAAAAATAGTGTATATGAGACACACATAAGAGGAACACAGAGAAAAGTGATACTCATCATGTAGTAGAAAAGCAATGTTACGATTAAGATGATGAGAAAGGCTTAACCACGAGTTTAGTCTAAGAGAAAATAGTGGACAATTATGTGTATATAGTCAGTAAAGATTTATGGAAATGTACAAAATCACATATTCTAATTTGGGATCATGGATTATTATATGGTACATGTTATTGGGTCTTTATCGGGTCGGATCTATGGGCTCACAGGATTGGGTCGATTTTTGCCTGAGCTCGATCCATTTATTAAATGGTGCAAAATTTTAGACTGAGCCTGGTCTAGTATAAATTGGGTTGGGGTTCGAGTTGGGCTCATGAGCTGGGTCGAGCCGTCACAACCCAATGCTCGTTCCTAGTGGTGAGAGAAGGGAGAGGATGAAGAGTAAGAGTGTGTCATTGGTTGTCAATATTAATAGACAAGAAGTGCAAGTTTGGTTAAATTTAACAGTCAAATGGAAGCGAGTTAACCACATAAGTCGTAGTGTAAGAGTCAGTAAGCTTGTAGGGGTTGTGGGATAAATATAAGAAGTACAATAATTATCGAGTAATTGACACAGTTTATATAAATCATGGTGTAAAAATTCCGTATTTACATGCAGTTCCATTTTGATCTATATACGTGAAAACATGATTTTCATTAGCTCTTTGTCATCAATATTGAAATTTATTTTTTTTAAAAGGAATAAGTATTACCATTAACTACAAACTAAGGGCAAATAGTCAGTCTATCACTTATCCTCCCACTAATTCCTATTTTAGATAAAAAAAGGAAGAAAAAATAGCATTAATCGTTCCTCCTATCAATCATTTATCATAAGTTAGTCTTTATAGCATTTATAGCATATTGAATGGTAAAATAATCCAATAAACAAAGGTGTCAAGTTGAGTCATAAGAGGGGCAAGATCTTTTTCCATAGATATCACATACCTATCCCAGGAAATTTCCACGACCAGCGGACTGGACTGATCACGTTCCAACAAAGGAAGGGGCCCTTTCCTCCTCTCCGAGGAGAGGTCCTTCAATGCACCTCCATTTACTCCTCTCTCTCCTCACCTCACTTCAATTCCTGTTCATTAGATGGTACCACACCTCTACTGATCCATCCCTATCCAGCAGCCACCCTCCCTGATTTCCATTCTTTAATCCCTCTGTCCAGTCTCCTCTCGTCGGATTTCATGCCTCTCAGGGCCGAAGTCCAGTTTCCTCTGAGGACCATCTAATCCACCTATCTGCCCCTTTTCTCATATCCAAGGTTTTTTTAATCCCTCTGTCCAGTCTTTAATCCCTTTGTCCATCCATCTGCCTCTTTTTTCATATTGAGGGAGGCAAGGCAAAGAAGAGAAGAACCCATCTTTTCTTCTTTGCCATTTTTCGTAGGTTTTCTTGTAACCACGAGATATTTCTGTTGGGACCGGGAGTGTTGAAGTACTGCTCATTTTTCTCTTCTGGGCTACGCCTAATCTCCCTAGGCTCCTTCTCACCTTTCTGACATTGGGGTCTCTGGTGGGCGCAAGAAGCCATTGCGGCATATGAAAGATCGAATTTTTCCTAGAGATTAGAGTAGAAGGAGAAGTGGGTACGTCAGAAAGATGAGGGAGGGGGAGAAAGAGAAGAAGAAGAACACACCCACAATGTGGTTTGCACTGAAGAGGTCCCTCCACTGCAAATCTGAGCCGTCTGAAGTGTATGACCCAAAGGAAAAGGGGAACTTGGGCTCCATCCTCACTAGGAAAGCATGCAGGTCAGGCTGTTCCAGATCCATAGCCAATCTCAAGGACGTGATCCATGGGAGCAGGAGGCACCTGGAGAAGCCTCCAGCCTGCAGCCCGAGGTCGATTGGCAGCAGTGAGTTCCTCAACCCCATCACCCACGAGGTGATCCTAAGCAACTCCACCTGTGAGCTCAAGATCACTGGTTTTAATGGGTACCATGATGGTGGAAATGCTGGCAACGGTTCTACATATGTTGGCACATTGAGGCCTGGCACGCCAGGTCCTGGCGGGCAGCCGCATCCCATCCTTTATAACCCTGCAACCCCTCCAAGAAATGGTCTTGGTGTTTCTGGAGATAGGGAGAGCATGAGTGGCTTGGGAGGATCCTCACTTGCGAATGCGGTATTTGGCAATGGGGCGCTCGGTCATGGTGTGGGTGCAGTCCACCGTGCATTGTCAAGGGCAAGGGCATCCGCCGACGTCGACTCTAATGGGTCTAGCGTGAATGTGAATTGCCATAAGTGTGGAGAGCAGTTCGGGAAGTTGGAGGCCATGGAGGCACATCACCTATCAAAGCACGCAGGTGAGGACTGTTTTTATCCATTTTTTTAGAATGTTTTTGGATGTGTTACAGTTGAAATCTAAGGATTCTGCAGTTGCTGCCTTTTGGATAGCCTTTTTGTGCCTCTGAAGCTGGGAGTTGGTGAAAGTTGGAATTGTTCTCTTTTTTGTGTCATGGATATAGTTATAGTATAGTATGTGGCGAGAAAGTGATTCTTGTTGGCTACAGCTTTATGCTGTGTAGGAGATTGTCTTTTTGCTTTAAACAAACACCATCTTCCGATTTTCTGATCAGAATCTCTAAATCATTAAGTTACTGTTCTTACCTCGCTCTAAAGTTGGATTTCTTAAAAAAGAATCTGGCCAAGGTTTCCAGTGTATCCTTTGTGTTAGGCTGTGGAGATGGTAAATATGAGTGGTAGAAATTCTTCACTTTGTTAAATCCTATGAACTTTCCTGAACTATTTTATGGTTGGATTTGGCTGCATGTCATCATCTATTTATTGAATTCCTTTTAGGCCTAATCTACTGCGATGATAGTTGGTCATAAAGCTGATTTTATAGAAAGTACATATTCTTGGCGCGCTGACTAATAAATAGGGGAGTTCATGACTTTTTGTGAATTATTTGAAGATAAAAAGGATTTCTGTCTCTAAGAAGTGCATAATTATGCATTGGATTGTTGTCTCTCAATGGGTAAAACTTTGGCGACTCATTTGGTTTTTGACATGATTTTACATGGTGGAAAGTTCATCCTCGTAATTTCAATGGGTAAAACTTTGGTGACTCATTTGGTTTTTGACATGATTTTACATGGTGGAAAGTTCATACTCGTAATTGATCCACTAAACCTGTTTAACATGCTAGTCAACTATTTAATCGTGGGCATCACAAACTTAAAAACAAACTTCTAAACGTAAAATGGACAACTCTTTGTACTAATTACCAGAAGTCTCTCTATATCTCTCATCTATTTCTTCTTAGTAAATTCTTTGGCATGATATATAAATCATCATTTACTATTCAGTCTTTGATTTCTTATCCTTTTCGCAGTAACTGAGCTTGCTGAAGGTGACTCCTCTAGAAAGATCGTGGAGATCATATGCAGAACAAACTGGCTAAAATCTGAGACAAATTGTGGGAGAATTGAACGTGTCTTAAAGGTTCATAACACGCGAAAGACACTTGCCCGATTCGAAGAATACAGAGAAATGGTAAAGCTTAAGGCCAGCAAGCTTCCCAAGAAGCACCCTCGCTGTCTTGCTGATGGCAACGAGTTGTTGAGATTTTACGGGACGACTATATCATGTCAGCTTGGCATGAATGGTTCCTCAAACCTATGCTCTTCAGATAGTTGCAGCGTGTGCCATATAATAAGAAATGGATTCTCCACAAAGAAGGAACTGAAGAATGGAATTGGTATCTTCACAACATCCACCAGTGGAAGGGCCTTTGAAGCCGCTGAGATTTATGAAGATAACCCATTGATAAGAAAAACTCTGTTGGTATGCAGAGTGATAGCCGGGAGGGTACACAAACCTCTTGATAACTTCCAGGAATTCACAGGTCAGTCGGGCTTCGATTCTATAGCTGGGAAGATGGGCCCTTATACAAATATTGAAGAGCTATACCTGCTTAATCCACGGGCACTTCTTCCGTGTTTCGTGGTGGTGTGCAAACTTTGAGAATCAAACACCATCACTTCTACATATTCAACATGAAGGCCCTCGTTTGCATTGTATTGTAACTTGCACATGAATCCAAAAGCAAAATCCAACAGCATTATTTTTCACCTAACTATTTCAAGGTGATACTATGATAGCTTCTTACATGTATATGGAGCTTATGATCCACATAGCATTTTGATTGGTATGTCTTTTATCTTCTCTAGTCCACGTCTGTGTTGACTATAGTAAATTTGCCTTTGTCAGCAATTTTCAACAACTCAAATTATACCGTTCTGTTTTACCTTTTTGTTTGTGACATTTTTAGTTAGATCGTGAGAATCGACGATCATCATCGGATGTCTTAATGGGATATTCTCACGCAGATTATACTCATGGCTTTGCCAGAGTCTATGGACCACTTAATATATGATGCTTTAGTTAAATACTTGATATCATACACCTTTTAGGATCTATGTCCTGGTAAATGTCAGAAACTCATAATCAAACTTAGTTGTTGAAATAGGATGCTGATGGAATTGAATTTCTCGATCTTCTGCAGCTTGTATATCCAATATTATTTTCGTATAGGCATCCTCTTCTCCAAAACGGAATACAATTTTAATCTCCATCCTTAGAATGAAAACAAAATCTGTCCAACTGATGCGGATAATTCTCACCACTGTATATTTTTGTTCCATCAGCGTTCTGTTGTTGTGGAATTTGAATTTATACATGTGCCTAGGACAATGCGACATGCTTTACAATGGTATGATACCAATCTTTGTTACATGTAGAACTTTGCATCTGACGTTCTTTTTTCACAACTAGTTCTTGTCTAATTGAGTAACCAGAATCTGAATCACAACAGTTACTTTTGTTGCATTAGAGGCTCACTTCTGTCCTTGTCATTCTCCCTCTAGTTACCAAGTGGTTCTCCTTTATTTTTAAGCAACCAGTTCTAATCTTTGCTTTAGTTTTCTTGAAAAGATATCAGAAACTTGATCCTATCTTCAAAATTAACTTTTGATCCAGCTTCTTGCAGTTTGCCTCTTCCTGTAATCTGATTTTTATCCACTTCTCTTTCGTATGGTTGATTCTGATATATCTATCTTATGTTCACCACTGTTCCATGTAGATCTCTTCATTTTAACTTTCCTCAGTTCTTCCCATTACAACAATTTGACTCATCATCATCTTTTGATGTCACTATCAAAATTTGCCCTCAAAACATTTTAACTCTATTCATCATTGCGATGTCACTCCTAAATAACCTAAGCTGTTAAAATTGGATTTGATGCAGGGTGGATAGAATTTACCAGATTCATGCGTGGTATTCTGTGTTTATTTACTGCTTGTAGTTGAAGTTGAGTAGTTAGGAAGCAAGTTCTTTGGGTCCGTGTTTGGTGACACATTACTTAACTAAAAATTATTGGATCATATCCTTCCAAGTTATCAGATGTCATCATAGTGAAACCAGTAGAAAATGCACCCTGATGATAAAAGCTTCCACTTTGCTCATGTCCTGAATGAAATGTGGTGGCAAAATTGTGGGGCATCATGCTTCTGTTACAGTCTTCAAAAGGAAATGAACCGAATCTGATCTAGAGGCATGGAACATGCATCTGCAAGTTGGAGGAAATGTAGATGTCATGGTACCTTACACAATTAATGTGCTGTTTTATTGTGATAATTCGCTAAAAGATCAACTGTTTCCACACCTTTCACATGGTTTGGTTTTTATTATTAGAACTGTCAGCACATAGAAGTCACTGCCTGAATAAATGATAGGATAGACTTACTAACAATTCCCTGATATCTATATGCAATTTCTATGTACTCTCCAAAACCAAAAGGGCTTCACAAATCAAAAGATCAACTTTTGAAGCTTGGGGTCCCAATTCATCATCGACCTGAATGATTCTTTTTGCATGTTGTTGAAGTTATTGCAAAGGGTTTGTTAGGTGAGGCAATGATGCCTTTTTGGGTCATTGTCTCAACGGAATTGATTGTTGAGTTCCGACAAGGTAGTTGTGATCTGTATGGTATTCTTATGGAAGGGCAAAGCAAACTTAAATGAATAAAAAGTGTGCAGGGGTTACTTTATGTTGGGAGTGTACCTTTTTTTTTCATGATATCATTTTTGGCAAATGATGAGGAGACAATGGCAAATGTCTATATTTAGGGTTTTTATTAGCTGTGCCCGTCTTAGATATTGCAATTTCAGTTGTGCCATTTCTTTTTCGGGAATATTGGTTGTGTCCTTGACTTCTTGCCATTCTATCACTTGTGGGTTAGTTGCATTTTCGGGTTAGTTGCAATCCATCCTCAACGCAAGTAGACATTTACTTTGAGGACACAACGTGATTTTTTTTTAAATAGATTGAAATGTCCATCCCCTTCTTCCTCTTCCTTCCCATCCTCTTCCTCTTCCCCCTCCTTCTCTTCCTCCTACCAGCCTCCTGCTCCTCCACCGCCTCCTCCCCCGCGCCCCTAGCCCACCCCTCCACTCCCATGCCTCCCATCCACCCTCGAGCTCCTCCCCCTCCGCCCCGAGCGCCTCCCTCCACCCTAAGCTCTTCCCCTCGCCCATGTGCCTCCGCCTCAGTTCCCGAGCTCCTCCCTCTGCCCCGAGCTTCTCCCCCTGCCCCGCACCTCTCCCTTTGCCTCGAGCTCCTCCCCCCGGCCTTCGCGCCTCCCCCTCCACCCTCACTCCTCCTCGGCCTCCCTCCTCTACCCCCAGATCCTCTCCCCTGCCTCCTCACAGTCTGCCTCAAGGTCCTCCCTCCACCTTGCACCTCCCCCTCCACCTCGAGCTCCTCCCTCTGCCTCCAGCCTCCCTACTCCTTCGCTCCCTCCTCTCCTCCACCCCCTCTACATGTTGGAATGTGGGTGGGATGGTATCGATGAGCTCAAGAACTTGACCATGTTTTGCGGCCTCGTCATTGACATGTTGCTACTCCTCTGCACAACAACCAAATGGAGGGGTGCACTCGAAGGACCGGGGAGGGAATGGAGAGGGAATGGCAGAGGAGAAGGGACTAAAGGAGGAGGAAGGGTTGGAGGGTGAGGAGGGAGGAAGAGTAATAGGGAGGTGGTGGCTTTTCTTCAGATATACCTTCTTAACTACACCAAGGTTTGATTAAATTATGATTGAGTTCAACTTATTAACAACCGAAGTAGCAGAGGAGCACACGTGATAGAAAGACGAAAAATCAGGGGCACAAGTGATATTACCAAAAAGGAAGGGGTATAACTGATATTACAATATCTCAAAGGGGCACAATTGATAAAAAAATCTATATTTTATATCGGGATTTTTTTACACCACAGTTCCTCTAAACTTGTCCAGATGCACTGCTACTCCTAAAGTCTTCATATTTATATGACGACCCATGTAATCTTTCCAACTCTTAACACTACAACCATTATAAGAAATATCCGTTTTTATCCTTCAAAGCGCATCAACCGGAAAATGATGCCATTTCATCATCTTTTCAGCTTTTCCTCTTCCCCTTTCCAATCACCCGCCACCTCGGCAAGCCCTCATTCCCTTAGCTCTCCCCACGATCGAGCACGCCTTCCCCTTTGAGCTCTGCCCAACCTCGGTCTCGAGCTTGTGCTTCAGGAGGTGGCAAATCCATTAATGAGAGAAAGATATATCATACATAACACAACAACAATCATGATTCTCAATGGCATGAGGAGATTCTTTTAGGTGACAGTGCATATAGAGAGCATGCAACTGACTTTCGTAGGTCTCTCAAGTGCATCTCAACCACTAGGAGGGCAAGGGTGGGCGTTGACGCTTATAATAAAGCAAGGAGCAACATCCTAGTGAGGATTTGTTGCATAGATGGTGGTTGATGACGTGCATATGATTGCGATCGATCATTGTTTTGTGCTCATGGACATTTGTTGCTGCTGATAACGACCATGATGGATGGAGAACCATAGTTGATGATGGGTAAAAGGATTAGGAATATGCATCTTACCAACAACCACCTCGTCATGCTTGTCTCGAGCATGCTCCACCCTCTCCTTCACTGCCTCAATGGCTTCTGTTCTAGTTGCCCAAATCATCAATAAAAACTCTCCCTACACCTCAAACCCTCAGAACATTTTGTGCATGTAGCTAGGCATTCCTAGTCCTTTACCCCCACCTCGCATTAGGGAGGCAGAAATAAGAAGACTCCGAGCCTCCTTAAAATACAATCTCATGTTCGAACTATGAGATGAAAAAGACGAGAAGCATGCCTAGCAGAAAGTCAGAGACAATGGACTTTGAGGTTAGCCTAGAAGACGGTCAGTTTATTGCTAATGCTCAAAAATCTCTAGTCGATTATATGTATCCCTAGATTTCACTTCTACGGCTAGGAGCTGGTCGAGGATCAGTGAAGGGTGGAGCTGGAGATTTGGCAGAGGAAGGCTTCCACTGCTGACAAAGTATGTTTTCTTGGGAACAATAGTGAAATTAGTTGCTAAAAGTCCAAATCAATGTTATCAATTCCACCTCCAACTATGACTATTGACATCATCTTAAGATAAATAAAAGAAAATATGAAAAAAATTATGATTTGACATTTTGCAAATATTTTGGCTATTTTTTGAGATGGAAACCATAGGAAAATAAATTCGAAAGCAAGTAGAATGGAAAATACAAAATGTAAGGAGAGTTCAAGGAACTTATGGAAGACGGTTTGGTTCCGAACCAACGCTAAAAATCCAATATTATTTTCCCCTTAAAAAGTCTTAAGGTTCCCACAACACTCTTCGTTTTCTGTTTTTGATTTTGTATGAATGTTTTGCAAGTTTTTTTTTGACATTTTTCGGGCTTTGCCAAGTAAATGCAACAACTCAAAAAACTTTTCAAATATGATGAGGTGTATGATGAGACGCTTTTACTTTATTTTTCCATAAATTTTCAGGATAAAAGGAAGCAAATAAAGCAGTGAGAAAAATAATAAAAAATCATATGAAATAGAGAAAATTACCTCAGACATCTGGATATTTTTCGATTTTACAACGATTGCAATACGTGCCCTCTTAAATGCAAAGAGACATTTCCTACGATCAATTCCACAGTACAATACATAATGTTTTTGATGAGACCTTTTCTAAAAAAATAGATATTATTACATCCACAACACATCCAATTCCAACTTACAATTCCTTGATGTAAATTAATGATACATTAAACAACGTAAAGGTTCAATCGTTAAAACTTTAATTTTTAATTTATTCCCACAACTCAAAAATTTCCTAAACTTGAATAAATGAAAGAGATTGAAATAAGGAATTAAATTGGATGAGAAATTCTCGCAATCATGCACGGATACGAGAGAAATCAAGGTCCGAAATCAGGGATCAAATAACAAATTCTACCCATTAAATTGAATTCAGTTTTTGAAAATTGAGTTTTTTTTAAAATGAAAGAAAAATAGTGTAAATTTAGCTTTTTTATTGAAAGTTAAATTTTTATGCGGTGGACACGGAAGTTGAACTTGAATTTGACTTTTCCACAGTAGGGATGTCAACAGGTCGGGTTTGGAGCGGGTATTACTTTTTTCAAATCCATACCCGTTTATAATATCACTACTTATACCTGCCCATTTATTAAATAGGTAATTTCTAGTGGATACCCGTATATCCGTTGGATACTCGTGTACTCAATGGGTATCCATATCTTTGACATGGTAAATCTTAAGTTGTTTATAAATGTGTACAAGATTTTCACAGATAGACGAAATAGAGTGAGATCGTGTAATATGGATTCATAAAAATGTGCAATATATAGAGAATATTAAATGTTTATATATGTTAAATGTTTAACTCCTTTGTGTTGATAGTTTTTATTTATTAAAGATACAAAAAGTTAGTTAAATAAGAAAAAATAGATGGAGAGGAGAAAATTGAGTTAGATATTTATACATGTAGATCGACACATATTAGATATGAAATGGATTTAGGTCTAATTTGATTAAAATACACACACACACATACACACACACACATATAAAATTCAGGTTTGGGGCGGGTTTGAGTATCCACAAGACAATCCCAAACCCATACCCATACCCGCATGGGTAGTCAATTCAAAATCCAAAACCGTCCAAAAGTAAATGGGACGAGTTTCAGGTCCTTAAATGGGACGGGTTCGAGTCAGGTACCCAATGGATAGACCCAGATTGACATCCCTATTCCACAGTCTATGTCCTTTTCTATTTTGCTTAATCTTAATTATTTGAATGATGAAATTCTTTTGTATGGAGAGATACCAGATTTTCTAGTTACAAATTTTAATCTCCTTATTATTCGATATAATATATTGGAGGCAATCTCCTTATCAGAATGTAGATATTAGCATCAATAGTTTTGTAGCCAAATCAAAATTTCTACATATTATGACAATTGATTTGATGTCATAATCGACAATACATACGACTTTTTTAATGTAGGTTTTTCTTATCACTAAATTTAGTATTACATATTTATCACGTCAACACGTGTCTTAACGATGGCCACTGACTACAATTTAACCACTGTGATTAAATCACATCAACATGATATTCGTAGCTATATATATAGCGACCATGGTTATGGACGACAAATAATAGCTACAGCCATCAACTGCTCATATTCTGTAGATACACATCTTGATTTTGGAGTAACAACACTTCATTGAAAGTCTTTGTTGTATTGCTTACAACACTGCCATTCGTCAGAGATATTGAAATTATGTAACGTTCCGGGCTTAGGTCTTCAGTCCGTTGTCGAAGAAAACTGACTATAACAACTTGTTGAGTTCGGACCCAAATAGATCCGTTTCAACCACCCAAAATACTTAAGCTTAAGTTATCAAATAGTGGTCCTTACCACTTATAATACACTCTCACACTTGTGAGTTTTAGATGTGGAACTATGTTTGGGGGTATGGGTGTTATAACCTCCCCCACTTATTCCCATTGACAGTGGCGGCTGCACGCTCCCGGCTTAGGTTCCTTCGGGTAACCCTTTCCATTGTAAGAGGGAACCCGCTCTAATACCATTTGTAATGTCCCGAGCTTAGGTCCATGGTCCGTTATCGGAGAAAACTGACCCTGACAACTTATTGGGTTCAGACTCAAATGGGTCCGTTGACAACCACCCAAAATGCTTAAGCTCAAGTTGTCAAGTAGTAGTCCCTACCACTTATAACCCACTTTCACGCTTTGTGAGTTTTTAGATGTGGACTACCTTTGAGGGTATGGTGTAACGGGGACCTAAGCTCGGGACGTTACAAATGATATCGGAGCGGGTTTCCTCTCATATTGAAAAGGTCTACCCAAGAGGTGGAACCACCCCTACAAAGAGATAGGAGGAAATAGCTACTCGGAGCGTACAACCGCTACTGTCACCCCTACAACGAGGACGTTGCAAATATAAATGGGGGAGGTTGTAATACCCATACCCCCAAACTTAGTCCCACATCTAAAACTCAGAAAGTGAGAGAATGAGTCATAAGTGGTGGAGATTACTAATTAACAACGTGGGTTTAAGCATTTTGGATAGTTGTCAACGAATCCATTTGGGCTCAAATCAAACAAGTTGTCAATACCAGTTTTCCTCGATAATAGACCGGAGACCTAAACCCGAAATATTACAAATTATCACTATGATGATAATACACAAGGTTGGTGAAATCCAATTTCAATAAGTGCCTGAAGGATTTTAGAATATACTCGATCACTATAGACAAGGAGAAGAGTACAATCATGTCATTTAGATCATTAACTTGTACCACCATGGTGTCACTCACTTAAATTATTATCAACCCAAATCGGACGATTCGGATTGAGAAATATAGAACCTTACAGGAAACCAGTAATATATGTCTGGGAGGAAGATCTTCCATATCCATATCTTGTTTATCCTTGACCACTTGCTTGCTTGTGCTGAAGATAATCATCCCTCTTCTTTGTTGTTGAGCTTTTCAGGCAACAACAAAACATCTTGAGAAGATGATTGAACCAAGAAATAAAAGCATATTAGGTAACCATGATGGTTTTTGTTATCAGAGCAGCTTAATTTCTCAGACCAAACATGGACCATAGACCACTTGTAACATACTCTTACTCCACAAATAACTCAAGAGTTTGATAATGTGACATCTAAACAGTGAATGTCGCTGTGATTTCGAACAAACAACTCTTATCGATGATGACAAATTCTACCGCATTCTAGCAAAGTTGCATGCATCTACCAATCCCAGTAAAGGTACTTGTTGTTCTTCGAAAAAAATTTTAAAAAAAAAAAATATTATTTTGATGACATGATCTTTACCCGACCATCGCAATTTTTAGTTCGAGCAAGACCAACAATTCATGACCTTTGAAATCATTTCGTTGACGGAACATTCGATTACAAACTAATATCATTTTACAAATTTAAAAATACAAAAATATAAAGCAGCGTGATTAATCAATATCAGCGTAGAAAAACCTTCACATTCTTCTGGTGGAAGATGTCACTCCAACTCTTCAAAATCGAAGGAGTTGAATATTACCCTATCAACTCTCAAAATCAACAAAACGTAAATCAGTGGAACCTTACCACAAGGATCTTGATGAAGGGAACTATCTCCATAAACTTGTCGAATAGCTTCGGATTCATATATCCTTCACCTCTGCCCATGTTAGTTCCAGGTGACTTGGAACAAGATGGAGGCTACATTAACGACGGCGGTGTGCAAGAAGCAATTTGTAATGATGACCAGAAGAAGAAGGATTTGTTACCAACTCGGCAATGGTCAGGCTTTTGGGTGTATCTTGATATGAACGACTTAGCTTGGTGGTTTTGTGGGAAGTTTCATCAGTAAGAGTTTAGGGATTTGAACTTTGTATATTTTGAGGGAGAAATGGGTAAGTGAGATGCGGAATGAGCAAGGTATCTAACGTGTTGTCTTGGATGACCTGCAGTGTCCGATAAATCGGATGTGACAATCACTATATCGGTCGCTCTCACAACACTCAATCCGATCAAAGCGTGTCAATTAATAATCAACCCACATAATAAATATGCAATGAATCGAAGTGAGATGAAATTTATTGTACCCTACAAATAAGTATGTATAGTACACAAGTGTAGAGGTCAAACAACAAAGGGGCAACGCGGATAGGTACAAAAATTGACAATCAAAGAGAAAACCAACAAATGTGTTTTTGTATTTTTATCTGGAACATAAATTTTATGGCTAAATGTATGCAAATCATCTTAAAAATGTCATCTTTCAAGCATGCAAATTATAGCATGTTTAGTGGTATGAAGTTAGATCAAATCGCATGCAATTCACTCCTAAATCTCTCAATTTTTATCGTGAAATCAATGACATATGATATCTTAATAGTGGTCTAAAGTTTAAAGTTATTTGCATGCAAAACATCATCAATCCTCACATTTTAACATGAAATCAGATCCTAACAACGGTCTGAAATTTGATCCAATTATATGCAAACCACCCCCAAATCGTTCATATTTCCAACAGGGAATTAGACCATAACAGTGATATAAATTCAGTGCTAAATCTATGCAAATCACCCCCAATATTTTACAATTTAAGCATGAACTTGTAACTATTTGTGGTCTGATTTTAAACTCAAATCACATGCAAATCATCCCCAATCTTTTACAATTTAAGCATGAAATAAGTATCTAAATAAAGAGGTCTGCATAATCTATACATTCATTATAACATATTGTACGTGGTATATAGAATCTACACATTCGTATTCTTCAAATCATCCTAACAATTGGATAAATCCGCTCGTTTTTAAGTGAAGCATTGTACCAATTTGTATTTCTTTGGTGGTAAGACATAAAGCATCTAAGCCCTACAGATCCTGACAGCCAGACTCGTACCATTTAGTAGGGGAATATGTACTAGATTTTCATTGACATACATGACCACCTCTATTTCTACTTAACCAAGGGGTCAGAAAAAGAAATACTAGAAATATATGACCACATCAAAAGTTGATCTTTATACAATTCCAAAGATACGAAACTAAACAAAAATTGGGAGAAAAAAGTTTGACTGCAGAGAGAGCATCACCATTGCCCTCCTTACATAGAAAGCGCAATATCTAAACATATGCAGACCATTTACTTAAGAAACATTGATGGAAAGATATTTATTGATTTGAGGGGTAATGAAAGAATAAGAACCGCTTGCTACCCTCTCTCTTCTTTTAGATCTCTTCCTTTTATCTTTGTTGTACCAGCAATTGAACCAAAAATTAATAATCACGAGGAAAGTTTGCTTTTAACTCAAAATCCCAAATCATGAAACAACGGACTCAACTTATACAATTACTTTTAAAACTGACATCACAAATGCGAGAATTTTCCTCTCTCCATTCCAACAAACAAAATTATGCAATCACATTAGGGAAGTATTTATTCCAAAACAAGTAAATAATAAAGTTTTTGTTTTTAAATTACATGGAAGGAAGCAAGAGAGAGGGATAATACCTTTGGTTCTCTAAGTTTGGATATCAAAGCATGCATGTAGCAGCTTTGAATCAGCAGCTTTGCTACTGCAATTTGTAGCACCAGCTATAGATCAGGTGCATCATGGAGTTAGCACCTTCCAGTTGCTCCATGGGCTGTACCAACTTGCAGAATTGGAGACACCAGCTATAGCTGCTGGGAACATCTATGGTAACAAGAGGGGCTTCATCAGCAGCAACTCCCATTTGTGGAGCAACAACACCTGTCCAGAGCAGCTCTAGCAAGAGGAAATGGGGTTGCAGCATCTCCATCTTAGACAACAACTCCAGCCGAAATTTGGAGGAAGAAGGGAGGCCCTTAGGTGGAAATTTAGAAGGAAATTTAGGGCTTTCTTTTTGGGAAAAGTTATGGAGAAAAAGGAAGATATAAATAAGGAGAGAGGAGTGATATTTGGTAGTCAAGTGGAGGGAGAAGAAAGAGCCAAGTGTTCGGGTTGAATTTCAACATTTGTTATTAATATATATATATATATAATCCTTTATCTACAATTCATTGAAATATCAAAATCATCCATATTCCCACCCGAATCTTCGATTCAGATGTATATAGCTTATTTTGACCGTCTCTGAATGACGATTACAATAAGTATAATATTCTATACTTCTGATTTGAGATGAATTCAGAAATTGTTGAAATACGATCTTAATTTCTGATTAAATTTTTGTGATTTAAATGAGTCAATTTTGTTGATTTGGTTTCATCGATACAAATTTTATGGTGTCTCAGATTATTTTTGTGGTTTGGACCGTGTCGCGGGTTTTTCTCGGTGACACGAATTATGATGAAATGGATTTTTGATTGATTGCGTCCGAATGGGATTCGATCGACGATCTATAGATAATCTAAATTATTCTTTGTTAATTGAATATTAATTGATCATGCAGACCATTAATCGGGATAGACTCACTTTTGAATTTAGAAGAATCGGATCTGGATGCCACACTTATACGCTTGGAAATTCTTGTTGTGGTAGCGGTTATGTTGTCTTATGTTGGGATACAAATAAGAACTTCTTAGAAGGTACTTATAGACCCTCCAAGTGAGTGATGATATTTTAAGAGCAAACATCTCCTCTTTTTCCTTTTTTAATCTCTCACCGCACATCTTGGTCCAAATATGCAACACAACCCTCACTTTTTTTATTTAACAAACATGTGGCATTCCTCCCTTGAAATGTGGTATCGGTCCCAAAAAAATACACCTAAAGGATTTAGGATTCCCCGATGGGAACCCAATTGCAGATGCATCATTGTTGGTCATGGAGCTCCGTCGCCTTGCAAGGGAAATCGCAGGAGGATCTCGAAGAATCTCACTACCTACACAAGAGAACAGAGGATCTTGCACGGAGGAGTTGTGCTACTGCTTGGAGGAGTTCGACGATGTGGGCGCGCACCTATGGACTTGGGCACAGTCTGCGATGCCCATCACACCTTCTGCTTCTTGTTTGAGATTTGTCGCCATCTTTTTTGCGGATTTGTTGCGTGATCAATTGATCCTTCATAATATCGAATATAACAGGATTTGGATTAGGGCTCGCATGAAGAGCATCGCGGAATTCGTGCATGATCTGAAGTTGCTGATATCCTCTCACTTCTTCTTCTTTGTATTTCTTCTTTACACGCGAAGGAAATTGAGTGAGTTCCTCCTGAAGCTATTAACGTGGGAGAGGCACCTTCTTCGATGAATAAGGATGAAAGCTCTTCCCCGCGATGGGGCTTTTTATCTATATATTTGTGCCAATGTTGCTAATTGATGAGGATCTTCTAGAGTACTCATATCAAAACAATAGCTTTGAAGTAGGCCTCGAATATTTTGGTACAAGATTAGAGTTTTTGGAAAATCCAAGAACTTGATGTCCTATCCAATCTTCAGAACGGGAACTAAATTTGCTCTGTGCATAAATCATGGCTTGAACCACTGATTGTTGTTGGCGTCGGTGCAGAATTAGGGTTTCAAAAGAAACCTTAGAACTTGATCTTGAACAAATCTTGAATACGAGCTTGAATGATATAGAATTATAATCTTCAAACATAAATCTTTAAGGACAACCAAAACTGAATCTGCTTTGTCAATCGAATTCGAATAAAACAAGAACATAAAATCCTCGAGAATCGAATCCACCATGATACCATGTTAGAAATTGAAGAATGCGGAAACATAATATCAAATATACAAAATAAACAATAAGAACATGTTTTTTTACGTGGAACCCCGGGAGAATGCCTTAAATGGTTGATGTGTTCATTGAACTTTCTCATATGTTACATGAGGTGTGGAGCTTCTTATATAGCCCCCACTGACTCTCCAAGTCCCACAGCTAATAAATGTGGGACTAAACATAAGTGGGTGTGGTTATTGGACTTGGAGGGATCCAATTACCCATCTACATATGACACATACTCCAACAATGTTGCAGTTGGGTGATGGTGTTGAGGAACTCTTATATTGTGATACAAATAAGAACCTCTTATGAGGTATTTATAGACTGTCCAAGTAAGTAGAGATATTTTGGATGGGAGATCTGGAATCCTCTTTCATGCTCCTTTTTTAGGTGAAAATATCTAGATCTTTAAGTAGAGGTGGAAAATATCTAGATGTTTTTTCCCATCTCTCTATTCTAGAATATCCTCTCAATGTGGGTATTTCTCTTCATAATTATGTATGAGTAGAGGACTTTAGACATATCTGTTCAAGGGCCCTTTTCGATAGTGATTCTTATTGAGCAAACTACAAACTACTATATTTTCAACCAATATTATGTTATTTGCTTGTATATTCTACATAATCAAATACACTGATTAGATTTTTAATCTTATTATTATCTTTGCATGTATTCTCCTACAAATATTAACTATAAAAAAATACCCTAATATTCTATATATTTACTTTTATACCATTTAAATGCTATTTTTTTACATATATAATAGATCTGATTAGGGATGAAAACAGTCTGATACGGATACGAATATAGGTATAATCATATCCTTATTCATTTTAAAATACAAATACGAATGTGGATACGATTTATTGACGAATGTAAAAATGTGTTATCATATCCTTAATAATGAATGCGAGTGTAAAATGAATACGAATCAGATACGAATAATAATATAAATATTTAATAGATTAACTAAATTATACATGTTTAGGATTATTTACACATAAAATAGATATATCAGATATAGTAATTTCACAACAACTATATCAACAATGGTGAATGCAATCTTAAAATGTTGTTACGCACAGTTATAAATAAATCTATTATTATAATTATATACAAAAATGAATATAAGAATATGAATGCGAATATTAACGAATGTGAAAGTGATATCCACATCCACATCTATTTTAAAATGAATACGAATACGAATGTCAAAATATGTCTAGAATGAATACGATAGCAGATTGGATACGAATATATTCGCATTCGTTTTCATCCCTAGATATGATTCAATTTCACAAAATTTATTATTTATCTTTTAGTATACGTGCATACATACTACCTATGATAAATTATTTTTGCTTGCACCAATCTTTTAAGCACAAATTTTCGTGCATCCGCACGGGTTCCATACTAGTTCATATTATATCATCACTATCGTCTGGATATTGTTGTGGAGGGCTGTAGTTGAGGGTATCATTTTTCACTTTTGATTATGCTAATTGATTTGATCACTACAGGAAATATTAGCTAGTTTTTTTTACTCGAGAAATGAGCCAGTTGGTTGTCTATGCTTGGATCATAACTTTTGTTCGAATGTGAGGAAGTGCATTCATCTTATGACATATAATAAGTATCTTAATTGAGTGCTTGTGTTTTTAATTATTTCCATGGGTTTCACTCTTCCTAAGGCACTCTTATTCACGATAATGCCGACTCTTAAAGAAGCAGATTTAGTTTTATACTAAAGCCGCATCTTGAAGGAGCGCTTTTACTATAAAATCAAAGATGCATCTTGAAGAGGCTGCTTAGCTATAATATATGGTAAAAAGATCGCTAACTTGTGGCAATTTTGATTTTACACGTACAAGGACGGATTTTCCTCTATCGAGATTGCGCGAGAGGTTTAATAGGGAGGAAAAAGGAGTTGAATTCGAGTGGTTGGGGTGGGAGAAAGCTGAGACATGCCCATATAACTCGACCATGTATTTACTCATAGGACTTTGGAGATTGATTTGGAAATTTAGTGAATTGGAGGGTGATATTGTTTTTGGTTTTTGAGTGTGAGGGTATTTGCAGATCTACGTGTGGATGATGCTCAACAATGACAACAAATCATTTTCCCACAATTAAGCAGATCGGATACATAGATTTTTTGCTTCCATTCAGATCTATTTTGGGTCATTCTCGGGCATAAATCCAAATAACTAAGATTCCTTCGGATAGTCTCATTCCAACACTTCTTGGGCCTTCCTCGCATGCTCTTAACCGACTCAACATACCAAATCTCGTATCTTCTCCATTGCAATGATCAAACCATCTTAAACGGTTTTCTCTCACCTTATCCTCTATCAGAGCTACATCAACTTTCCTTCTGATTGCATCATTCTGAATCCGATCTTTTCATATATGTCCACACATCCATCTTAATATTTTCATTTATAGTACTATCATTCTCATCACATGTCTATAGCTCACAGACCAACATCTTGATACATAGAGCATAGCATGTCTTACAGCTACTTTGTAATACTTTCCTTTGATTTTCAAAGAGATATATCACAAAGAACAATAGAGGCTCCTTTCCACTTTAGCCAACCTATATTTATTCTATGATGAATATCTCCATCAATTTCCTCATCATATTGCAAAATAGATCTCAAGTATCTAAAAGAAACTATCTTCTGAATGTTATCGTCTCCAATCTTCATCCCGGGCCCTTCACCATTGTTTCTATCAAATGTGCACTCCATGTGTTCAGTCTTAGCCCTACTTATACGAAATCCTTTAATCTCTAAGGGCCCGTTCGGTTCGGGAATAAGCAGGAATAAGGATTGGAAATAAGGAGAATAAGGGTCTATTCTTTGTTCGGTTGGAGAATAGGAATAAGGAGAATAAGGTGAAATAAAGGTAGGTAAGGTGGGATAAAGATAGGAATAAGAGTGAAATAAGATGGAATGAGGAGGAATAATCGTACCACGGGAAACCGTATCGGAAGGAGAATAGGCCCCTTATTCCGGGGCCTATTCTCCAAACGAACAGGCCCTAAGGCATGTCTTCAAATCTCCAGCTTCTCATTTACTCTATCCCTTGTCTCATCAATCATCACAATATCATCGGCGAACAACATACACCAAATCTATCTCATCAAGAATGTGATTAGTAAACTCAAGAATAATGCTTAGCTATGGATAATTGTTGTTGATCTCAAGAAAATTGTATAAGATGTCGAGGTAATTAGCACAAAATTTAAGATCATCATTGTTGTTGAACTCATACCATATACTAACATGGTCGCTACAACATATCTAACAAGAAAATTCGCAGCTGTCTTTTTAGAAGGTAACATCAGCATTCTATGAAACCTAATACACAAAGGGATACACATAGGGGTTGGATGACACTGTCATGCATAAAAATGGTATTTAAAACAACTATTTCATACCTGAACTGGCAGAGGGAAGATACAAACAGAGGGTGATATTATTTCTTAGAACAGTCCAGAATGCTACTTCATTTTTTCCTCAGATGTGACCTCAAAAATCTTTATGCACACTTTTGATGGCAGCATAATTGGAGCAGATAACAAATCCGTGACTTTTCTTTTGTTAATGGGATCATTTTTATCAAAACACCATGTTTATTTCTTCGTGCAACTAAGCTGAAGAAAATGATGATGGTCTAGATTATCAGTCACTAACAAAAAAGTACAGATGGTCTGAACACAAACTGGAAGTTTTTAGCTGTAAAAAAGTGCAAAAATTAAGGACTAGAACAAAGAAAAACATGTTAAATAGCTTCATATTGTTACCCAAGAATCGTATGAACAAATTACTAATGACCCACTTTACAGCGTTTGCTTGCATATTTTTTTGTAAAGGGTAATGGGAACGGTTGAACTCTGATCGTTTGGACGAAATGTTAACTGCTCAACCACCGGAAAAAATCAAGTTAATTCGATTGCCAACTTACCTCCCAATTCAGAAAAAATACGTTTCAGGTAGAAAAGAAGGAACATCTCTTGAAAATACTTATACCATATATTTAGAAGCAACATTGTAAAATGGGTAAAATAGGGCTGCCCCCTTGAGGGAGTTAACTTGGCTCCTCCACCCCATTTTTCCCATTTTTATTTTTTTTTTGAAAAATACTTTCACGAGTTTTCGTAAATATACTATATTATGTCATTTAAGTTTCGTGTGAAGCAAAGACTCCTACGACCTTCATCCAGATAGGGTCAATTTCAACAATTTTATGACCATTAAAAAATGATTGTCTTGATGGAGGCCGTAGGAATCTCTATTTCACACAAAACTTCAATGATAAAATATAGGGATATAATGCTGAAAACCCATGGATTCCTTTTTAAAAATTAAAAAAATGGGGAAAATGAGACAAAGGGATCCAAGTCAGCTCCCCTGAGGGGCAGCTCCATTTTACCCTTTTAACATACAAAGGAAACCTAAACAATACAAAGCACATCTTTTTGGAGTAATATCCTAAACTCCAATATCAACCAGCCCTATATTTATTCCTACAACAAGTAACTTGAACAATTTCAATATGAAACAGATTCTTGTTCGATCCATGATATATGCACATCCAAGTGACTAGATGTACAAGGTTCCCACAGTCATCCGGCATCTCTCAAATGAACAGAGGTCAAGTGAAATAATTGAACGACCGAACCATACATTTATGGTCAAGACAGTAATCAAATTGACTCGTCACAATTTATATCTGTGGATATCTCGACACCATAAATCACCTCTGGGTTGGCAGTGTTGACATTAATGTACACACCAGCATCTGTCTTTGATATTCTTTGCTTGAATACCTAAAGCTCTTAGCCAAGGATCTTTCTGGCACTTATTCTGGATGAGAAAACCTTGAATAAGGTGGCAACATCATGGTTATATCATCCATTATATCTCTATCTACAGTATATGTTATTTCCTTGTCCTTCAAATCAACCATCTTGACCACGATCTTACCCCAACATGACCTGAAGTCCACCATCTTGGATGTTGAAAACCTTTATATTGACTATGAAACAGTCATGTATAAAGTTCATCGGCCTTCAAATATCCTCCTTGTACTGAAGAAGCGACACTCTCTCTAATGATCTCTTCCACACCATGCTTGAACTCGAAACCCAGATCCTCCAACTTCTTCGATGAAATACACGAGGGGATTAAATCGTGAACATTCCTGAAAAATCTGCATTATACTCACCAAATGACAAGTTATTACTTGTTTGCAATTTAAACAGATATGGTATAAGTAGTGTGAAAGAATGATAAGAAAAGCTGATTCGTTGTTTATTCAAGAGGTCTAGGGGTCCTTATATAGGACTAAATCCTAGAGGGCTCAAAGGAGAATATTCTATAGAATATTCTTTAGAAATATAGAATATTCTCTATAGAATATTCTCTTAACAAATAGCCACATAGAATATTCTCTTAACATAAAAGCCCTCGTGGGATTACAATAGAATATTCAAAGAAGGAAATCTTCTGCAATCTCTAACACTCCCCCTCAAGTTGGAGCATATCCATCGATCATGCCCAACTTGGAAGATATCCAAGAAAGGCGCTTCTTTGATAAGGCCTTTGTGAATATGTCTGCAAGCTGAAGATCTGTTGAGATATGTGGTGTAGAAATCTTGCCTTCTCGTACAGCATCACGAACAAAATGACAGTCGATCTCAATGTGTTTGGTCCTCTCATGGAACACAGGATTTGTAGCAATATAAGTGGCAGATTTGTTATCGCAGTATAGAGGAACAGGAGTAGTGATAGCAATATTTAGTTCTTGCAAAAGAGACAGTAACCAGGTAATTTCGCATGTGGCTTGGGCCATTGCCCTATATTCTGCCTCTGCACTGGATCGGGAAACCACCGTCTGCTTCTTGCTCCTCCAACTAACAAGGTTACCTCCTACCATCATCGCATAGCCCGTCGTAGAACGACGATCCTCAGGTGAGCTTGCATAATCAGCATCAGCATAAGCAGCAACCTTAGTGTATCCATTTGCCCCATAGAATAGACCACGTCCAGGGGATTCCTTCAGGTAGCGAAGGATCTGAAGAACATCTTGCCAGTGGCTGTAGCATGGTTTCTCCATGTGTTGGCGAGCTCTGTTCACAGCATATGATATGTCTGGCCTAGTAACAGTAAGGTACAGAAGTTTGCCAACCAGGCTTCTGTATCTTGTAGTATCTTCAAAGGCAGGATCATCTGGTGTAGAATGTTTCTTTGGTTCTGCAGGTATGCCAGATGGCTTGCACCCAAGTAATCCTGCTTCAGTTAGTATATCTAAGCAGTACTTTCTTTGTGACATATGAAGCCCCTTCTTGGTGCATAAGACTTCTATATCTAGAAAATAGCGAAGTTGCCCCAGATCCTTGGTGACAAAAACCTTTTGCAGAAAAGTCTTCACTTCTAGCACTCCTTTATCGTCATCACCTGTAACAACCATGTCATCCACATATACAGCTAGTATGATAGTACCTGTTGATCGTTTTCTGACAAAGACTGAATGGTCAGAAGTAGTTCTCTGAAAGTCCAGAGTGCTAATCTCTGAACTAAGTCTCTCAAACCATGCCCTCGGACTTTGCTTTAGACCATAAATTGCTTTGCGAAGTCGGCAAACATACTCCCCCTCGACTTCGTAACCTGGGGGTTGCATCATGTAAACCTCTTCCTCAAGATCACCATATAGAAATGCGTTCTTGACATCCAGTTGAAAAACAGGCCAGCCTTTGTTCACGGCTACAGAGAAGAGAGTGCGAATAGACCCCAGCCTGGCAACAGGTGAAAAAGTCTCGAAGTAATCAACTCCATATGTCTGTGTAAAGCCTTTTGCCACAAGTCTTGCTTTCAGTCTGTCAATAGAACCATCTGGAGAATGTTTCGTAGTAAAGACCCATCTGCAGGCAACAGGCCTGACACCTTCGGGACACGGAACTAGATCCCATGTTCCTCTGGAATTGAGAGCATCCATTTCTTCATTCATAGCTTGTCGCCACCCGTGGTCCTGTAATGCAATGTGATAGTCTCTTGGGACAGAGATTGTCATAAGAGCATCTGCATATCTTTTATCAGAACATGATAGGCTATCAGTGGACGTGAAATTAGACATAGGATGGATAGTGCATTGCCTCTTTGTTCTGCGTAGGGCAATGGGAAGCTCCTGAGGATCATCCGGAGAAGTATTGGTGGGGCCACTTGAAGATGGCATATTTTCCTGCAACAAAGGAACTGGTAGAGGAACAGGAACAAGAGGGGACACATGTTTTCTTTTATAGACAATTGGTGGAGGAGGAAGTTCTGATGGTATGTCAGACACATCTTGATTGAAGAAGCGAGTTTGTTCGAAAAAGGTGACATCAGCTGATATATAATAGCGTTTACCACAAGGATCATAGCATCTATACCCTTTCTTTGTTTGGGAATAACCCAGAAAAACACATTTAATTGCACGTGACGATAATTTGTCTGCAGTATGAAAGTTGTGAACAAAGGCGGTACATTCAAAAATCCGCAGAGGTAGAGGAAATGGTGAGTCATTTGGATACAATAAGGCAAAGGGTGTGGAGCCATTTAGGGAGACAGAGGGAACTCTGTTGATAAGATGGACAGTAGTGAGAATAGCATCTCCCCAATAGGTTTTGGGGACGTTCATTTGGGTAAGAAGAGAGCGGGCAATGTCGAGGAGATGTCGAAGTTTTCTTTCGGCTGCCCCATTCTGTTGGGAGGTATATGGGCAAGAGGTTTGATGGATAGCACCCTGGGAAGCAAAGAAGGATGTCAAATCATTTTGTGTAAATTCCAATGCATTATCAGAACGAAATATTTTAACAGTAGTGGAGAAGATGTTTTTGACATAGTAAAAGAAATTCTTGACAATATTGTTAATTTCTGAGCGTTCCTTTAACAGAAAAACCCAAGATGATCGATTGTAGTCATCCACAAAGACAACAAAATATTTATGACCACTTAGACTTCGGACCGGTGAACAAGTGCAAAAGGAGTACGGCGGCGAGGCTCAGTTCGTGCAGGAAAGGAGGCTCGATGATGTTTCCCGAACTGACATGCTTCACACTCAAAGGGTTTCAGCATAGAAAGTTCAGGGAACATCATGGAGAGAACTTTAGCAGAAGGGTGACCAAGACGAAGGTGCCATAGAAAAGGATCTTCAGAGATGGAGACTGCACCAGCAAAGTTGGAATCAGAAGGGATGTCGAGGTAATAGAGGTTGTTCCTCTCATGACCCCCACCAAAAATCTTCCTCGTCCGGATGTCCTGAAAATAACAACAAACCTCATCAAAAATAACACGACAGTTAAGCTGATGACATAGCTTCTGTACTGATAGAAGGCTGAGAGGAAAAGCAGGGGCACAATGAACATCTGTCAGATGCAGCTTGGAAGAAAAGTTGACAGTACCAACAACAGTCACTGGGGAATGATCCCCATTAGCAACCCGAACAGTCTTCACAGAGGAAGATGGCTGGGAGGAGGTTAGCAAACTTCCTTCTCCCGTCAGATGGGTAGAGGCTCCAGAATCAATAATCCATGCATGCTTAGAGGCAGAGACAGAGTTTGCTACTGTACATGAGGTAGTAGCCAGGCTAGCAGTAGGGGCAGAAGCATTACTATCAGAAGGGCTAGATTCTTGCAGCAGTTGTCGTAGGCGAGCATATTCAGAAGTAGTGAATGGGGTTTGTGCCTCGCTGGTTTGCTGAGTAGATGTTTCTGCAGTTGCATCATACGATACTTCATCATAGGCATTGTTAGCATTAGGTTGCATGCCAAACGTTGCCCAGCAGCGATCAGAAGGGTGATTCCAGCGTCCACAGTGTACACATGCTGGATACCGAGCAGAAGAATCACGACCATGTCCACGATCACGTCCGCGTCCAGAGTCACGGTTGCGTCCAGATTCACGACCACGTCCACGCCCTGAGTCACGTCCCCGTCCTCCTTGATAGTTATGACGCCCTCTATATCCTGAGGAGGTATAGTGGGCCATCGTCTCTGTAGAGGTGTGGGTGGTAGAGTGCTGATCGGAGCCTCTAGCTCCTGTAAGCGTCCGAAGATGGTCTCAAGAGTAGGTAAAGTATCAGCCATCAGAAACTGATCTTCACAGGCTTATATTTTGGATTTAGCCCCGAGAGAAATCTGTAAACCTGCCATTCAGCACGTTCTCCTACTTGTTTATCACAACATGCAGGCTGAAAAATAAGGAGTTCCTCAAAAAGGCTTGTAAGAAGCCTGTAGTATTCGATAAGACTTGATTCTCCCTGAGTGGCAGACCAAATTTTTGTGTATATGTCTGACAGACGAGACTTAGTCGTCTTTTGAGAATATGTACGCTCAAGGTTTTCCCACATTGCCTTAGCAGTGTCTTTGTAAAGAAGATTCGCAACAATATTTGGATCGACATTGTTCGTCATCCAAGTGATAACCTGACAATTATCAACAAACCAAGTTTCATAGTCCTTATCAGTTTCCGCAGGTGGAACTTTTGTAAGAACGTAGCTCTTGCGTTGGCCACCAACAAACACTTTGAAAGACCGAGACCATAGAACATAATTTTCGGAGCCCTTCAACTTGATAGAAGTGCCCTGTACCAGCAAAGAAGAAGTAGGGTACGTGGGCTTGATCTCGGCAAACGTCATCGTGGCGGCTTAGGTCAAGAAAAAGTGACCTAGAGAGTATATCTTCCCTCAATTTATCATCAAATATCTAAACCCTCATCAAGAAATAAGAAGGATGAGACAATCATCGTTTGACGGCACAAGAGAGGGTCTGGCGGAGTCGGTCTGACGGCGGAAGGAGGCCCTGGGAGGGCTGGCGGAGGCGCCTGGCAGCGCGAGGCGGGCCTGGCCGACCTAGCGGTGGTACCTGGCTACCCTAGAGCAGCCTAGCGACGCTCAGCCGAGGCGGCGCGGGCCTAAGGCAGGAGGTGCTGAGACCCGAGGCGGCACGCGGTTGTAGATGAACTTGGAGGGCTGGTGGTGGCAGAGGGGTGATTAGGTCAGAACACCGGCCTAGGACCGCTGCTCTGATACCATGTGAAAGAATGATAAGAAAAGATGATTCGTTGTTTATTCAAGAGGTCTAGGGGTCCTTATATAGGACTAAACCCTAGAGGGCTCAAAGGAGAATATTCTATAGAATATTCTTTAGAATATAGAATATTCTCTATAGAATATTCTCTTAACAAATAGCCACATAGAATATTCTCTTAACATAAAAGCCCTCGTGGGATTACAATAGAATATTCAAAGAAGGAAATCTTCTGCAATCTCTAACAAGTAGAAAGGTTTACCTCCTGGGATTGAAGAATGGGAATTCCCGTGCAAGACTATGTGCAAGTTGAGAGATGAGACAACTTCTAGCTGAACATATATATCGCCCAGACGCAGATTCCTTCTCGAAGAGGAATATGTGGGCACGACATATATCATCGATGTGGACCACAGATATGGAACCTAATCTTTCATGAACGGCGAGTAGAATGGGGTAGAGATCAGGATCACCTAGTCATTTTTTAATTCAATGTCAATGAGAACTAATAAATGGAAGTTTGATTTGTGACATTGGGATCTTTTGATTGATATCAAAGATGCAAATCTTTCTAAAGTGTTTAATATCACCAGCTCTTCATTTGCAAGTACCTGTTATTGGTGAAAGGAGAACCTGAACACTTGCAGGAACCTTGGGGGTGAGGAATGATCCTGCGACAGTGGTTGGTATGATTGATACTAGATCGATGCCATTCTCCTTTGCATAGTCAAATGCTGCCTTTTCCGTCATTAGCTTTGAAAGTACATAAACCTGTCATTACAAAAACAACAAAGCCATTCCATTGAGATTGACTGGTAAAATAACAGGGGAAAAACAATCATTTGAAGAATTGTACCCATCCACAGGGCTTTATCTTCCAAATAAGTTGGGCAGGAGTAGTACATGATTCATTGACCACTTGTATCCATTTACCATCATCATCTTTCGCAGTAATGGTACTAATGGAAGATGTTATAATCAACCTCCGCACAGAACCGGCCCTTCGGCATGCCTCGAGAAGGTTGAGCATTCCACATATGGCAGGTTCTAGCACATTAGCACGAACATGGCTTTCTACGCTACCAGCAGTTCAAACATGTAGAAATGTCAAATTGTACTTGACATGATTTCATTGGTTGCTTAGCAATGGCATATATATGCACAATCGGAGTGTAAGAATATTTAGTATGGTGATCTAGAAATCGACTCCCTACGAGTGCCAAAGTAATCAACAGACTACCGATGTCGAAATCGTGCAGCAAGAAGTACATGCAACAAACCAACAAGTAAAGAGAAATTCTCCAAAGGAGGCTTCATGTTCCCTTTACTTACCAACATCGCCGACCTCGGAGGACACATGGAAATCCATGGAAGCTGCCACGTGGAAGACGCCTACACATCCTCTTACCGCCTTGTCGAAGCTCCCACTTTCATTCAGATCGGCCTGGAAAATCTTCATTCGGCTATCATCACCACCCCACCATGGTAGAAACAATTTAGCCTTACCTACATTAACATGTGGATATATTAAGTATCATAATTACAATTTTACAAACCAGAATGGCATAATATTCCCTCTACTCAATTACATTCTTCTAATCCTATCTGCACATCTTGTTATACTCCTCCTCCCTGCACATTCTTCCCACTGCTTACGCTTATACGACAAAATCGATGCTTTATTACCAAATCTTGCATGATAATAAAAACCACTGTTTTTAACAAATTACCCACTTCTTACAACACATTTGGGGATATGTTTGTAGTAGCAATGACACTGTATCTACGAATTACTACTATATACTATTGTCTGCACCAAATATTAGCGTGGGTGGTTCGTCAGCAGATTCGGATAATAAGTTATGGGCTGAGGTTGTACTTAATGGCACGGATGGATCAAGTATTTCGCAATTGTTTCTAGAAACAGAAAAGCAAATGATCAGCAAGTAGAGGACGACTCATCAATAAACCTGGATCTCTGGCGGCGGCGTGGACGGTGTAGCCCTTTTGGAGCAGAGAGCGGACGAGCCACGATCCGATGTAGCCGGTGGAACCCGTAACGCAGACGGTTGAGGGTCCGGCCTCTCCATCCGCGCGATCCCCACCGTCCATCTTGAAGAAGAAGAAGAAGAAGAGAAGAAGAAGAAGAAGAAGAAGAAGGCAGAAGCTGCTGCGGATCTGAGCGTGGGAGAGGAGATGGGAGAGGCGTGAAGGAATAGTCGCAATGTCCACTGTTATGTAGAAAATAATGTCCATTGTTACCGAGCCGGTTTTAGGGACAAAAATTGAATTTAATAGTTTATATGTCAAGTAGTAACATGTATATTAATTTTACTAGTTATATAAAGGATATATAATGGTAATAAAATTATTTTTACTTATTAAAAAATATATAAAAATCAACAGGAAAAAATAAAATAGGTATATAGAGAGCTTTGGATAGGGGTTTTAGAATTTCAGCCCGTTTGACACGACCCATAGCATGTCCAGCCCGCATTGGCCAAGTATAATCACATGGGCATTTATATTGACAAATCCTTTGTAGGAATGGCATCTGATCATAATATAAACGCTATGATTGCCTCCTCCCACTCTCATATTGTTTTGAGTTTTTTATTTTTACCCTTGTTACAATAACACTTTATACCGTGACATTCTTACAATTACATTTTTGCTCTTGCGTTCTTACAAAATTCATAGTATTGTCATTATATGAGTTCAACATAGGGTTTTTATCATTTGTGGCCTTCTTAACTTCTGCAATATCAGTTGTGCTCCTTTTTTGTAATATCAGTTATGCCCCTATATTCTTATATCATCCACAGTTCTTCCCTTCCATTAAGATAATTAAGGACATAATCGATATTACAAAAAGACAGAATTGTGAATTTTGTAAGAATGTAAGGATACAATTGATATTACAAAAAAGTGCATATCTGATATTGTAGAATTTAATAGGAGCACAAGTGATAAAACCCTTCAATATAAGGGCTCAAGTATAATGACGTTATTTTATTTTTTTTGTAAGAATATAGAAGCATAAATGTAATTGCAAAATAAAAAACGGACATATGTGTTACTGAAAAGTATAAAGGCCACACGTTTATTTGTATTTGAACAAAGAAATTGAAGAAAATTGAATTTTAAAATTGTTCTTGGTTCTTAAATTAACATAAAAAAACAATAATTAATATTGAAAGTGTTCGTTATAATAAGCCAATTTTATTTTCCAATGTGCATTCCATGATGTTTCTTTTTGCAAATCTTATAAAAAATATGTTAGGACAAAGTTCATTATTTCAGTAAAATAGCACGTCTCATTCTTTCTACACTAAAATCAGATGGCTTTTTGAACCAGACAACTCTTTTCCTTTAATATTTCGTAGTTGGGTGAGATATTAACCACAACACCTATATACCTATATTACAACAAAATTGGAATATAATTATGTTTTTTTAAATCATCAATTTATCATCCATTATTAAATAAATAATGGTGATATTGATTGTTGCTAATTTAAAAAAATGGTAATTGTCACTAATTTTTTAGTTTGAAATTTAGAGATGATTGGTTAACATTTTGAAAATTAACAAACAGTAAAAGTTGCTATGTGGATTGTCACTAAAAAATGTCATTCGTCTCTAATTCAGAACAACAAATTGCAAAAGTTAATATTACCATTATACATTTGAAAAATGGACGATGCGGTGACGGATTTGAAATAAAAGGTCATTATAGACCCATTTCGTTGCAATGCTATTATTGTATTCAAATGGATTGTAGATATTGTTCTTATGAAAGGAAAAGTTTACAACATGATTTAAGTACGGTGCTTAAAAACTTTCTATTCACAATTTAAAGAATAATATTGTTAAGATTAAAATCTGTAAGAATCCTGACATAAACCGAGATATTTTCTCTTCTCTTTCTCTCTCTATATATACATGGAAAGAAATATCATGATATATTGTCGATATATTGATATTGAGATGAGACCGATATGGGTGCTGATATGACGATATATCCTCCTTTTCAGGCATTTCCTTCACAAAAGTACGTCGATATGGACGATATTTCGGCGATATATCGCTAAAATATCATCGAAATATCGTATCGACACGATATTGAAATCGATATGTCCTTCATATCACACGTAAACAGAACCAATTGATGAATTGAGATTTAAGACGAGTATCACTAAATAATGAATTATAGTCACCAAAAAACTCATCAATCTTAGGTAGATGCATCAAAATATAATATTACATGAGATCTCTATCCTCATCAGATATTACATGACGGACACCACTTAGTATATGTCTGCCACATGATTGAAAGACCCACATTTGGATTCATCCTCTTCCACTACGACTTCTCCTTCATTATTTCGTTCAAGTCGGTTGAAATGTACGCGTCTACCTTCCATATACATTTCACAAAAATTAATACACTCTTCATAAAGATAACCCTCAGCAATACATCCTTCAGGATGTACCTTATTAAAGACCATATATTTTAAGGGATTTTTACACCCATAACCCTGAGTAATTGTAACCGAACGGATCGTGATGACTGGCGGAAGCGTGCAACTTGAATTTTTCACGATCGAACCGTTACCGATACATGCATGGTATTCATTGAGCATACAAAAATCATTCTAAAAAAAGATCCATAAAATCCAATTCAACCGAGAGTTCCATTATTACACCATCTATAAATGGTATACTTGCAAAAGAAACTAATTAGTTTCACAACATGGGTCCATGTTCCAGTAGGCAAATAGATATCCACTATAAACCATGCAATATCCATACCGTGTTGAATGTCTTATTGAGTTCGTTGCATGAACTGGAATGCTTGATCAAACTTGTTCTTTTGCCTAAAATAAATAAACATAATTTGCATGAGCATAATGCCCAGTATGTATCGGGATCCATGCATGGGAATTCTAATAGTCTGTTAACATGTTATAATTGTACTTAACTCTCAATGGAATAACATCATTACGTGCCTAATTGTCCCATGCATGTCTAAATCCGTTCCCTAACAAGTTGCTTATTGAATTCGACATGAATTTACATGTGCAATACATATAAAAATATATAAGCTATCATTTTTCATCATAAGGGGTATGTTTCTGAAATTCATGATATATTTATGCATCCTTTGTCATTTATCATTCTTTCGGATTAACCCCTTAAAATAGCTTTTGCATAACTTGTGACGGTTTATTATTCTTAAACCATTTCTCTTCTAACATATAATGATTTATCTTTGATTAAATTGTTTCCTTGCATAACATGTAATGATTTACCATTATAAACAATTTCTTTCACAACATGTAATGGCTTACCTTTCTAAACCATTTCTTTCATAGCATGTAATGGTTCACCATTATAAACCATTTCTTTTATAATATGTAATGATTTACCTTTCTAAACCATTTCTTTCATAGCATGTAATGGTTCACCATTATAAACCATTTCTTTCATAACATGTAATGGTTTACATTTCTAAACCATTTCTTTCATAGCATGTAATGGTTCACCATTATAAACCATTTCTTTCATAACATGTAATGGTTTACCTTTCTAAACCATTTCTTTCATAGCATGTGATGGTTCACCATTATAAATCATTTCTTTCATAACATGTAATGGCTTACCTTTCCAAACCATTTCCTTCATAACTTGTAATGGTTTATTCTTTCTTTAAACCATTTTCTTGCATGACATTTCAATACCTAAGTACATATACTTTAACATTTGCATAACTGTACATATACCCATGACATTAATATAATTGCACATATTCTAACTTAATTTCACATATATATGCCCATAACATTCTCAATGTTTAGGATTGTCTTAATTGTTAGATTCTTAGGCGGCTTTGATGGCTTTGCTAGCTTTACCGTTGGCACTAGCGGTCCATAACATAATATGACAGTGTAGCGACAACTGTAGAGGACTTAGCTTTTACCTCTATGGTTCCTTGCAACCTTACGCCCCTTGCGGCGTTGCCCCGTAGGCTCACACGATAATTGGACTCTAGAGGTGGCTCTCACCATTAGGTGTAGCACTTAGCTCCGCTTATCATTTCTGTGCCATTATTCACATTATAGAAATTTCATCCTTTTTACAATCGATCTTCTGGTTAATGTTGAGAATAGCTCTCCTTAACTTAAGTTGGTGGCAAAAATCATAACTTTAATATTTTAAGCATTAGTTGATAGCTATACTCACCTGATGTTTAATCACATTTACCCTCGTAAATAAATTATCGCATTCTATGTTTTGATAATTGTTATTAAACTTTGATAACCTTAATTAGAATAGCCTTAATTAAAAATAACCCATATAAAGTACCATCCGTAACATTAATTATATCTCTTTGGGAACTGATAAATTCCTATGAAAAGTATCTTTGAGATTTAAAATCAAGATAGAGATCATTGTAATGTTAAAGAAAAATACACATACAGAATGTTGTGGTCCTTATTACCTCTATTCATAGTTTCACATTCATTGCAATCCATATGATTCTGATTTCTGTAGATAGAATCTGGTAGTTAATGCATGAATTAACCATTCCTTTTTGACATTCCTATCGTTTGTTCACTTCAAATTCCTTTACAACCATTTCTTGTATGAAACAAGTGTAACTGGCTAACAATAACATGCGAATTCATACCCTCATGAATATGTAGGCCTTCTCTCCCATTTTTTTCCTCTTTACACCCATATATATTCTCTCTAAATATCTCTATTTATCTATACCCCAATCTTAACACAATACTAAGAATGAGGGTTTATCCAACACCAACTTTTGCAACATAATTTATAAGTCAAAGTACCTCGAGAACATCCGAATTTCTATCTATACAGATATGTGCAAACCTTTGTCAAGTTCCAACTCTTAGTCAAAATATATTCCTTTAATAAGTCCGCCATTATGTGATTACCGAAGTGGACTAACGAGGCATTCTACATGTATCTATATGATAAAGATCAAAGGTATAGAAATAAATTTTCAACATTGCACATTCTGGCACCAAGAAAAATGTATTCATGTTCTTAGATATAATGGCAATAGGGAATGAAATATATATTGACAAATATGTGTCTTTTTTTTAGTTAAGTCAACGAGTGCCAATAGGGTAATGAGACCAAAACGAGTTCATGTACTTTTGTTTTGCGGTTAAGGGACTCAAGTAAGGCTCCTACGGGTTCGATGCATACGTTTAGGTATCTTGTTCAACATCAAGTCCTTACATGTACGATAAACCTACGAAAACGATGCATACAATTATAAGTCGCAATCCTAAACCGATACATACCTCATGTACAAAGCTTGCATCACCGGTCCGTGGTTTTCATGATTCCTTCCGATCATGTACACACCCACCCTTTTATGATTCGACGTCACCATCTTCTACGACGATGATCAATCTTCAGTGAGATCTCTCTAACTCTATCCCTCTCTTCTATCTCTCTTCTTACACACAAAATGGGAAGTGATGTGGGTTTTGGTATTCATAGGTTTTTATTATTGTATAAAGAGAGGTCATTAAGGTCATTCATTCATATTAAATAACATTTATACTGTTCTTTTTAGAAAGTTTTTAACCGCTATTGGAATGAAATGAGTTTTTAATAGTATTAAAATTCTAAACCATTACAGTAATTAGGTAATTACATTCATAACCCCGCATAATCATGAATTACACGAGAAAACCCGAACAATGATTAACCTTTACATTACATAACTCTGTGTCAAGTTTCATTTCTAATCTCCATTAACTCAAATGGGAAAAGTTAGATGTGGACAATTCTGCCCTTCCAAACATTTTATATTTATAAAATGATGCCCACGTTCCCCGTCAAGCCCTCCCCCACCGCCTCCTTCGTCGTGGTCGCTGTCACATCCATCGAGTGCCCCTGCACGGCAATGCTCCAGCTAGAAGATCGAGTGCCCCACGTGGATCTACTCCAGCTACGCTATGATGCCCCTCCTCTGCCGCAACCACCGCTACACGACGCAAATCCTCCCAACGTTGCCACCATCTCCTCCTCTTTGCCTCCACGACCACCATCGTGGGATGCCCACTCAATGCCTCGTTTCCATTCTACCTCCAAAACAAAGTACCACAAGCTAATATACCACCACATTGTCCCCAACGTCTTCACCATCATCCTCATCCCTTCTGCCACCATCCTCCTCCACAAGGCCCTCACCACAACTCTCGACGACCTCCACCATCTGCACCAAACCCTCCACGAAAACCCTGAGGACATCCTTATATATGCCACCTTTCTCCTCCTCATCCTCTCCTTCTACCTCACCACACGCCCCCCGCATCGTCTACCTCGTCGACTAAGCATGCTTTTCGTGCTCCCGATGAACTTCATGCACTTATGATCGACTAGATGAAGCACACGGTTCTCAGCATCCTCTTTGACGAACCTCCCTTGATTTTCACAGGAAAATCCTTGCGATATTGGGCATCGGCAACGACACCTACCTGTCGACGTCAATGAACTTGATCCCGCCGGAATCGTCGATGTAGGCGGCCCAGCTCGAGGGGGAGATGATGATGTTTGGCGCACTGGACATGTTCTTTGCCTCCACGTTGACCAATCACAAGGATGTGGACATGCTCATCATGAACATCTCCCTCTTCAACCTGATGTCGTCCTTGTCAGCGATGATCATCTGGTCATTCAACCTCGATGGGATGGGGTGCTCGACGGGGATCCTCTCGGTGGACCTCGTCGTAATCGTGAGCACGAAGCTTCACCATGTAGGCATCGTCACGGTTGTCCTCTCAAACCAACGGTCCGATTGGGGGCGGTCCAAGTACAAGCTTCACTACGTGGTGCACACGCACCTCGGCGTGGAGGACCTCGCCTACAGGCGCATTTACTAGATGCAGGACAATGAGGGGAAGATCGATGTGTCTCTCTAGAGGGAGCTCATGGGCGTGGCCTGGGACATCGTGCTCACAACCTTCACTATGCACGCATTCCCAGAGAAGCTGCAACCTCTTCATCAACTGCAAGCTTTTGCTCTGTTCATCAAGAAAGTGGGAGTTTTGTTTGAAACTCTCCAGAAATCTCCCCCCCCCCCCCCCCCCGCCGTTGCCGTCATAACTGCCCAGGATGTGTGGGGGAGACGGAAGGGCTGAATCGGAGAACAACGGGGTAAAGTAAGAGACATGGGAGAAGGAGGGAGGGGTGTGCTAGACGGGGAGGCAAATGGTCAAGTTGGGGGGAGGAGGCTATGACTGGTCTGGAGGGAGGTGGGGGCAGCGGGATGGACATCGAAGGACCTGAGGGCAGAGACGGTGGTGGCGTTGTCGGGGACAAGATGGAGGAGAAAGAATGGAAGGGGGGCGAGATGGAGGAGGAAGAAGGGGAGGGGGCAAGCTGGAGAAGGAAGAAGGGGAGGGGCGTTGAAGAAGGAAAGAGAGGGGGTTTGGGTTTTTTATTTTTTTTCAATTTTTTAGCCGTTGTTGGATAGACCAAGGGTTAGATTAACCCAATGATATGGATGGGTTAAGGGAGAAACTAACGGAGGGTTATGAGTGTGAGACGGAGTGACTATCTGGATTTTCTCATGTAATTCACTATTATGCAGGGTTATGATTGTAATTGCAAAACTACTCAGCGTTATGAGTGTAAAAATCCCTATTTTTATTTTTTTGAATGTATCTTTCTATTGGATACACTCAACGATATTGCATCGGTCTACAGATCCTTGTTTCATATGCTAAATGAACTATTAAATGAACCGTCACATCAAAAAATGCAGGTGTAAATATCTGCTCTAATTTGAATAATGTGATAACAATGTCTTCTTCCAGTCTTTGTAAGATCAACATATCTAAAACATTCGAATACAAAACTTTGAAAAATCTACTCAATTCTGGTATTGATTGTAGAAAAACATCATCAACAATCCCAAGTAGCGAATGGGAATAATACTTCCATGTAAACATGACAATCATGACTTTTTAATTTGGTTATCTTACATTCTCCTTCATTTACACACCTCGACAACTGTAATGAGAACCCATCTGACACTTTCAATTTTTTAGGAACCTGAGAATTCTATCATACTTATTGTTGGTTAATGTATATATTGCTCCAGGTAAAGAAATCCATCCATGGTCCAACTCAATTGGTTGTAAAATCTTCGCGTATAACAAGTTGAATTAAATCATGTCTCGTCCTTAAATTATCTTTCGATTGATCTAAGGATTTAACATCCCTAAAATATTTTCCAAAACATTCTTCTCAATATGCATGACATCTAAAATAACTCCTGAAGATGCATGTACAAAGCCGATCCTCTATACTGTGCTACAAATAACTAAATAAGGGGGAGAAAAAATATCACAGGGCAAATAACTCCTATCAAACTACTGGAAAAAAATTCGGGAGTAAAAACTATAAAGATCGCTCCCTCCAAACTTTGACGATGTATCCATGGACCTACTTTCTTCTCCCTCTCTATGATTTCTTTTTTGTGATATGAGAACTTTGTGCTGGTATGTTTAGTATGCGCAACATCCCCTTTATTTATAGCTCATAAAAAATATTATGGGTATGTTTGATTGCCAGCATACCCCGGGGTATCTTGAGATACCTCCAGTTCCATCCATGCATTCCTGGATTGGGATTACTTGCATGGATCATATATTTTCTTTGGTATAATAGAATTTTAACCATACTTAAATAAAAAAAGTTAACCTAAAAATCATGTTATAATCAATAAAACTCATGATCAACGTCACATCACGTCATATCTATCATTCCAACCCTCCATTCAAACAGCTACTATTCACATGATGATACTCTAACCCAACCCAACATAGCTACCAAACAACCATATATCTCGACAAAAAATCTCCCAAATCAGTCAATCAATTAATCAAAAGTATCTCACTAATTAAGAAAGAATCAAGAAAATCTCATCAATAAGATATTATGTTGTCAACTCGATGCTCTATTTGGGCCCTTATTGGTCCAAAATTGGGATAAGTTTTCATTCAGACGGGAACTTATCCAATATCGGGCGAGCTTGAATCGTGAAGTATTAGCAAATGGGTAATCTCGACTCAGGACTTGACGTGGGGATTTGGATCCGTGTCCTAGACCACGACCCGGCCGCAGTTTGACCAGATCCGGTTGGATACAATCGGGATGGCGTCAATTCAACAAATGAGGGTGCGATTGTTTAATAGAATCAATTTTGAATTTGCTTAACTAATAACCATCCTCACTATTAGATTAAGCCAAAATGCGGATCTGGCCAGCCCATGGGTTGGACTGAATGGGTCAATGTTCAAAAACCTATGTCCAAAGCTCGTCCATGGGACGGTCCATGGCCCATTTTGATCTTTGTCCATTGAATTTCTAATGGTATTTAATATGTATCTGTTGGAGTATTTGGTTGTGCGCCCATTGAGTTGTAGCAGGGTAAATGGATCCTGGAGAAGATCCATTTACCCCATCCATGTGTTTAGTCCCACATCGTCTAATGGTGGAACTTGGAGGCTCTGGAGAGGCTATATAAGGAGCCCCAGACCTCCTGCACTCATTGAAAAAAAGGAATGAAGTATCCGCCCCTTTGAGGGCTTCTCCCGTGGTTTCATCTCGCTCCTCACGGAGTAGGGTTCCACGTAAAATCATGGTGTTCCCATGTTGATGTTTCTTGTTTATGCTCTGTTTATCTATCGCTTCTGCATTCTTCATATTTTATAACATGGTATCAGAGCGGTTTCGTTTCTCGAGGATTTTTATGTTCATTATCTTTTCTGAGATTCGAGAGTTTTTTTCATGAGATTTAGTTTGCAACCACATTGGCCCCAGTTCAATATCATGTTCTAGGGTTCTCTTTGAAACCCTAATTTTCAAGGTTAGAGTCGCAGATCATTGGAATCGATCGGGCAGGCATCACGATCCCCTTCCTGTCAGCAGTGTTGGCTCTTGTTGAGCCCTAGGCGCGAGATCCAGTCGAGCCCCATCCCGCACGCGACATCCAGGCCGTAGCCTTTCTAGTGCTCCTGGCGTCATCCACTCCCGGCGTCAACCTCGTCGATCTCCTCCAGGCAGAGGTTCCCATCGCGGCGTACCCCGACATCTCGGCACCGCATCTCGACGGCACAACATGTGGCAATGCACCCCTCCAGACGTTCCCACTCCAAGCGATGGCAGCCCTAGCTCTAAGGCGACGCACTCCACGACCCTCGCGCTGGCGGCGCACCCCACCCGATTTCGCTTGCGACATCACAGCCGCAACCCCAGGCGCAAGCACCACCATCCCTTGGCGGCGTGAAATGATGAAGACCCCTAGCGGGGGCCGACCTCTCTCCCAGCGGCGTGAAAAGGGAAGGAGGGGTCCCACGTTGGCAAACCTGAGATGGTAGGCGGCATTTATTAAAAAAAAATGGACCTGTATAGATTTCGGTCCCTATTGGGCGTTGAGTGGGAAAAAAATTTCTGATGTACGGTCCAAATGGACCTCTTGTTTCCAAAAAAAGAGAGAACGAGAGAGTACAGAGAGGATATGTGATATTTTTTAAAAAAGGGAGGAGGGTGGCTGAGTTTGGGCCCTTTGGGCCGTGTAAAAAAAAGAAGAAGAGGAGTTTTCTTGGAAAAAGGTGCGTACACAAAAAAAAAAGTCGTACGCATTTAAAAAAAAGAGAAAAAGAAAAAGAAAAGAGAAACGTGGAAAAAAAGGCCGTATAAAAAAAGTTGAACGGCTTATGTTTAAAAAATTCATGGTGTTCCATGTTCTATCTTTATTGTTTATGCTTTGTTTATCAATCGCTTCCGCATTCTTCATATTTTATAACATGGCATCAGAGCATTACGTTTAAAAAAATCATGGTGTTCCATGTTCTATCTTTCTTGTTTATGCTCTGTTTATCAATCGCTTCCCCATTCTTCATATTTTATAACATGGTATCAGAGCGGGTCGATTCTTCTGTAGTTATTCTTGAAGTTATTTTTTGTTCTCGAGATTCGATTGTCAATTTTTTTTTAAAAAAGGAGATTATTATTCTCATGCTCGTGATCGAGGCCGATTTCCATTTGAGTCCATATCTAGGGTTAATGTCTTGAACCCTAGTTTCAGGCATCTTCAGCCCTATATGCAGTGGCGGCAACCCCATCCTGCGCAGGCATTAGGTTCCAACTGGGAACCCTAGCGGCGGCATCAAATCCACTCGCCGCAGATCTCCCAAGCCCTTCGAATGTTCCTCTCGCTGCAGAGAGCCCAGCGCACCTCCTGGTTGCTCCTATCGCCGCTTCTTCAAAACCTTCTTCCTCCAGACCGCTACAACTTCCAGTAACAGATCGACACGAGCACATCCTTTTCCCTATGGCACATCCAGACGTGCTAGCAACCCCAGATGATGATCGAGCCATCGCACGCATCCTGATGATGCGCTCCAGGCACCGCAATCCCTTTGCGCCTCCAGATGGAGGTTCCTTCAACTCCCCAGACGATGATTCAACCAGCCTTCGCGTGATGGCCCTCCACCAACCTTCAGGGAGTCCAAGCGAACTCCATCGCCGCCCTCTTACTCGACGCAAATCCAGGCGGATGACCACAGGCGCTACCTCCGCGCAAGACCCAACTACTCCAGGCGGCCGCATCTCGCGGTGCCCCAGATCCCATCGGCCCTCCAGATCATCTCCTGAGTCCTACCGCTCCAGCGGCAAGCTCCATGGCCTGCGGCATCGGTCGCACGCTCCAGCGTGGTGCGAAGGCAACGCGCACCCCCGCGCAGCCCTCTCTCCTCTTGCTCATGCGTAGGCGACGCGCATCGAGTGCACGCAACTCTCCAGGCAGTGCGTGGCATGACAGATTACCCACGCAACTCTCCAGGCGGCGCACCCTCTCATGACGAGGGTTTACAGACGTGCAACCCTAATAGGGGGCCTTCGGTTGAAGCCCACGCAGACCCTCTTTATTGATTTTTTTAAAAGCCCTGTTGGGGCTGTAGCCTGTTACACCCATGTGGGCTAAAAGAATTTTCTTAAATGAGGCGAGAGAGGGTCAAACTTGACCAAAAAAATCATGGCGGCTATTAAAAAATTGACAAAAGCGCAAGTTTCATGTTCTTGTTGTTTACCCCCTATTTTTCTTGTCTTCTCCCAACTTTATCGACATCCATGTTTTCCGACAAGTATGGGAGAAAGGGGAGTATATGTAGAGTCACAGGTCTTGATCCAGATTCAGATATCGGTCTCCAGACCAACCAGATGATCAGACTCTACGATTCGATTTCAGACTCGACGATCATTATTCCGAGTCTACATTTCAGACACGCACGAGTATGCGGTCATTTTCATATGAGCATATGTTGTCGTCATTGTCAGAGGTCCCCATCATTATTCTTGTTTTGTCGGCCAGAGTTTTCATGTGAGCCATAGGGACTCTAGAGCAGAGGACCATTCCCTATGCCATTGAGGGCAAGGGTTTTCATGTGGTATCATAGATACACCAGAGCAGTGCACCATTCTTTGAGCCAGATGGGAGAGACCCAGTTCTCCAACGAGGAGACCATTTTCAGACTCCATTCTCCAGTGACCGTGGACTCCGACGAGGATTGCACAGCCACGGCCACTTTCAGTTAGGCCCTTTTCAGAGATGGAGCAGTTGTCCACATTATTGTGACAGACCAGAGTACTCCGACGAGGAGACACATTTCAGTTGCAGTGACTCTGACAGGCGCAGTTTAGAGCACATGCTCTCCGACGAGGAGATTCAGAAGCTCACACTCCAGCCCGTTCGTCCTCCTTACACGCACGACATGAGAAGCAACGTCCTCGATTGCAGCAATGTGCGCGTTGGGTTGATATTGTCCGTAGTGTCCTGTAGCGTTGAGTTGAGTTTATTTCTGTTTGTCCAAGCTGAGCATTGCATGCTCCAGCTTGAGGGGCAGTGTTGGAGTATTTGGTTGTGCGCCCATTGAGTTGTAGCAGGGTAAATGGATCCTGGAGAAGATCCATTTACCCCATCCATGTGTTTAATCCCACATCGTCTAACGGTGGGACTTGGAGGCTCTGGAAGGCTATATAAGGAGACCCAGACCTCCTGTACTCATTGAGAAAAAGGAATGAAGTATCCGCCCCTTTGAGGGCTTCTCCCGTGGTTTCATCCCGCTCCTCACGGAGTAGGGTTCCACGTAAAATCATGGTGTTCCCATGTTGATGTTTCTTGTTTATGCTATGTTTATCTATCGCTTCCGCATTCTTCATATTTTTATAACAGTATCAATGATTTCGAAGAAAGGGCTATAGTGACGGTCCATTTATACTTTATATAACTAATATAAGTAATTTACACGTTACTTTACATATAACCTATTAATTTTTATTTAAAACTAATGTCAAATATGAAAAATTTGAAGTGTATCATATTAATACATAATACATGTATTATTCAACTTATATTTATATTATTTTTATTTTTTACGGACCGAATCGAATCGATCCATTCTCAGATCTCCTATTTTAAACCCAGCCCATGCACAGACTGAGCGGTCAGGGTGAACGGATCCCCAAACCGTTAGCGAGGTCTACTCACTGTTGATAATCCTCCAATTTTTTTTAAGTATATCAGGAGAGTCATTCCCGAGAATTAGGCTCTTGGACACATGTTTGGTCGTGTATGACACGGTTTCGCAGCAACCACCAGCCTTCATCCTCTTCTGGCCATTAATTATGTCCACATAACATCAAGCATATTTTCCCTGGAATAAATGACACATTCAGGAACTGAAGGATGCAGATGAAGGTTTTCGAGAGGTTCACAGGTCAGCTACCGTCCTCTCATTTGCAACCTTTTCTCGTTTTTCTTGGAAAGTTGTGTGAGAGAGCCGTTGATCTCGGCTGATGTTTGTTCGCAGTGGTATTTACATGAAAGATGAGATTTTGAAACATGGGTCTGATGGATTGGTGGGTTTCTTCATCTGGGTAGTCCTGATTTGGAAACCCTTTCCGGGGGTTTTGTCCGAAAGGGATGTGATTGTGAGGGTGGCAAGTCTTTTTTTAGGTGTCGGTGCAGGTTTGGGTGGTGATTACTGTTCTAATTTGAAGGGATTGGGATCTGAAGATTAGTTAGATTTGGGTCATCTTTACAACTTCTTGCCTGTGGTGCTTTGTTGTATTAAGTTGCTTGTGGATTTAGGCATGTCGCATGACTGGCCTTTTCTGAGTTGGAAAAGTGAGGAGGAAAGGGATCCAAAATTCATTAATTATTCCCTTTTCTGGATGTTTATACTATGTCTCTATGTTTTCTTGGTCCGTGACTAGTCGGAGGGTAAGAGTTGTTTTGTGGTGTCCTTATCAAGATTGAGAGGTAGAGCTTAATTTGATGATTCTTAGGAAAACCCACATTTGGCTCAATTGTATTCTTATTTATGATGGCTGTTGTGGTCATGTAAATTTTTATCTTGATATAAGTTTTTCTTCTACCACGTGAAAACAAAATCAACTCTTCTTCACTCGTTGAGAGTTCAATAGAGAAGAGGTTACAAGTTTTCTTTCCTCACTACCTGATCACTTAAAAATCCAGTGCTCTTTGCGACATTATTCAATTTCCTTCTTGAACTCCGTTATATATTGTAGTTGGCCAAATAAGTTAATCAGGTCGGCATTTCTCAGATCTTTTGTCAAATACACTCACTGTCCTCAGATATTCAGGCTTCCCCTTGTGGGGGTGGCGTTAGGTAGCTGACAATCAACGTCAAAAATAGTCGAATCTTTCAACTTGGATTTGAGCAAGAATCCATGTAGCCGATCCTACTTACAGTGGGAGAAAGCTTTGCCATTTTTATTATCTAAGATTTCACTTAGAAAATAAGCAGAATCGTCCCCGTGGTTGGCACAGATCAGTGGTTAATTCAGTTCACTTTGTTATCTTTCTGTACATTTCCTCATCTTATTTCGCTGTTAGTGGTAAATTAGTGTGTGTAATTCGATATCTTGGCTTGATTTTTCTTGTGTGGGAGTGACACATCCAGTTCCAACTATTCTCATGACTGTTTTTCTGCTCTGCTAAGTGGATGTTGGTAAGTTATTAATCTTTAAAGCACAGCTCTTCATACAGGACATTTGAGAAAAAAAACAGATAGCAGTGACTGTGCACTGTGTTCGGATCCTACCGCTGTATATCTTGTATTCAATGGATGTGGTGATTTTCCCTTCAAAACCTCTATTTTTTGTGGGTTATCCAGTGCAAGTAGATCCTCAAACTCTCCCAATTAACTTAACCAAAAAACAATCACCTCTTCATCCTACACCCTTCACCTTTCCAAGTTGCTCCCCTCCATGTGTCTTACGTTTCCTCCCGCGGCTTTGCTGTTCGTCGGAGGCACCTACTCTCTGTTCACTACATGTCCTTGCTCCTCCTTCCCACGTGCCCTACCCTCTTACACCAATGTCCCTTGCCTACCTTTGTATGCTCCTCTTCCTTCTCCTGATGTATCTTCCCCCTTCATCCCATGACCTCATGGCTCGTTGCTGAATCTTGCTCTTCATTACCTTCCTATACTCCTCTCGCACCTCTCACAGGAGGCCCACTTGTTCTCCTCCCAACGCTAAACTTTATGTCAATAGAGGTAATACTGGCCTTGCTAAAATAATCTAGCACATCTTACAAATTTGAAGGCAAAACTATGTGGAAAAGTGATGGGAGAATACAATATGTTGTTTATTCAAGAGGTCTAGGAGTTCTTATATAGTAGGATCAAACCCTAAAGAGCTCAAAAAGACAAAATACATAAATACCCCTGTGGGGTTACTATAGAATATAAGAATGTAATCTACCTTATTCTCTAACACTCCTCAAGTTGGAGCATATCCATCGATAATGCCCAACTTGGACGCTATCCACGAAAGGCGCTTCTTTGATAAGGCCTTTGTAAATAAGTCTGCAAGATGAAGATCTATCGAGATGTGTGGTGTAGTAATCTTGCTTCATCGTACATCACAAATAAAATGATAGTCAATATCAATATGTTTGGTTCTCTCATGGAGCACATGATTTGTAGCAATATAAGTAGCAGATTTGTTGTCACATACTCACAGTATAGAGGAACATGAGTGGTGACAACAACACCGAGTTCTTGCAGAAAAGTCAATAACCAAGTTATTTCAAAGGTAGCCTGGGTCATTGCCTTGTATTCTGCCTTTAAACTAGATCAGGAAACTACATCTGCTTCTTGTTTCTCCAACTAACAAGATTTCCTCCTACTGCTATAGCATAGCCCGTAGTAGTGCGACGGTCCTCAGGCGAGCTTGCATAATCAGCATCGGCATAAGCGGTAACATTAGCATATCCATTTTCCTGATAGAAGAGGCCACGTCCAGGTAATTCCTTCAGGTAGTGAAGGATCTAAAGAACATCCTGTCAATGGTTATAACAAGATTTCTCCATGTATTGGCTATCTCTGCTTGTAGCATAGGATATGTCTGACCCAGTAACAGTAAGATATAGAAGTTTGCCAACCAAGCTTCTATATTATGTAGTGTATTCAAAGACAAGATCAATGGAGGTGGAGTGTTTCCTCAATTATGCAAAAATACCAAAGGGTTTGCATCCAAGTAACCATGCCTCAGTTAGTATATCTAAGCAGTACTTTCTCTGTGGCAGATGGAGTCCCTTTGTAGTGTGTAATGCTTTTATGCTAAAACAATAACGAAGTTGCCCCAGACCCTTGGTGACAAAGACCTTCTGGAGAAAGGCCTTGATCTCTAGCACCCCTTTATCATCGTCACCTGTAACAACCATATCATTCACATACACAACAAGTCTAACAGTACCAGTTGTCCGTTTTCTGACAAAAACAGAGTAATCAGATGTAGATCTCTGAAAACCCAGAGTGTCGATCTCTGTACTTAGTCTATCGAACCATACCCTCGGGCTTTGCTTCAGACCATAGATTGCTTTATGAAGTCGGTACACATACTCTCCCTCGAATTCGTAATCTGGAGGTTGCATCATGTAAACTTCCTCCTCGAGATCGGCATATAGAAAAGCATTTTTAACATCCATTTGAAAAATAGGCCAACCCTTCTTCACATCTACTGAAAGGATAGTCCGTATGGATCCCATCTGTGCGACAGGAGAAAATTTCTCGAAGTAGTTAACTCCATACGTTTGTGTAAAGACTTTCGTACAAGTCTTGCTTTCAATCTGTCAATAGAGCCTTATGGAGACTGCTTCATAATGAAGACCCATATGCATCATGCTTAATTAAACAAGTTTTGGAGACTATCGATCGCAACAACAGTTGCCACACTTAAGAACACCCACCGAAGTCCAAACACCAACAAAGAAAAATAACTTTGGATATATGTGCCCATTGGGATGGATGATTGCCTATTGCCTTTGTGTGGGAGACTTCCATACACGGGTTGAAGTCTTGAACCACTCGAAATCAAACGTGTGGATATCTTTAGTATATATTAAATACATATAGAGCATTTATGGAAGTCTTAGAACCACTAGAAATCAAATGTGTAGATATCTTTAGTGTATATTAAATAGATATAGAGCATTTATGAACTCCCAGCCTTCAATAATTAAGATCAAATACCATGTAGAAAACTCACAGCAATAGATACATGAGAATGCAAAAAATTATGTAGAATTATCTTCTTAATGAAAGGGAAAAACCATGGAAAAGTGATAGCTTAACGCTAACTGATGGCAACGATTATCTTCACTTTCTAATTGAAATAAAGGGGAAATGATTACATAGATAGGGGTACACAGTTAAATGGGTCCTTACCCACTACACATTATCATGTCTAATAAAACATCCTAACTACTGTATCATACATTTCAAAATACATAAAAAGCAAGAGTTGTGATCGGTTACTAATACATTTCGAGATCGAAATTATCATAAAAAAATGCATAAAATCAAGAATTGTGATTGGTGATCATTGGGAATCGCAGAACCTGAGCACACACAAATGACTAATCACACAAGCATGAAACCACATAGATTTACAAGATTCAGCCCTGACTAAGCTATGTCCTTGGGTGGCGGCTATGATTTTCACTTTGTGGAGAAAGAAGAAAGTATAGAGGATGTAGAGAGCCCTAATCCTGGGGAGTTTATATACTACTCTCGTACACGGGGATCCTTAATTCAAACGAAGCCATATACTCAAATAAAAATGGAATTGTTAATTAAAAAATTCACCGGGGCCCTTGGCCCTACACCCTCACGTGCTTGCTCCCTCCTCCCAGACACGACCCCATATGCTCACTAATCGGGCAATCAGACCTCTGTATTGTTGAAGTATGCTACGTTAGGAGCGGGTGCATACGACGGTTCTTCAACCTAGGTCAAATAGCTAGGACATAAGGCATATAGGCAATCTCCACTTCAAATTGAATCTTTTGAGAAGCTTTGCCAAACTTCATCGTACCACCACCAGCCCCTCCTTAGGGTTCCCAACTTTTGACATTAAGCTTACTCCCATGAACTGCCTTTGTAAATATATCAACCGGATTATATGTTGTACCGAGTTTCTTCACTTTGATTCTCTTCCCATAATAAATGAAGTGATATCTAACGTCTATGTTCTTGTTCCTCTCATGATGCACCTGATCCTTGGCTAAGCATATTGCACCGAGACTATCACAATATACTATAGCATGATCTTGTTGTAAATCGAGATATCCAACTAAGCCTTTCAGCTAGATGCCTTCCTTTGTAGCTTCTGTCTAAGCCATATATTCTGCCTCTATGGTAGAAGAAGTAATTTATAGTTGTAAGGCAGCCTTCCAATTGATGATAGAACTCCCCAAAGTGAAAACGTAGCTTGTCATTGACCTCCTCCCATCAACATCTGCGATATAGTCTGAACCTGAATATCCATCAACTAAACACCCTGCATCACTTTTGTAAATGAGGCCAATGTCTGATGTTCTGCTTGATTGCCTGCCAATGCTCCTTTCCTTTATTGCTCATGAATCTGTTTATAACGCTCACATAATGAGCAATATCATGTCTTGTGCATACCATGGCATACATAAGCCGTCCAACTACGATGGTATAGGGAACACATGGCATGTGTTCCTTCTTCATGTCTGACCGAGGCACGGATGAAATTGAGAGATGAATATTTACAGTGGATGGAGTACCTAAAGGCTTGGATGTAGACATCACGAATCTAATTAGAACTTTCTCAACGTAGTTCTTTAGAGAAAAGAAAAAGTTTTCCTTCTGCACGAACCATAATGATCTAAATCCTCAAAATCTTCTTCTTACACCAAGGTTCTTTATGTCAAACTTTGAACTAAAGAGCTTCTTCATATCATCTTTGGTACCCTTTTTCTCAGTCGCAATCAGCATGCTGTTGACGTACAATAACAATGTTCCATCCTCTACCTTGTTGTGGTAAATATAACAATCATATGGGTTCCTGTTGAACCCATGATCAATCATGAAATTATCAAACTTCTTGTACCACTGCCTAGGAGACTGTTTAAACCTATAGAAGGGCTTCTTCAATCTGCACGCATGGTCTTCCTTGCCCTGAGATGCGAATTCCTTTGACTGACTCATGAAAATATTTTTTTCAAGTTCACCATGCAAGAAAGATGATGTGACATCCAACTGCTCCAGCTCCAAGTCTCGATGTGCTACAAGAGCTAGTAGCACCCGGATGGATGGATGCCTTACAACAGGAGAGAATATCTCGTTGTAATCCTTGCCTTCTTTCTGATTATAACTCTTCATAACTAGATATGCCTTGTATTGATAACTTCACTGCCTGAGACTCTTGACTTTTTCTTGAAGACTCATTTGCATCCAACGACATTAATCCCTTTTGGTAACTTGGAAAGCTTTCATGCTTGATTCTTGTAAAGAGACTCCATCTCCTCACCCATAGTAGCAACCTACTATCCAGATTCTGACCCTATTATAGCCTTCTTGTAAGTGGAGGGCTCTAGGGACTCTACCTCCTCCACAATCTCTAGTGCAAATGCACCATGTCTTGAAAACCAAATCTCTGCGGTGATATATCTCTTTACGAGGCTGATCAGTAGTAACATTTGATTGTCTTTCCTCTGGTTTCTTAGATTCAGGTTGTTCAGCATCAACTTGATTAGAAGTGGCATGATCAATTACATGATCACTACTCGGTGTCAGTTTGAACTTCACCTGTTCGTGCGCATCATCACTTTTCCCTGCATCAGCAGACTCACTACTCGAGTGAAGCATGAAATTCTCATCAATATAACATTCTTTCTAACAATACTTATATGCTCAAAAAGGGACTAGATTCTGTATCCCTTTGCTCATGTTCCATAGCCTTTAAACATCCATTTCTTTTCCTTTGATTCTACCTTTCCTTCATTGATATGGTAATAGGCATCACAACCAAAGACTCGTAAAATAAAATAATCAGCATGATCACTAGATCAAACCTTCATGGGTGTCTTGCAGTTAATAACAGACACAAGACTCCGATTTACCGAGTTACAAGTATTCATAGTTTCAACCCATAATGTTCTACCAAGTCCACCATTAGAGAGTATACACATTGCTTTCTCCAGAAGTGTCATGTTTATTCGTTTTGTCAACTCTGTTTTGTTGTGGCATATCTCTGACAGTGTGGTATATCGCAACACCCTCCTCTTTGCATAACTCTTTGAACTCTAATGAATAGAACTTCAGCCTGTTATATGTAAGTAGACACTTTTTTCTTAGAATTCGGGTTCTCCAGCAACATCTTCCAATGCATGAATGTCTAAAAAATCTTGCTCATGTGCTTCATCATGTACACTCATACCATCTTGAAGTATCGTCAATAATAGACAGAAAATGCCTAGCACTTCCCCAAGATGAGACCCATGAAGGGTTCAAGAATTAGCATGGACGTTGTCAAACATCTCCTTTGTCCTGTTAGTGGCTTTATTGAATTGCTTCCTATATTATTCCCCGAATATGCAGTGCTCATATAACCTTAGTTTAAATCTCTCGAGATCCCCGATGAGACTTGTTTGATTGAGGATATTCATCTTGTTGAGATGGCTTGAATCCTAACCATCTGACACTGGTTGAAAATCCAGTATGCACCCCTCCTGTTGTACCATAACCCAACGCTTCTATTTGTATTCGGGTATATGGATTTGTTTGTTTTAAGGACCCACATATACGGGAGTAATATATAAACTCCTTGGGTTTAGGGATCTATGTATCCTATGTACTCTCTTCTTTCTACACATAGTGAAAATCGATAGTCGTTGCCTAAGGACATAGCTCGGTTACAGGCGAACCTTATAAATCCATATGTTTGTGTCTTACTTGATTGATTGTGTTTGTGCGTAGGGCTGCTAGTCGAACCGAACTGTAACGAACAGACTTTTGTTCGAGTTTGATTCAATAAGGAAGTTCGAAAGTTCGAGTTTGAGTTTGATTCGATAAATGTTCGATAGGTTATGTTTGAGTTCAAGCTTATTTAAAAAATGAACATTTGAGTTCGATTCGATAATAGTTGTTAATGGTTTAACATAACTTAACTAAAATTTATTTATATGAACAAGTTCGAATCTAGAATTCGATAATAAGATTTGATAAGCTGTAAAATTATGAAATTACTCAAATTAAAATGGTGCAAAGCCTAATAAATACCACAATTTCTTTAACCTTGAAATTTATCATGTGTATACATACGGAGTTACATACACAAATACACACATATACATATATCGAACTCAAACTTTTGTCAAACAAACATATGTTATGTTCATGTTCGGTTCGTTAAGCTATCAAAATAAGATCTGAAGTTCATGTTCAGTTCATTTAGAAATGAACAAATATTTTTCGAACTATTATCGAACGAACTCTAATTGAATACGAAGTTACGAACATGTTCAGTTCGATTAGCAACCCTATTTGTGCGTGTTTGCTTCCGAGATTCGCAATAAACTGGTATCAGAGCATCGGATTCCATCTTGATCGTTAAGAAAGATGGTGTGTATGATCTGAAGATCAATAAATTCAAAGGGAAGAACAGGTTCGGTTTATGGCAAATCAAGATGTGTGTTCTTCTGAAGCAGTAGGGCATCTGGGAGCCATTGGATTAGGAGCAGGTGAAAGCACTTGAACTCTCTAAGTTGAGTATGTAGTAAGAGAAGGCGCACTTGACAATCATGATGTATTTGACGGACGACATTATTGTCGAGGCTGCCAATGAGGATTCCACGATCGGTTTGTGGTTAAGACTCGAATGTATGTACATGACGAAGTCTCTGATCAACAAGCGTTCTTAAATCAATGCATGTTCTCTCTTTGCATGCAGAAAGGTACATCTCTTAAAGAACATCTAGACCGCTTAAATACATTGTTGATGGATTTAAGAAATGTAGATGTTAAGATTGAAGATGAGGATATTGCCTTGATTTTGTTGGTTTCCCTTCCACTATCGTATGAGATTTTGCTCAATCATTTATTGTGAGAAGAGAGTCGATAACCTTAAAGTAAGTTTACATGGGTCTGCATACGCGTGAACTTCGATATATGACTATTGGGAAGCAGGATTCTAATGGTGCAGGTTTGACTATGACTCATGAAAAGAGTCATGTTGGTTCTGAGTATGTAAAGAAGGGAAAACAGAAGTCCAAGTTGAAGAATTATAATGCTAAGGACATTTGCAATTACTGTAAGGAACCTGAACATTGGAAGAAGGACAGCCTGAAGAAGAAAGACAAAGCCATTGTTGTTGTTATGGCTTAAGGAAGTACAGATTTCGAAGATGATCTGATTCTCACCGTCATAGATCAGAAGGCGATGGATAGCACATGGATTCTTGATTCAGGTTATTCTTACCATATGACTCCTATTGAAGATTGGTTCTACACCTATGTGAAGATAGATGTCGGAAATATCGTCACAGGGAATGATGCAATGTGCAAGATTGTAGGAATCAACTCTGTGAATATCAAGATGCATGATGGAGTTGTAAGGACGGTGACAGAAGTATGCCATGTTCCTGATTTGAGGAAGAACCTGGTATCCTCTGGAATCTTGGACTCTAAATGATACAGGTATATTGCTGAAGGTGGAGTCATGTAGTTTGCCAAAGGTGGGATGATTGTTATCAAGAGTAATAAGTAGAAGACTCTATATGTCATGCATAGGTATATAATTATGGGCTCTGCTGCAGTAGCGTCCCAAGCCATGAGATCAGAGTCGGAATTGTGTTATATGTGGCTGAGACACATGAGTCAGATGGGGATAAATATACCCAATCAGAAGGGTCTCATTGGGGATCTCAATGGATCCAAGCTGGAGTTCCGTGAGTATTACGTATTCAGACAACAACACATGGAGCAATTCAGTAAAGCTATCTACATGATGGAGACACTCAACTACATCTACGTTGATTGCTAGGGTACTTTAGGAGGTGTCAGATATTTTCTATCTATTATTGACAATTACTCCAGGATGGTTTGGGTGTACATGATGAAGTACAAAAGCGAGGCTTTTTGACCTTCGGGCGGTGGAAGATCTTAGTGGAGAACCATACTTATAAAAAGGTGAAGCATCTTCGTACAGACAACAGGTTGGAGTTTTGTTCATTAGGGTTTAATGAATTCTGTAAGGAGGAGGGTGTTGCGAGACACCTCACAGTCAGAGATACACCACAACAAAATTGAGTTGCGTAACACATGAACATGATGCTTTTGGAGAGAGCAAGATTGCATGCTCTCTAACGCAGGACTTGGTAGAGTATTTTGAACTGAAGCTGTGAATAGCTTGTTACTTGGTGAATCGAAGTCACACGGCCATCAATGATTGCAAAACACCCATGGATGGATATGTGATGATGTGCATGAATAGGTAGGGTTCGAACTGACACCAAGTAGTAATCATGCAATTGATCACACCACTCCTGATCAGGTTGTTCTTGAACAGCCTGAAGCTGAGCCATTAGAGGAGAGGCAACCAAGTGTTGTTACTGATCGGCCCCATAGTGAGATACATCCATCGTAGAGATACATATTTGAATACATGGTTGCATTTGCACTGTAGGTTGCAGAGGAGGGAGGATGAGTCTTCAAAGCCCTCCACTTACAGGGAGTCCATAGCTGGGGCTGAATTTGGGTAGTGGATTGCTGGTATGGGTGAGGAGATAGAGTCTCTTCATAAGAATCATACATGTGAGCTTGTCAAGTTGCCAAAGGGAAGGAAGGTCGTTGGATACAAATGAGTCTTTAAGAAAAAGACATGAATCGCAGGCAGTGAAGGCATTAGATATAAGGCACACCTAGATGCAATGGGTTATAGTCAGAAGGAATGTGTGGATTACAGTGAGATATCTTTCCTGCTGTAAGATATCCATCCATCTGGGTGCTACTAGCTATTTTAGCACATCGAGACTTGGAGTTGGAGAAGTTAGATGTTACGACAACCTTCTTGCTCGGTGAACTCGAAGAACACATTCTTATGAGCCAGTAGAGGGATTCACATCTCAGGGAAAGTAAGATCATGAGTGCAGATTGAAGAAGTTCTTGTATGGGCTTCAACAGTCTCCCAGACAGTGGCATAAGAAGTTTGACAGTTTCATGATTGATCATGGGTTCAGCAGGAGCCCATACGATTATTGTGTTGCCACAACAAGGTGGAGGATGGATCCTTCATCTATCAATTACTATACATCGACGGAATGTTGATTGTTACCAAGAAGAGTATCATAGATGATATGAAGAAGCTCCTTAATTCAGAGTTTGATATGAAGAACCTTGGTGCAACGAAGAAGATTTTAAAGACGGAGATCATTAGAGATCATGCTGAAGGGAAGTTTTTCTTATCTTAGAAGAACTACATTGAGAAAGTTCTAATGAGATTTGGGATGTCTACATCCAAGCCTTTAGATACTCTATCTGTTGCGAATATTCATATCTCAATTTCTTTCGTGCCTCAGTCAAACGCAGAGATGGAACAAATGTCATGTGTTCCCTATGCAAGCATAGTTGGAAGTCTTATATATGTTATGGTATGCACAAGACCTGATATCGCTCAGGTTGTAAGTGTACAGATTCATGGGCAACCCAGGGAAGGAGCATTAACATGTAGTCAAGTGGATTTTCTGCTATCTGAGAGGAACATCAGACATTGACCTCATATAGAGAAGTGATTCATAGTATTTAGTTGTTAAATTTTCATATTCAAATTATGTTGCATATGTTGATGGGAGTAGATCAATGGCATGCTACATTTTCACTTTGAAGTACTCCACCTACTGCGAATATTCATCACTCAGTTTCTTTTGCACCTCAGTCAGGCGTAGAAAAAGGAACACATGTCACGTGTTCCACATGTCAGCGCAATTGGGAGTCTTATGTATGCCATGGTATGCACAAGATATGATATCGCTCATGTTGTGAGTGTTGTTAACAAATTCATGGACAACCTAGGGAAGGAGCATCGGCATGCAATCAAGCAGATTCCCGCCATCTGAGAGGAACATCAAACATTGACCTCATCTACATAAGTGCTTAAGAGTGTTTAGTTGCTGGATATTCAGATTTAGATTATGCTGCAAATGTTGATGGGGGGATCAATGACAGGCTACGTTTTCACTTTGAGGAGTTCTGTCATCAGTTGGAAAGCTACTTTGGAACCATCAGTTATTATGTTTACCTCATAGGTAGAGTCCATGGCTTTGACGGAATCTGCAAATGAAGGAAATTGGCTAACGAGCTTAGTTGGAGATCTTCGTTTACAACAGGATCAGGCTATACTAATTGAAACAGTCTCAATGCAATATGCTTATCCAAGAATCAAGTGCATCGCGAGAGGACCAAGCATATAGATGTCATATATCACATTATTCGTTCTGAGAAGAGGATCGATGTGAAAAATGTTGACACAACATATAATCCAACCAATATATTCACAAAGGCAGTCCTTAGGAGTAAGTTCAAACACTATTTGGACTTGCTCAATGTCGACAGTTGGCAGTAGCTTCAAGGAGGGGCTGGCGACATCATGGCGAAGCTTGGAAAATTTTCTCAGAGGATTCAATTCAAGGTGTAGATTGTCGACATGCCTTGAATCTTAACCATCTGACCCAAGTTGAAGAACCTTATATGCACCCCCTCTTGTCATAACATACCCCAACAAGATGACGGTCTCGTTGATTTGTCTATATAAACTCCCTAGAGTTAGGGCTCTCGATATCCTATGTACTCTCTTCTTTCTCCATATAGTGAAAGCCGATCACGTCGCCCAAGGACGTAGTCCAATTTTGGGTGAACCTTGTAGATTCGTGTGTTTGCGTCTTGTGTAATTGACTGTATTTGTGCTTGTTTGCTTCCGCTATTTGCAACACATCCCCATTTGACTCATGCGACCCAGCTACACATGCCACAACTTTGACTCTGATTTCACAGCTTGGGACGCCATTGCAATAGATATCGTAACTGTAGACCCAGCATAGCGTATAGGGTTTAGCAGATGCATTACTTTGATTAATTGAGGAATACGCTATATTCACATCTTCATGCCAGAATGCCCTAATCAAAACTAACATTTGAGAACATGTACCAAGATCCCTGCAGAAGTGTCTAGTTCATTCTTTATGTTACTCCTTTCTATATGGCATTTCTTCAATAATGTATTATCTTATAATACCCTCTTCCTTACGGATTTCATTTAGCTATAAAAAATAGAACTCCTATTGTTGCCCGTACTTAAGTGAATGTCCTTTGACACTCGATTCTCCATTTCTAAAGACATGTGAAAAAGGCGGTCAACATGATTACTAGATTAAACCTCAAGGGTGCCTTTGCGATGGTGTATTCACAACTGTAGCCCAAGATGTTTTATCAAGATCAACTTTTGAGAGCATGCACTTTGCTCTGTACAGAAAGTGTTTGATTCATTCGTTAAGCAACTCCATTCTATTGTGATATTTCTTTACTAAGGTAGTGTCTTCTAACACCCTCTTCGAACTCACTAAATTTTGATAAATAGAACTCCAAGCTGTTGTCAATACATGATTGGCCTTTTTTGAAGTCTGATTCTCCACCAAGATTTTCCCTTTTTTGAAAGTCTTGAATGTCTCGCTCTTATTCTTCATCATGAGGATCCTAATCACCCTAAATCAATCATCAATAATAGACAAGAAATATCTAAAACATCGTATAGAGACATAGGAGGGGGACCAGCAATCAACATGGATATAATCATGCGTCTCCTCTTCCTCTGTCTTGTAAAATACTTTCCTGAATTGCTTCCACTTTTATTTATCAATACAAATGCTTAACTACTCCAACTTAGATCTTTTAATATCTCCAAGAAGACCTTTCTGATTAAGGATGTTCATCCCCTTCTAACACATGTGTTATAATCGCATGTACTATAATTTAGGTTCAGATTTTGATGTTGGATATACAACTACAACAAAACTAGTTTGCATAACATAATTGGATTTTCTTTGATACCCAAGATGGCACCTACCTCTTCATTGGCCACCTTCAAAACTCCTCCTACAGAGTCATAGCTATATTTATGAGTCTAAAACTCCAAAGGTTATCAGAATCCGACGAACTTTTGAATGTGTCCTTACGATCCTTACATGCATCCTCATTTTCATATAACTGATGCAGATAATTTTGCAATGTGTGTCGTTCCCTCAATGACATTTTCTTCCACCATTGGTGTACTTATAACAGAGAACCAATGTCTGTAAATGGTCGTGTGAAAAAATCAGAAACACAAAGCCTCCTATCTTGAGAATACATTTGATTTATAACAATGATGAACCATCTCCTCCTTGAACCACTATAGCTATTATGGTAGTTCTTTCCTTGGTGCAGTTCTTATTATGATGTCATGGTTCCTTGCAATAGTTACAATTACCTTAGAGTTGATTTTCTTTAGTAACATTTGATCGATTGATTTTCTTTGGTAACATTTGATTTAAAATGATGAGTGCGTAATCATCATGTGAACCATCTCCTCCTTGAACCACTATAGCTATTATGGCAGTTCCTTTCTTTTTGGTGCAGTCCTTATTCCCATGTCATGGTTCCTTGCAATATTTACAGTTATCCTTCAGATTGATTTCTTTGGTACTGCTTTTGATTTCTTCCTCATATTCTTCTCAATGATACCATTGTTCCTCCGTGGATTTTTACCAACCCATAATCTGTGTCTTCACGATTTATAGAAGCCCTATGATGAAGTTTGCAAGTATGCAAAGTCAATGGAACTTCATCGAGGATAATCTTCTCTTTATCTATTATAAACAGCTGAACAATGTTCTCAAACAATAATGGGAGTCAATAATGGGAGTGAAACCAATATAATCAAAGCAGTACATTATTCTCTATCTTAGCATCCATATTTCTCAAATTTATAAGCAATGTATTTAAACGATCTAGGCATTCTTTTAAAAGAAAGCCTTCTTGCATATAGAGGGAGAATAAATATTGCTTCAATAGCAACTTGTTGGTTGGAGACTTCTTGTTGTAAAGACTTTTAGTCTCATCATCTCATGTGAAGCTTTTGCGGTGATTTCATTGGTCAGCCAACATGATTTTTGCGCCTTTTCTTACTCTGTCAACAACTCTGAGGGCTCGAGAGTCTTTATTCAACGGTGCTCAAATATCGTATCACTTAAGCAGGGCATGCATCTTGACTTGCAAGAGTCTAAAACTATTCCTCTCGAAGAACTTTTCGTTCTTCATATTAAATGATGTTGTACCTCTTCCTTGTTGCAAACGAATCCGAAAGCTCTGAAACTAATTATTATTGCATGTAGGCAAAGTTGAACGCGGATCAAACAATCAACCAAGCACACATGAAACATTCATGACACAACATTTACAAAGTTCACACTTAACTGGGTGTGCCCCCGATGGTCTGTAGTGGATCTTTCTATTATGGTGATAAAATGACAGGACCGAGGATGAGTAATAGCCGTAATCCTAAGGGGGTTTGTATATCCCTCTTACAGCCGAGTTTCCCTGAATAGACTGATCCACTATTCCGAATAGGACTTGGAAATGAATCCCCCAAGATAAAACGAGATCCCTGTTTCGGGCAGCTGGGTTCACTTGCTAACGTTAGGAAAGGTCACATAACGAGCTGTGCAATACCAGACGGATTGGGATTCATGGCATCTCAACATCTTTCTTGGAACTTAAAAACAGGTCTGGTCACCTAACTTCAAGTGTATCAAGGATGCACAATTGTTGCCGTCTTCTCAAGGAAGTTATGTATATGAACTGTGGATTACACCGCGTTACTGAATCTCTCTGCTCCTGTTACTCAGTACAATGTTATATTCTGTATTTTATTAGAAAATTCATTAATATGAATGATTTATTGCAATCGCTTGAAACGCTTTAGCTTTCATGCACCAGATTTTCTGTCATTTGTCCAATATTTTATTTAATAATGCAGAGAATTCAGTGGACAGTCCACACCCAGATTTATTATGACCATTGTATTACGCAAATGTTCGTCTCTTTTGGGAATGAGCTATGCTATTTTTTTCTTTAGTTGTGGTATTTCTCGGTCAATGCCATATACTTATCTTTTTCCTCTCATTTCTAAGATTGAGCACAACTTCTTGTTTCATTTGCAGTTTCTAGCAGCTGACCAGATTGCATATTTGCATGGACTCCCACCGGATACCTAACGGTGCTCGTAGTGCCATGACACCTGACAAATTATCGGATGCATATAATGAAATATCTGGATTACTAGATCTTTACAGATCCCCTGATACTCCTCTATCTAATCAGACCCACCATGATTCTTTATCTGCTAAGAGCTGTTGCCAGGAGCAGCACAGCTCTATCGAGGCACCCTCAAGAAATAATAGTCCTTATGGATCATCGATCGATTCAAAGCGCTCACACACATACTTACCTGCCGATCTCGAAGACAATATTGGTGCTCTACAAAAAATAATGACCATCGCGAGCCCTGATCCAGGCGAAGGTGCTCATGGCAGTTCATACTTAAAATACCATTTTCCAGTGCAGAATGCTCTGTCATCAGCATATGCAATGGGCTACAACTTCTCGGATCTTCACCAGTATGCAACTAGAAAATATCAAAAACTAAGCCATGGATCCAACTCAGAGAGGATGCTACGAGAAATGGTGGAAACCCGAACGCATGATATCAGACTGTTGCTCATTGAGTGTGCTAGAGCTCTATCGGAAAATAGATTGCCCGACTTTGAAATCCTTGCTGAACACACGAAAAACAGTATTTCTATCGTAGGAGATCCTATTCAGCGCGTCGGCGCGTATATGCTAGAAGGCTTAGTGGCGAGGAATGAAGCCTCTGGCACAAGAATCTACCGATCACTTAGGTGTCAGCAACCTCAGAGTAGCGAGTTATTGTCGTACATGCATATGCTGTACGAAATTTGCCCCTACTTGAAGTTCGGGTACATGGCAGCCAACGGCGCGATTGCAGAGGCTGTTAGAAATGAAGATTGGATACATATAGTAGACTTCCAAATATCTCAGGGGACTCAATGGTTGACTTTGATACAGGCATTAGCCAAAAGGCCAGGATGTCCTCCTCATTTGCGGATCACGGGAATCGACGACGATGTCTCAAGATATGCTCGTGGGGAAGGTCTGCAAGCTGTGGGCAGGAGACTGGCAGCCGTTGCAGAGAAGTTCAACGTTCCTTTTGAATTTCAAACTGTTCCCGTGTATGGACCAGAGGTCACAAGAGAGATGTTGAACATCCAGCCCGGGGAGGCACTGGCGGTAAACTTCACCCTTCAGCTCCACCACACACCAGACGAGAGCGTCGACATCAAGAATCCACGAGACAAACTTCTCAGGATGGTCAAGAGTCTTTCGCCGAAAGTAATGACCTTGGTCGAGCAAGAATCAAACACAAACACGGCGCCTTTCCTCACGAGGTTTGTTGAGATTCTCGACTATTATCTCGCCATGTTTGAATCGATCGATGAGGCGCTCCCAAGGGAAAACAAGGACAGGATAAACATGGAGCAGCACTGCCTGGCAAAGGACATCGTGAACGTCATTGCATGCGAGGGGAAAGAAAGAATCGAGAGGCATGAGCTCCTTGGGAAATGGAAGTCTAGACTGGCCATGGCAGGGTTCAAGCAATGCCCGTTGAGCACTTACGTGAACTCCGTGATAAGATCACTTCTACATCGCTACTCCGACAAATACACCCTGGCCGAGAAGGAAGGAGCAATGCTGCTGGGATGGAAGGGCAGGAACCTCATATCAGCCTCGGCGTGGAACTGAAAACCGTGTAAGCTGTCCTTTTCTTCCATGTATAAAGCTTTTATGTATTGTGAAGATTGTTTCGATTTGCTTTGCTATTGCAATTATCTCCTGATTTATTTTTCATGTAACTAATGTCTGCTAACTGCCAATAGTTTCTAGACAAATATTGACAGTTGGATTTTGACAAAGTTTTCTTCACATGGTGGAGCAACTATTGTAGTCTTGATTCAGAGACCTTGGGAGGAAGGGGTGGTATTGTTGTCAACAATGTGATTATAAATCATGTTGAAATCATGAACAGAGAATGCATCCATCATTCATATTGTATTATAAGATCTTCATAGGCAATGTCGTCGTCTTTGAAGTCTTCCTCGCTCCTTCTCAGCAACTGAGCACTCTTATCGTATTAATAAATAAAAAATAATAAATCCCAAAAATCACATCCAAGTAATTAATGTAAATGATATTTTGTAAGTAAAAATTATGATATTTTGTTGATCATTTATCTTCGTGACTAGATTACAAACCCCAAAAATCACATCCAAGTAAGATCAGTGATAATAAAAATGTGTAATAACGTTCTCAATTGCTTCAAGGACTTATCACATTGATAGCACATTCACGTTCATATCTATTTATTTTAAATAGATATGGAATCACATTGATATCCATAAATATTTGTATTCCTATATTTATTTTAATATATCATAGTTTTAGATTTTTCACCACCTTTATATAAAAATTATGAATTATTTCACCATATTTAATATATTAAAATATATGCATCTAGTACATTTATTTAATATATAAACCATCTTATACATATAAATTAAAGCTAATATAAGAGATCTCGTCCTAATATAAGTTACCCAGTATAAGTGGCCACATCTCATGGTTACATCATTTATTATCTGCCCACTACGATATTTATCTCTCTAACAAACTAAATAGGAAAAAAAAGATAAAACTCACTTATCCCCTCCTCTACTTTAATTCTTATCGGTCATTTGACTCGGTGCATACAATACTTATACAATAATTCGTATCACATCCGCATTCATTTTACATTTGTAACTACTTTTAAGAGTATGGCAACTTACACATATGCACTATTTGTAACTACATTCATATTCATATTTTAAAACAGATAAAGACATGATAATACCAATTTGTATTAATTAATATTTTAATTAATATTTGGTTGATGTCATCATTATTTGTATGTGGTTGGAGTAGACCTTTAAAATATTTTCAAGGTTGCAGAAAGCGGTAGTCGGTACTCGGTCGGCGGGGTCACCTACTAAGGATTAGTCAGCAGTCAGGCGACTAGTCAGAATTAGTCGGTCATTAGTTGGTTTTGAATTTTTTAATTATTTTAAATATATAAATCAGTTTTTTATGCATATATTCGTATATATACGTATATTTGTATATTTTATATGACATCATGATGAAACAAAAGAAGTAATTGACTTTAAATATAACATTAAGCATATTAGAATAGGTAAAAAAAGTGAAAAACAAAAAAATATAAAAAGGTTGTTGTAAAAGTCGGCAGACTAGTCGGGTGGACCGACTAAGGTCCGACTAGGCCTAGTCGAGTCGGCTACCCCTCTCCCCCCCTCCCCCGACTCGACTAGTCGGCCGACTTTTGCAAGCTTGAATATTTTCATTTCATCTTTTTCATTGATTATAAATGAAGATTCATGCACTTTTTTACAACTATCTTATACTAATAAATTAAATAAAACTGTAGAAATTAAAAGTTCAAGGAAGGCATGCCCTTCCATGCCCCCCTTTGAATCCGTCCATGACCACAACTATATTTCGATCACCCACACGAGCAATGTTCATACATTCTCAATATACAGATTATCGTAGTCCAAGTAGATGAACACGCATCGGCTAAGTATTAAGGAAAGGAAGATAACAAAGTGACTAGGAGCAATTAGCCACCTTAGTTTCACTATAGCTTCCAATCACTCCGCCAAAGTTTTCTCTTATGCAATTACTCTCATCGAGATGAAACAATTATAGCAACATGTGAAGCAATTAGCGTGAGAGAGATATAGATAATCAATGAATCACAAAAATATATCATGGCCATTGTACCAAGGATTCACAAAGATACAAAGGAAGTCACATCAAGCATGATACGGAGTTCAATCTGAGAGAGAAAAATCATTCTCATTATTACACAAAAAGCTAAATAGAATGTCATATTGACCTTTTCTATCTCAACACATGCATCTAAAAAAGTAAACGAAAGTGTATCAATTGTTGCTCAATGTTTGTGATAAGATAATTAAGATCCTCGAGAGCACACTAAGACCATGTTCGGCTTGCCCTCACAAACCTCCTTTTTTTCTTTTTCATGTGGGGTCCACTTTTCCTCTCTTTTTTAATAAAATAAATAAATCATTTCTCTTTTATCTATTGCAAAAATATATATATTATACCATCATATCAACTAAAAAATATAAACTACTCAACTTCTACCTACTTTTTCAAACTCCAATACAATCACATCACAATAACTACTAACTATTCCAAACTTCAATACACTTATATCACAACAAACCCACCCCCAGTTTAACCATCTATCCAAACATCAAAATACAGAAATAGGTTATCGCCTACCGGTTTACTCTGAGGTAACCTGCGTACCAAACGCATCCTAAGGAATTGAGCCACTTAGAATCAAATTAGGTAATTTATATGCGATTGATCGCGTTATGGAATTACATAATGTATCTATATTGGGTAGCTAAGTTTGTGTTGCGGCTTTCAATTTCGAAGATTCATCCTCAAATCTTTGTTTAGTTGTAATATAATTAACTTCCATGTATGAATGAACATTATAGTTTCCTTATAACATTGTGCTTTTAATTGTAATAATGTGTGTATATAATTTAGTAGCAAATTATGACGAGGGCGAATCAATCTCTCCACATGCCATCCTAGCCTTCGAATGAAGAACAAAGCACGTACAATCCAAACCGTCTGACTTGTGAGATCTCATCTCGATCGTAGAACGTGTAACGCCTCACATCTCGATCGTAGAACTTGTAACGCCTCACTTTCTTCCAACTATATAAGAAAAGAGCCGGGAGAAACCTAGGGCATGCGATATAAATAGGGTCGAGCGACCTCCTCCTCCTCGTTGTTATATCTCCGCTTCTTCTCTTGATCCTCTCCATCTCCAATGGAGTCCTCGTATATATTGACGATGGTTAATCCATTTCAAGTCACCAAACTACACACTCGATATAAGTGGTTGTTATGCTATACCAGGCGACCTCGTAAATATCCTCTCCTTCACTTCCCCTCGAAGACATCAGTCAACAAGTCTGTCTACTTTTGTCGAGCTACACCTTGTCAGATACATTCCAAGGTACGTAGAAAATATCGCATTCCTCCATTACAAAATACTCTTGATTTGCGCATCACTCTTCATTTTAGACATCTTGCGACAATTCCAGATTGGGTTTCAAACGATGTGATTGAGATCACGGATATTGTGCGTACCGGAAGCTTTCAAAATCAACAGTTCATAATTCGCATGACGTTCTTACAACTTGCAAGTTATTAATTTACGTCAACAATTAATGGATTGGTCATTCGATGATGTGGTTTTATTTAATGCGAAAAGCTGCATGCAGAAGGACGTGGGAGACTTTCCATTCCCTGCGATTCTATCTATATGCATGTGTAGTCGAAAATCATACTTAGGAAAGTTGAAGCTTTTGGGTTTAGTGCATGAAACGAATCGAACGCACCATGTTCATCGAGGCTCCTAAGTGGTCCGAACCATCAATGGAGGCTCGTAAGTGGGTCCGAACCCAACCCGAGCACTCGGCTCCGACGGGGGCTGCTGTGCTGACTTGGTAGCTCGTCAACTGTCACACGATTAAACATCTCTTCACAAATTCCGAAGCGCCCGATAATCCGTAATTTGGAATTGGGCGGAAATCGCCTTTGGCTCTGCGAGGGAGGGAGAAATAGAAAGAAAAGAGCGCGAGCCCAAAGCGCCAGGAAGAGAGAAACACCTCCAGCACGACGACGAAGAACAACAGAAACAAAGGAGAGAGAACGGCAGAGTCCCTATAAACACCAGTGCACGGCGAAGAGCGAGAGAGGAGGACGACGACGAGGCCCCCTCTCCCTCCGCGGGATCCCACTCCTCTCCGCAGATCTCCCGATCCACCGCAATTCCACCCCGGTGAGAATTCCCTCTCCGTCTCCCCTCACCCCTCGATTCCGCTCTTTCTCTGACGCGCTCTTCCTCCTTCCAGGGCGGGGAATTAGGGTTTTGGAGGCCGGCATGGCCGCCGACAGCCCCGAGACGGAGGCGAATTAGGGTTTGGGAGCTTCGCGAATTAGGGTTCCGCTGGCGCACCTTCCATGGGCGATGGCGGAGTGGCGTGCGTTACCTCGCAGGACATCGTCCCGGTCCCGGAGAAGCTCTGCGGTGGCAGCGGCGTGCTTGCTTTCATCCCTGAGAACAGCATGAGGGAGCTCGACAGGAGGGCGGAGAAGGGCAGGAAGGGGGAATTCGGCGGCGAAAGGAGGCTCAAGAGCGAGGCGCACAATGGCGAGCTGGAGAACGGGGAATTTGTACCGCCGAAGCAGGAATTGGAGAAGGGAGAGTTCGTTCCGGACCGTGAACGGAGGCGTGAGCCGGAGAGAGGTAGGAAGGTGGAGCTGGAGAACGGGGAATTCGTGCCGGAGAAGTGGAGGAAGTGGGAGAGATCCCCTGAGGATCGGCACCGAGGGAAGGAGAGCTCACGGAGGAGCGAGACTGAGCTTAAGAGGTCTTCTAATAAATGGGATGGGCTGTCGCAGAAGTACAATGGCAGTAATGGGAGGAGCCATCAGAAGGAGTCTGGCTCGGACAGCTGGTTGAGACGGCACAGCCTTGAGTTGGAAGGCTGTGGGAAGAAGCACCGGAGTGAGCACAGTGAAACTCCCAGTTCCAAGAGCAGGAGGATTTCCGAGGAGAGCAGAGGCAAGAGCAAGCACTCCGAGCATGTGGAGAAGTCCAGGAGAAGTTCGGATAATTTCTCCCCGAGAATCTCACCTCCCACGGTGCGGAATCCTTCAAATAGACAGAATGATTCTTCTGGGCCCCGCCAAGTGGGACATACTAGACGTGGGCGGAGCCCGGAATCTCATTCAGAGAGATCCTCAAGTGGCCAGGCTCGTCGCCGTGATCGCAGGGAATCTAGCCCACACCACTCGGAAAAGTCACCACGTCCGCGGGCCCGCCACCAAGAAACCAGGGAGAAGACTCCTGTGCACTCGGAACGATCACCACATGAGAGGTCGCGTCTTCTGGATCACAAAGTTCGGACCGTGGGCAGTTCGGAACGGTCTCCAAGTGGAAGATCTCGACATCGTGACATTAAGGAAAGTACACCTGCTCCGAGGGAGCGCTCTTCATGCGACCATGAAGCTAGCGAGAAGAGTAAAGGAAGTGAGAGGAGGCATGACCGGAATGATGACCGACATGGAAAGGTCTTGAATGGTAGAAATTCTGGCGGGCATGACCTGGACAAACGGGCGAAAGATAGTAGTACTGGTCCAGAGAGAAGCAGCAACTGCAGATCTCACAAGGAATTTGACTTGCAAAGACAAAAAGGTGATTTGGAACTACTTCCACCACTGCCACCACCACCACCATTTCCTCCTCCACCTCCACCTCCTCCAGTGCCCCCTCCTTTACCCGAGTCACCTCTCCCTCACCCTCCTCCTCTTCCTCCTCCAACAAATGGCATCCTTGAGGAAATACCGTCTATGGAAGAGGATATGGACATATGTGATACCCCTCCTCATGCTGAGGTTATGGGCATCTCCAATATGGGAAAATGGTATTATCTCGATCATTTTGGTATTGAGAGAGGGCCTTCCAAATTGGTGGATCTTAGAAGGCTTGTCGAAGATGGGGTGCTGCAATCTGATCATTTAATAAAACATTTAGACAGTAATCTCTGGGTAACTGTTGAAAATGCAGCCTCCCCATTGGTACATGTAAATGCACCTCCGGTTGTTTCAGATGCTGTTACGCAGATGGTTAGCCCACCTGAACCTCCTGGGAATCTATTATATGATGATGAGGACATGGTTCAGGGCTCATCCAAGTCATTGGTGCAAATGGAGATTGATACGGATCTGCCAGGATCATGGGATGATTATCGTATAGACGAGAGGATTGGAGGTTTATTAGATGGTTTTGATATTGTTTCTGGAAAAGAACTTGAGATTATTGGAGGTGGGTTCCTATATATTCCGGTGTGCACCATTTAGAAGTTAATAACACTGCTAAAACTTGTGATAATGTCTGAATGAGTTTTAATGTACTTGAAAACATTCTAGTGTGTTTTTGCTTTCTTCTTTGTTTGTGCTTGTTTTTTTCTTTCCATTTTTATCTCATACCTTAATCCAGTGTTTCGGCTAATTTTTATTGCTATTCTCTTCTAATATACAGAGGCACTTGGAACAACTTTTACACATGTAGAATGGGAGAATTGGGGTCAGTCTGAAGGTATGTCACTCACGTTGGTATTTTTGTGATTTTTTGAATTATTTTGACTCTCTTTGTGCATCTTCACATATACTTGATTTCTTAGCGCAACTAACATAAACTCTGCTGTTGGATGATACTTTTGCAATTTTAGTATGCTTTTGTATGGATTAATTTTTATGTTAATTTGTAATATCTTTATACATCTACCATTGTGATATTTGCCAATAGTGAGAAGGATTTATTACGGGACTGGTCCATTTCAATATATATTCTTCATCCAAAAATCAAAGAGGCCGGGTATGCGAGAGTTGCTAGCAATTCTCTGGGCAAATTCATTCTGCAAGTACTATATCTACCACTTTGAATGATGATTATAGTACTTGTTTGTGGTATGAGAATGAGAATGAAAAAGTTTTTTTTTAATTTATGGCTTTAAGTACTTGTATCTGGGAACAAGTATGAATGGGGATATTTTTTTCCTGCTTGGTTGAATATTAGCTCTGGAAAGCTCACACATACTAGTGATAATTTTGAGGATTAACGTTTCATTTCTGAGCACAATGACACTGGAGCCTCAATATTTTGTACTCTGGACTCATTTTTAACTTTTTGAAGTGTTGTGGGTGCTACAGGTTTTAATCGCTCTAAACTTCGTAGTTCTCAGCTCCCCAGCAGTTCAAACAATGAAGAACTTGGCATGGTTCAGGACTTGTGCTTAAAAGAACCAGCTGATACAAGAAATGTCCCCCGTTTCGAGAGGGTGAATCTCTTTGTGTCTGGTGATTCTGTTGATTACATTGCTGGTAAATGGCCATGTAAAGGTGGAGATTGGAAAAGAAATGAAGACACCTTTAATGAAAGATGCCAGAGAAGAAAACTTGTTCTTAATGATGGCTACCCACTTTGCCAAATGCCCAAGTGTGGAGGAGAGGATCCTCGTTGGCATAGAAAGGACGACCTTTACCATCCTTCTTGCATAAAAAAACTTGAGTTGCCTCCTTGGGCCTACTCATGGACTGAGGACAAAACGGATGGTCCTAATGATCAAAGCAATTACACATCTACAAATAAAAGTTCTCAAATTAAGCAGATTCCTGCCCGAGTGACAAAAGGTACGATGCTTTCTGTAATTAGGATAAATGCTTGTGTTGTTAAGGACCATAGTTCGTCAGCCTCTGAATCTCGAGTAAGAGCGAAAAGTAGTGAACGCCATCCTTCGACAGTTCGTTCTCATGGTGGCGGACATGAGAGGAGCTTGTTTCGTGAAACAGATTCACGGTCAAAGAAAAATCATGAGCATGACTCCCACAACCATCATAAATCAAGAACTAGTTTTACAATGCCCAAAGATCATTTATGTAGCAGAGATGAATTATCCCTCCATTTGGGTGATTGGTACTATTTAGATGGTGCAAGCCGCGAGCATGGGCCATTTTCATTTTCTGAACTGCAGGGTGTGCTTGCTAAGGGCAGTATTGTGGATGGTGCCAGTGTGTTCCGCAAAGTGGATAATTTATGGGTTCCAATCACGAGTATTGCTTCATCTCTTGAAACAGTCGAAACCAAAGAAGATAAACGAACTAATAATTCAGAAGGCCCTTCTTTTATGGCTTGCAAGAATGCTTTGGATGTGTTTTCTTCATTTCATGCTTCACACCCACAGTTCATAGGATTTATGTGTGGAAAGCTGCATGAACTGGTCATGAAATCTTATAAAAGCCGTGAGTTTGCTACAGCCATAAATGGTGTCTTGGATCCATGGGTGAATTCTAGACAGCGGAAGGAGACTGATAAACACATGAGAAATTCTTCTCTTGTCAATGACTTATCTGTTGATAAGTTTTGGAGATCAGGTAATCTATGTATGGGATGTTTTATTTTACAAGGATAGTAATCCTCAATGGCGATGCTATTTGATGTTTTTTTTATCAATCCTACGTATTCATCACGATTATCTTTCCCTCATATTTTTCCTCTCATTCTGATGCTTGGTTTCCTATTTTATTATAGAAGATGATCATCGTTCTGGAAAACGGCATCGATTGATGATCGAGGGAAGTGAAGAAGATGACATTATAGTGGGAGATCAATTACAGGAACAAATATATGATTACTCATTTGATGATTTACTTGCTGAAGGTGTTTTTGATGAAGTAAATTGCCCAAAAAAAGATGCAGAAAACTGGGGTCTTCTCAACATTCATATACTGGGAAGGATTTTGCATTTCCTCAGAGGCGATATAAAGTCAATAATTTTTTCTGCAGCTACTTGTAAGCACTGGAATTCTGCAGCGAAGATCTACAATGGCATATCCAGACATGCTGATTTTTCACCAGCAGGTCCAAGTTGTAGCGACTCCATACTCCAGAGTGTTTTGGTAGGTTAATACTCAGTATATATTGGATGCTATTTTTGTTTGTTCTGTTAACAAATTATATTCTTCTTTCACATCGCAGCATGGATATGCCAATAAGAATTTATCTTCTCTCAACATGGCAAGGTGCACCAATGTTAGTCCTGATGCTCTTGCAGAAGTCTTGAAGTTATTCCCTGGAATATCTTATATAGATGTCAGGGGATGCAGCCAATTTAAGGAGCTAATATCAAGCTTTCAGAATATCAAATGGATAAAGAGCCAGCTGCCACACATGTTCCAGGATTTTGAAAACTCATATAGAGTACGAAGCACCAAGCAAACAACTGAGAAAAACTATTATATGTCTAAGACGTACAAGGGATCTGACTGTTTGTTGGATTATCCTGATGGCTACAAAGAATCTAGTTTGGACAGGAAAGGCTCAAGAAGTTTAACATTTAGACAAGGTTATTACAGACGCACAAAACTAACTGATGTTAGAAAGTCTCCTGGAGCTAAAACAAGGGATGCTCAATTGAAACAATTGATTAGGAAGAAGTCTGAGAATGATTATAAGAAATTAGAGCCACTTATTAAGGATTCTTTGAAGAATATCATGAAGGAAAATTCATTTTCATTCCTGGTACCTAAGGTAGAATGGTTAATACCCTTAAATTGTGTTGCTTATTTTTATTATCAGTTTCATTTTCCTATTAGCTACTTTGTTCGATTGAGCAGGTTGCAGAAATCGAAGAGAGGATGAAAACTGGATATTATGTTCGTCATGGATTGATCTCTATAAAAGATGACATCAGACATATGTGTAGGAATGCAATAAAGTGAGTTTATGTTTGGTTTTGTTAATAGATTCCCAGTCTCTAAATTTCGGCACCTTGTGGTTTAACAGAGAATTTGTGTGCTTTTACATGATATTCATATTCCAATACCCTTGGGATAGACACTAATTTAATTGTAGTTATTGTTCTTGTTAACATATTGGCCGAACTTTATTTATTCATTTTGGATACAGAGATGAATGATTTTAGATCCCTGAGATCATTGATTCTCCAAATGGGTCAAAATGTGCGAATAGATCTCCAGAACTCATGCCCAGACATACTTAGAAAACTGGCTCAGTATATTTTTAGTGACAAAATTGCATAAGACATCCATCGAAGGCCTGCCATCCTTGAAGATCTTTGCACTACTTAGTAGCTAGAGGGCCCGATCCATTGCAGACAGGAAGCACCTTGTCTGCTTGTCATTTTGAAACTACTATAAAGAAGATTCTGTGGAACCATAGAGTATTTTACTTGTATCAATGTCCTAGACGAAAAAGGGCGACCAAAGAAGGATAGATCTTAACTTGCGTCAATATGTCCTAAGCAAAAAAGGGCAACCAAAGAAGGATAGCTGCAACCCTCCTGGCTTCTTTAACACAGTTTACAAGTACCATCCTCATTAGGCATTAGTTGTTTCTAAATACATCAACCTACCTCAACTTATCTCAGTCAGTAGTTATGAACAAAAACTACCAGATATAAGTACCAACATCCTGTCATAAAGTTTGGAGATAGGTATATTAGGGGTGTTTTGAGATATATTATTGATATCATTGATATGGTTTTCTCCAAAAAAAAAGGAAAAAGAAAGATAGAGATATGATTAAATACCCCAAAAATATTCTTTCAAAAAAAATACCCCCAAAATTACAAAACCTAGTGTCTGCAAAGTTCTTTGTAAGGGACTCATGATACATGGCTGATGATACTGGTTATGGTATGAATTATCCCTTAGTCCCATTCTTAGTGCTTATTGTACTGATGCTTGGTTTTGTTTTGATATCATGTCTATAACTTCCTACCTGGACTGGATCGGTTCCTACATAATCGTGTTCAATGGTGCTACTTTAACTCAATGAAGATCGAATGGTGTTTAATGGAAGTACATTTACTAATGAGTTTGGATCATCAACAATAAAATAGAATCTATCAACCATAATATAATGGAACATGAATATATAACTACCTTTTTACAACATTTGAGTCAACCAAACATATACATTTATACAGAATTACAAAAATGGTACTAACTAGACATGTGATTAGCCCACCTTGCAAGTAGCTCAATTCTCCCTGTTGGTTCAACTATTTCATCTGGATTTTTCCTTGGTGGTTTAAAAAAAAAGTCTAAATAATATTGAAGTATGCTCCTAGATGTGAAAGTTACATGTTTGGGAGATTATATCATAATTATGCTCAGACTTAAACAAGAAGCTAACAAAAAGTATATCATTACGAGCTTACAACATGTTGTAATGTACAATATGCTGAAATAAATGGCATGGTATATGAGCTGCATTTGTTCTTGGTGACTATAGGGAGAGGGTGAAGGAGGAGAGACATTAGAGGAGGGGCAAAGCTCTACAAGAGACCTCCAGTCTGGCCAGAGTGATTAGGGCCACGTCTGTAGAGCAATGGTTTAAATATCGGTATTGGATATCGTATCGACACCATGTCGATAAGATAATTCATCAAAAATTTTGATGAAATTTTGCCCATATCGGCTAACATTGGTAAAGGAATGACCTGTAAAGGCCCCCATATATCCATTTCGCTCAAAATTTCGGTCCCATGTCAAACCGAAATTTCGGCAAAATTTCACGAAATCTGAAACCATGTTGTAGAGGTGTCCTCAAGGAAGAAAGTTGTGATCAATGAGGAGGATCCGAATGTTGATATCAACTGGAGAAAATGGTCGTGATAGACCTGACTTAAGAGTGGTGATGCTAACACTAGATTCTCCATATGACAACCCACAACAGCGTATGACAAATCTCATCAACAAAGTCACGGTGGGCAAGGAGGAGTTCAAGATGCTGGATGCAATGGACGCTGCAATGGTCGAGCACTATAGGAGGTTTGGGGCGGGGGGTGTGGATCTGGAGGAGGATATGCGACGATTTCCATTGAGGTATTCAGACATTTTCCAGTTTTCTTCTTCAAAGAGTTTGGAGACATGGGGGGTAAGGTAATGGAGTTGTGTTATAATTTTCCTAAAGAAACGTGTGTTTGGATTGGTTGAGTCTATTCTTTTTTCTTTCGGCCAAAGTTGCCACGTGCTTTGCATGTGGAGTATTTTAGACCAATTACACTCTTGAATGTTGATCACCTAGCTGCGGAGGATTGAACTGAACTATTTGTAGTGGTTTGGGCTAAATGGCTACAGAAGAATGATAAAATTTTTAGGGGTCGGGGATTGTATGTAGAGAATGCAATTGCTGTTTATAGAAATCGATGTGCCATTTGGGCCACCTTGGGGCATGCTTTGATGATCATGCTCTCTCCCTCTCTTGTTATGTAGCTTTTTTGTTACTTGGATTGAACTTTAGATGATTATTGATCTCTAGATCATTCTTTAGGTTATTTTAAAAGAAACTTGGATCTTTAACTTTACAAGTTATTTTATCATTCAAGCACATTATTTTGAAAAAAAGTTCTTGACCATTTACATTTAGAAATTGCATGAACTCCGATCTAAGATCCAAATCACAAAATTTATATAACACAAAAATTGTGGAACTTAGATGATACATGCGGTTTTGGATGAACGTACATAAGAAAACTTGATTCAAGCTTTAACATGACTTAATATCTTGAGAAAAAGGATATAATAGATTGAATATAATACACGCCTTGGATTTTCCTAATGGTTTTCTACCTTTATAAAAAATAGTTGATGTTGGATAGAGGGAAACAGAGCGAACTATATTTTCTTACATGGGGGAAGATGATGAACTTTTTAATAATATTCACATGTTTTGCTTGATGTTCTCATATTTATCCGGGGGGAGGGGGGGGGGGGTATTTTTAGGGGTGATCAAATCGTACTTGAGTGACCAGGTTCCCTTCGACTCGTTTAGCCTCGGGTCGATTCGATAATATGAAAATGTTGTTCAGGTTCAATTCAGTTTTGTCTTGTTTCGTGATGCTTCAGTTATCTTTTTTAAAGGTCTGATTTAAGAATAAACCTTAGTATGCTTATTTTATACACATTATTTTAGAATTATGTTGTGCACAGAGCTTGTTTTCTCATTTTCTTATTGATCAATGCGTGTTTGAGAACAGAGCTTCAAGAGTGTGTATTATATAATTTTTTTTTGCTTCAATCAAGCTTTAATTAAGGTTTGTTTAAAATTTTGATTCATTCAACATTGACAAACGTTACATATTTAATAGTTATCGAGTATTAACCAAATCTTTTTAAGTTTCGTCTGAACATGCATGCACTCATTCATATATGGGAAAAAGGAGTATGCTCCCTGGGTGTAGCTAACTTACATGTTTTCACCCCTTTTCCCCTGTATTTTTTTTTCTGAAATGAAATCTATTGGGATTTAGATCACAATATGTCACCATGGTGTCGTTAAAAATTCGACTTAATTCGAGACTTCTATCCCCTCCATCAAACCTGTCAAATTTTAACGGCCTCGGAATCGCTGAAATTGACCCCCTTCAGATGGAGGGCATAGGAGTCTCTATTTTTGACGAAATTGGAATGCTATGTTAGGGGGAAATAGTGATGAATATGCATATTTTTATTTTCCAAAAAAATAAAAAATAGGAGAAAAATGTGGATGGGAGTAGCCAATTGGCTATACCTAGGGTGTAGCCTCATTTAACCCTGCATATATACATATTTAGATTCACGCATACATATATGATATATCACATTCTCATATGTTAAATTTAATCGAACTTTCAATGAACATATTATGAAAAAATTTAGCTTATTCTTGTTCAGTTTGTTTATAAAAATGAATCTAAAATTATGTTTGGGTTTGCTTCATTTATTTTTGAACCGAATCTTAATCTTTTTTAATGAATCTAACTTGGGAGAATATCGAACTTGAGAATATTGACATCCCTAGATATATTGTCAAGACCGAGGAAAATGTTTGAGACAATTATATATATTGAATATTAATATAGGAAATGTATACAAATATATATCGGCGATACATCATTGTTAAATGTGGATATCTTGGCTCTATGGAAAAAATTTCACCTATAAAGGAATTTTGGATTCATAGATGAATGTGAAGTCTTGTGAATGTCCCTGTCGAGATTTTGCTACGTGGTTATAAGATGTCACTAAGCAGTAATAGCAACAACCAACGAAATCAATGGGTTAGACCCTTTTCAATGAATTTAGGGTAACTATATAGATTCATATTTAATGTGAAGTTAGCTTTGCTAAATTGATTCCTTTCTATAGCATGAAAACATATATTATAACTGACATCGTGTACAAGTTATAAATAAAATTAATGAGAATAAACTTCTCTTATATGCCATTTTAAGTTTTAGCACCATTATACTTGTTATATCTATGTTTCTTACTTCTTATATTTTCTTGTATTACACTTCCTCTTTCGTTTTTTATGGATAACACTCTCAGATGTTAATAATTTTGAACGTGGAAAAACAAATGTTATGGGTAAACTTTCCTTATTTTATGATCCATGCATCGTCATCTCTTTCCTACCTCATCCATCATTGCTCCTTTCTTTGTCTTAAATCGCATACATCACATTTTCCTCTTCCTAAACTCACATTTATCTCTTGTCTTGGGTTTGCCACCTAGCTTGTGACAACATCCCTCCCAAGGTTCAGATATGCGGTATTCGTGTTCATTCGATCAAGTAGTCTATAGCGATTAAGCAGATATGCTTAGGAATATACTTGAACATTTGCAGACTATGTGGTTTGAATTATTTTAATTAATATTAAAAAATAATAATATAAGAAACAACCAAAAGCCTACATACAACATGCTTTAAGAAACTAAGTGATATTGATGTCTACACTTTGCGCTTGATCAAAGTAGCCATGTAATTGCATTCATAAAAAACCAAGTAATTGTTACCGCAAAACCACTGGCTCTTGTTCTAACTATTATATATATAATACAAACATGAAATTTACATTTGAATCTACATCATTATACAACTAGTTGAGGGTGTAAAACATGTGAGGAGATGGTTTGGCCTGGAACTATAAAAGGAGAATGATTCTCCATGATGATGGGAAGGTAGAGCATGCCAAGCTGCATGAAGGGGATGAAGAAAGGAGGGAGTGGATGGTTTAAGAGGTTTTTAGGTGGGGATTAGATGTGAGTGAGGAAATGTGATAAGGGAGAGGAGGGAGAGGAGCATGCCAACCTACACGAGGGAGGAGAGAAGGATTGTATCATATTTATACACGAGGTGGCCATATATAAAGAGCCAATACCATCTAAGAAACATGCATATTCACAAAAGAATCACTCTTTCTTTAAAAGTCACTTTGAAAGGACACACTTGTTGGATTTACAAACATAAATAAAAAAAGTACAAAAGATGAAAAATAGACTAATGAAAATTAAACCGCATCAGTTCATTGTGGTTATGATGAAGCACCGAGGGTAGTGAGGAGCAAGATAGAAAATATCGATATCGTATCGGTTCATCCAGAAAGGATATATCAGGATATATATATCGACGATATCGGTGGAAATGTCAGTATTGGCTAAAAAAATCCATTTTTTACCGCTTTCCCTAGAAATTAAGATCGTCTAAGATATTAAAACAACAAATAACCTACAAATAGACATTTATATCACACATATCGGTCATTTTGACCCCATATATCACATGTCGGTTATATTGAACATATCGTTGTTAATGTTGATTACTGACTTATAGATATTGGAAATGGATTTCATTCAAGTTCTTATAATATTAAATAACTTACAAATATACAATTAGATGATGCATATAGATCATCTATGATCCTTGTATCGCACATATAGGTCATATCAGGCATATGGTGAATGGCATTAAGATGGGTCATTTGATTCAAAAAATGTACATAATGATTAATGAGACAATGTTTATTGGGTATAAAGATTTATCTCATCTCAAAAAGAAATAAAAAAATGTAACTTAATGCAATATTGTAAAAGAGATTACCTAGACACAAGAGTTTCGCAGATGATCTGAATCGACTCTGCCTTTTTGTCTCTCATAGAAGATTGCGGACTCGGTGAACTTACAATAGTTTTCCCATTTCATGTACTAGTACATGGCCTTGTAATCCGTGACATATTTCCTGTATTGATGGTCATCGATCCCTATGAGTATCCCGAGACGAGAATAAGCAACACTAGATCTTGTATCATGAGTTGCACACTGAGGCTGCGAAATACTGGCTTGAGATCCTCGAGATGACGACGATGGAGTAGGAGAAGATCTCTACAAAGGAGAAGACACATGTGTGTACTCGGGGAAGAAACCAAAATTGTCACCACCAAAGAAGTTTCCCTGACTCTGCTCGGGTTATAGTTCTCACTGTTGTAGCTGCTATATCCTCCATACTCGATGTACACATATGATGGAGGTGTATACGCCTGAGGATGAGGAGCATGAAAGAATTCCGGAAGATGTCAAATGATCTCTCATCTTGTGATGATCCCATATCCGCTTGGGGGACTTGATGTTCCTCCACGGTAGGGGTTGTCATTGTTCATGCAACTCAATGAACTTACAGATGATATCAAATTGTGTGTGTAGCTGTCTGTAGGACGATGGCCATGTCCATATGCATCGTAATCCATAGGTCCTGGACTCAGACTTGAGACAAACTGTCCATGTATGATTCCATGTCACTCCATGTATTCTCGCCCTGCCTTGAATCTTGTAGTTGTATCATCATGCGGTCTAAGATGGATCTCTCAGCATCTTTGTCCTTTTTCCCCTCCAAGTTAGACTTCACCAACTCCCTCACATCTCTGGGACAACACGAGCACTTGGCAACATTCTTGTTGTTGTCAACAAGATGGTGCTTCAGTCTCGTAGTCCCCCTCCTCCCAACTTTTCCCACAGAAGTTGCAATGTGATTCAATTTGTTGCCATATGGAACGATGGCATACATCCAACCATTCTCTCCACTGTCTAACTGATCTCCAGAACCATCAGATTTTGAATCGGAGTGTCAACCCATGATGTTGATTACTGTAGCTTGAAATTTGCAAAGAAATTAAACAACAAACATTCGTGAGACATATGAGAACAATGAATTGCTTGCTAATTATTTTTAGTTTTAGTTTTCGAATTTATTATATATTATTTATAACATACTTAATATGTGTAAAGTTTTAGATATTTAATGTTTAATATACTATCAACATACTATCCATCATATTCCGAATCGGAGTGTCAACCCATGATGTTGATTACTGTAGCTTGAAATCTGCAAAGAAATTAAACAACAAACATTCGTGGGATATACGAGGAGAAAAATCAATTACTTGTTAATTATTTTTAGTTTTAATTTTTGAATTTATTATATTTATTATTTATAAGGTTTTTATCATTTGTGCACCTCCGAGATATCGCAATTCAGTTATGCCACTATCTTTTTGGTAATATCAGTTGTGCCCCTCACTTCTTTCTCCGTTATCACTTGTGCCCTTCCATCAGATTGACCGTCAAAAAATTAAAATAACCATGATTTATTCAAACCATGGCGTGGTTAAGAAGGGTATTATAGCCATAATTTTAGAGCGGAGCTCAAGGCTGCACCGTAGCTAGAGGTCGAACTCCGGCGAGAGCTTCTCCTCGTCCGAGTGGTCGGAGTCGCTTTTTCGTCTCGGGGTGGAGCTTGAGGCTGCATCGTAGCTCGAGGTCGAACTCCGGCGAGAGCTTCTCCTCCTCGAGTGGTCGAAGTCGCTCTCCCGTCCCGCAAGGGGAGGTGCGGGTTGGGGGAGGAGGTGGGGCCTGGGCGCGGGGACGAGGGAGGGGTAGGCTGGGGCGGAGGTGCAGGATGGGGGAGGAGGTACGGCCTGGGCGCGTGGGGCGGCGGGGGCAGGAATAGGCACGGGGACGGCGCGGGCCGAGTGAGGGACCGCAGGGGGAGGTGCGGCCTGGGCGCGGGGGGCGGAGGGGGCAGGAGGGGGCAGGAGGGGGCGAGGGGACGGCGCGGGTCAGGGGAGGGGTAGGCTGGGTCGGAGGGGCCACAGGGGGAGGTGCGGCCTAGGCGCGGGGGGCGGCAAGGGTGGGGGGAGGTTAGGGCGGCAGGGAGGTCGGGGCGGCAGGGGGTGGGACGGAGGGGCGGCAACAAGTGGGAGAGGAAGAAGATGGGAGAGGAGGAGGAGAAGGGAGGAAGAAGACTTTCCGATCCTTTTTTTAAAATTTAATTCCATGTGTCCTTGAAGTTAACGTCCGTTTGCACTGTGGATGGACGGTCACTAACCCGAGGGGCACAAGTGATAGATTAGCAAGAAGTGAGGGACACAACTGATATTACCAAAAACATAGGGGCATAACTGAAATTGTGATATGTCGGAGGGGCACAAGTGATAAAAACTCTTGTTTATAACATACTTAATATGTGTACAGTCTTAGGTATTTAATGTTTAATATACTATCAACATACTATCCATCAGATTCCAAATCGGAGTGTCAACCCATGATGTTGATTATTGTAGCTTGAAATCTGCAAAGAAATTAAACAACAAACATTCGTGAGATATATGAGGAGAACAACCAATTACTTATTATTTTTAATTTTAATTTTCGAATTTATTATATTTATTATTTATAACATACTTAATATGTTTAAAGTCTTAGATATTTAATGTTTAATATACTATAAACATACTATCCTTATTTAGATATTTTGATTTCTAAAAAAAACATACTAGACCTAGAGTTGAGATGATCAATTTCGTGACGAATTACACATGAGACACAAAATATGAAAATAAATTATATATCTAATTTTTAATTCATGTAATTAATTAAAACTCAACCATGACCGGTTCCAAGTCCTGGTAAATTGAGGAGAGTTGCGTTCAGTGTTCAGAAAGTCGGCCCAAGCAGCCGCATATGTGGAGTTGGTCCCCATACTACACCGAGTATGCTATACTCGTTTGGTATGCGGGGTATGGGGTATACACGGTCGAGTAATCCGCATATGCGGTCGCATATGTAATAGAGGTAACTCTTTGCTCCTTCGCCACCTTCTTGACTTCCACATGGGTTGCTCCTGTAAATTGTTCTATGCAGTTATGAAGATCCATGCAAATCCAACATCTATATTCATTTTATCCTTAAAAAGATCTAAAATAAACAAATGTAATTTATTCTATATTCATGCAGTTATGAGATAATGTAAAAAATAGAGTTGTTGCTGGATAATCTAAAAAACAAAGAGTTGTTGCTGCTGCATCTAAAAAATAGAGAGATTTAGGGCTAACTAGAGCAATCAATAAACCTTGGCAGAGGAGAAAAAGATGGGCTTCGTGGTTGTGTTTACTAACCAGGTTACACTTCTAAAAAAGGTTACCTTCCAATTTAGACAAGGATATCTACCATTTTTTCTATCTTCAATCAATTTACAATATTTTTTACTCTCTCCATCGTTAACTTAACATCCTTTTCTTTTGGAAATAGATGACTTTTGGACATGCTTTGGTAATATCACATTGTACAAAAAAGTCTTCAATTCATATATCTTCCATGTTATATTTTTTAAACTTAAATATCTAAAGTTTGAATTTTTTTATTATATTTGTAATTATTTCTAATTAAAATTATAGAAATCGCATTATTTGTGTGAAGATATTTATGTTTTCGTATTTATATTTGTACTTCTTTCTTATTTCCTTTTCCTGTTGTCTTCTTTATGTAATTTACCCATAGGACTCTCTACTATATAAGAGAGCCTAGGGTTCTCAGAAATAACACAACTTCTTCTTTTCCCAACATGGTATCAGAGCGACGGTCCTAGATCGGAGTTCATGAAACCCTAACCCTAACCCCACCCACGTGCCTCCCTCTCTCTCCGTGTGCCGCCAGCACCCACCCGCGCCGCTGGTCGTGCGCCGCCAGCACCCACCCGCGCCGCTGGTCGTGCGCCTCCTGCGTACCAAGCTTCGCGCGCCGCTTCTGGCCGTACACCTCGAGCTCTGCGCGCATCGCCTGCGCTGAGCTCCGCACCTCGTGCGCCCCATCTGCGCACGGTGCACATCTCCAGCGCACTTCGTGCGCCTCTCCAGTGCGCACGCTTGTGCGCTCCTGTGTAGCATCTCGCGCATCCCAGCCCTCGCGCGCAGCCCAGCCACATCGTCCAGCGCACGCCTGCTGCGCAGAGCCTTGCGCGTAGCTTCCCTCTTCGACACCCCAGCAAACTGTTGGGCTGGTTGTAGGGCGTGCGTGTAAGCGTTGTTGCACGTCTATCTCGCTCCGTGCGCATTGACTTCGTTGTTTGGTTAATGGGTTGGTGTGCATGAGTCTACACGTGCACCCAAACCCACATATGTCTGTGTAGACATACAAACTTTGGTTTCCAACACCCGTAGTACTTCTCTTCCGGCAATATGTCTGAAAACAAGGTTGATGTACCCGCCACTAGCGCATTCAGAGATCCAACGCCTATTGTGAAGATGGACGGGACAAATTATGAGCTCTGGGCGATGCAGTTCATGAGCCTGATGAAGTCGAACAGTAAGAAACATATTCTTACCGAAGAGGAGCCGATCGAGAAGACTGGGGTGAATGCCTCGTGGGAGGCAGATGATGCGTATGCCAAAGTCTGGCTATCTGGGACGTTGACGATAGAAATCGCCAACGATGTACTACATCAACCCACTTCTAAGGCCATGTGGGATATCCTAGCGGCGACATATTCACAGGCGCGGAACGAGACCAAGATACTTCAACTGCAACATGATATTTTCACTGTCAAGCAGAATGAGCGCCCGCTTCACTCTTTGTATACATCCCTACGAGGGATGTTTGAGAAGCTCCATAGCTTCATGCCATTGACGGCCACTCCTGAGCAGCAGAAGACGTACAGGAATGCTACCATGGTAGGAGTATTTCTGGCTGCACTTGATCCAGAGTATGATGCTGCACGATCTCAGATTCTTGCTGATGCTACTATTCCTCCTATGGAGGAAGCGTTTCGCCGGTTGAGTCGCATTACTGTCCCAAGCGCAACTGCCAACCAGACACCTTCGGCTATGGCAGCCTCTAGAGCAAGAGGTGGATCCTCTAACTTCCGTGGCCGTGGACCTCGGGGTCGTGGAGGTCGAATTCGGCAACCATGCAGCTATTGTCGTCGCCCTAGTCACTCTGAGGATACATGCTACTCCAAGCATGGCTTTCCTGCATCGGCGAGGGTAGCTGAACAAGTTGAATCCCATGCACCTTCCTCATTGGACCAACGTTTTGACGATCTGGTTGCTAGACTGAGGAATATCATGCCTCCTGATACAACACCTGGAGGTCAGTCAGATGTGGCAGTCACTGCCTCTGCTAGTTCATCGGCCACAGCCAATACCTCAGGTAGTCCCTTTGCTCTCACCTCTTGTGATGGATCTATGATTTGCAACTGGATTATGGATTCTGGAGCGACCCATCATCTGTGTGGGGACAGAGAACAACTCAAGATATATAGACCGGTCTCCTCAGGACGAACTGTAGTGATAGCCAATGGGACACATTCTCCAATCACTGGACAGGGGGAGGTTCAGTTGACACCTTTCATGAGCCTGCGGAATGTGTTATACGCTCCTGATTTCTCTATGAATTTATTGTCTATTAGCCAGATTACAAAGGATTTGAACTGTCGAGCTATTTTTGACTCATCATCTCTTGTTTTTCAGGACATAACCTCGGGCAAGGTGATTGGCTGTGGCCGTGAGCAGAACGGTCTCTACCGTCTAGTCAATACTCCTTATATTGGTGCATCTCTCTGTCATACAGGACCAGACTCTCCATATACCTGGCATCTCCGTTTTGGTCATCTCCCTCTCCAGAAGCTCTATCGTGTCCTGCCCCAGATTTCTTCGAAGTCGTCTTTTCAATGTGAAGCATGTCAATTTTGAAAGCATCATCGGTCTACTTTCCCAGGTCCTCAGAGTCGGAGCAGTAGCTCCCTATTTGAGTTAGTCCATATTGATATTTGGGGTCCAAGTCGTGTTCCGGACCACCAGGGACACAGGTTCTATCTAGTTATAGTAGATGATTTTTCCCGTTTGTCTTGGGTGTTTCTGTTGAAAAATAAATCTGAAGCAGGAAATGTGATTCAAATGTTTATCAATGAAGTCCAGAATGTTTTCTCTTCTACTGTGAAAATTGTGCGGTCTGACAACGCCTTGGAGTTCTGTACTAGAACTTTGTCCTTGTTCCTTTCATCTCGTGGTATAATTCATCAAACTTCATGTGCTTACACTTCACAGCAGGTGTTGCAGAGCGGAAACATCATCATCTGTTGGATATCACTAGAACCTTACTTATTCAGAGTCATGCTCCAAACTCGTTCTGTGGTGGTGCGGTCCTCACAGCTTGCTACTTAATAAATCGCATGCCCTCATCTGTCTTGAATGAGAAAACTCCCCTCTCTCTCACATTTCCTGAGAAGGAGTTGTTGTCTCTTCCACCTTGTGTCTCCGGTTGTGTCTGTTTTGTCCATCAGTTGGTGTCAGGTCTTGATAAGCTCTCTCCCAGGGCTATCAAATGTGTGTTTGTCGGGTACTCCAGGACTCAGAAGGGCTATCGGTGCTTTGATCCGCTGTGTCGAAAATATTTCGTTAGTGCTGATGTCACATTCTTTGAATCTGTCATGTTTTTCTCTCCTACAAGTGACCAAATGACTATTCCCCATTCTGATACTGAGGTCTCCTACATGCCACCTCCTCCTATGAGTCCGCTACCATCTGTGCCATCTCCACCATCACCTCCACCCTTACCACCGCCAGTAACCATTGTGCCACCGTTACCAAAGTACTATACTCGTCGGTCCTCATCTGCTCAGGGTCATGGCCAGTCATCCAGCAGCCCTCAGGTTGGTTCTGATAACTTGATTACTAATGATGGAGTCTGAGGATCCATTGATACAGGACCCTCAACAGGATGATGATCATGGAGACTTGGACGTGCCTATCGCTATTAGGAAGCAGAAGCGTACTTGTGCCTCCTATCCACTTGCTTCTCATGTCTCATTTCATCGTCTGACGGGAGACTTACAGAGATTTGCGTTAGCCCTATCTGCAGTCGAGATTCCACGCAATTACCAGGAGGCACTTCAAGATGGCAAATGGGGTCTTGCTATGGAAGAAGAAATGGCCGCATTGTAGTCCCGTGGAACGTGGACACTTGTTTCTCTACCACCTGGCGCGTCTATTGTTAGCTGCAAGTGGGTATTTACTGTTAAATACCATGCAGATGGAAGCCTTGAACGGTACAAGGCGAGGCTTGTGGCACGTGGTTTCACTCAGACATATGGAGTTGATTACATGGACACGTTCTCTCCAGTTGCTCGACATTCTACCTTACGTGTCCTGCTTTCAGTTGCGGTAGCACAGGATTGGCCGCTATTTCAGCTTGATGTGAAGAACACATTTTTATATGGAGATCTACACGAGGAGGTCTATATGCAGCAGCCTCCGGGGTTTGCTGTTGAGGGGGAGTGTGCACAGGTTTGTAGACTCCATAAGGCGATATATGGCCTTAAACAGAGTCCTAGAGCGTGGTTTCAAAAGCTTTCTGAACTGATTGAATGACAGGGATTCAAGAGGTCAAATGCAGACCATTCCTTATTTGTGCAGAAGACGCCTAGAGGTATTGTGGCTATTATGGTGTATGTTGATGATATTATTATTACAGGAGATGATGAGTAGGGAATCAAGATGACTAAAGATTTTCTCGGCAGTCAATTTGTGACGAAGGGTCTGGGAACCCTAAGATATTTCTTGGGGTTGGAATTTGCTAGAAATGCACAGGGTCTTGTGATGACCCAAAGGAAGTATGTTACGGATATGCTTGCAGAAACAGGAATGACGGGATGTCGACCCTCCACGACTCCTATGGACCCGAGTATGAAGCTATATGATGATGATACCAATGAAGTTGATAAGAGAAGACAAAGAGAGATGGTTGGAAAGCTCATTTATGTTACAATCACCAGACCTGATATTGCATTTGCAGTGAGTCGAATGAGTCAATTCATGGAGCAGCCTCGACAGATACATATGGATGCATTGCATATGATTTTGAGATATCTGAAATCAACTCCAGGCTCAGGTTTACTCTTCAAGAAAGGAGACACACTCTCTGTATCTGCATATGCTGACGTAGATTATGCAGGCTGTCCCAAGGACAGGAAATCCACTTCAGGGTTTGCAATATTTGTTGGCAATTCTCTTGTTTCTTGGAAAAGCAAGAAACAAACCGTTGTGGCAAGATCTAGTGCTGAGTCAGAGTACAGGGCTATGGCTCAAGCCAGTACAGAAATGATGTGGGTTCGAGCAGTACTATGTGATCTACATGTTGAGATCCCTCTACCCATGGAGTTACACTGTGATAACCAGGCTGCCCTATTTATTGCAAACAATCCACTTTTCAATATTCTTTTCATATTCAAGAGTTGAAACTAATGGTTTTAATTTCAGTTCTAAAACTACTTTTGATTTGAGCATACTACTTTTTTTTACTGTTGGAGTGAATTAGGTAGAAATTTAATGTAACATATCATGTTAATGTCTTACTATTAGCAAAAATATGTATTTCTATTTTATTTATTGAGTTAAAATACATTAGAAATCTTAATTTTAGAAAAAAATGAATTTTCAGGTAATTTCTTCAATTGCTAGCCATTTCACCAAATTCCATTGAATTTCTCTTTCCGGGCATGCTGAACAAAATCGAAATCCGACATTTAAGGTCTTGATTAATTACTAATTTTTAGTTAACATAAAGCACCATGAAATCTTGTTTTCTATGCCTCAAACATGAGATCTGACTTTATTCGTTCATAACTTAATTTTACAACATAACTCAAAACCTCCAAATTAGTTCCCTAAATATCTCGCTAAATTATAGATCTAATTTTTAATTCACGGAATTAATTAGTTACTAAATTTTAGTTAACCTAAATCACCATAGAATCTTGTTTTCTATTTGTGGAACATGAGATCTGACTTTATTCTTTCATAACTAAATTTAGTTTCACAATACAACTCAAAAACCCCAAATTAGTTCCTCAAATATTTCACCAAATTATAGATCTAATTTTTAATTCACGGAATTAATTAATCATTATTTTTTAGTTAAGATAAAGCAAATAAAGCACTATAAAATGTTGTTTTTTATGTATACAACATGAGATCCGACTTTATTCTTCTGTAAATTAACTTAATTTCACGATATAACTCAAAAACCCTAAATTAACTCACTAAATAATTCAAATCTTACCAAAAAAATCAAGAATATGTACTACCTAACAACTGGGATCAAAAGCCCTAAAAAATTCCACAATTTCAACAAAAAAATTGGAGTAGATTTAGAGGTTACCTCAAGGAAGGATGGAGGAGCTTTGGGGATGAGTTTGGAGTAAGATACTGACGAAATGACCGAAACTGGATGATTTGGGGAAAATTTCGGTGGAAATCCAGCCTGACAGATTCTCTATCTCGAGGATATATCACCGACACGTGATATATCATCGATATATCAATCAGATATTTACTGATATCCAGTAAAAAGATACAAGGGTTGATATCGGTATGTGCTTCTCACCGATACCGATATATCGTCGATATATCGCGATATTGCCTTCCATGGTGAGAATCTAGCTTCGACGAGGGTTGTTGGGTGGCCAATGCATATTGGTATCTTGATCCAATAGCAGAGGCAACATGCAATGCTTTGGTGCTTTGATAGGTGCGGTATTTTTAGTGTTTAATGGAGGTGGTGATCTATATAATATTGGTTGGGTTTAGGGTGTATCTTAGGAAACAAACTTGATGATACTTGTTGGTGGGGGACATGGGAACTTGCCGATGTCATCAAGGATTGGAAGTAGAATGGTAGGAAAGGATTGGCGGTCAGTTTATGACTCTTGATGCATGGTCTACAATGGAATGAAATGGGGGAACAGAGGCAAGGATGAAGTGCGGGGTGATTTGAGGGCGTGTGAAATTTGGTGACATTTTGTCGAAATGTTAGTTTAATGGACTTGGTGAAATGTCATCAACATTGTGAAATTCACCCCTTGTTTCTTCAGGAATTGATGCTCGTTATGTAAAATTTTGGCCGATATCAGTGAAAATTTCGACATGTTGCTGAAATTTTTTTTTCCCCGCATCAGCAACATGGGGGTGAAATCGATATTTGAGGCCATGGTTGAGGGTGGTTGTGGTGATAGGGGAAATGGATTAGAAAATAAAACAAAAATTGGTGATGTTGGTTCGATGGAGATGATGATCTGATTTGTGAAAAGGTGGATATCCATGGTGGTGGAGGGATATAAAATACCATCATAATATTAGAATAGTTCGAAGAACTGGCCTTCACTCATTATATGGAAGATATGCAGACACAATGGGTAAGGATTGTCACATTGTGGGGATGGCCTGAGTGCCGGCTCTGATACTAGATGATGTCATATGAAATTTCAGAGGAGAATAAGTGGATGTGAGAAGGGAAGAAGTGGGATGAGGATGAGGAAGAGCTGCACGAGGAGGATGAAGAAAGGAGGGGGGTAGGGAGTCTACGAGGTTTTTAGAAGGGGGTTTAATATTAGAGGGGATGAAATGAGTAATGGAGAGGAGCACACCAAGCTGCACGAGGGAGGGGGGATTGTAGTAGATGGTTTCAGAGGAGAAAGAATACACCAAGTTGCACGAGGGAGGGGGGATTGTAGTAGATTGTTTCAGAGAAGAAAGAATTCAACAGGAGAGATACTGAATTTGGAAGTAATCAAAATTGATATCATTCTTATGTGCATTTTTCTAGTAATGGCTATATATAAGAGACAATACCATCTAAGAGACGCTTATTCACGAAAAGCATAACCCTTCCCTAAAAGATACTTTCAAAGGACACTTCCCTTGAATTTACAAACATAAATAAAGAAATAGAATACAAATAATAACAAAATAACCAATGAATTCATCATCAAGAGACATCGTCAACATCATGGCATGTGGATGCAACAATGGCGGTGGCAGCATGGCTTGCAAAGTCCATGGCAATCTGGAAACACGTCGATTGTGATGATGGCATCATTTTTTGGGGAATTGTCAAAGCTCGAGAGACATCACGAGGAGGGTGATGCAGGGAGGAGGGAGGTAGCATGAGGAGGAAGGGAGTCAACACATGGCAATACGATACGACATTGGGAGAGTAGGAGACACAAGGAGGAGGATTGTGGTGTGAGGAGTGGAAGCGGCATGGAGAGGAGTAGCACCATTAGCAGAAAGTGGAGGACGGTGCACTTGCTTACAATGCACATGCGAAGGGAATAAAAAAATTGTCACTTATTCAGATCTGAATAAGTGGTTAGATACAAGCTCATACTTGAGACTGCCTAGAGATGTATCTGTGGTCCAATTAAGCTCTCGGTTAGCATAACACCACATGTAGGTTGTGCACTTCAGAAGGGTGCCACCTATCAATGTATATGCGGCCACCCAATCTTTTTTTCACTTTGTTTTTTTGTAGGGAATAGAGGAGTTGATAGAGGTGTCAGCCGTAGAATTTCACTGTTGTGAAAGTTATTCGACTAGGTCGACTAGTCAGTCGACTGGTCAGTCCGACTAGTCAAGTCGGGGGGTAGCCGACTCGACTAGGCCTAGTCCGTCATTAGTCGGTCAACCCGACTAATCGGGCCGACTACTTGGTCGACTTCTACATATAATTTTTTATTTTTTTACTTTTTTAAAAGCAAACTTATTCTAATATGCTTAATATTATATCTAAAGTCAATTACTTCTTTTGTTTTATTATGATAGTATGGAAAATGTACAGATCTATGCAAAAATATAAGAATATATGTATAAAAATGATTTATATATTTAAAATAATTTAAAAAAATCAAAATTGACTAATGACCAACTAAATCTGATTAGTCGTCCAACTGCCGATTGATCCTTAGTCAGTGACCCTGTCGACCGAGTACCGACTATCGGTTTCTGCAACCTTGTAGAATTTTATGGCAAGATGGAGCTTTAGGTATTATCATACTTTTGAAGATAGAAGGTGCAAAATATAGCAACGTTGCAAGACATGCATTGAATGGCAAGGAGTGCTGGGTAGTTTACTGAGATGTGCAATGAATGTATATTGTATAAATACGCTGATAATGTATGTACTCTATAGCTGTGCTGAAGATGCTTGGGTGGATGTGTCGTCACACCAAGAAGGAAATGGAAGTACCAAACAAAATGTCGGAAATGAGAGAAACTCACTTGAGTTGATTTGGGCACGTGCATGGAAGGGGGAGTTAATGCTCCTATTCGAAGGTGCAAGAATTTAGAAGTGTCTTGGAAGAAGGGACATGAAGACCAAATAATTGTTAAGAGGGGCACTGTTAAGAAGGATATGGATTTTTAGGATCTTCATCGGGTTATGGCCCGGATTCAATCTGGTTGGAAGCAAGGAATCCTTGTAGTGGATCCTACTTGAAGTTTGAAAATTTTTGGTGGCGGTCATCGTCTTGTTTTAATCTTCATTTTACAAGTTATTTGGATATGTCAATTTCCTTTTTTTGAGTTTCATGATAATCATTATTAGGGTAATCATATTTTTCCTAAAGAGAGTTGTGATGAAAAGTATTGGATAAATAGAAACGGATGCATTGAAGTAAGAAAAGGGAACCTCTTTTTAGGGATCAAGAAAATCCTGCTTCTCTGTATCATTCAATCGTGTGCTACATCCACCGGTCCTTGTCAAAACATATGTAAATTTGTTGTTTGAGGTTAACTAAATGCATGCTGACCAGCAACCCATCCGTCATAATGTTTTTTGTTCAAGAATGGTATTTTTTTGCTTTCCTTGTTTTCATATGTTTTTTTGTTCATGAACTGTCTTTTTTAATTTCCTTGTATTCCATGGTATTTTGCAATGGTAGATAACTATCTAGACACTCTGGATCGGAATTTGGAATTATCAATTGCATTCACACATTTGAATATTACATATTTCTTTTATTGGTTTAGTTGTTAATAGTGTCATGTCTAATATGTTTGTAAATTAAATTTCCTGCCACTAAATCTAATTCTGAGTATGACATAATGGATTTCCCTATTTCAGAGCAAAAAAACTCTTTCGTGTTGAGGATATGAATCGCATAATCTCCCCATTTCTGCAATTGGTGAAACGTCTAGAAAAGCCAAAACAGCATCATGAGAGAGATTTTGAAGCAAAGACAGACAGAGATGAATCAGATAATGAGGTTTATTCTGCAGAATTGAAAAATAGGAGAAAACAAAACCGGAATTCAAATGGAAAGAGACCTACGGCCAAGACAATGAACAGTGTCAATGGAGCAGATGTATTCGAGTACGGAACCCGGATTCTTGATCGTGAGATAGAAAGAAGTTTGTCAAAGTTAAATAAGAGATACATGGACCTTGAATGCGAAACATCTGATGAGAGCTTGTCTGAGAGTTATGCTTTGGGTGAAGGTGAAACCACCGAGTCTGACACAGAAAGTGACTTGGAATTGCATTGTGAATTAGGGAAAATGAATGGCAAGGATGTTTATTCAATGTTGGATGAGGCTATGTATGTAACAGATGATCGTGACTGGGGTGCTCGCATGACAAAGGCAAGCCTTGTACCTCCTGTTACAAGGAAGTATGAAGTCATTGATCGCTACCTTATTGTAGCAGATGAGACAGAAGTTGGGAAGAAAATGAGTGTTGCTTTACCCGAGGATTATGAGGAACGGCTTCATGCTCAAAGAAATGGGATTGATGATTCTGACATGGAAATTCCAGAGGTGAAGGAATTCAAACCCCGGAAATCACTTGGTGATGAAGTAATTGAACAAGAGGTTTACGGGATAGATCCATATACACATAATCTTCTCCTGGACTCCATACCAAAAGAACTGGAATGGCTGCATGGTGATAAGCACCAGTTTATAGAAGAAGTAATGGCATAATTCCATTATTTTCCAGTTACCAGTTTTTCGCTCTTCGTAGCTTAATCTTAAAATTTATTTACAATCCACACAGGTCCTTTTACGCACTTTAAATAGGCAAGTCTGGCAATTCACCGGTTGTGGAAATGCACCAATGATATTTCAGCTACATCCAGTTGTTGAAGAAGTCAAGAAGTCTGCCGAGGAAGATGGTGACACGCAGACAATGAAATTGTGTCAAGCTCTATTGAAGGCTATGCGAAGTCGTCCAGATGATAACTATGTAGCCTACAGAAAGGTATGCTCTCACATACTGGCTGTTTTGTCTCTATTGTAGTAATTGATTGAATAAGTTGTCAATACGCAATATTTACTTTTCTTCTGCTATTTTAGGGTCTTGGGGTCATTTGCAATAAAGAGAAGGGTTTTGGTGAAGGAGACTTTATTGTGGAGTTCTTAGGAGAGGTGAATATCTTTAGAGAATCCGCATTTCATTGATTTGTGATTTTCTGTTTGAATTTTATTGTGGCAGGTTACCTTACAAAATGAGATGCTTGATTTTATTATCTAATTTTTTAGATGTTGTATGCCTCTGCATAACTTAGCCATTATACTTGTGTAAAAGACATTTTTAACGAGTCCACAACTCAAAGTTTAAATCTACATCAACTCAGGATGTGTAGAAATCATTTAGTCATGATATGTTCAAATATGGAATTTGTAGTTCCTTTACGAATAGTTGTCTCGTTATTGCACTTCTAAAAGCTGGACTTTATATTAAACATTAAAAATAAAGCGGCGGCCATTCAAAGTTTTTTTAAGATAAAAGCTATACTTCTTAAACTCAGAGCAACTTTACAATTTAAGGTGACACTGCAAGTGACCATGTGGTCGACCATTTTAGTAAAAAGAAACAGTTAATTTAAGTAGAATGAGAACCACATTTGAACTAATGACTATGTATATGTCCTTTGTTCCCCATTAGAAAATGATAAGCTATGCATCAAACGTCTTTTTCCAATCTTATGTTCTTTTACTTCGCTATCCAAAGATAACAGAAATTTTCTCTATTGAAATAGAATTTCGTAGCAAAACATAATTTTTTTCTATTCAATTTTACAATTCTGTAATGGCCGTGTATTTGGTACCTGATGAGCTCAGGGGATGCACTTAACATCTTCTGCAATAACTTGGTTTGATTGTCATCCTCTTCCATCTAAAATAATGTATTGCAACGGTTTGCAAGAAATTCGTTGAGTAAAACATGATACCATCTAAAATAATGTATTGCAACGGTTTGCAAGAAATTCATTGGGTAAAACATGATACCAAGTATTATGTGTTAAAATTTTCATTTAGCTCATTTTTTATCAGAAGAACAATACATTTCCGGGTATATACACACACACCATGGAAACCTATGTAATTACATGTATACCCAAACAAATCTTGTAATTACATATATCTCACTCAGTACTATGCATCAGGCATACCCTTCCGTCATGATACAAACCTCTACGGTATCGCTGGTGACTATCTTGAGCTCCTCTACTTGCCCTCCATGGTCTTAGGATGCATAGCTAACTTAGTATTCTGTAAGGGTATATATCCAGAAGGATACACACATACACACACACGGATATATATATATATATATATATATATATATATATATATATATATATATATGAGGAGTGATTCTGTGAGAGCAAAAAGTTGTGAGAGCATGAGATGAGTGGTGCTAGACCACTAGATTCAACCAAGAGAGAAAAGACTTGGAGAGAGGACAGAATTTGGTGGTACAAAATTGCTCCTCTCATGCTCTCACAACTTTTTGCTCTCACAGTATCACTCCTCTATATATACATGTATGTGTGTGTGTGTATGAGGAAAGGGTTCCTACTCCATGGAGCAAGTAACTTACCTACTCCATTCTCATTTTTTGCCACTTCTTTTTTTTTGAAAAATGCTTCCATGGATTTTCATAACTGTATCCTTTTAATATGTCATTCAAAATTTGTCTCATATGCCCTCCATTCAGAATAGGTCGATTAAAACAAATCTAAGACCTTTAAAATTACCTGTTCTGGATGGAGGGTATAAGAGTTTATGTTTCTGATGAAATTTGAATGACATATTAGAGGGATATAGTTATGAATATCTATGGAAGCATTTTTCAAAAAAATAAAAAGAGATGGCAAAAAATGAGAATGGATTAGGTAAGTTACCTCCTCCATGGAGTAGGATCCCTTTCCTTCGTATACACACATACACACATATATATACATACATATATACATACATACATACATACATACATACATACATACATACATACATACATACATATATATACACAGAGGAGTGACCCTGTGAGAGCAACAAGTTGTGAGAGCATGAGAGGGGTGATTCTGGACCACTAGATTTTGTCTTCTCTCTCTTGGTTGAATCTAGTGGTCAAGAATTAGTCCTCTCATGCTCTCATAACTTTTTGTTCTCACAGGATCACTCCTCTATACACACACATATACACATATGCTAACTATTTAAAGGTATATATGTGTAACTACAAGGTTTTCGTGGGTATATATGTATTTAGATTTCCTAAAAAAATGTTTCCTAAAAATATATTTTTTAAAAATGTAATACAAAAGTTTTCACATATGTATGCACATATATATACATGCATACATACATACATACATACATACATATATATATATATCACTCTAGGTTTTGTACTGACTAGTCTTTTGCTCATGGGATCAAATTTTGCCGAAATTTTGATTTTGGTAGGTAACCGAAATTTGGCTGAAATGGCCTATATCGACCGAAATTTGGAGGCTCTAGTTCAAAAACTGACCGAAGTTCGGTCGAAATTTCATTTCGGTCGGTCGTCGAAATGGTGATTGAAATCGAAATTTGAGGCCTTGCTTTTGCTAGTTTACGGAAGATGCTGGTTGTGATGAACCTCGTTTGTGTTTAGCATGCTTTCTGCAGTGACTTCTTTCCATTTTGCCTTTCTGTTCCTTACTGAAATTACTTTGCTTTTTATTGTAGATAAGTAAGTCAGTTATTGTCTGACAGACGGATTCTGTATTTATTTTTCATATGCCAGGTATATTAGATAAATTGTTTATTTATTTTTCACATGCCAGGTGTATCCTTCTTGGAAATGGTATGAAAAGCAGGATGGTATTAGATCTTTGCAGAAAAATAGCGAGGATCCTCTACCAGAATTTTATAACATTAATCTTGAGAGGCCAAAGGTTATCGCATCTCTCTCACCATGTCATTCTTGATTCAGTAAAGCTGCTTTCAATAGTTGCTTACTTCAATGTTTATGTTTCGCAGGGCGACCGTGATGGGTATGATTTGGTTGTTGTTGATGCTATGCACAAGGCAAACTATGCCAGTAGAATCTGCCATTCTTGCCGCCCTAATTGTGAAGCAAAGTGAGTTTAAAATATGGATTCTATTTTCTTCTTGTTTTTGATGACATTATTATGTGCTTTATGATACATGAGTTCTTATGCTTGGTAGAATATGCTTTTGTTTTTACACATTTTTTTGCAACAAGAGTTCCATGACATTGATGTATTCCATTACTTTATATAGAATGCAGTATTATGCTGTTTGGTGGAACCATCCAATCCCTAAGCCAACGTCTGTACCATACCTATCTCCCATGTTTTGCATGACATCTTTCTTGTAAGACCTGAATAGGCTGGCCTCAGCCACTATATGCTTGGTACGAATAAAGAAAAGAAAGATATTAATATTAGTTGGAAGGTTCAAAGGAAGAACATGGAGAGTTACAAGGAATTTTCAAAGAAAATTTTTATATTATTTCAAAATGATAAAAATGAATGGGTTATAAATTACAAGAAAAAGCCCCAAATATGCATCCATTCGAAATTAGGGGCCTCATTTTTCGAATATAACAAAGAAATGCATGAACTTTCGGCTTTAGGGTTTAATGCTGATAGAAATAGGTGGTGGAAGCTTGTGAAGGCATGTTTTTTAGATAAAAACAAGATAAGTCCTGTCTCCGTTACTTTTGAAAAATGAGGTCCCTTGTGAATTGACGCATGGTTGAGACCCTTTTTTGTTATTTGTTCGAGACCATTTTTGTTATTTGTCGAAATGAATAAATACAGATATGGTGCATATAGCACAGTATATTTTTGAAAAAAGATAATATAATGGAATGAATTTGTTTCTGGGAGATGCTATGAAGTATTATTGATCTAAAGGCAAGAAGTATTTAAGGTATTGATGATTTTTCCCATGTGTATGTATGTGTAATACGGAAGCATGCATCCATCTCCAGAGAAATGGAAGCATACAGGAGAAGCCATAGATGAGCTTGTTATCTTTATTAAATGGTTTGTTGTCATATGTATATGGAAATATATCAGCAGGATTTGGGTTAATTTTAGTGTTTTTCAAATGTCACCCTATTATAATAATTTTACCTAAATCTGATGCCATGAAATAATTCTAATTTTTTATTTATCATGGAGTGCCCTTTTTATTGGCATTTGCTATTGCATCAGAGTTACTGCTGTGAACGGTCAGTATCAGATAGGGATTTACACTGTGAAGCCGATTGCTTATGGTGAAGAGATAACTTTTGACTACAACTCAGTAACGGAGGTAAGCCGTAAGCATCGTCTCAAGAGGTCTTATATTGTTTTTTCCTTTTACTAGTTCATATGAATCACTGTATGATTACTTCTTTCTTTCTGGAACCTAAGTACTTCCCTAGAAAATACTTACGAATTTTCTTCTATATGCCTCTCATGCAGAGTAAAGACGAGTATGAAGCATCTGTTTGTTTGTGTGGAAGTCAAGTTTGTAGGGGGAGCTATTTGAATTTGACAGGGGAGGATGCTTTTCAAAATGTACATCTCTTTATTTGATTTTTCATATATTTGTCTAGTTCATGCTTGTCATTACACGTCTAAAATATTTTTTTGAGGAATCACTTGTTAAATATAGGGATCTTTACACATGTGCCCTTCCAAGTTTTTGCAGTACCACTTATGTCATAACTTATTTGTAATTATACTTGTGCCCCTACATTCTTACAAAATTCACAGTATTGCCCTTTCGTGAGTTTAATATAGGGGAACAAGTGCAATAAACGAGGGTAACTCCTATGGATTTTTTAAAAATATATGAGCCTAAGTGTAATTGCAAAAAAAATTAAGGGCTAAGTGTTCATGCGAAAAATTGGAAGGATACAGATGTAAGAATCCCTTAAATATACAGGTTCTTGTGTATGAAATACATTTTTGATCCACAATTGGTTGCCAGTTGGTTTATCATATATGCATATTCTTTGCTTGCTCTCCCGTGTTTTCTTACAAGGGGTAATTAGAATTCCCGCATTTACTGTATGTGGCCTGGATAATCTTTTATGCCTGGATAATTTCAAATAGGAATATCTAAAAAAAGTATCTTTTAGGGATGGCGAGTTTTTTTGAAAAGCTTATCCATTGGCATGCTTTTAGATTTTGAAGGATGTTCATGGGATACTAGACCGCCACAAGTTGATGATAGAGGCTTGTGAAGTCAACTCTGTGTCAGAAGAAGATTATATCGAACTGGGTAGGGCTGGTCTAGGTCCTTGTTTACTTGCTGGACTACCTGATTGGCTGATTGCATATTCTGCTCATTTGGTATGATCTTTACCCTGTCTGATTTTGTTTAGAAAAACTTTCCCTTGTTGGTAGATAAGTTAGTTCTGTCTATCATCTGATTATTTTTTGAATAAAACAAAGGTGAGGTTCATAAATTTCGAAAGGACGAAGCTTCCGGATGAGATTTTGAAACATAACTATGACGAGAAGATTAAATACATTCCTGGTTATAACATCGAAGATGACAGACCTGATGCAGAGGTTCAGGCAAGTTTCCCGTTTCACTTGTGGTTAGTGATTATTAGTAAGCTTAATAGTTTTTTAAAGCTGATCAAACAATTTTTGTCTCACGTACATACTCTGATGCCCGCACAAAGATGCATGTGTTGCTTACAATACTGTTTCACAATCTTATTTTTGTTTTTGTGGAGTTGACAGGCCGAGGGTGTTTACAATCAAAGACTTCAAAACATGGCTGTGACAATTGACAAGGTTAGTCAAAGTCATTCCATTTGTCGTAGGTCGATACCATATTAAGACACCAAAAGAATGGCAAAACCTTCTACTTTAAGTAGGGCCAGCTACAAAGATTCTTGCTCAAATCCACACTGAAAGATCCGACTATTTTTTACGCTGGTTGTCGGCTATCCAACGCAACCTCCACAAAGGGGGATTTGAACCCTGGTCTTTTAAGTGGTGGGTTCTTGGCATCAAATAAATAATAAAATTTTGCACATATTGACACGATCTTGGCATCTCAATAACTATGATTTGGTCCATTTGACATTTGTCAGCTTGCTTTGGCGAAGCATAATCCTGATCCTTTGGAGTTTCTGATATCATTTGTAGGTTAAATATGTGATGAGATCAGTATATGAAGATCCCATGATGGCACCGCCTCCTTTGCAGAGACTCAATCCTGAAGAAGTAGTTTGTGCTTTATGGAAGGGTGAAGGTTCTGTCATTGATGAATTACTTAAATGTCTTTGTTTATATATTGATCCTAGCACATTAAATGGTCTGAAATCCAAAATTCGAGCTCGTGATCCTTCCGGTGCTAATGATGTCAGATTGGAGCTTCAGAAGTCATTGTTATGGTAACATACTTTTCTGCTTGATTTTGAACTTTTCTCTGAACTTCAATTTCCTTTTGAAGGCTTCCTCATTTTCTTGTCTGTCATTTAAGGTTGAGAGATGAACTGCGTGATCTCCCTTGTTCACAGAAGTGTCGCAACGATGCTGCTGCCGACTTGATACACATTTACGCATATACCAGATACTTTTTTAGGGTCCAAGTAAGTCCACCTTTTTAGCAATATTTTATTGAAAGTTTTGTGATATTAACTAAATAAGATCTGCTGTCCACTCTGGTAGGAGTACAAGAGCATCACTTCCCCGCCAGTTTACATTAGCCCACTAGATATGGGACCCAAGTATGCAGAAACCATGGGATCGGGATTTCAGGAGTACCGCAAGACTTATGGCGAGAACTACTGCCTTGGCCAGCTTATATATTGGCACAACCAGACAAATCCGGATCCAGATCAAATTTTATCAAGAGCTAGGAGAGGCTGCTTAACATTGCCCGACATTAGCTCGTTCTACGCAAATAATCAAAATCCCTCGAGACGACGAATTTATGGTGCAAAAACATTGAGTCTCATGTTGTTGAGGATGGTAAGGTTTTATTGAAGCGGAACCCTGTAGATTATTGTTATTTTAACATCAACTCATAATTTTCTTCGCTCTTTTCTGCAGGAGAAGCAACCGCAGAGACCATGGCCCAAGGACCAGATATGGGTGTTTGAGAACTCCCCCAATATTTTTGGAAGCCCCATGCTCGACTCGATGTTGAGTAACTGTCCACTGGACAGGGATATGATGCATTGGCTGAAGAACCGGCCAGCTATGTTTCAAGGAGCAAGAGATGGCTGATTTCTTTCCTTCAGGCAACATAATCCCGATTAGCAGCTCTTCTGACGGAACCGTGCAATGCGTCACCTCTTCCATTTTACAGAGAGGGAAATCGGCAACGGAGGCCTCCATGCCCGTAGATCCCTGTACAGATCCTGCCAATATGCCCCTGTAATTTTCACCCACATGTATTCAGTCTTTATTGGTTAGGTTGATTGGGATAAGTTAGCTTCCCTCCATAATTGATGTAATTCTCATTGTTCACCTTTTTTTGTGTTCGGTAGGTCAGGTGTTGGATCTCTCATTCTTCATTTCTTTTAGTTGTACAGATTTTCGGATTATATAGAAAAAAATTGCTCTCAAGGGAAGGAAATCATTATGGGACTGAACACCTTGCATTTTGTCCAGAGGAACACAGTAGGGCAAAAGCAGCCTTTGCCTGCATTGTAAGCAGCATCTATGATGACTTTGATCTGGAGGTTTCGCTTCGGCGCTTAAACCCAGAAGACGTGTTCTTCTGCCCCTGATATGGGGTTTGTTGGGGCCATCGTGCGGGGTAAATCGCTATTACCGTATTTTTAGTTTGTGGACGGTGAGAATTGGATCAGGAATCTAGGCCGTGTTTGCTTGTACATCTTTGCTATCATATGAGATTCCATTTTTCTATGTTTGGGAACTGTTTGTGTTCCTCTCATTGTTCTTGAGACGCATTCACTTGCTTTCTTTTGGTTTTATGTTCTCAGTTAACTGATCGCTGTTTCAAGTTTCATTCCGGTATATTCTGTCTAGTGATTGAGATAAGGGTCATGGAGGATGAGGTTGCGAGAAATAGTTATCGAATGTCCACAAATTATCAAAAGTTGTACTGGTGCACATGTTTCTCAACTGTGTTAAATCTAGATATGGGCAAATCAATTGACTTCATTAACTTGGAAAACCCAAAAGTTCCGTTTGATCAAATTGAGCACAAAGATAACGTTGACTGCCTCTCTTTGCCATAAGAAAAAGGAGTAAAGAGTCTATGCTAAAGCAAACAACAGAAGCAAAGATATAATTCGATCATAATGTGTTCAGGTTCAAGGATAAAAAGGTGGAGATAAAAGTTCATGATTGCACATTAACCATTTATTATTATGTCAAAGTTGAAGAAACTGGGATTATGACTGGTAGGTTTTCGTCTCTTTGTAGTATATGTTGCTGCTTCATCATCCAACAAGTTGAAGCACCATTTGAACTTATTTTGGGTCGCCTCAAATATACAAGAGACCTTGTGTTGGAAGAAAGAAAGTTTCCTCTATCCACTTCAATGCTTCTTCTAGTTCTATTTTTCTCTAGCACCTCCATCGCTTATTTTTCAAAAAAAATTGTTAACAAATTTTTTGGTGTGAAGGTTGTGAGGGTTGGGATTGGATCCTATGTATGTAGGAGGTAGGGTTCATTGTCATGGAGTAGATAAATAGGCTCGACATAAGATAAATAGCCATGTTTGTTTGGAGAATAAGCACTGGAATAAGGGGTTCGCTCGGAGCGGTTCCCAAGAGTATGTCTATTCATATCCACATCCTATTATTTCACCCTTATTCATATCTTTATTCAATCTTACATATCTTTATTCCATCTTATTCTCATTATTCCTTTCTTTCTTGCCGAATAGAGAATAGACCTTTATTCTCCTTATTCTTCATCCTTGTTCATGCTTATTCCCGAACCGAATGCCCCTATGGAAAAGGTTCGATCATGGTTCTTGGTTTTGATTTTGGTCAATGAGACTAGATAACCTTGCCTAACCTTCTTAAGGCAAGTTTTGTATAAGAAATTAGGATAACTCTACTCTTCATCGAATGACAAATCAATAAAAGAAAGAAAACGAATATTTGTAATTACGATGTAAAGAGAAGAAAGTGAGACGTTTGCATTCGAGAGGTCATAAACATAGTCAACCCCGATTACAACTATTCTCCTACCGATGAAGAAAACACAAATGTTCAAATTATGAATGCGATAGGTCATATCAACGACATTCAAAATTTTCAAAAAATAAAGGAGACGTCCGTAAGGGTTTGAATAATGAATTGCATAATAAATTATGTTCTTTTTATAACGTATGGGTGTTTCAAGTCAGAGAGAGTCATGCCTTCAAGTAGGCAATTAAGAATGCCAGCCAAGATTTGTCACTTGAACACCAAGCTACAATGGTTGACATTAAGGTGAGAACAAAATTATTTTCCTCTTGAAGTTAGAGTAAAGCAAGATTGTGGTTTCATGGTAAATACTACCTCATAGAAGGAGCCACTTAGAAACATGAGATTTTGGAGAGCAAACCTACTCAAAAAACTTGAGAAAGTAATTATCACAGTCGTTCTAATTAAGCAGATGGCAATGAAGAATACAGAGCAATTAATTCTTGGCATACCTTTCCTTAAAGATATTAGATTAAAGGAGCGAGGAGAGAAGGCGAGATTGTCTGGAGGAGGCTTGATGAAAGCAAATAAAAATGGATGAATAGAAAACATATCAGTGTGCCATTGCATGGTATCTGGTGTATCAAATGCACATAATTGAAAAACAAGGAGGATTGTTCAAAAATGAAGGTTTTTGGATAGTTTTCGATTGAAAAATATCAGGGAAAGTATTGAGGAATGAGCATGGATGTCTAAAGGATGCAAGAGGCACATCTAGTAAAGTTTCTTTACATGAAAATTAAAGCATGAAGGCTTGAAGTTACTTCTTAGAGTTGGATGTCTGTGTTCTTCTCTGGGGTTTAAAAGGTAACCAGGTTAAAAGTTGTAGAAGAACAAGTTAAATAAGTGGGATAAAAGTGGGTTTAAACCTCACCATAGACTAGTTTAGTAAAAAAAATGAAATAAATCCATTTTAGAATCTTAAACCTTCAAAAAACAATATAATATTCAATGAAAATTCATCAAAAACTAATACAAATCCATTTTTGAAAAGCTTTTTATGTTTAATTTCTTTATTATGCCATCTTGGATTATCAAAACTGCTGGGTAAGGTAGAGAAAAGTATCAATCCCTCCTTTCTAAACACCACAAAGGGCTATAAGACAGGTTCAACATTACTTGAGAGATCGTAGCTCCTTCGCCTTTTTCCGTTTAAAGCATCCTCTGGTATAAATTCAGTTATTTTTTAGTATTACAAATGTGATGATGTCAAAGTACTTGATTTTCTTCCTGATAAAAGTAAATCTTTTATGATTAAGAATGCAATGAAAATATTGACCAAGTAATTTTCCGAATCAATAAATACTCATACTATACACGGGTTAAAAACGAACAGATTTAATGCACTGCTACATTTGTATTATCTCTGAGATTTATCATCACATGAAGCCTGTGTTCCCTCTTGGTTTCTACAGCGTGTCTGGCGGTAATGAACACCTTGTGGTTCTGGAAATCTTCAGTTGAATGAAGCTACTGCTTATTGACGTTATGAAAGTATAAAAAGATCACAATCTTGATGAGCTCGATCACTGGTAATTCCATTGATTGGATAATAAGCCATCTACATCCAAACAACATCAAATATGGGGACTGAGATCAAAAGCAAAGAATAGAAAGGAGCTCAAGACTTCGTCATTCGATAGCATCATGGACAATTATCCTCACTTGTAATGTTCTGAAACAACAGTACATTGGAATCGATAATATGCACAAATCCCTTTAAATCGAAGAAGTTCAATAAGTTGATGGGTAATAGAAGAACTGAACGCCATTCCTGATCGTCAGATGTTACCATTCCATTCCAGGTGACGGATCCCTCTCCAGATTCCAAGCCCAAGTAGGGTCATCTTCCTCGTTGATAAACGCAAATGCCAACGGTGGGATGTGGTTAGCTGCAACGCTTGATCAAGCAATTAGAATCTTCCGTTTATAACTTCCGTACATGTGTGTACCATCCACACTAATAATGGGTCTGCAGTGTCTAAAGGCCTCAATACAAGGTTCAAATGCCCAGAAGCCCCTTTCAAATTGCTCTCCTCCATTCACTGTTGTTGTGTCGATATCTGTAACCGAATTTGGAATAGCCTCTTCAAAAGTCCTGAAAAGATACAGAAGTTCGTTTTAAGATTTTCTCCAGTCGCCATAAACCATCTCTATTCCCTTCATCTTTGCATCACAAACCCACCTTATGCTCACTTGGAAGCTAAAGTCATCTTGAATTGATGTCTGCAAAAATGACACCTTGACTGAGGGATATATTTTGATTTGATTAGGAAATTTGAGTGCCATAAAGTTGCAATCCAATTGTAGATGGTCTTGATTGACAACATGATTCAAGCAATTATGTAGCTTGTCAACCATTGAAACAACAAACTGTCCATCAATTTATCGACGATTACCACACAATCTCCACAAACATCTCTTGGCACGTTCGCTGTAGTGTACATCCCAGACCTTCCTATCTAATTCAGCTACTGTGAAGTTGTAATGTTGTTTAATGTGGAAAACCTTCACAGAGTACACCAAATCAGCTTTGCATTTGAAAAGCATCACATTTTCAACTCACTACTCAGACTAATCCCATCATCTTGCAATCTCCGTCATTCAACATATACACATCACCTCCTCTCATGTTCAGAAATGGTATGTCAGACACGATCTATATTCCCAGATGATCCTGCTCCTCACTATCATCATTTTCCATCTCGTCGTCGGTATTCTGTGGCGAGGGTTCCATCAACCTATCAAGTTCTAGATCATTAACATGGGTTCCTTCACAATGACCCATAATCGCCATGGGAGGAACATGTGTATTTCCACTCTGAGGTACATATTCGTGAGGTAGTAATACTGTCATAGAAACAGTTACAGTAAATATCACAGGCCAATATGCAGCACCCATCTCCTCGGCATATTCCACAATCTCTCTGACACCATCATCAAACTCGACGCATCCTATGTAAAAAGTTGCACCATCTTAGGATATTCTATAAAACACTTGTAATTCGACTCCTCACGATAAGTCCACCCTGAACGCGGACTTGATGTGTTCAATCAATATCAAGAATGACATTTCGTGATCAATCTTGATGGTTTTCATATGACCTCCGACATAGGTCACGTCCTTACTCGACTTTGAAATAGTCCCACTACAATGACAAAAACAACAAACTTCACGAGACATCATACATTACATTAGGTCAACAATCAATGATTTGTGATGAAAAAATGTATATAATTTGACACATACCACATAACACTTAAATTCCCCAAAACCCCTAAAGCCACAATAGGCAATACCTTCCTTGAGGTTGGGAAAGGGGAAGGCTTGAACCGGTCGAAGGTGGAGGGCCTGTCATGCGAAGGAATACGTCGGTGAGAACAAGGGGGTGGGGGGGATTGGTCGCATGGGACGACAAGAGGCGAGGGCAGGAGTCAATGATGGGATGAGAGAGAGTGTAGGTTCTGTTCGCAGCTCCTTAAGCTTATGGCCTGATCAGAGTCGCCTCTTGAAGAGGCAACTTTAGCCAAGAACCGCCTCTTGAAGAGATGGATTTCTCTTAAACAAAATCGCCTCTTCAAGAGGCGGATTACCTATGGTACATAACAAAAAAATAATGTCGACCACGTAGAGCCAATAGGCACCATCCCCTCCTCCCTCAGCAGCCTCTCCCGCTTCCTCCTCGGTGACAACAACATCTCCGCCCCGCTCTCCAATTTCCCACTCCTCAGCCGCCTCAGGTACTTCTCTGTCGCCCAGAACTACCTCTCGAGCCCCATCCCCTCCTCGCTCTATTGTGTTGTCGGCGATTAGTCGTCAGGTAAGAGCAAGGCTCACGTGGAAACCTCACTGTCGAGGATTCATGCATTGGGAAATCAACGAACGGGAGAGGGGGGAGAAGGGCTAGGTTGGTGAATGGGAAGGAGGCGATCGCGAACACAATCGTGGACAGAATAGACATTATAGAAAATAAGAAGGGCAATTCTAGAATAGCGCAGGGGGTTGGGGAGGGCAAAATTGAGATTTTCGATGTAAAAGATAACGATGGTTCAAGTTGCTACGCCTTATAATAGATGTAATAGATAAACTGGATAGTTCATTCTTGGCTTCTCCAAACAAAATATATAATATCATATAATCTTTTTTTACTAAAAAACCCCACAATAGACAAAGGCATTATACGTTCTCCATTAGTATTCAATATTTGTTTATTATAGAATGAACATGCAATTGGAAGACAACCACTGACCCGATCATCCAAAAATACCATCATAATTACTTTAATGCTTGCTTCTCTCATAATTTTAATGGAAAACTTTATATTTATAAAGTACTTGCAGAGGTATCTAAATGCACAAATCTCATCAGAATGTTAAAATCAGACTACAAGGACAAAATTATGATATAATAAAACATACGTTGACCTCGTATTGACCTCGTATTGTGTTTCTTAATAATCATTACCTGAGCTCCCTCGTGGATGGCTTGCTCCACGGCCTTGGGGTTGTGGATCTTTGATATAAAAACCTCAAAGGGAGTCTCGTCCTCGAGACTCGAGTGAAGGTCATTAGGTGTTTTATTTGGATTCCATGTGGCCATAAAAACCTCAAAGGATTTTGGAACCCATAAAAACCTCAAAGAGAAAACAAGCCATATATTTTAACATATATCTTAAAATCTTGTTTTGATGATTACCTCTGAAAAGCTATGGGTATCGTGCTCGCATGTCCGCTTCGGTTTCCCACGTCGCCTCTTCGATTCCGTGACGGTGCCACAAAACCTTGACCAATGAAATCTTTTTGCTGCGAAGCTTCTTCACAGCACAGTCAAGTATCTGGACTGGCTTTTCCTCATAAGTCAGATCTGGCTCTACGTCGAGATTCTCATAACTGATGATGTGTCGAGGGTCGTGCACATACTTCCTCAGGTTGGATATATGGAAGACATCATGTATAGCTGAAAGGTGTGGAGGAAAAGCTACTCGGTAAGCAACCTTCCCGACTCTAGCAAGGATCTCGAATGGTCCAACATATCGAGGCGCCAGCTTGCCACGAACACCGAATCTCTGTATTCCCTTCATGGGAGAGACACGATGGAATACCCAATCTCCAACCTATAATTGATAGGAATGTCATTAATATAAGATTAAGTTAACTTTGTAATAAAGGAAAGAGAAGAAGATTGGATACCTGAAACTCCAAATCTCTTCTCCGACGGTCTGCATAGCTCTTCTGGGTGCCGTCAGAAGCCTCCGTCTCACAAGATCAACAGCTCTCGCGGTCTCCTCCAAGAGATCCACGGAATAGAGAGCATGATCACCTACCTCCCAACAACTGAGAGGTGTGAGACATCTCCGCCCGTATAGGGCTTCGAATGGTGCCATGCCAATACTGGAGTGATAGCTGTTGTTGTACGTGAATTCCACCAAAGGCAAATGGTCCTTCCAGGACCCTTTCGACTCCAAAGTGGATGCGCGAAGTAGATCCTCAAGTTTCTGAATGGTGCGCTCACTTTGCCCGTCTGTCTGCGGATGGTATGCGGAACTCATCTTCAGCTCTGTCTGTAGTGCTGACATGAACTGATTCCAATAATGAGATGTAAATCTCGAATCCATGTCAGACACCACCTCTCGTGGTATACCATGCAGTCTGATAATGTTCTGCACATATAGTTTGGCCAATCTGGATGGAGTGTAAATCGTGTTGACTGGTATGAAGTGGGCTGACTTGGTCAACCTATCAACAACGACCCAAATGGAATCATGACCACCCGGTGTCTTTGGTAGACCTGTGACAAAATCCATAGAAATGCTCTCCCACTTCCACTCGGGAATGGAGAGAGACTGTAGTAATCCTGGTGGTCTCCTGTGCTCAGCCTTGACCATCTGACAGGTTATGCATCTGCTAACATGTATCGCCACATCGCGCTTCATTCCATCCCACCAGAAATGTCGACGCAAATCACGGTACATCTTCGTGTTGCCTGGATGGATAGATAACCGTGAACTGTGTGCCTCATCAAGAATATCTCTGCGTAGCTGCTCGTCATTGGGTACAACAACCCGTCCTGCCTTCCATAAAATATACTCCATCACAACAAAGTCGTCAAATTCATCCTTGACGGTGCATGTATCTATCTCGGATCCAAGGATCAGTCTTCTGGCCCTCTATAATACGATCCCAAAGACAACTGTATCGTGGAGGCACGGCGGTAGAAATGGATGCGCTCTCATGAGGATGCCAATCTGTCAAAGCGGCAAGCGTATCCCATGTATATAACCAGTTTGCCGTACCATCAGCATGCGCTCTCCTGCTGAGTGCATCAGCCATCACGTTTCCTTTACCAGGATGGTAAGAGTTCGTGCAATCATAATCCTTCAGCAGCTCGGGCCATCTACGCTGCCTCATGTTCAGCTCTTTCTGATAAAAAAATGCACTTCAGACTTTTGTGGTATGTAAAGATCTCGAAATTCACCCCATATAGGTAGTGGCGCCAAATCTTCAAGGCAAAAACAACTGCCGCCAACTCCAAGTCATGTGTGGGGTAGTTTCGCTCGTGCGGTCTCAACTGTCGTGATGCGTAAGCAATCACCTGTCCTCTCTGCATCAACACTGCTCCTAGACTTTCTCCAGATGCATCTGTGTATACCGCATAGTCCTAAGTGCCTGAAGGAAGAGCAAGAATAGGCGTTGTAGTCAATCTCTCCTTCAGTGTACTAAAGGTCTGCTCACATGAATCGTCCCAAATGAATGGAACTTCCTTCTGCGTCAACCGTGTCAGAGGACGAAGGATGCGTGCCTGCTCCAGAAATGACATGTCCCAGGAATGAGACTTGGGACAACCAGAACTCACACTTGCTTAACTTCGCATACAGCTTGTGCTCCCGCAATGTGTCCAAGACAATCCGTAGATCATTCTCATGATCCCATTCATTCCGTAAATAGATGAGCACATCATCAATGAATACTACCACAAATTTGTCCAAATATGGGCGGAAAATCCTGTTCATCACATTGGTGAGCCCAAACGGCATCACCACAAACTCGTAGTGTCCATAGCGAGTCCTGAAGGTTGTCTTCGGAATATCCGATTCGCGGATCCTCAACTGATGATAGCCTGATTGAAGGTCAATCTTCAAAAATACCGAAGATCCCTGTAGCTGGTCAAATAAATGATCGATACGCGGCAAAGGATAACGGTTCTTCACCGTTCTCTTGTTCAGATGTCTGTAATCGATGCATAACCTCATGGATCCGTCCTTCTTCTTGACAAATAGAACCGGAGCACCCCAAGGTGAAGTGCTCGGTCTCACGAATCCCAAATCAAGCAACTCCTGCAACTGCACCTTCAGTTCCCGCAACTCAGCTGGTGCCATACTGTAAGGAGCCATCGAGATCGGCTGGGTGTCTGGTAGTATTGTGATCTCGAACTCGATCTCTCTCTCAGAAGGTAATCCTGGTAGCTCATCAGAAACACATCTGGGAAGTCTGATACTACTGGTATGTCCTGTGTCATCAGCTCCTGGTCAGATACCTCCGAATAAATGCAAGGTATGAATCACAACCCTGATCAACAAGTCATTGAGCTTGCAATACTGAAATGTACTCCATGGTGGAGTCATGTACAATACCCTCAAAAGTGAACTCGGGTAAATCTGGAATTCTGAAGACAATTGTCTTCCTAAAACAATCAACTAGTGCATGATGAGTAGACAGCCAATCCATGCCCAAAATCAAGTCGTATTCATCAAGCTGTAGAAGTAGGCAATTTGCGATCATCTCGTGACCACCAATCAGTATGGGCAAGTGCCTGACTATCAGAGAAATGACAAACAACTGGCCACCTGGTCCTCAGATGTGATATGGAGAAGATAGTGTTTCTGCAACTATATCTAAAGAAGCTAGTAGTCTCGAAGCAAGAAAATATGTCGCACAAATAGAACATGGAAAGGTCGATAAGAGTAGTCAGTATGTCTGCTAGTTGGTTAGTCATCTCCTGGTCTGGTCGGGATGACATGGCTCTGCATGAGAACCATTTATTAGTCATAAAACTTATGTTTTGCAGATACTATGATATATGCTTTTTCTCTTCTTGGGAGATATGAAAATTAATGAAATTGGTGACAACTGTGGTTTTTGAATATGAATGTCACATTTTCTTTTTCGGACTTACGACAAGTCAGAAGACTGCTGCTATCCGAGAACTTAATGCGATCGGAATTAAAATACTGCGAATGTGTGTATCGGGGTACCACGGCTCTGATACCAAAAATGTTAAACTGTGAACCCCCGAGGATCCGGGTACCCATTAATCACACATTTCGCGTTACAACAATCATTACTATCGCATTAAGTAACTGAAAGTACGGGGAAAATTTTTCGCGAATGAAATAATTTCATCTGACATTCACATCAACATTTATAACCACAAGCTCATAGAACAATTGTCACCAAAATCTCATTTCATCAACTTCCATATATTTTACATGTACAAATTTCTGATAGTACATACAATATCCCAAAATCTGACTGAAGAGAAAGAAACATAATACATTATAAATTGAACAAAAACTGAGATAAAGTAAATCATACCATCTAGTGTATACTTTATCTCCAGGAAGCATGTATAGCTATGGAACTGCTACTAAACTGCAGGCTGTTTGCCTGCCAAACACGTTAGGAAAGAAAAGGCGTCAGCGGTTGCTGGTATCTCCCAAAAACTTATATAAAAATAGCAGGCATTTGTCGTGACCAAAAGCAAGCAAGTAGAGAGGCATGAGCAACTCAAAATAAAATTTATTTCTACCTGCAATGTAAAAGGCTTCCAGATTTCTAGTAAGCACCTCTTATGATTAGTTATTATCCCAACATTCCCCACATAAGCAATTTCTTATTGTAACCGATTGTACATTTTATTCTCGTAGTCCTCAGAGATCATATTTATGAGTGATAATGGAAAAGATGAGATGACAAGATATATTAATTTATTATATTCTTAAGTCTAGTGTATAGTCTGTGGTCTTGGTTCGTGTGAAACCTCACACTATGACTCTAAGACTTGGAGAATGTCTTAGGGTTGGGGTGCCTCCGTAGGCATGCGGTGTTGTATAATGCATCCTAACTAAGTTTCCAACACGTCCACTAGCTTAATGGGATTTTTAAATCAGATTATAGTCACTTCCATTTACTCAACTTAAATTGTGATCTTTATAGGGATTTCGAAACAGATATTAGTCACTTCCAATCATCTCAATTTTAATTGTAATTCCTCCAAACCTTTACAGTAACTTTCTCAGATGTAACTCTCGATGATGTAGATATAGATGCAGATATGGATGATCTGGATGTAGAATCAATCCCTTCAAACCTCTGTGCAACAGCCTCAATGTAATTCTAGATGGTGTAGATATAGATATGGAGGATCTGGATGTAGAATCGCCAAGTCTGTTGGCGAAAGAAAAACTCAAGCGGTGAAGAAGCCAACAAAAGGGCTCTTCCGTCTCGCCCCCTAATTGGAAGGACGGTCAAATAGAGGGATAGGTCTACTCCCAAACTACGCCACTGAGACGGGTGAGAGGGACTTCTCGGAAAAGTCACTCTAGAAAACAGCCCGACTGGTAACGGGCAACCGAGCTCGTACGTAACTGAAAACCAAGGATCCCCCGCCTGGGTATCCTAAAACAGAGGGTCAGCGTAACTGGTCTAAAGTCAGGATCCCAACGAGGCGTAAAAACACTGCGAGCTCGCGTAAAAACCGAAAATGGATTGGGATCCTAGACCCGCGCACTTGGCGGCCGCTGCCCAAACTGGCCTTCCTTTCCTCCGTCCAGTTGAGGGTCACCCCGCCCTCGCACGGTCAGGTATAAAAGTCACCGTGACCGGCACAATTAATTGCCATCTGTGATTCACGATTTTCCTTCCTGTCTTGATTACTTAAACCTTCCTGTCTCTCCTATAGATGACTTACATATCTAAGCATGTGTCACAATTATTTCTAATGATGTATATATAAGAAAATTGTATTTCGCAATCAATTGATTGAGTATTTTTATTGATGATGTCCGTGGAACCTTCTTCAAAGTGTATTGGTTATTCTGACTATGAACTACATGTATATACATGTCAACTCACACCTCTCTTGACTTGCATTATACTTCTTTATGACTTTCTTATTCTTCCCATGGGGCTGACCATGAGGTCCCCGAATTATTTCTACATAACTTAGTTTCCATACCTACAATCCGGGCCTCTGTGTAGTATTCACGGAATCCAACAACTCTAACTACAATTAAAAGATTATCGAAGGAACCTAAAAATGCAAGAGAATAATATGGAATGAGTTGATTTTTTTTTGAAATATTACATCAGGTCATATTCGTGAAAATGGATATAGATTCGTGAAAATGGGTATAGACCCAGCACTTAGTTTTCATGATGTTATTTTACTAACTACGGCCAGATGCCATCTATATGTATTTTAATGTCAATTATATATGATAACAGTATCATTTAGGAATCCTCCACAGTCATCTTCATCAATATCCATAGATGTACTAATGATGTCTAATAGGATGTACTCATTGGGTACCCAAACCTACTCAACTCAAAGTCGCAAATCCTTTAATATATATATAGGGTAAAATGTGTATGCCCCCTAGGGGGAGCTAACTTAGCTCCCCCCGCCCTTTTTTCACAATTTTTTTTATTTTTTTTGAAAATCTAAAACTGTGTAAATTCATTATTAAATCCCTATATTATGTCATTCAAATTTCATGCGAAACAGAGACTCCTACGACCTCCATCCAAACGGGGTCGATTTAAAAAATCTTGTTACCGTTAAAAAATTGACTGTCTGGATGGAGGCCGTAGGAGTCTCTGTTTCACACGAAATTTTAATGACACAATATAGGGATATAGTGATGAATATTCATGGAAGAAATTTAAAAAAAAATAAAAAATATGGAGAAAATGGGCCGGGGGTAGCTAAGTTAGCTACCCCTGGGGGCAGCCTCATTTTACCCATATATATATATATATATATATATATATATATATATATATATATATATATATCGGGCATGTACTTAGATTCAAAATTCGATTACCAAATTACCAATGCAGGTATAGATCCATATTTGAGATTTCCTAAAAGTTCTGAATATATTCATATACCTGTACATATAATTAAGATCTTCCATAATTTGCCCAATTCAAATTTCAGATTTTGCTGTCATTTTATACTACATGAATATATACCAAAACAATTAGAGAAAACAACCCAACTACTATTGATAATAATCCCTGTATATTGTATTTTTCAAAGATCTAACATACTGCAAATTGACATCACATGTGATTCCTCGTGTATTACACAGTTTGCAACGGACTTAACTAATTTATTGAATATATATATATATATATATGTCCCAAAGATGTTTTAGATATTTGTTTTAAACTCAACTTGCAATTGGGAAACACGTTAGTTGCATCTGTTCCATTTTAGATTTATCATAGTTGGTAATCATAATAGAGGCCAGAACCCGTCGTGATGTATTTATATGTATATACATATATATATTTTCTCTGAATTTTTACATTGCTAAAATATGATTGGAGGGAGAACTTAAGATGGTGACAAATGTAAACAACATCAGTTAACCTGCCGTCTAAGTATTCATTATGAAAGGTTTTATATATATATATATATATATATATATATATATATTTTCATTGCTATGTTATGGCTCAGAAACCAAATAAGATATAAATTTGTTGGTCACCTAAACTTGTCAGGGGAATCGTATGTGATTGAAGAAAATAGAGTTGAATATCAACCAAAGAAACTCAATATGAAAGGCAATAGTCTGAATTCGAATTTTATTTCAGGAAATCTCAACCAATACAACCACTTTTTTTTGCTATTGGATTTTAAACAATATGCTTAGCAGCAATAGGATGGAGATAGGAATGTACCAATTTGTAGGATTCATGGAGAACAATAAAAAGGGAAATGGTGTACATGCATGGCAGCAAATGGTGGGGCTGGAGATTGTACCTTTTTTGGGTCTCAATTTGAAGATCAAGGTTTGCATGCAATACAGGAAAGTTGCAGCAACCTCCAGGGGATGACAGACAACAGCTTCAGCTGCTGTTTTTGCTCCTGACAGGGGTTGAACAGTAGCTCCTTGAGGAAGATTAAGCTCCAGCAGTTTGTTGGACAGTGGCTTCAAGGAAGGAGAAGAAAATAGATCTGAATTGCGTGAGATAACATGTATGGCAGCAAGAGATAGGGAAGGAGGTACCTTTGGATTTAAAAAAATGAAAGTTCTGAGCTGGGATTTAAGCATGCAGCAGCTCCTGTGGTTGAAAGAAGGTTGATGTTTTTGGCTGCAGCTTGCAGCCCTCAAGAACAAGGATTCCAATATATGGTCATCCTCTAGCATATGCAACAGAGTACTGCATGCAGCAGTAGCACTTTCTTCAATCGACTGTAGCTAGAGGCTTTATCGGATGGGAAAGATGGTTGGGAATTCTGGGCAAAAGAAAAGGAGAAGAGCAGAGCAGAGCTCTTCTCCTTGGAAACTTGGAGAAGAATTGAAGGAGAAAGGGAGAGGTTTAGGCGTTATTTAAAAGGGGAATGAGGGGATAACGTGGATGGTTTTGGGAGAGGTAATGTACACATGTAAAAATTCTTATTATCCTTATCTCTCCTTTTTTATATTAATAATATACTTTTTTTTACCGTAGCAGTCTGCTATAGTAAAAATATATATTTTATTTTTTTTGTGTAAAACATAAAAGTTGCTTGTACGCGCTTCTCGAGTGTGGATTTCGACACACGACATCTCGATTTAATCATCTCTGCACGATGGTCAAAATGAGTATAATGTTGAAATACTTTTGGTCGGGTTTGGATCTCCGAACTTTTCGATATACTGTTTTGTTTTACGGTTAAACTTTGAAAATTTAAAAATATCAAACGACCTCCGATTGACGAATAGTCAATTCCGTTGGTCTTGTCTCGTCGAATCGGACTTTATGACGATCTGGTTTGTTTTGCGATTTTTGAATATACATCGCGGCTTTTTCGGGCACGCATTACGATGCGACCGATTTTCAGCCGATTTTACCCGAACGACTTTTAATTCACGATCTATTGATTGATTTAGGTTGTTTAGTATTGAGCAACAACTTTATTGGGTTAATCGGACCCTAATCTGATCGGGTTTGGGTTTGGCGTATTTCGGAGGTTACATTTGACGCCCTCGACTGCCTCCATTGGGAGAGGACAATCGGATCTTAATAACGCATGATGGCGTTCGCGCTCCTCACTGGCATCATTGGTTGATATTTTTGAGGTGCTTCTTCTTGAACGATTGTTGCATCTGCATACCTAGGATTTGGCCTCCTGAGTCTGGTGGTTCTTCTTAGAGGCACAACTGGATCCTCTTTGATCTCGTGTTGGCTGGGATGAACCTCTTCTACAATTGGATGATGAACTCCACTCCTCCAAGGACTTGCCATCTTGTTTGGTGTATTATCTTCTTGTTGGATCTCCTCGAGCCTTTCTTCTAGTATTCTTTTGAGGCCTTCATATCTCGTAAGCTGGTTTTTTGAGATGACCACCATGATGATGTTTCATCAAAGACAATGTTTCTTGATACATATCACTTGCATGTGATTGGATCACAACATTTCCAACCTTTCCTTTCATTATATCCGACAAAAATACATTTTACTACCTTTTATCGAACTTACTGTGAAGGTGGTCAGGAACGAAGATATAACAAACCGATCCAAATATTCGAAAGTGACTTATAATTGGATTAAGTCATGTTAGCTTCTTAAAGGGAGAGACGAATCCCAACCCTGCCCGAGATGGTCGATTAGTTACATCAGCTACTGTTTTCATGCATTCTTCCAAAAATCTTTGTGGAATGCTCTTCGCATGCAATAACTTTGATAGATTTCTGCAAGATGGCAATTTTTCCTTTCTGCTACTATGTTTTGTTGTGGCGTGATCGAACATGTCAGCTACCTTCTGATACTAGCTTGCTTTAGGTAATTGATGAATTATGTTGATATATATCCTCCACCATTATCAGATCACAAGCACTTGATCCTTCTTTTGATTTCTTTCTCAGCTTTTTCTCTAAATTCCTTGAACTTAAAGAAAACATCAAACTTTTCTTTGAGAAAGTAGAGTCATGTGTACCTTGAGTAGCCGATGGATTCTTGACTAACCCGAACACGTCTGAATGGATCAGCTCCAATGGCTCCTTGGCTCAATACTTTGACTCCTTGTAAGGCAACTGATGGTCCTTACCGAACTGACATCCAACGCATACGATGTCTTCTCTAACATCCAGTTGCGGGGGACCCTTGAGAATTGATTTATGCATCATTTATCTTAAGCTTGTGATAGCTCACATGTCCAAGCCTAACATGCCAAATATCTACAGTCTCATTTTTATTTTTCTACAAAGAATCATTTAACCTTTGTGGTCGGCCATATGAAGCTCCCATTCGCTTGAAGCTCCTCAGAGAATGTTGAATACACTGAGGAGTTGAATATTTTAATGCAGCTCTTACACCTTCCCTCGTTTGTTGCACACAATGCTTCTTCACCACCTTTTACTGACATCTCGACCGTTTTGTTGGCTAAATTATCTTGATTTTCTAAGAGACTCTCTAACTCTAAGAGAGTTGGTTGTTTAGACCAACCATATATGGTTGTTACAAGAGCACCATATTCTGGTCTTAATCCATGATCCTTCTCATTCGTGACTCACAAATCTTTGATTCTAGATCGAATTGGGAGATTTCACGACATAGAGAGCGTACCTTGTTGAAATACTGTTTTATTGTCATCTCTCCTTGTTTGAGAGACATCGGCTCATTTCCAAGAATTGAAGTCGAGCATCATTCTTATGTGAGAACAATGTAGCAAATGTGTCCCATGCTTCCCTTGGTGTAACGACTTCTCGGATATGCTCGATCAGCTCCTCATTGATCATTCTCTTTAATACGAACATTGCCTTACCAGCCTTGATCTTCCATTTCCTCAAGGCATCATCATTCTCTTTTGGTGTTGTTGTTGTATCGTCTCCTCCGACAATCTGTCGGAGATTCTATCCTTGTAGATAAGATTCTACACATGTCCTCTGGTAACTGTAATTGTGCCTGTTTAGCTTCTTGATCCCGAAATCTGAGTTGAAAGGATCCGTCATTCTTTAAGAAAATATATTTTTCCTTCGTCCAACGAAGTTGATCCCAGACCTATCTCGATTATAGTCCCCGATTGCATACGGACAGAATTCCCTTTACCAAAAAACTCAAGACTAGACTGGACACATAGACAGAGGCTCCTCTAATTTATTTAGAGACCTCTATTATAACTAGATGGACTTAACTCAGTTATACCCTTATTAATTAGGACTCTAATAAGGCTCTGATATCAATTGTTAGAATTAGACTAGAAGGACAATATAATGATATACTAAAACATACATTAACAATACACCATTATATCATACAACACTCGAAAATATACACCACTTCACATACGTACACTCTCTTCTACTCTCTAACTATACACCACTCAAGTTCTCTATACTTTCCTTTCCAATATACTTGGTGGCTCTCTAACTCTCTTGGTTTACTCACTTTACTCCTCTCATTCTTCTCTTTATTGATCACACTCCAACCTCAATGGCATTATTTATAGAGGTCAGCGGGGTACACTAGAATAAGTGATAGCATCTAAAAGAAGTCAACTTTGAATATGGCTTCTCAAAGAAGTCAAAAATAGCTTCTGAAAGAAGCCAACTTAGAAGTGTCTTCTCAAAGAAGCTAACAAAAGAATTTCTTTAGAAACTTGCTTAATTAGATGAGATGTTGATTATTGACACAGAAGACTTCCAAAAGCATCATATGTATGCTTTTCTGCATCTCAATATCAATGCATATTACATATTTAGGGTTTCTTTATTCGAGGTAACAATATGTTTGCAAATAACCATTTGAATGAGGATCAAGAGCATTAAAACATTCCTATATCTCCAAGGGAAAAAGAAAGAAAAAACTGGATTCAAACTACATGTAAACATAAGATTTACAAAAACTCCTAAACATGGATCAAGATCCTGTAAAATTTTGCCAGACAAATAGAAACATGAGAATTAAGAAATATAACGGTTATACCACTTCAACAGTCTTGCCAGCATGGTAGATGTCCCTCGTGTAAAATCTCAGCACCGACTTTTGAGACTAACATGTGTCGCATTAGCTTCTTGAAAGTTAACTGACCTCCCCTATGTATGTAGACATACATCGGCACGTCCAATAATCACGTCGCTTGAACACTCCAACACACAAGCACTCAAGCACACAAGGGCACAAGAGCAATGTCAATAAACTTCTCTTTGTTATTACTAAGAGATTCTCACAAGTGTGTTGTTTATAAATGAGCTCTACCCCTCCTTATATACACATGCTTAGGTATACGGCGCAACATCATTATTACGTGTACAATGAATAGAAGGACTCTTTATTTTCCTAGGTGGCTCTTTACATGCTTTGGCTCTTTATAATCCGTGCAATCCCTCTGTCTTCTACAAATGACATCACTTCTCCTGTTTCATCAGCATGCTATGTCTTCTGCCATGTCAGCACATTATACCATCTTGCCACATCACTAGTGGGCCCCAAGCTCTTACGTATGATGTTATAACTTCCTTTGTCAAGTGTTGTTAAATACTTGTGTTGTGCCAAGAGGAACCCACAACCATCAAACCCTCATGCAGTAAACATCATCTTTACTTATCCCATACGTTAAGACGAAGTCCTTCAGAAGTTTGTCCTGTGGCCACCGAACCATATGTGTGCGCGATAACGGATCTCGCATGATATATCCATACCTCAGGACTTGAGGGTGTTACAGTAGCCTCTTTATCATTATCTGTATGACCCCATGGTCTTCTTCTGGAGAGATCACGTTGAATCAAACCTAGGGAGGATGAGCTAGTGATATAAGAGGAGCAAAGAAACATTGTCTGAGGGATTGATGGGGTGTGAGAGAAATAGAGAGAAGAGTTGCAATTGATCTTTGTTCAGATTGTTGAGGGAATCGAAACGCTTTTTTGCTTTTGACTAACATGTTGTTGAAATAATATTTCCATCGATACATGACAATTCCAGTGACAAAAAATAGCGTGTGGCATCATGATAATTGTTATTTATAGATAGATGATAAACACGAAAAGAAAAGCAATGCGTAACATGTGGATAGTTGTTATTCCCCTGATAAGAATTGAAAAATCGTATAAACTAGATGGGAAATCAATAAACACGCATACGTCCTATGTGAATAAAAACAATAACATATGTGTGAAAATGAAAATCGATGGATAGTGCCTTATCTCATCGGGGTTGATGCATTATAGGAAGTTGAGACCATAAGTGTAATATAAGTTGGAATAGTGAATAAGATGTCATAATGGATAAGAATTAAATGGTTTGAAGGATAATGAATGGATAAATACTAAGATATAAATATAATAACTGATATAATAATGATATGATCATTTAACCTCAAATAACTTATCCTTGGATGAAGTTATTGAAGGAGGTTTTTAAGCCTTGCGTATCATGAAAACATGTAGATCAAATTATATCGACATCATACGAATCTAGATAGCAACATAATTTTAAATTAAAAACAAAACTATATGGATTGAGAATCATTCCTGATATGTTTCACTAAATCACAAGATTATAGAATTACCGCTTTGAAGTGTGTTTGTGATCATCTAACCTCTAAAGCAAGAGACCTCATGTCTAAGTCCGATATGACGGAGATAATACTTGTAGGCGTGGGGATGAATAATGTAACTCACATAATGCAGAGAAACGTGCCAACCTCATCGTCAACCATGAGGCAGGGGGCAACCACTTTCTAAGAGAGAGGACGTATAGATAGAGAGTTGGATTTTGAGAGCAGATCTTATTGCTCCTTATATACATATTCAGACTGTTAATATTGTAATCCCCGTTGCAAGATTAATGATCAAGATTGAAGGAGCTCAAAATAACTTTTGTGATTGAGAGAGCTCTCAACATTTTTTAAGACTATAATTAATAATTAACTATTGATTCGACAAATTCTAAAACAAATAAATGAATAATTGAATAATAAAAGAGAAATAAATCATCTATGTAATTTATGGTGGACGTCCACCATGTCCATACTCAAATTTGGAGTGGATTTATTTTCCTATTTTTAAATTAAAGTTGGTTATGTGTTCCAACTAGTTATCTATATATTTATTTATTTAAATAATTTGATTGCACCATCGATAAATTTGAATCATATTCATTGGTACAAAAATAAATGTAGATCCAATTTACATTTATATTTGAATGTGAATCCAATTCACATACATAATATAATTTTTGAATCCTATTCGCAAACAAGTCTCCAAATAATAATGTGGATCAGAATCACACTATTTCATAAAACTATTGTGGATATTACTATACACATTACTTTTATCCTAGATAGTTAAATCTAATTTAATTATCTCAATTTTATATCTTATCCTAGCAATTGGATTTTGTTTCCATTGGAACGATCTATGAATTGTTTCATGGATAATGTACCTTTTACACGAATACTTGGAGATAGGGTCATGGAAATTGCATTATCCATGTATGATGACTTGAATATTGTGATCTAATCCCATATTCACATCTAACAGATCTCCTAGTACTGTCTAGTCATATCAGACAATGTATTGTATCTTCTCATTGCATATGAATCCAATTCAGAATAATGTCTAACATTTGGATCAAGATAGAATAACTAATTCATCAAGAGGAGTCACTAAAATTTAGATATGATGCATCATTCCCTTAGAATGGAAGTGTCATGGTATACAATTAATATAAGATCACATCATTCTCGAATAATACTAATACCCATAGATCATGCATACTGGAAGACTGCGCTTAAATATGAAGTTTTGATCTCATTTGAACGAACTTCTTTATAGTTTTATCAATAAAAATTTCATTTAATCATTAGGAATTAGTAATGATCATATGCTTTCCAAAAGCATTTATCAAACCTACAATACATGTCTTGTTTTCGAAACAAGATGCCCATCGATGGATTTTGATTTATCCCAATCTCTCATGATTGAGCTCATGTTTTTCCGATTCAGAAGTGAACCTGTATGATCCTTTCGAGAGATTTTATAACTCATATGCCTTTATATGCACAACAACGTGCTGATAGACCTTGATTAGGTCATCAATCTAATGAGTCTGCCAAATGTACATCCTCGGAGATATATCGATACATCCATCTCTGATCAGAGGATGTGTGCCTATATCATGACATCATATGACATAGGAATTTGGTATCCCGATCTTGCTAAGTCAACTCTTTGACTTAACCAATCCAACACCTCTGAATCTCTAATCATATGCAGAGGACCTACATCAAGAGGTCGGTTGGATGTTAGTCTTTGGGGTAAGGAGTGTCATCTTTTTTTTCAAGCTAGTAACCCTTTCTTGATAATCACTTAACGTTGCAGTTGAGTCTTCAATTCAACTCTTTAGAAATTCAACTCAACATCATCCCCTATGTTCCAACAATTGGATCAATAGTTGTACAAACTCAAGATGACCAAGGTACATAACTATGTTCGTATAGAAGGACTCAACAAGTGCATGTATATCATGAACTTGGAAAGAAAGTGAAATCCGCTAACTTTTATTGATAATTAATTTACAATAACATTTATTGTGGAATGGTTCGCCAAGAGCTCAGATATCTAACAATTATTTTATCCCAAAGTAAGTAAATAGTATAATTAAAAAAATCCAAAACATTAGTAAAATAAAAAGAGAGAACTCCAGCCAAAAAGATCCCAATAAAGTCAAATTCTTTGAAGATGGTTTTTATTTTGGCCGAGAGCATTTTAGTGGTCATGTACTTCGAATGTCGTTACCGGGGAGCGTTGGATCTCATTGCGACGGCAGAGATATCTCGACTGTAAGAAACGGGCTGCTGGGGAAGGAAGTACAGATCTCCCTCACGTTGTCGTCCCCTCCTCGCGACATCAGCAGGACTTAATTGGCGGGGGAGATTGCCAAGAAGATGTTGGGGTTGCCGTCTCTACTGCTGGTGTTCTTGGTCTCCTTCTTCTCTTCCGCCCTTGCCATCTCGCCGCCGTAAGCAATCTCGTTTCCTCCTCGATCTCACGTAGCGCTGACCCTCGAAATCACCCGTTTAGAATTTTCTTTTCTCTTATTTTCGTTGGTTTCTCGATCCGCAGTCATGGCTCTGGCTACACAATTACAGGGCGCGTCAAGTTCGATGGTACGATATCACGTCGACCTTTTCTCTCCTTATTCTACCTTGTTTGATTCCAAGATGCAATCTAGAAACATGGTTATCTTTTCTTATGCAAGATGATGTGAAAAATCGAACCCTTCCTGGTCAGAAGGGAAAATTTGCTCACTCATTAGAGGGGCAGCTAGGATTGCTGTTTATTTGAGAATCCTAGCTGAATGGGTTGTGACCCGCATCCTAATTACGCTAATTTGTAGTATCTAAATAGTTACCTTTGCTTCAGCCTAGTAAGTAGCAGCCAAGAGTGAGGAGAATATCTGCAATCAAGCAACCTGGTCATGTTGCTTTAGTCAACTCAGGGTTAGCTTTGTACCAATATGCTTGTAGCCGCACATCCTTGTTTCAATACTGCAAGCGCCTATGCGTGGATCGAAAGTAGTTTATTAGTCGCCTTAATTATATCCACATAGAAGTCATTCTCAAAACAAGTCCAAACAAATGCTCGATATGGAAGCCAAACTGCCAAAACTGTTGAGATATTAGTTATTTTTATTATCGTTGTCTTATTTTCTATTTCTTTCTTCTTCTTTTTCTTGTAATTTGCCCCATAGGTTCCTCTCCGATATAAGAGAACCCTAGGGCCTCTCATAAAGTTATGAATTCTTTTCCCTCTACATGGTATCAGAGCGACAGTCCTAGACCGGGGTTCCCATACCCCACAAAAACCTATCCCTACTCGTCGTCCCATCCTCTAGTCCGCAGTCCTAGGCCTCCAGGCCGCCGCCCAACCAGCCCAGGTCGCAGCCCTAGGCCTCCAGGTCGTGGCTCCTGCTGCCCTAGGCCCCTGCTTGGACCGGCCATGCCTTCCCGTTTGTCATCTCGACATCCTAGGCCGTCGTCAGCCGTCCCGTGGTCTTCCGTGCCCCTTTGCAAGCTGTTGTACGATCTGAACTGGTCTGATTTTGATCGAAGAATGTGATTTCTGATCTATAAATCACGTTTTCCGGCCCTATCAAGTAACAACAGTTGATGGGGTTGGTTTCATTGTATGAGTCTACACGTACAACCAATCCTCCATATGATCGTGTAGATTCGTTTATTTCGTTCTACTCCCCTGTTTTGTTCATTTATTTGACCATTTTACCATCATGTCAGAGCGACAGTCCTAGACCGGAGTTCCCGTACCCCACAAAACCCTAAGGGTGCGTTTGGTTGGTGGGTTATCCGGGGGTGGCTGGATAACCCGTTTTTATGGTAGTATGTTTGGTTGGTGGGTTCAGGGTTGGGAGGATTTGTGTAATGTGATTGTATTGAAATTTGAAAAAATAGGTAGTTATTATGATATGATTGTATTGGAATTTGAAAAAGTGGGTAGTTGTTGTGATATGATTGTATTGAAGTTTTGAATAATGAGCAGAAGTTGAGTATTTTATGATTTTTAGATGATATGATGGTATAATATATAATTTTTTTGATGAGAAGGGAGTGGGCCCCACTAGTGGGTTAAAAGTGTGGGTTTTGGGGGGTTACCCATCTAAAGTGGGGGGTAACCCCCCAATCGAACGCCACCTAACCCTAACCGCCGCCCCATCCTCTAGTCCGCAACTCTAGGCCTCCAGGCTGCCGCCCAACCAGCCCAGGCCGCAGCCCTAGGCCTCCAGGCCGTGGCTCTTGTCGCCCTAGGTCCCCGGTTGGATCGGTCAGGCCTCCCCGTCTGTCGTCTCGACATCTTAGGCCATCGTCAGCCCTCCCGTGGTCGTCCATGCCCATTTGCAAGCTGTTGTACGGTCTGAACCGGTCTGATTTTGATCGAAAAATGTGATTTCTAAGTCTATAAATCATGTTTTCCAATCCAATCAAGTAACAATGGTTGATGAGGTTGGTTGTATGAGTCTACACGTACAACCAATCCTCCATATGATCGTGTAGACTCGTTTATATCAGTCTACTCCCCAGTTTTGTTCCTTTAACCATTTTACCATCATGTTAGAGAACAAGGGTGATATTTTATCGTCCGGAACCTTCAAGATCCGACGCCCATCATTAAGATGGATAGGACCAATTATGAGTTATGGTCCATGCAGTTTCTCACCCTAATGCAGTGCAAGAAGGAGCACATCCTGACAGACCAGAGCCAACAGATAAAACTGAAGAAAATGCTTTTTGCAAGCAAGGTGACGCATATACATGTGTTTGGCTATGTGGGACACTCATCACAGAGATAGCCAATGATATTATGAACCATACCACTGTTAAGGCGATGTGGGCCACTTTAGCTTCCACTTATGCTCAAGCGAAGAATGAGACCAAGATTCTCTAGTTACAGTTTGACATCTACAAGGCTAAGCAGAATGGTCGTCCTCTGCACGTGTACTATAGTTCACTACGTGGCATGTTTGAGAAGCTACATAGCTATATGCCTATTACGACATCTCTTGAGCAGCAGAAGGCATATAGGAACTATATGATGATCGGAGTTTTCATGGTCGGCCTTGATATATAGTATGATGCATCACATATTCAGCTTCTTACTGGAGCTACAATACCTCCCATGGAGGAGGCCTATCGCCGACTCAGCCGGATTATCATGCCTCCTATGACCACTCTTCAACCCTCGTCAGCTATGGCTGTTTTTTTTAAATCCTGAAATGAGGGGGATACACTTGTCGGTGTTTGCCACATCTTTTATTCAAAAAGCGAAAACAGAAGCAAGGAGGAAAATACAAAAACTACGACCGAAAGAGAGAGCAATTACAAAACCCACTCCTCCACCAAACTCTTGGCATGAATCCCCACATTTTCCTTATAGAAGCGCTGGCCCGAGAAAAGCAAAGCATTCCTACCCAACCAAACAACCCACAGTACGACAAGAGGATAAAGCATCTCCCTCCTAGCTCTATTTCTATTCGCCAGTAACGCGCTGCAGAATGTCTGGAGATCCTCAACGCAGCACCAGGCCAGACCGGTCCCCTGCCATACCTGAATCACCATGGGGCCCTCGAAGACAAATACTCGACGGATTTAATCGCCTCCTCGCAAAGAAGGCACTTGTCAGAGGTGGCTCCCAGAAGCCTGGCACATCGGTCCCTCGTCATTAGCCTCTGTCTCCGGAACAACCATAAGAAGAAACCAATTCGCTTAGGAAGCTTGAGAGCCCAAAAGAACGCACAATCGCGAATCAGAATCTCCGATGGGGAAGGCGCGGCTTGCAGATAGCCCCAAAAGCCTTCCTAACCGAGAACGGACCCGCAAGCCAACTCTAGTGGTCTCTCCCATTCGATGGGCGCCCCACCTCCTTGATAACATCCAACCAGACCAAGAAATCCTCCAATCTATGGTCGGAGAAATTAGCGGAGAAGGTCGGGTACCAATTTCCATCCGACCAGCAAGCTGCAACCGTCACCAATTTGTCTTCATCGAGAGCAAACAATAGCGGGAACTGCGAGCAAAGGCCCCCCGTCCAATCGTCCAACCAAAAAACGAAGGATTCACCCCCACCAAGGATCGGCCTAAACAACGATATATTCTTCAAGAAAACCTCCACAACCCCCCTCCAGAAGGGAGTGGGAGAGTCCAATAGAGCATCCGGCGTCGGCAGCGCCCCCCCAACACCGTAAATCCTGCGCAACACGGCACAACAAAGTTCCTCCCCAGGACCCCAGATTCTGCTTGCCCACTTAAGCAGCGAAGCCTCGTTCATTTGCTCGAGAGACTTCACTCCCAGCCCTCCCTGATTCTTCTTGAGCGTAATATCCTCCCACCCAACAAGGTGAATGCCCCTCGACCCCCTCTGCTTTCCCCATAAGAAACCACGCATCCGCTTCTGCAGCCGGTCTCTCATTCCTTTTGGAATACGTCGGTTCGAAAGGAAATAAATCGGGATGGAAGAAAGGACCGCCTTGAAGATGATCAATCGACCCCCCTCGACAAAACAACCGATTTCGATCCCGCCAACCCCGCCTCCACCTTCTCCATAACTCTGAGCCAATCTCTCGTCCTCGTTCTGCCCGTAACCAAGGGCATCCCCAGATAGTCCATCGGCAAAGAGCTACATCCCGAGCCCAACGCTTGCGCACAAGCTTCGGCCTCCTGCACAGAGAGACCGATATGGACGATCTTCGATTTATCAGCATTCTTGAACATCCCGGACAGTTCGTCGTAGATTTCCAGAGCCACGGCCATGCCATTTGCCTCCGCTAACCCCCTTTCAATGAAGAAGAGGGTATCGTCGGCATATTGCAGGAGCGGAACCTGCAAACCCTCCCTCGAGTAACTATTTGAGAGCCCGCAGTTGACAACACGAAGCGCGATATTAGTCAGGACGTCCGCAGCGAGGACAAACAACATAGGAGCAAGAGGGCAACCCTGGCGCACCCCCTCCGAGGCTGGGCGAAGCCCCCCTACGGCAACCATTCACCATGACCATAAAAGAGGATGTGGTTACACACCGCCTCATCCAAGTGATCCACTTCTCCGAGAACCCCCTTCTCCGAAGCACCGACCAAAGGAATCTCCAATCAAGGCTATCGTAAGCCTTCGCAAAGTCCACCTCCCATAACACAACGTGCTTTTCCCTTTTCCGCCAGTACGCAATGATCTCGGATGCAAGAGTGAGGCAATCCGAGATCTGTCTCCCCGGAATAAAAGCAGATTGCAGTGGGGAGACAGTACTGTCAAGAACGCATCTCAGTCTATCGGCTAGGACCTTCGCGGTAATCAGATAAAGGGCGTTAGAAACTACAATAGGGCGGTAGTCGTCAATGGAATCCGGCACCGAAGACTTGGAGAGCAAGATGATCAACGCACGATTAACCCTTTCGAAACCCGCATTGCCCAGACAGAATTCAGAGACGACCTCCAACACCTCAGGGCCAACCAGATCCCAGAAGTCCTTGTAGAAAGAGACCGGGAAGCCATCAGGGCCAGGGGCGACATCAACATTCAGGTCCCACACCGCATCTTTAATCTCCTCCAGGGTCACATCGCGAGTGAGCATGTCACAGAAGGAGGTCGCCACATGCATTGTACCAAGGCCCAACCACTTCCTAAGTCCTCGGAATAGTCCTCGATCAGATGTCTTTAAAGTGATTAGTAATAGCTCTCCCCATTTCTTTGTTCCCCTCCACACGGACCCCACCAATGAAATGGAGCGCAACGCATTGGACTGGCGCCTCCCACTGGCAACACGATGAAAATACGAGGTGTTCGCATCCCCCTCCCACAACCAAACATTTCTCGACCTCTGCCTCCATTCCGTGACCCGCTTGCGATCTTCGATGGCAACCTTTATCTGAGCAGCAACACGACAAGCCAACTCGTCCATCGAGAGCTCTTTATGGTCCTCCAACGCATCGAAGCTCCGAATGACCTCCATGAAAAAATCGAAAATAACTTCCTTTCTTAGAAAATCTTGTGGTCTCGACATCCTCATCATCGCTGCTATTCTACTAACAACCCATCGTTTGTTCAAGGACATGCTTCAGCAATTTATATCTCTCGAATTTGAAATAGGTGGATGACCATGGACCCTCATCCGAGGGTTAAGAAAGGTGTATGATTCGATAAGGGCCTATACGTAGCACTAGCGCAATCACTTTTAGAGGAAAGTTTTAACCAAGACAGTCAAAAAAAGAAATCTGTGAATCTCCAACTTCCATTAAAAATGTTGCCATGCTCCTGCTGGTAAAATGGCAGTTCCCGAGCTCCAAGTCCTGTAGACTTGTTTGTAAAATGAAGTTTGAGAGAGTTCATCATTACTCTCATTATCTTTATGTATTTAATTCGCTCAATGTAACCTTGAAATATACTTTGGATGATAAGTAAATCTACCAACTCTTTCACCCTCCTTCAAAAAATCTCTCAATTCCGTCAAAAATGGGCCATGGGTGGAGGCAACCCATTTAAAGGGGATGCAAAAGTATGTTGTAAGGGTTCTTATTAATGGCCATCCGGAGGGCGGATTTACCAGCCTCAGAGGGGAGTCAGGCAGGGATGCCCCCTTGCCCCGCTCCTTTTTGTCATCGCGGCGGATGCGTTGGCTTGCATGTTGGTGCAGGTGCAACGTTGTGGCTTGTTCTCGGGTTTTTCCAAGGATGATCTTCATATCCCACTGTTACAATATGCGGATGACACCTTATTTTTCGTGGAGGGTGGTAGGGAGGAGGTTGGGGTCGTTGCTGTCATGCTGGATCTCTTTGGGGAATTGTCGGGTCTCGTCCAAAATCGGACAAGTCCATTTCGATGCCTTTTTCCTTCTCTGAGGAGGAGGCGTGCTCTTGCTCATCTGACCTGGAGGTGGGCTGCGACAAATTGCTGTTTCGCTACCTCGGGATGCCGCTTGCTATCGGGCAGACGCGGTTGGCGGATTGGCTTCCGGTCGTTGAGAAGATAGAGGGCAGATTAGCGGGATGGAGTTCATCCTCTCCTGGGGGGGAGGTTGGTTCTTCTAAAGGCGGTATTGGCGTCTATTCCCACCTTCTTCATGTCTGCCACAAGTTTACCGAAGAAGATTCGTGTACGTATTGAAGGACTTATGAGGAGATTCTTATGGCGTGGGAGCGGGCTGACGACCGGGGGCATTCATCTTGTTGACTGGGCTACAGTCACATTACCGAAGTTGGAAGGCGGGTTGGGTGTTCGTAACCTAAATGCTATGAATGAAGCGTTACTCTTGAAATGGATCTCCCGTGTTTTGGGGACCTCTGAGGATCTGTGCTGCAAGTTGATCCGCCGTATCTACCTTGGCCGGAGCCCCCTGGCTCTTGTGCCCACTACGGGCGTTCGACCTTCCCCTTTTTTGAGGGGGATTCTCTCGCTGCTCCCTCGTTTCCAGGACTTGTTCCAGCCCATCTTGGGTAACGGCCTCTCCTTTGCATTCTGGCTCGACATCTGGACCGGTGAGGGATGATCGCTTCTCGCTTCCCAATTCTCTTTGCCTTGGCGGCAGATCGGGATGTTAAGGTTGTCGATGTGTGGTGCGATGGGAACTGGATGCCTAATTTTTACGCAAATTTTTTAGATCAAAGACTTGATGATTTCTTTCGGCTGTGCGATTCTCTGGCCGGTTGCGAAGGCCTCGGGGGGGGGGGGGGGCACTGGGTATGGAGGGGCGCTCCTTTTTCGGTCAAGAAGGCTTACGCGGCTATTCGGAGGCTGCCTCCCAGTCCTTCTGAGGCCCTCAATAAAGATTGCTCCTTCATTTGGAGGCTTCACATGAGCGTATCGGTTTCTTTCTATGGCTCCTCAGGCGCAAGCGCCTAGTGACTCGGGACCACTGCGTGCGGTTTTTGGGCTCTGCTTCGGATTCCTGCTACCTGTGTGGGGTGTCCATTGAGTCAGTGGATCACTTATTCTTCCAATGTCAACGTGTTGCAGATTTGTGGCTCGAGCTGGGTCTCGACTAGTTGACACGTCTTCCTTCGACACCTTTTGGGAGGGGTTCCGATCTAATCCCCATAGACCGCGGGTGGAGATGTTACGTCCTTTGTCGTTACTGTGGTGTATTTGGCTGGAGAGAAACACCTTGGTGTTCTCGGGCTGCAGATTCTACAGGGAAAATGTGTTAGCTCGGTCCAAGGCTTTTATGGAAGCCTGGTCATCTTTTTGACCCCTCTTTTTGTATTTTTCTTTTTGTCTCTTTTCCTTTTTCTTAATTAATTGATTGGGGAGGGCACCTTAGCGTGTTACCCCCTCTTTTGGTCTTAAAAAAATGTTGTAAGGGTTGTGGGTATGCAGGGTTTCTTTTTTGTTTTATTTGGACGAGGACGATTGTTGTTCTAGAGTGATTATATTTATCTTTTAAGTTTAGAAAGGACAATGGTTTGATTATATAATTTCTCCTTCTGCTATTTGTGATAATTACTGTTCAGCCACCAAAGGAATTTATTAGTTTAATATACTGAGATTAGATTTTGTATTTTCTTGTGAAAAATTCATTTTGCAGGTCTTGGTCTAAATGAATACGGTCTTCCTTCGAAAATATCTAATGTTAAAATAATTCTTAATGGAGGCCAGGTTGTCACATTTCTCCGTCCAGAGGGTTATTTTGCTCTGTATCCTCAGTGAAATGTATTTTTGCTTTTGTTAGTATTTGATTTAGAGTTTTTTTCTTAGTAAATGAGCTTATTGTTAGTTTGGATTTCTGACTGGCAAAGTTGATGAAATATAGTTATTGATGTGGGAAAAAATTGTCATATTGTCAATAAGTGTAAAAAATACCCGAATTTGCCTTCACACTCATATAGCTAATTTTGCCATGTCAAGTACTGTCTTTAATTATATGTGATCTAATCTACAATTGTTATTTGTTGCCTTTTGGAGTCATAATATTATTCTAAATGGGAGAATTTCAAAGAATCTGCTCGCCCTAGGCATGGATTTTCTTCTTCTATAATTTGGGCTTGACTTATGTTAGAGGAATAGTTTGTATTTGTATGGGAACTAAATAGGTGCTATGGAATTGAATACTGTAGCCATAATATTGTAATTTACTCTAATACCTTGGTATGTTTATTTGAGTAATAAATGTCATCTTCATGTATGCATGATATACATGTTTATCAATATGCACATATTGTCTTCTAATGATATACATGAACCTTTTAAATTTTATAAATTATATTTACTTCAGTACCTGCTGTAAAATCCGTGATGCTTATATTGTCTAGTTTCTAGTAGTCGTCCAATTATTCTATACAAAGTCACATGTTAGTTAAACGGGGAGTGGGTTGTGATAAATTGATATTTTTGTCTGACTACTACTAAAGACACATGAGGACAGTTTTAATTTTTACCATTCACCACCTTTCTTTGCAACGACATTCCCTCTTCCTTTTCATTTCCATCCCCTTTGAGAATAGCATATTTCTCCTTTTCACAAAATGGGATGATTCCACTTTTTACCGAATAATCCTCTCACTAACTCTTTTGTCTCCTGTAGTTAAAAAGAATAAACCACTGATGATACAACTACTGTCACAGCCCTTTATTTGGATCTCCATAATGTGCTTGATGACTTTATGTAGTTGGCACCAATAATGGGCTTCATAACATCACAACTAATAATGTGGAAGAGACGAAAGTCAAAGGGGGTACTATGGAAGGTGGACTTCTCAAAAGCGTATGACACGGTGGATTGGCAGTTTCTTTGGACGACGATGTGTAGATGTGGTTTCCTAGATACTTGGATATCTTGGATGAAGTGTTGTTTCACCACAACTTCCTACTCAGTGCTCGTGAACAACCATCCCGATGGAGGTTTTTTCCAGCCTCAGTGTAGAGTTAGGCAGGGGTGCCCTCTTGATCCTTTGCTTTTTATTATTGGAGCTAATGTTCTGGCATGCTTGGTTGATCAGATGCAATATGATGATATAATCACTGGTTATTCCATTGATGATATATTTGTTCCTCTACTGCGGATGGCACCAAGGGAGTAAAGATGAGGCTAAAGGAATGGTTGTGACTCTTGAGATTTTTTGAGAGATGTCTGAGCTTGTTCTCAACCATAGCAAATCTATTATTTTGTTTGGTATTTCTGACTTAGATGCACGTGTGTGTTGTTTGGTGCTAGGTACAAAATGTGGTTCTTTCCCGATCCACTATTTAGGTCTCCCGTTGACAACTGGAAGAATCAAGATGTCTGATTGGTTGACGATCATTGAGAAGATAAAAAGAAGCACTATGGCTGGAAGGTGGCTATTTCGTCCCATGGTGGACGGTGTGCTTTTTTAGGATGTTCTCCTTGCTATTTTTATTTTTTATGTCTTCTTGTCTTCTCCCATTCGGAATGATGCCATCAGAAGGAAAGTTGGTGTAGCTCCGATCGAGGATAATATGAGAGAAAATTGCTTAAGGTAGTTTGGTCATTTGCAAGGAGGTCGACTGATGCACAATTAGGAGATGTGAGTTTTGGGATATTGAGACGACCAAAGAAGGGTGAGGAAGGCCCAAGAAGTGTTGGAATGAGACTATCTGAAGGAATCTTCATTTTTTGGATCTAAGCCCGAGAATGACCGAAGATAGACCTAAATGAAGGCAAAGAATCCATGTAACCGACCCTACTCAATTTGGAAAAATGATTTGTTGTTGTATCTCGTCTTCTCCCCATTGGTATTAGGAATCGATTGGAGAATATCATGTGGAGATTTCTTTGGGGCAAGTTGGGGCAGGATGGTTCTGGAGTTCACTTGGCATGCTGGGAGATTATTACTTTGCCATAGGAGGCTGGTGGCCTTGGGATCGCCTGCTTGAAATCATGAACGAGGCACTCCTCCTGTAATAGGTTAGCAGAATTTGGGACAGAAATGAAGAAATTTGTTTCAGACTCATTCACAACATTTACATCATTGGGGACCCTGCCAGCTTGTCCTAATGCCGAAACACTCATTCCTAGGCTTTTTGAAGAGGAATAAACTTTGTATTGCCCATTTTTAAGATTTTCTTCAGTCTGATGCTGGATGATGGCTATTCTTTGCTTTTTGGACAGATAACTAGACAGGTTAGGGACCTTTTTCCTCCATGTTCCCTCGCTTGTTTGCTTTGGCCGCTAACCAATTGCATGTGTATTAGATTGTTGGATCGACGGTAACTGGATGCCTTCGTTCTTGACGGATTTTTCTGATCAACGCTCAGATGATTTCCTTCTTCTCTTGGAACACATATTGCAAGACCATCTGTTGGGCAAGATCACTGGGTACGGAAGGATAACTCATTCTCGATAAAACATGCCTACAGAGCTATAACCAAACCACCACCTCAAATGATAGACGCTTTGGTTCGTGACAACAACTTTATTTGGGAACTTAAAACTCTCAAGTAGAATTGGTTTCTTTATGTGGCTATTGCGAAGGAAGCGAATAATGACTAGAGTCCGTTGTGCAAGACTCTTCGTAGTTATTCCAATAGATATCCCCTTTTTGAGGTGCAGATTGAGAGGGTGGTGCATCTCTTCTTCCATGCGAAAACGACACCAATCTAGTTGGAAATTGGTGCATACTAGATGAATCTTCAAATTTTGGATTTGTAACTATTTGATTGAGGCTAAGCATTACCATAGAGAGGACCTTTGACCAATAACAACGATCTGAGCTATTTGGTTAGCTAGAAATAGTGTGCACTCTTTTCATTATAGCGTTTTTATTGCGAAAATGTAATTTTCCACTCTAGGACTCTTCTCGAGTCTTTCTCATATAAGTCTTCATGTAACCTTCACTTTTTAAATATATTTGGAGTGGACATCCATAGCGTGTTTCCCCTTTTTTTGACTAAAAAAACACCACTAATACTTTACCAAAGACTAGGGGTGAGCATGGTTCAGTTGATCCGGGCCGTTTGGGTGAAATCCCGGGGTTGTGCCAAAATTGATAAAAATCAATCAATCTTTTTAAATATAAATTTTCTGCTAGTTTGTAATTGTATAAATAATATAATTTAATATCATTTTATTGTGTGTGTGATAGGGGGTAAGGGATTTTGAGATGTACGTTTGTGCATCTTCGCCATATTAGATGCCATTATGTGAACTCATTTTATAGAATTGCATATTTAAAACACACATGCCGTTCCCCTGAAAAAACTAATGTACTTGTTACTTTAATTATATATATATTATTTAGCAAGAAATCGATTTAAAGGAAAGCAGAAGATACATGAAAATAGCTTCAAACATCCTATTCCTTGAAATTGATATTAAACTTTAAGAATAAAGGAAATCACATGGTAGAGTTTGCGTCACCTTATAAGGTTAGAAATTGCAAGTGAACATTACAATTTACTAAAATTTGTTATTCTATCTTATTTCGTTGAAATATTCTTGTTGACTCGTTCCTTTATGTGGCTCGTTTATTTTTCTTCACTCTTTAGACACCTTGCATATTTTAGTTCCCAATGAGGGTTTACTTGTACTTGTTTGAATTAGTTTCTCTTTATAAGAAAGGACCATGGTTCCAAATAGTGATGTGAAACTTCGTTCTTCCATAGTATCAGAGCGGCGATCCTGGGCCGGTGGTCATGATACTTCAATGATTCCCCTTATGCTCTCTCTTTTTATCTACTAAGTTAGAATAATCATATCCTCAATAAATCTATAGCTGATGCCGGAAGCTCCTCATTGGGTAGAGCTCCAGCAAGCATCTCTCCCTAGAGTTATATGCAAGCAGTCGAGTAGGTACCCCCTCACATTATCAGCTTCATATTTTGAGTGACCTTGAGCTTCCCTACCAAATCTAAACACCCCTGCTTGTTGGAGATTAGCCCTTGCAATTTGTAACATTGTCGACGCGATCGAGCTGGGTTTGGATATCGGTTGCCCCTTCTACTATCATCTTGAGGTGTCTACCATGCCATTAGGACAACCTCAACATATTCTATCTAGTAACGGGTTTCCGGTGACTCAACTCCCATCTCTAATGGTCTAGCTGAAGGTGCTCTTGCAACTCCTTTTGACAACCATATATATTCAGATTGATCCCATTTTCCCCCTCATTTCCATGGCTTGGTTAGTTTTCTTATGGGAAGAACCAGTTCCATGAGCTCCCTTCAATTCAAACCACACATTTACTGCATATTCACTGTTGGTTGAATTGAGGTGTGGTTTCTACTTTTGGATCAGCCTTGGGAGGTGTAAAGTCTCCTTGTAGCGTTGTGTTTACTTCATCTAAACCACATTATTCATCGGTGTGATGAAGTTGAATAATACCAACTTGTCTTGTTGGTCGCGGCTATTTCTCGCCAGTAGGACATGAAAAGGAGCATATCTCCGCACAGTGTTAGTGCTAGATGAGAAAGATTCCTAGACGAAGTGGGCGATATGGTACAATGCAATGGTTTGTTTGTGTATGGTCATATGCACTTTCTTGAGGATCTTGGATGAGATCATGTATTATCTGTCTTCAAAGGAGATATATGATAACCTACATAATAGATACTCATACTCTTATGGAAAAAAATGTGGCCAAAATTCTTCATATATATAATGCAATTGCATATCTCTTTAAGGATGGCAGGCCCTTATCACAGCATTACATTGCTCTGAATGCTGCGTTTGTGCAACTAATATTCCTTTACTCCTATTTGTACTTGTCCAAAGCAGTGAGAGTATTGCACTGAATACATGGTGGTTTAGTTTCTTATAGGATATGATCTGGAGTATGAGTCTGGGTGTGCTCAAATGCTTACTTTAGCTGAGATGCCTTCACTTTAGTGGCAAATAACCATCTCAGCTGCTTATCTATTACCCTATATGTTAGGTTGAGTGCATATTAGTCTTCTGCTTAGTTGTTTTTCAAAGTTGTAGACATGGTATAGTTGCCACGCTAGGTCATGGTTATAGATGAGGACCTTAAGGAAAGGGTTGATCCCAAGGCCCTTTCTATGTCAAGCAATGCCATGTTTAAGGAGATGTGTTGGTTCAAGCATGACTGACCCCTAATTGCTCACTTGACTGCCGACATTACTTATATCAATACTGACGCATGTATTATCGTATCTTGCACTGATTTCAGGGGTCTTTTCTAGCATGCCAACTATGCAGTCATCCTCCCACGGTCGGAACCCCCCTCGTCAAAACCGCCAGCAGTCCCCCATACTCCACCCGGCGGGCACCACTGAGTCGGGCAGTTTAATCTCTGATGACCCACTCCCCCGCAACCAAAGCATACAATCGTGTTCCTGCAAACCTCCGCCATGTGGCCCCTATCACCACATTTAAAGCACCAACGAGAGAGTCCCTATGAAACGGGCCTCGCCTCCCGTTGATGGCAGGATGAGACCCATTTTCGCGGCCGACCCATAGGGCCAGCCTGAGCCGGAGAGAGCCACCCCCTTCAGCCAGCCCCCCGTAGGTCGCCAACTAGCACCGACTCCCAAACTCCAGGCGGCTGGTCCGGGCCACCCCTCTGCGCCACCCCCTTCAGCTAGCGCCCCAACATTACCTTCTCCTGCAACCCCATAGCTTGTTCTCCGCCTCCACTTCCCCTGCTGAAGCACAACCCACCCTCGCTTGGGACCAGTCCTTCCGCCTCCCTCCTGCCAGACCCAACGCTCTTCCTCCCCAGGTGAAGTTGTAAGAAGCCCTGCTGGTTCCTGCAAGACCTCCCAACGTCGTCTCTAGCGGAGATTGTCCGCACCCTCCACCGCATAGAAGCTCATCAACTGGGCAACGATCCTTCCGTCCTCCCCTAGCCCGTTCGCGGTCCCCCAGACACACCCCTCCTTGCTGTAGTCCTCCATCTTGCTCCGCCTGAAGTCGAGCCCCACGCATCTGCAGAGCTTCGCACCTCTCCTAAGCCCAACATCTCTCCTGGGCCTTGCGCTCCTCCTGTACAATCGTAACTCGCCACCAAACCTTCATCGTCTGCGCGAAGTCGCCCAGAGAGGAGAACTCTAGAGCTTCCCCTCGCGTCGCCTTCCGAATGAAACCACCGAGCTCGCTCTGAGAGGAGAGCCCTAGAATCGCCCCCCACATCGCCTCCCGAACAAAGCGACATCCTCTTGTTTTTTTAAAAAGTCGCCTGGCATATCGTCTACATGGACTTTTTTACAAAGGCAGGTTTGCTGGGATGCAAACCGTCTGGCATACCAGCAGAAGCGTAGAGGCATATCATCTCAGTTGATCCTGAGTATGAGGATCCTACCCAGTACATGATCTTGGTAGGTAAACTACTCTAGCTTATTGTCACCAGGCCTGATATCTCATATGATGTCTACAATGCAAGCCAACACATGGAGAGACCTTGCTATAGCCATTGGCAAGAGGTCTTCTTGATACTTTGATTTTTGAAGAGTTCTCCAGGATGTGACCTTCTCTACAAGGCAAACAATCACACAGACATCATCGCCTATCTTGATGCAGATTATGCCAATTCTCCTGAAGATAGACAATCCACCACTGGCTATTCAATATTCTTGGGAGGAAACCTTGTTACCTTACGTAGTAAGAAGCAAACTGTTGTGTCTAGATCTAGTGCAGAGGCAGAGTATAGGTCAATGGCTCAAGCTACATGTGAGATTACATGGCTAGGCTCATTCTTGACAGAAATTGGACTTCCTGCAACTACTCATGTTCCATTGTACTGTCACGACAAATTTGCTACTTATATAGCCTCCAATCCAGTTTTAAATGAATGAACTAAGCATTGAAGTTGACTGCCATTTCATCCTTGATGTTGTGCGAGAAGGGAAGATATGCACTCCACATGTATCTGCGGATCTTTAACTTGCAGATATCCTCACTGAAGCCCTACCTGAGCGACATATTTCTTGGCTTATCTCAAAGTGGGGCATGATTGGTAGATATGCTCCGACTTGAGGGGGAGTGTTGGAATTGTTGTATTCTTATTTGTTTTTATTTTAGTTGAGTCTCGTAACCCCCCAGGGGCATTCATGTCATTTTTTTCTTTTTGCTCTTTAGGATTTCACGCTATAGAGACCCTAGACCTATGGAATAAACCAATCATTTCATTCTCTCATATTTTCCACGATAGTTATTGGATCTTTTGTAGACTTTTCAGCTTCTTGGTTCTTTATGTAATTATCACATTGGTACACACTGTATAGGAGTCCATAAGACCTCTATTTTCATTATGGAAACACAATCTTATTGTCAACATCATATCAAAGAATAGAGATCAGATGGAATTGTTCTCTTTGATGGCAACATAGGTGGATGGGACATGGGCTCGCCATTTCTTTATGCTTTTTCAGAGCAAGGGCTTTGAAAGTTCTTAATGCCGATTAGCCTACTTGAGAGAACAGATGGACCTGCATATAGTTGTGACTGTTAGACATGGGGCGATAGTCATTTCTTTGTGAAGAAGGCATAGATGTCATTTTTACTATTACATATTTTGAACTTGGTAGTTTCAATTATGATGACAAACAGATTTGTGGTTACAACTCCATTAAGCCAAGAAATCGGTCCAGTTGAGACTTCGAAGATGTGTTCCTCCAAGTGTACCATGAGTCCATGACTTCCAATACCCTCCACTGGCATCTCTCGCTCAAAACTAGTAAAAAGAGATGAATCAGGGTCCACCTCTCCCTTGTCACGCAGGCGGTCAACAACAAACTAAGTGACATTAAAGTCACTGTCTACAATTTACACATGGGATCTCACCAATCAGAGCTTATATTACATCTCTGTCAAAGCAAAAGCCCTCGATGGGCCATAGAACACAAATATCAACTAGGAAAATCCATCTATATAATAGATAAGGCACAAGTAGCATACGTTGGGTTCACCAACTCCATCAAGTTGTTGTTCCATCCAACCATAATGTCTCCTGAAGCATCCACTAAAGGCATTGCCTTAAAGTTAGACAACCCTCTCTCTGACTCCCTAGAAGACAACTTCCATGTTTGTCTCTTGCAATTTCACTAAGATCAACCATCCTCTTATTCGGTTTCCCCAAGCTTGGACGTTCTGGGCGATGAGATTTATCTAGTAATAGAGGGGGATGCCCCTACCGACTTTACTCCAACACAATTTGCCACCTCAGCAAGATTCTCTACGCCCTCAACCTTACCATTGGGACACTCCACTAGGTCTACAACCTCACATCTCGAGGAGATAATACTGTTATCATAGACTCCAACCATCACGAATTTGGGTAATGGGTGTGATTGCGAAAACAAATCCGCACTGGGGGGCTCAGTGAGACGAGCAGCCAAAGACGTCGATGCAAGAAAACCTTCATGCATTTTGTTTTCATATGAAGAAGGAAAGCGGCACGGGACATCAAGAAGTTCATACCTCTACCCTCTTCTAGTCCTCGAAATGTGCCCTAAATTGGCTTAAGATAAGCCACAAAGGGTACATGGCAAAACACAACATCCACCTGAAGTTAGGTAACCGAAATATAGGACCGATGGAGGAGATGGTGCCAAGAAGACCTCCTCAAGGGGTGCGGCTGGAAAGACAACCTGGTCATACTACCACACTTGAATTGTCGACTCATATGAGTCTGAATCCTAAAAGGAATCCAAGATTCACATGGAAAATTCCCTTGGACAATTGGATCCGATGAGCGGGTCCAAAGTCACATGTAGATCTGCCTCGTTCACACCAGTCAACACCTTTAATAGTCTAGTTTTCAAAGCGTTGGGGAGATCATTCTTGAAAAACATGGTAGTCGGGTATGCTGCCACCCACACCCACAAACCGTGGCCTTGGAACACGAAGTGGAGGCGAACGCTCCGTCACCTGAATACAAAAAGGGTCCTTTCAATCACATAGACAACCTCAAAGAGTCACACAGTGGAATAAGCCTCTAACTCCACCTCATTATCAATACCCATATTTGGCAAGAACCCATTAAAAATGAGCTCCACCACCGTCTCTATCCACTCAATGCAACATGGAAAAAGTCCAAACTAAATGAGGTGAAGGGCATGCCTGAATACGGAAAAGGCGATGCACCCTAATCCATTCGTCACCATCGCAAAAATGAAGGCATCGCCACATGATATCAAAAGTTGTTGCATCCAAGGCCAAAAGCATGACTTCTTGTTCCGATGTAAGACCACACACATAGACAAACATGGGATCCATTGAGATCACATTCCCCCTAGAGGTCACGAAGAAGTGCCTAGGCATCTTCCCACAACCTCCATGAGCATACAGGAGGCCATGACGTCAATTAGAATTTGAGGACTTTGTTTTGCATCAGTAGGTGGTACCTTCTGACATAAAGAGGTCCCCTCAGCAGTCGATGGCACATGACGATGCTGCATCACATCGGAGGAGGGACCCATCCAATGTAGTGAAGTCACCTCTATCCTCGAATGCTCATGTGGAGCCTTTAGAGGATGGCATTCCTTGTGCATCTCACTCATGCCATTGATGCCTCCTAAGAACCTCAACTATATCACCTAAAATCCCCCTCCGACGCTACATGTGGCTGTAGTCCACTCGTACCTCATTGAACATCCACTCTCCAACATCATCTCCCTCCCACACAACGGTGGTCCCATTATCCACAAACGTTTCATCGAGCCTCACTCGGGAAGAAGCCAGTGTGGCGATAGCAGTGGTGGGTAGAGGAGAGCCCTTGCGCCACGAAGAGATCTCAATGGGCATCATGCGATCCTTGGGAGGGCCCATGCCTATGTGCGTTGTCACACTAAGGCGCTCCTAGGCACAACAAGAACCGCCTCGAAGAGCTTGAATTGTTGATTGGAAACCCCTCATCGACTCTTCTCTTGTCACCCTCTGCTCTCTCAGGGCGGCAGGCATCTCTCAAATTTTTTCTGAAGTGTCCAACATGGATATCAAATTATAAATGCATAGTGTTTGTGATTATTTTTGTTGTCAATACATAAACATTGTAAGACCCATGATACATGGATCCGTCCCAAGAATATTTATTTATGATCTGTAACATAGTAAGTATTTAGTACATTGTATCATCTATCTGATAATTTATATATGTGAACTCTTTTATTGTTAAATGTAGAATGCATTATTCTCTTCTTAGCTGCATATTTTACTTTTGAATACATGAATATCTCAACATATAATATATGGTGATAGGAATCAAATATTCTATTTGCATATTGGGAAAAGAGGATGGCTTACTATGTCTGCTCCTATGGATGGTTTACAGGGTGGGGGTGGACCTTGATGCTCGAAGGAGGGAGGTTAGATGACCTCGTAATTTGGAAAGGCATCATTACGCTATTGTCAGATGCACTATTGTCAAAGGCGGCCGATTAGTTGGCCCGACTAGTCGAGTCGGGGGGTGGGGGGGAAGATAGTCGACTCGACTAGGCCTAGTCAGCCATTAGTCGGTTAACCAGACTAATCGGACCTACTAGTCGGTCAACCCAACTACTCGGCCGACTTTTACATAGAGATTATTTTTAATTTTTAGTTTTCGATTTGTTAAAAGCAAACTTATTCTAATATGCTTATTGTTATATTTAAAGACAATTAATTCTTTTATTTCATTATGATAGTATATAAAATGTGCAAATCAATGTAAATATATAAGAATATGTGTATAAAATTGATTTATATATTTAAAATAATAAAAAAATCAAAATCGACTAATGATCGACTAAATCCGATTAGTCCTGATGCAATCATTCCCAAATTGGCAGGGCAAATCAAATTGAATCAGAGGACTGATTTGGGGATTTTTCGAATTAAGGATTCACATCCTTAATTAGCAATTTTAATTAGTTTTCTTATTTTATTTAAATAAATTGATATTGTAATCTCAACATTTTTGGTAGATAAAATAAGTTAAAAGTTAATTAGAATCGGTTAGTGTCAATTAGGATTGAGTCGGATTTTATTTGAATTTGAATTTGATTCACTTTCTATTTTTGTAATTCCACCCCTCCTATATAAAAGGGTTGGTAGTCTATTGTAACGACAGTTCAGATTATAGGAAAATTTGAGTATATCTCTCTATCTCTCTTTCTATCTCTCAGCATGGTCTTCGCGATTCATCTCCAAAACCTCGCGTAGCCAACGCGTTTTCCCCTTCTTCTTCCCCTCTCTAAATTTCTTCTACAAAAATTTATATTTTTCCACCGTTTGGATTTTCTTTTTGCATCAGTTGATATCAGAGCATGGTAACTGAATCGTTCCTACGATTAGGCGATCTTGTCGAGTATTGGTGCTTGCAATTCGATCTAAGCTGCCTATCTCATGGTCCGCATGCTCGTTCGCGTCAATGAAAGTCCAAGAAACGTCTTGTATCAAGCATTAAAGTCTAAGAATGGTTGGATGCGACAATCGATGAAGATTCGCTCGACAACGACAAAATTCAGATCACTACCGTTGCCGCGCAACCCACTTTTGAGCAAGAAAATGAAGGTAGTTTCATTCAAGTCGAAGATTTAATTGATAAGTCTGCAGCACAAATGGGAAACAAATACTCAGGGCCCATATTTGACAAGGATTCCACGAAGGATGAAATGGAAATGCTCGAGTTGTTTACGGTTGGAGTGGCTGTCTAGGAGGTTCCTACGATACCGCCACCGCCGCGGATGACTTTAACATTTCAGTCCTTGGTCGAGGCACCCCCATCGGTCGGGCGATTCCTTCCCGCACGCCAGCCCTTTGCCACCTCCCCAACGGCAGCATCAGATCATAGCTGCGAGTTCCACTGCCCGTGTACGACCACAGATTGTCGCTGCCCAAGTCATCGCCGATCGTGCCTTCCCTTCTCAGACTGTCGCCGCCTATGGCCTCCCTTCTCAAGTTGTCACCAACGACGCAATACCCTCCTGCACCGCCAACGTCGCCGATGCACTTAGCCCCAATAGCCTCCCAGCCCCACGTGTCAGCACCACGAGGTGCGTACGGCACCTCCCAATCCCACACGCCAGCGCTGCGAGTCGAGCTCGCTGTCACCGCTCCCCACAACGTATGCGCCACTAGCCAGGCCGCCTGCGCCGACTGCAACTCCCACTGCAACAGGCAGTGTCATCTCCGTTTCCGCATGGGGGGTGAAACCTTAGCCGCCCTTTTGAAGAAACTCCCAATCGGGAGAAACAAATCCCTGAAGTTTAGGGATAAGAAATTGCTCTCATTTCCAAAGGGGTTGATTTGGAAAAATTGCAATCAACTCCCTCCTCATAAGACGTCCTATAAAAGGGGCCAATTGGAAGGTAAATTATATTATTGGTATATTCTAAGTGAAGGGGTAGAACATTTGCAGCATGTTCTCAAGTGAAAAAAAATATAAACGTAACATAGAAAAAGAGCAAAATTGGGGAGCTTGAAGCTACGATTTCAGATTGAATTCTCCAACGACAAATTGAAGATCAAGCAATTAGTCAAGAGACGAATTTTTCAAGCGAATGAGAATTGATGCTATCATTTCCAAATTGGCAGGGCAAATCAAATTGAATCAGAGGGCTAATTTGGGGATTTTTCGAATTAGAGATTCACATCCTCAATTAGCAATTTTAATTAGTTTGTTTATTTTATTTAAATAAATTGAAATTGTAATCTCAACATTTTTGGTAGATAAAATTAGTTAAAAGTCAATTAGAATCGGTTAGACTCAATTAGGGTCGAGTCAGATTATTTGAATTTGATTCACTTTCTATTTTTGTAATTCCACCCCTCCTATATAAAGGGGTTGGTAGTCTAATGTAACGACGGTTCAGATTATAGGAAAATTTGAGTTTATCTCTCTATCTCTCTTTCTATCTCTCAACGTGGTCTTGACGATTCATTTCCAAAACCTCATGTAGCCGACGCGTTTTCTCCTTCTTCCTCCCCTCTTTTAATTTCTTCTACAAAAAATTATATTTTTCCACCGTTTGGATTTTCTTTTTGCATCATCGCCCGACTGCCGATTAATCCTTAGTTAGTGACCCCAACGACCAAGTATCGACTACCGCTTTTTGCAACCTTGGTCAGAGGTAGTGATACTTTCATTGCATGTGATTAGGGACGGAAGATCTTTTCAGTTTGGACAAGACTATTGGACAAAAGATGATAAGCTTATTGAAAGTTCCCGGATTATTCATGATTGCCAAGAACAAAGAGGTCGCGCTGGCTGAGTGCTTGACTTCTTGAAGCTCATGGAAACCTTTGGAACGGAGGGCTCATGGAATATGTACACGGACCACTGGGAATGGTGCGAGAAACATTTCTTGGTTAAGGAAGTATATAAGATATTGGTGAGGCAAAACATGCAGCAAGATTCGGAGCTGTCAATAAAATGCCACTTGATTTGGAGTTTACGGATACCGCTTAGAGTCAAAATTTTTGTGTGGCTCATGAGGAGAAATTAATGACTTGCCGCTTCTGGGCCTGGTTCATAGCATATGTGGATAAGATATGCCCACTTCTCAAAACATGGAAAAAGTCATCTCTCATCTTATTTTCAAATACGGGGAGGGAATAGAGATATGGAGGTGTGCGGGATTCTCATGGTTGGACACGTCAGATAGTAAGTTTGGGGAACAGCTTTGGGGAAGCGACATGCATATTCCAAAGTGAGATGTCAAAGCCTTGGGTTCTAGTTTGGGCCATTCGGCTTGCGAGAAGTGCATCAATTTTTCGACCTGAACAATTTGATGTGGAAAATGTCCTGCAAGCAGACCAGTTGCACAAAGATTGCTCAACATTTTGTAAACCAGCTGGTTTAATTAAAATATTTTGATCCTGGTGTGTGCACCTCCTGGGTTCCCATCCGTATTTTTTTTCAAAAAAGTAGAGAGGGAGGGAGCTAACTCCACTTAATGTGGCTAAGGGCTTGCTTGTTGCTTTTGTCTGTTGCGCATTTTGATTAGCCTTATACCAGGTTGAGGTTTGCTTCTGTATATAATGTTTGATCTGAGGATGTCTGCATGCTCTGCGACTTGGTTTATTAATTGAGGGGAGTTTCAAATATGGGAAAGTCGAGAAAGTTAATTTATAATATTTGATATGTAGGTATGTGTATGAGACGAAATTCAGTATCATGGGAAGGGAGATGAACGCACTTAAAGTGGAAGGCTTACTTATTGTCGTTGCTCTGTGTCTGTTGTGCATTATGGTTAATCTAATCACCAGATTGAGGTCCTCTTCATATATAATATATTATCTGAGGAAGTTGATACTGACATGAGGTATTAAAATGGAGGGAGACATTAAGGATGATGCACAGGTCAAGAAAGCTAGTTTATCATTTTAATATAGATTGTGTATATGAAAAGATTTGGCTTAAAGGTTAATCTTTGGATCATTTCCTTTTTATTAGAAATGTTAGTTTAATAATTTAAAGACCTTAGTTCATGTATTTTCTAGGAATTGGGGCAAGCGTAGCTTGGTGCTGAATTAGCAAAATTATGACATTAAGTTACATGAGATAAGTAGTGGGACAAACCTATGACTCAAGCTATTTATCTGTAGCATTTACGATGGACCAATTGATATTTAATGTCCAGTGAGATACATGATCAAAGTTCCATTGTCCTAGAATCTATGAGAATTGATTGCTGTAGAACCATGTTGAATGTGAGGAAAAAGTGTATTGTTTTGAATTTAACTTGTCACAACCCTAATTTGTCACCATATTCCAAGCTTGCAAAAGTCGGCCAACTAGGCCGACTAGTCAAGTCGGGGGGGAGGGGGGGGGGGTAGCTGACTCGACTAGGCCTAGTCGGCCGTTAGTCGGTCCACCCGACTAGTCTGGCCGACTAATCGGCCGACTTTTACAACAACTTTTTTTATTTTTTTTGTTTTTCACTTTTTTTTAAAGCAACCATATTCTAATATGCTTAATGTTATATTTAAAGTCAATTACTTCTTTTGTTTCATCATGATGTCATATAAAATGTACAAATACATGTATATACATATGAATATATGTATAAAAAACTGATTTATATATTTAAAATAATTAAAAATTCAAAATCGACTAATGATCGACTAATTCCGAATGGTCGCCCGACTGCCGACTAATCCTTAGTAGGTGACCCCACCGACTGAATACCGACTACCGCTTTCTGCAACCTTGCCATATTCTATTTCATGACATTAGGCCTTGTATAAAGAAATTTAAAATTTATTAGTAAAAAGTTGTTATGATTGGCGAGGACGCAAACTTATAACCTGTAATCGTTACATTTGGACATTTATCCTTCTACTATCAAGCCTTTGCTTTAAATATTGCTACACTGAAACTCGATTTAGTAGACATGTATCTATGTTACTCATCTTGAGGTAAATGTATCCTATCATGCTTGATGCAGCGTGACCCCAAATTATAGGGTCACATTTATCTAATTAAATAATAATCAATTTTATTTATGTTTTTAGCGGTCGTATTGGTCTAATTAAATAAATGAGATCGCCTGTGATCTCAACGTTTATTTCGTAGAGTTTAAATGTAATTTGGGTCAATTAAATAATTTAGGGTCCAATTAAGGTAGTTAGAGGTCAATTAGGATTAAATTAGTTGTTAATTTGATTTATTTACTATTTTTGTAAACCCTCTCTCCTATATAAAGAGAGGGTAGTCCATTGTTTTATTCAGTCCATTATGAATTGAAAATTGAGATTGTTATCTCTATTCCCTCTCTCTCTCCCTTCTTCCTCCATGCGATCTCCGCGGTTCTTCTTCTTCAATCCCTCGTTACCGACGAGTTTTTCTTCTTCTCAACCTCTCCTTTTCTCCACCGATTTTCCACCGCCAAATTATTTTAATTTTATCGTCGACGCCGGAAGCCGTTTGCATCAATTGGTATCAGAGCATGGATTTCGAATCGTTCCTACGATTCGACGATCCGATCGACTATTGGAGTGCGAAGTTCGGTCTCCGCCGCCCATCTCGTGATCCGCATCGCTCAAAGAAGTTCCATCAGCGTCTTATATCATGCATCATGGTGCACGCATGGTTGGACGCTCTAACCGACGACGATTCAACCGCCAACGGCCAAAATCAGATCTGTGCAACCGCCGTTCAACCCAATTTCGAGGCAAAAAATGAAGGTTTTTCCAGTATAGATGAAGATTTATCTAGTACATAATACAAGAAGAAAAAGAGGACCAAGGGCCCATCTTCGACGACGACGGTGGGGATAGCAAGGTCGAACATGTCGACCTCTTCATGGACGAAGTCCCTGTGCAGGAATTCTTCGCAACAGGGCCCCCGCCCGCTGTACCTTCTTCCCCAACCCCACCAACCCCACCCGCTGCACCTGTACCCCCTCCCTCAACCCCAGCGATTTCCCCTGTTTCACCACCACTGCCAACCTCCCTCCTCGCCACCCCGGCACTCTCGGTGAATCCCCCTACCCCACCACCGTCGCTACCCACGCCCTCGCAGCCCCCCTCCCTGTTTTCAACGCCGCCACCACCACCCACACCCTCGCAGCCCCCTTCCTGGTGCCAACGCCACCAACTCCTCCCGCCAACCTCACATCCCCCGCCACTCGAACACCCGCAGGTTCCCCCCTTTTCTTCTCCCTGCGCCGCCGCCTCTCCACTCCCGCGCCGCCTCTTTCCCTTCCAGCGCCGCCTCGCCGCGGCATCCTTCCCCCCCTTCCCAGCCTCGCCACCACCCCGCTCCTTCCCATCCATACCTGGCGTGCTACTGCGCCTCGCCCAGATCGAGACGCAACCCCCCGCCAGCCCTCTACTTGCGCCTGCACCGCCAACTGCCCAGCGCCGCATCGCCAGCACGCCGCTCCCCTCCGGTCTTCTTCCTCGCGCCGCCTCACCAACGCCCCCCGCGCCTAAAAAAAGTGTTCGAACCCTAACAGGGCCGAAATTGGTGGCACACGACTGCCCGAGAATGAGGAAACTGATGTGGGGAATTTACAAAGAGCCCCCCCTGACTTGAGTTTTTATTTAAAGGGAAAAGATAAAAGCCCCTTTCTCAATATGGGTTCAATTGAAGGGGTACGAAAATTGCATCCCTACCCCTGGTGGCGAAAAATTTTAAAGAGAAGGGCTGAAAACCAGAATTATGGGGATCCTCCTTATCCAAATAGGACTAGGGCATTGGGTTTTCCCTATATAAGGACCCCATGGCTCTACTTCTTAGACACATCTCCCCTTCTCCTCTCCTTGTGCCATTGCCTTATTATGACTTCTCCAAGGACCATCTTCTCCATGCCACACTAATTTTTCGAGCATCACAGGGAGAAGACGACGATCGAGACGACGCCACCGTACGCACCGCATATGTTTTTCAACCACGACAGCGGCACCTCTCCCGCCCGCACATGGATTCCACCGTCCGCGCCCCACATGTTCTTCCAGAAGACAATTGACGCCGCCGAATCGTGCTCCAAGCTCGCAGTTCACGCAATTCATCGGGAGCCGAATTTTTAAAGCGGTGGAGAGTTGATGCAGCGTGACCCCAAATTATAGGGTCACATTTATCTAATTAAATAATAATCAATTTTATTTACGTTTTTAGCGGTCGTATTGGTCTAATTAAATAAATGAGATCGCCTGTGATCTCAACGTTTATTTCGTAGAGTTTAAATGTAATTTGGGTCAATTAAATAATTTAGGGTCCAATTAAGGTAGTTAGAGGTCAATTAGGATTAAATTAGTTGTTAATTTGATTTATTTACTATTTTTGTAAACCCTCTCTCCTATATAAAGAGAGGGTAGTCCATTGTTTTATTCAGTCCATTATGAATTGAAAATTGAGATTGTTATCTCTATTCCCTCTCTCTCTCCCTTCTTCCTCCATGCGATCTCCGCGGTTCTTCTTCTTCAATCCCTCGTTACCGACGAGTTTTTCTTCTTCTCAACCTCTCCTTTTCTCCACCGATTTTCCACCGCCAAATTATTTTAATTTTATCGTCGACGCCGGAAGCCGTTTGCATCAATGCTGCATGCATTGAAGTCAACTACACCATTCAGTCAAAGAGTATACAAGAGTGGAATGTAGAAACTCTTAATTACGCGAAAATGTTTAGGAGAGATTATTTTCTTAAAGTTCTATTTTATTTTACAATCTGATATTTAAATTTACTGGGGATTACTTGAAATCTTCATTCAACATTCTATTAGCTATAGCTACTAGCTGGTATTATTATTCTAGGACTTCTGGAAACTCCATGTACTTGTGTATAGATGTGTGGGGCATTAATGTTCTCTTTAATGCTGGTATTTCAGTTTTTCTTTATGTACTGCATCATTCTCACTCTGAACATTTTGTCCCCAGGGTTGATACTGACATGCTTTCCCCATTTTTTTAATGAAACACTAAATTGATTTGGTCTGCTCTCCCAATCATATCACCATTCCTTAATCTGCTTTATTAGCCATAATGTGACTGCCGGGACTCATTTGATAGAAATATCTGCAATGGGATTTTTCTTTTCACCGGTATGCTATTCATTTCCTCAAAAGTTTTAGGTCAAGTTGACCATAACTTGAGTTTGAAGGCATTTTGTGCATACTGCTCAGGTACGTGTGGATGTCAGTGCTAGGAACCCTGGTAAAATTCAGGCAGCATTGACTGAAAACAGAAGATCTCTCACTGAATTAGTGTTGGAACCTTTAAGAAGAGAACAATATTATGAGGTAACTAGTTATGTTTTTGTATATTATATTGTAATGAATATTGAACATTGGTGTATTGCAGGTGAGGCAGCCATTTTCCATCTGGTCGATATTGAAGAGTCCCATGGGCATGATGGTGGGTTTTATGGTGGTGGTTATCTTCCTTATGCCCAAGCTCATGGAAGGCATCGGTACGCTACTATGCCTTCCTTTGTTTATTTTGTTTAGTCTATTAGGGTGCAATAGTTGGTTTGGTTGTTTATGGCAGTGATTAGTGGAGGGATGTAATTATTGTGTACAATCAGATTTAGGTGAGCAGTTGCCGAGCATGAACATTGAACCAACCCATTGAGGGCCATGCAGTGTTGCAGAAGACGGTATTCAGTATTCAGTCGGAGGGGTCACTGAATAGAGAATAATCGGTATTCGGGCGACTATTCGGAATTATTCGGTTTTGTATTTTTTAATATAAAAATTACTTATAATACATATATTCTTATATTTTTATACATATATGGTCATTATTTAACATGAATCCATGATAAAAGTACCAATCAATATAATAGACATATAGAATTTGACATTTGTGGTGATACCATGGTAAAATGTAACCCATAAATATTGAAAATTGAAAATAAAAAAAATAAAAATATGAAGAGTCAAACTCCAGTCGGCCTCATAATCGGGCCAGTCGGCCGAATAGTCGGCCGACTATTCGTTCGGGTCGACTATTGCCCGATTGGAGGTTTGTTCAGTCGGATACCCCACCGCACCTCATAGTCGGACCGACTATTCGGGATAGTCGGCCGACTATTGCAACACTGGGGCCATACCATTATCTTTTTCCCCAGGTCCTTTAATAGATGTACTGAACCAAGTACTCTTAAGATGTTCATGTTTATATCCATCATGAGTGCCTTTTTTCTGTTCACTCCTTTGAGCTTTTAACACTTATCATCATAGATTGATGTGAACTGAAAACAAAAACCCTTAGCCAAACATATTTCGAGTATGAATTCGGGAGAGAGTTGCTTCCTCTGAAGTTTCTGAGGATCTGGATTCTGGTGTTGCTATTACTAAATCTACGATGTCCGCGGAGAGAGCGTTCCCACTTTGGGCCAATGATCATGTTAAATGATTCCAACTGTGCTATTTAATCCTAGATTTTCCTCTCGTCAGTTGAGGGACATGAGAAGGAACATATTCTCACCACACATGAGCCAATTACTACGAAGAGAGTTAATATACTCTCTACCTGAAAGAAGGAAACTGCAGTTGTCTGTTCGTGGATCTTGAACCGCTCTTTCAAGTATAGTTTTAAGTGCCAATGTCGTTTCACCAAGTCTGGAAAAGGGCATGCTGGGGGCATGTCATCGGCATGTTGACAAAATCCCAGAATGGTCTTGAAATTTTTAAAATTTGTTTAATTTTGAATTACATTTCTAGCTATTCCTACATGCATAAAACAGCATAAAGTTATTATTATTTGATATTCAAGGTTGTAGGAGTACCCACTTAAATGGTATGGTGGTAGTGCAGTGTGCCTACCACCCAAAATACCAGGGTTCAAATCCCTCCCTTGCGGGGGTTGCGTTAGGTAGTTGACACTTGACAACCAATGTAGAAAATAGTCGAATCTTTCAACATGGATTTGAGCAAGAATCCACGTAGCCGACCCTACTTATAGTGAGAGAAGGCTTTGTCTTTTTTTTATTTAAGGTTGTAGGAGCTTCGGAACCTAAAATTACAAGCATTTAAAAATCCCTTAATCTAACTAGATGAAACAACGTTGTCTTTTAACTTTTGATGTTGAATAAATCATTGACAAGCATTAAAATAGTTTAAATGGATAATATATAAAATCTATCTAATTTATACTATATGGTGAAAGTGAATAGCACACATCTAAAATGTATGATGCATAGTGTCTGTTACAGAGTGATCATAATACACTACGAAGAAGTAAGATGACTAACAAGAAAGATGAGGACCAAACCCTAGCTTTATCTTATCAGTTAAAAAACCGAATCATCCAACCTCCTCAGCATCATAATCTAAAATAGATGATACTTGTTTCTAACTTGTTGATTAACCTAAAAACAATCGTGTATTTAATAATGGAATTTTTACACCAAGAACCTTAAAAACTTTGTTAATTACCTTCTTGACCCTGTAAACATCGTAATGATTACCGCAATCATGTAAATTTGCTTATTCTTATGCTCTAGACCCTGTGGTTAACTCACATCTTTTTGGTCGTTAAAATGAAGCGGATTCCATAAAAAATATGTCCATTCCATATAACTCTTTTTCCAATCAATTTTATAAAGTATACCTTCCATCCCCCCTCACCTCCCTTTCCCCTCATCTACCCTCCCTCAGTCGTCCCTGCTACCCAAACCCCAATGCCGGACCTATGCCCCACCTCCTTTGTGCTACCCCACCCCTCCCACCATCGTCGCAACCTCTGCCCCACCTCGCCTACGCCACTCCACCTCCCTCACACCTCATGACTTCTGCCCCCACGTCCCCCACGCCACCCCACCTCCTTCGCACCTCATGACTTCCACCCCACCTCTTTCGCAATCAGAACCCAATCACAATTGACGCGAGACCGATTAGCCCGACCCTATTCATGCTGAGAGATTTGATCTCATGGACAGTCATGGTGAACAGTTATAAATGTATGGGATTTTATCACTTGTGCCCCTCTTAGATATCGCAATATCAGTTATGCCCCTATCTTTTTGGTAATATCAATTGTGCTCCTCACTTCTTTCTCCGTCATCAGTTGTGCCCTTCCGTCAGATTTACCATCAACAAATTAAAATAACCATGATTTATTCAAACCATGGTGTGGTTAAGAAGGGTATTATGGTCAGAATAAAATTGAGGGTGAATCTGAGAGGAGGCACTGGACCTCGGTTGCTTGATACCGTCCTTGCCGGAGTCCGAGCTTGCCACGACCTTCGAGGTCGCGAGGGCCATCAGCGCGCAGCGGGGAGCCACGTGCTGTCTGCGGTGTGGAAGCTGGGGCTCGGGAGTAATGGCTGCAGTGGTGCGGGAGAGGGTTGGGGAGGAAGAGCTGGGCGGGGGTCGGGTGGGGGTGGAGGTGGCGGAAGGAGGGGATGGGGCTCGGGAGGAGGTGCGGGAGAGTGCTGGGGAGGCGGAGCCGGGCGGGGGTCGGGTGGGGGAGGAGGTGGCGGAAGGAGGGGCTGGGGCTCGGGAGGAGGTGCGGGAGAGGTTTGGGGAGGCGGAGCTGGGCGGGGGTTGGGTGGGGGAGGAGGTGGCGGAAGGAGGGGCTGGGGCTCGGGAGGAGGTGCGGGAGAGGGATGGGGAGGCGGAGCCGGGTGGGGGTCGGGTGGGGGAGGAGGTGGCGGAAGGAGGGGCTGGGGCTCGGGAGGAGGAGCGGGAGAGGGCTGGGGAGGCGAAGCCGGGCGGGGGTCGGGTGGGGGAGGGGGTGGCAGAAGGAGGGGATGGGGCTCGGGAGGAGGTGCGGGAGAGGGCTGGGGAGGAGGAGCCGAACGAGGGGAGGTGGCAGGAGGTCGTGGGAGTGAGGGCAGGGAGCTCGATGCGGAGCTGGAGGTGCGTGGACAGGGGGAACTGGGGGGCTGACAGAGGAGCTGGGGTGAGGGGAGGCGACGACGGAGCTGGGGGCGAGGGGAGGCGACGACGGAGCTGGGGGCGAGGGGAGGCGGCGACGGAGGAGGAGGCCAGAGTGAAGGAAAAGAAGGGGAGGAAGAGGAGCTGGGAGGAGGTGCAGGGAGCTCGGGGCGGAGCTGGGAGGAGGTGCGGGAAGCTCGGGGCGGAGCTGAGAGGAGGAAGAGGATGAGGGAAGAGGAGGAAGAAGAAGGTGTAAAATGGCCATGAAACCCTATTTTAAAAATTAATGCTGCTTATGTCCTCAAAGTTAACGTCTGTTTGCACTGTGGATGGACGGTCACTAACCCGAGGGGCACAAGTGATAAAATAGTAAGAAGTGAGGGGCACAACTGATATTACCAAAAAGATAGGGGCATAACTGATATTGCGATATCTAAGAGGGGTACAAGTGATAAAATCCCTAATTGTATTGATTGCATTACGAAAACCGTTGAATTGATTCATAGGCTAATTAAAGAAAGCGTATTGTCGGACGGGAAGGTCCTTGTTGCCGCTTTCGCTGTTCGTGCTCCCATTGGCCAGGTTGGTTTTGGTAGCACATTGGAGGGATTGTCGAGGAAGAGCAGTTTGCTGTTCGATGTTTATGTCGTGAACTCGTTGATCGATATGTATGCCAAATGGCAGAGAATGGATGATGCAAGAAAGTTATTCGATGCGACAGTGAAGGACATTGTTACATGGATTTGTATGGTTACTCCATATGCAAAATCCGGGAACACCGCAGTTGCAAAAGAAGTGTTGGTCCGGATTTCAGATAGAAATGAAGTGTCTTGGAGTACACTTTGATCAACAGTTACGTTCATACCATGCACTCTCTTCTCGATAGATCCTCCGACCTGCAACTCCAATATACATAGATTTTCCAGTGACCCAAGATTTGACGTGAAGTGCTGATCAGTTGGGATCGATTCTAATTATTGACATCATTTCTTTTTACATTTTTTAGACCCCATATGCTTCAGGTGAAAGGCAAAGGGAGTTCAGAGCTTAGATTTAAGATGCAGGAATTGTTGTGCAATTGGAGTTGCTCCTTCTGAGGATGAGCCTTCTTCTAATTGCAGCTCGAACCCTCTTCTGATGGCTGAAATGCGATGAATTCTTGATCACAAAGGGCTCAGTCTTTGTTACAACTACTATGGAAGGAAGCTTAAGAACTTCTGGATGTTGCTTTGCCTCATCTTCTCGTTTCTTCGATCGAGGATCATCAGGCTCCTGGCATGCTCCGTTGTTGGTTGTTGCACGATGGTGCTCTGCTTCAAGGGGCTTCGTCATAACAACACATGTCCGAGATTTGAAGAGGAAAAGGTCGGTTGCAATGCTCGTCGACCTAAAGATGGGAAGGATCGTGTACTGTGCATTGTTCCAATCCGGGTCTCCTGCAAGGAAATGCTTCACCAATGGGTCGTACATGCGTCTTCACCTTAAAGGGTGGTGCCTAGACCAGCAAAGGAAAAAAGTATGAACTTGAGCAGAGCTCGATCCTTGTTAATGATGAAAACTAAGGGGCTATGACCTGTGCTGGAACGTAGGGGGTGTAGTGCTTTAAGTGGGTTCTATCGAAATGGATGTACGTGGAGATCTATAGGGATTACACACTCAGAAATGGTGAGTAAAGCTTCAGGAGCGACGAAGGACCATAGCAAATGATGGAGGTTTGAGAGAGAGAGAAATGGAGAGGGAGGAAGGTGAAGTCTGACCTACGCCCACCTCCCCTGCACCACCCAGACCTCCGCCCCATCTCCCCCATGCCACCCCCACCTCGGCCCTACCTCCCCCAAGATGCCCAGAGCTCCACCTCCCCTCCCCCACCTCCAGCATCGCCACTTGGTGGCTGGTGTTGGGTTTCCTGAAAGGGAGAGGAGGAGGAAGAGGAAGAAGAAGAGAGAAGGAAGGAGAGAAATGGAGTGAAAATCCACCATTGATTATGGAGTGGTTTGATTAACTCAAGCAAATTGAATCAAGAAGAGTCAAATTGACCATAAGATTCGTGGTGTTAAACTGACAAAGTTTATGGGGTTGAGGTGATAATTATGACGTTTACGTGGTCGAGAAGTAAATTGACAAAATTTCCAAGGTTTGTAGTGTAAAAATCCATTTAATAAATGAAAAATAGAATTTAGGTATTATTACTAATTTAACCAAGACTTTAAGCATTTCAGTTTTCCCCAATCAAAATGGAGGGCTAGCAATTATACAAATATGGAAAAAATTATATTGCAAGTTAAAGCCTTTTGTATTAGATCTTAGACAATCATAGTGTACGGGATATTTTTATGTCAAAAGAGGGGGAAACACGCTATGCTGTCCGCTCAAATATAATTTTTTAAATTTATATTTGGCTGGACACCATAGTTTGTCCACCCAAATATCACTATGATTAAGGAATCATAGTATACAAAATTAATATTACCGCATTAAGGATTAAATGTAATACATAGTTTATATAAATAAATAATATATATAGGCACACCCTTTTCTTTCTAAAACAATAACATATATATAACTAAAAGGGGTAAACGGGAAATATGGAGTGGCATGCCCCATTGTCTGGTGATGTTTGTGAAGATATCGGTAGCTTGCCAACGACATGGATGGACCAATGGCATCATGGATAAATGACACACCCCTTATATCGATACCAAGCATTCCAGGGTCAAAACATGGTATTGGGGTATGTTGCGGCACCGAAGACTATGCTATCAAGTGGTTAACATAGGATGTTATGTATTACAAGATTGAAAATACGTAAAATACGTTCTCTGAGTTAATAAGTAGAAGAATGTCGGTAACATCTTATAGCTTCTCCATTAGATTGTCTATATTAGACAAGATTGGTGTCCTTTTATTCAAAACTACTTCTACCTTTATTTTGCATTTGAGCAATAAACTCACATGCTGGTCGATACGTGTCCATCTCTGATGGGTGCTATATCGTGCTTACCACATGGTTGGGCATTTCCTAGGGGGCTTGGGTCTTGCCTACTCGACAAGTCTGGGATGTCCACTCTTTACAACTATCGAAGTAAACTAGTAGTCTCTTTTGATTGTCTCACCTGACCAGATAATTGTTTATGTTACATCTAGCCGTGGTTGTAGATCTTGGACTACTCTATCAAGCGGATAACAAAGGAGGTTATGTATTAAAAGATATATGTGAGCTATATTCTTTTTTTTTTAATCTAAAACTGGTGAAGCCCCCTTGTGGGGATCACCGTCGGAAAAATTCCATTAAAATAGTTTAAAGTACATTATCGTAAGATCCGGAAATTATAAAGCTATGTGAGATTGCCTATCTTAGATAAGATTCTTGTCTTCTTGTTCACTTCTACTTCTACCTTTAGTTCATATTTGAGCGTCTAAACTCGTATACACTGGTTGGTACACATCCATCTCTAAAGGGTGCTCTATCGTGCTTACCACATGGTTGGGCATTTCCTTGCGGGATAGAGCTTGCCTACTCCTTGACACGTCAGAGATGTCCACTCCCTTCCTTGTAGAAGGTGTGTAATTGTCAAAGCATACTTACAGTCTCCTCCGATTATCTTGGTTGATCAGATGGTCATTTATGCTACATCTAGCCCTAGTCGAGGGACATTTTCTCCCATGAGGTGTGGTTGGGTCATGATTCCTATGGCTGTGGAGATCACGATGCAACAATTTTCACAAGCAAGCCATCTAGAGGAAACCAATTGGGTCAAGCATGGTTGACCTACAACATCTCATCAGGCTATGCAGACATTTGTCCCATGGGAATCACCTCTCTGACCAAAACCGAGTATGATGACTTACTCTAGAAGTTGCTAGGAGGTGACTCAATGACGTTTCTATTTCATCATCAACTTTCATCTCCACATTTGCGCTAGACACTTTTAATACGTATGCGTGTGCTTGTCCTTCATGTGTGTGTGCTCGTGTGCGTTCATGTGTGAGGGTTTGGGCATGCATCCGTGCGTGCGCTATGTGGGAGATCAAGTGTGTTAACAAGGCAATCGAGTTCATTGCAAACGATCTGGTCTTCTTTTAGAGGACCATGCATGAGGGGATCGAATGCAATTATGCACGGGGGTCTGATCTGGAAAGGTTTCATCTACACCACTTACATTAGCTCGGATTATCAAGTGAGTGCTATCTTTACCAAATCACTAACTAGAAAGTCATTCAATTGTTGTCGTTTCAAGATGAGTATGGTTGATATCTATGCTCCAAATTGAGGAGAGTGATAACAATAAGATGCTTGAGTTGGTCATTTGGGTTATCTAGGTAGAGTGGGTGTGATGGAAGTATGTCGACAAATTTCAATGATAATGACTTGGACTTTTTGGCGGTCTTGTCGGTGGACTATTAGACCCATACCCTTGTAGGTCCTATACCATGTGAATGGTATTGACTGCCTTTCATTGTGATGAGTATTCTCAATATATAGAGGGAAGTCAAAAATATTTGAAATGAATTTACTTTAATTGTCTGTTGGCAGTGCAAAATGCTTACCACCCGAAAGACCAAGGTTCAAATCTTGGGGTGGGCACCCCTGTGTGTTTCCCCCTCTTGTTTTAAAAAAAGACTCCACTCTCTGGTCCCCTTGTCCGTCTGGGCACCTTATCCCCGTCAAGGACACTGCAACTCTCCAGTCCCCTCAGTCAGCCTAGCATCTTGGCGCACCCACACTACCATGTTCCAAGCCCTTTTAATATCCTTTCTGCAAACCTTCTATCGAAGGACGGTGTTCTGATGGATCTGGGATATGTGCAGGATGGTGTGAACGGGTTTACAAGATGTAAAATAAGAACGTGGAAGAGATGGACCATGGGGAGAGAGAATGAAGAAATGGGGGTTTGAAATACAGTTCTTCTCAGGGATCTTATGGCGATTATATATACTCTAGTCCTTACCAGATGGCAAGGGCGTATACTGAAATGACTGAGCTTTATAGGGATGTTGTGCAAATATTAAAAATGCTGGTTTTGATAGTGTAATTAGAAAGTTGCACAGAAGCATGTGTAATACTGATTTCTTTAATGGTCTTATCTTTTGTCACAGAAAAGTATTACATTTAAATAGTCATATTTTAGAGTAATATATTATTTGTCTTTGTATTTTCTTAGTAAAAAGTAATTGAGATTCTAAACGACTGCCTAGGCAGCTGCCAAGTTTGGCAACGATGGGGAATGCAACCTTTGGTTGCCCACTTTGAGCTTGATTTTCTCAAAATCTTTGAACCAAAGATGCTGGTAAATTCTATTAAATAACAGTATTAGCCTGTCTTTCAAGTTGTTTAACATTTAACTAAGCCGGGCCTTTCAAGATGAAATAAAGCAATCAGGCTCTTTTACACCAATTTAACGAATGGTTACAACAGTGTTGAACTGTGACTTCTATAGTGTGTAATTGTAATTTTGACTGCAGACCCCGAAGAAATGAAGCGCGCCCAAGAAGAAATGAGAAACCAAGGTGTTCCATCCTTTTCCAGCTTGTTGGCTGGCAGGAACAGTTGAGGTGATGCAGTAACTGTTGATATGCTATCTGATGAGATGCATCTAATTTTATATCTAAACTTATCCGTGAGTTTTGAGATGTCATTTATATAAGATTTGGATATTGTAGCTTCATTATCGTCAACCGGTGCATTGATATATGGAAACGTCCACTTTAGAGTTGGTGTTTTTTTGTTACATTTGTTGCAGGGGTCATATTAAATGTACAAAATTTAGCATTTGGGTTATTTTTTGTATGGGCGAGTATTGCTAATTTCTTTACAACATTGCATTCTTTTCTTGGTTAAACTATAATCTGCTAGTTTCATTCAAATTGAATCATGCATGTTAGATAGCTTGAAGTCTTGTGTTCCTTAACATTCTGGATTTTGTCCTATAAAACGGGGGAATGACAGTCTATAGTAAAGGGCTTTGCTGGTGAAGTATGGCATTTGGTTTGGTAAAACTTTGCCTATTGACAAGATTGTCATCCATGGTCTAATGAATACTGTAAAATAAAAATAAACAGTGCCTCTCTCTAGCTGTAATATTTTGGGCGAATTCCCCTCAGCTTACTCATCATTTCTGTGAAAATGTTTGATTGACGGCCATGGTTATCATGAGGGAGCTATGAGTTGATACCCTAGTTGTTTATTGTTAAGTTGATACTGCAATTTCAATTCGAGTAGTTAAGTTTATCAGTTTACAGTTGCCATATGATATGGTGCTGAATTTCTTTATGCCAGTTTACGTGTTCCTCATTCTAAACCTTCTATTGCGTGGTCTTTTCACTTACCTATTGTTATTGGCTCATAGGTCATACACTTTTTTTGATATTTCACTTGTGGACGACCAACCTTTATCAGTAAGTTGAATTTCATCGCATGTCTTGTAGGGTTGATTGGTCCTCCGAGCTAAGCTTATAATTGGTGTGTTATGCTTACCATTTTTTCCTACCGAAATGATTGTCGAAAGAAATTTCTTGTTAAGGTTGTTTGAGGTTGGGGAGGGAGAGCTTCTTTAAATGCCCATTTCAATGGTTTGGTGGTAGTGTAGTATGCTTATCATCTAAAAGATCAGGGTTCAAATCTCCCCCTGTGGGGGTTGCGTTAGGTAGTCAATAACCAGCATAAAAAATAGTCGGATCTTTCAACATGGATTTGTGCAAAAATTCATGTAGCCGACCCCTATTAAAGTGGGAGAAGGCTTTTCCATTTTTACGAAGATGTGAGAAGTTTGTGAGGTGGGTGCCTTGCTAGATGGGGCAAGACCGGGTGTTAGAACCAATGGTCATGAATCATGATTGGTTTGTCTCACCTAGATAAAACTTGGCTATGACCCGAATAACTTCTGTTTGGAGACAAAGGATTCATGTAGCTAACCTCAATTATGTGAGGGAAAGATGCATAACATATGGTAAGATTAGACAGTTGTCGTCTTTGATGTAAGGTCATTGATAAAACCTCTGAGGGCAAGATTCTGAGAATCAGATGCTTCATCTTAAGCGGGGCAAAAGTATATATCTGGCACATTGGGGAAGAGGGTTCATCTGAGGAAGGAAAATGATATGATGGCCCTATCTTATTTAAGTAGGCCAGCTACCCTATCTTCTAATTGTCGTCGTTATCCTTCCCAGTGGTAGAAGATTAACTAATGTTGTAGTTCTTTTCCATCCTCATCACCATTGGCTAGAAAGTTTTTTACGTCTCTCTTGATGCTGGTTGCCTGATTGCAATGGAGGTTAGTTTGGGAAGGTGTGAAATATGTCCCTTTCGGGCAAGGAAGGATCTACTCTTTTGTGCTTTATTGATGAAGTCTTCTTAGCCCATGCGTCATGACTTATATTATAGAACAAGTTTTTAATATACTTTGCTCGAACGATGGATTGACTCTGGATTCAAGTAGGGTTGAAGACGACAAGAGATTGGGCCCTCGAATCTTACCACAAGTTTATATACGAGGTAAAAGTACCTTCACACAACTAAAGTCGTGTCCTTTCGGTCTGCAGAATTTCCCTAAGAAGCCTCAACTTGCTCCCTACAATTACTAGCCCTATTCGAGGCCAGGTAGACAACAGAAGTAGGTAGATGTTGAACTAGGAGAACACATGTCTTTAACTACCTTTTAGTAGTAGTCGATCGATAATGCACGACCAGAGTCAAAGGAATTTGTGTTTGAGATTGGGGAGAAATGCGAGGGATTAGTAGCTATGAAGAGTATATAAGCTTGGTCAATCCACATGTTGCTACTATATATCGGGGCAATCTTGATCAATTTCAATGGTTATGGAAGAGATGAATGGAGTGATGGCCATAGTATATGGAATTTCATTCATGGAAAGCCAAAATCACAACTTTGACAAAGGTCACGGTCATGAAAGGAAAAAAAGCTAGTTGGTAACAATCAAAATAAGAAGCTTACCATATCATTTTGGGGAGGTTATAGGCTTCTCGATGAGTCAGAATGTAAGAAATGAATGAGGATTTCGAACAAAGAGTTATGGACGAACCAATTGAGGCATGGGCAAAAGAAGTCAACATCATACCCTTTATTGAAATAGGCATTGCTAGATACTAGCTATATCCAATCTTGGTTGGCTTTTCTCCCCTAGCCACAATTCAAACTTGTATTTGTCACATACGTGGGTTCAGTCCTCCAACGCTTTTGCAAGCTCTCTTCATTCTGCTCATGGCTAGATCAATAGATCGACCAAAATGCGAGTGCATGAAGACATGTCCTTAGGCTTTGTGCTTGGTTGAGAATGATGGAATCCTCTTTAAGCCCAAGAGTTGCTTTATCCATATCGTCTAGTTCGTGCTTGCTTTCTTGGTATTGAAGTCTCATCTCAGTTGATTTTTTTTACAAATATCACTTGTTATAAAGAAAAACTCTATTGATATTTCTTAACAATTTGTGTTCTTCACGTTCTTTGTGCTTTTGAAGCATTTTTCACATTTTAATTTGTGTTCTTCAAGTTCTTTGTGCTTTTGGAGCGTTTTTCACATTTTTCATAGGTTCTCCGTACTATTGATTCATCAAAATATTTAGATCATTTTAGGTGTTACTGATCATCCAAATTAAAAATGAATCAAAATAGATTGGAACTCGTGTAAAGATGACTATGTTAGGTAACAAAACTCTTCTTCTTGTTGTTAGGTTTTCAAGTTAAATTAAGTCAGATTTTTCATTATTTGTGTTCTTTACGAAAATACTCGCATGCTTATTTTGAGAGCTTTTAGTTGATTGCTTCATTTACATCAAAAGCTTTGCTAAACTTTAAACTAATGTAATCGTATATGCACATGGTTATTATGATTCATGCGAGTTTTATGAAGTTGGGTTTAAGTAAGCAATAAGATAGAATTAGATTATGAGTAGTTAGATTTACTGAAACCAAATATAGATAAATAACTATATATCTATATGTATATCTATGTATAAATGCATATTGGTGAATTAAGTTAATGATTGATGCATATAATCACATTGTTACTGTAGTTTGTGTTTAGCGTATATAATATTAAAATCATAAATGGATCTAGTGATGGGTTATATTTTTGTCTTTTATGATAATGATGACTTGACTAGGCATTAGATGTCGAACATGCAACCTGTAGGATTGTCAGAGGAAATCCATAGGTTAGCTCAATCTTAGGCGGTACACGATTGTCTTAAAACAAAGAGTACGCAAAATAAATTACTTACAACGCTTGTATCTCGATTTGACGAACTAGCTGACTAAAGATGTTTCATACCATGTGGATGTACGAAGTGGGATAGGCAGTCATGAATAAACGTAAGTCATTATGAGCCTATAGATTTAAGCAATTAAGTCCTCTAGAACGATTGGCTTCATTTACATATAGGCTAAGGGTTTAAAATTCGGGTAAAAAAAGATAAGGAGATATTAATCTCCAATGATAACATTATTAATTATCATGTAGAGAAAAGTGTCAATTTTCCTGTATAAATAGTAACTTTAAGAGTCAAGATAGGGCCACATTTCTTTTGGAGAATACTTTTTATCTGTTTTGAGTACTGTAGGTTTTTTTTTACCATATTGAGAAGGATATGTTCATAGATAGAATAGTTTCAAATACCAATTTCCATTCCTTCTTATAAGATTAAAACATTCAGAATTCATATGTTCTATGAAAATATTAGCAACTTGATTACATGTATAAATAAATTGAAGTTCCCTCTTGATCGCATTATTTCTTAAAATGTAATGTATAACATATGTATGCTTAATTCAATAGTAATATACATAAACTATTGATACATTTATCCGAATAGTTTTATTACAGAATATTTTAATGTATTTGTAAGATATCATGACTCGTATTGACATGATATGAAGAAAATGGATCAGTTATGGATTGGAGATATTCTTTCCATTTCAATTTTCGCTTTATCTAAACCGAATATGAATATGGATATGGATACAAATCAGACATTACTCTTTAGAAATAATATTCTTAAATAATCAAATATGAATTTAGATCAAATATTCTTTGATTACGAGTCAGAGATGAAAATATATATATGAATATGGATCGAATTAAGTTCATATTTGAAAAATAATCTAATAAAGATAAAACTACAAATTTGGATTTAATTACTATCAAGTAGAAGGATTTAAAAAGAAATCGCATCAATGTATATAAATACCATGATAAAAGTATTTAGCCAAACAAAATTATAATTTCTTTAAGGGACTTCTCTACAAATTTAGTCGTCTAGGGGTTGTAGCTTACAATCACACATGCTCTATCATGATACTAGTGAATTTGTAGGGAAAAAAAGTGTAATGATCGTTAGAGTTGAGGGGTTGCATGGATTTACGTATGGGAGAAATGATGTTGTTAGTTGTTTACAAAATATAATAGTTATTAATGTATAACCATATTATAATGAATTATACTAATATTTTCTATTCGAATAATCACATCTGAATCCAGAGGTTTTTGTTGTTACCATATTTATATTTGATTTTTTTCTGATCGATATCTATATCCGATTTATATTCTAATATGGATATCCATATTCAATATCTTTTCGAATATAGTAAAAGATATTTTCAACATATCCTTTCCTTCTTTTCATCCCTAGGAACGACTCGCCTAATACGATGCATAAGTTTCTCGAGTAACAACATTAGCATTAGCAAATATTTATCCACAACAACAATTATACCAGCATGATTATAGCCCTGCAATGTTATGTCTTCGAAGCGTAAGGAAAAGGGATTTTTCTGCACTCGTGCCCTTCTGGGTTTTCGCAATTACACTTATGCCTTAACCTTTTTTAGAATAACATGTGTTCTTATATTCTTACAATATTCACTACATTGCCCTTATGTTAATATAATAAAGGGGCATAAATGTAATAACATGAGGACAATACTGCAAATTTTGTAAGAATACAACATAAATGTTATTCGAAAAAACATATTGACATACGTGTAGCAATGAAAACTTAGAATAGCTTAAGTATAGAAATTCAAATGGTTCAAAGACTAAATCATGTTGGCACTTGGGTCATTGTCCTTTTCTCATAACTTAAAAGAATAATTCAAAGGGAAATCATAGGTGAACATGTTTGTTAAAAGGTCGAGCCCAGAAATAGATGTCTCAGTAAAACATGAACTATTTCAATAAAATTTGAATTATATCATGTTCACGACCCTAAGGGCTCATTTGGTAACTGGGTTACCTCGGGTTATCCCGGGGTAACCCGGTTTGCCCCTCTCTTTTGATAGGATGGAATTGTATTACAAGTCATAGTGACTTCACATCATATTATTTATTCCAACCCTCTCCAACCCTCATAACCATCCAAACAGCTAATATTCCAATCAGGTTACCCCAACCCACTCCAACGCAACAACCAAATGAGCCCTAATGAGTGGCTTATGTTATGGAGAACCAACATTACAAATGTCTCTTTTCTTCTTGTTAGAGTTGCAACAACAAGACTGTGAAGATGACCTTACAAATTAAATGAGTTATGATGACAAACTAACTTACTGGCAATATAAGATTCGTAGATATAAGCTAAGCAGATATTGTGGTATTTTTTTAAATACAATATTGATTGTATTAGCTTAGTTTATAGGATACAAGTATCTCCATTAATAGAGATATTGTTATTTTAAAATCAATAAAGAAAGTGATATTAGAATAAAAAAGAAATTATAAAAACATCTCAAAAAATATGTTGTAGCGACAAATTCTGATAACATATTTTTTGACTTGTAACAATTTGATTACTGAACAGGCTAGTTAAGGAATTGTAGCAAAAATGTGTTTACCGATACAACTTTAGTGGTTGAAAATTTTATTACATAATACCTGCACAAGGAGCGGCTTAAGTAGATTTTTCCATAACCTTGAATCATCATTGTGAAATCATTTCTCATATTACAATGAATTACTCTTGTAGTGACAGATTGAGCTAACGAAAAATTTTAGATATGAATTTACTCTTTTACAATGCAGTCTTAGTTGCCATGAAATAGGAGATATTTTAGCTAGGGTTTATCACTATGCCCCTCTGAGATCAGTTATGTCCTTCTTCTTTTTTGGAATATCAGTTGTGCCCCTGCCTTCTTGTAAAATTCACAGTTCTGCCCTTTTATTAATGTAAAATAGGGGCATAACGGGCAGAACAATGAATTTCACAAGATGGTAGGGACACAACTGATATTGAGCATAAATGATATTGCAATATCTCATACGGACACAACTGATAAAAACTCGAAGAAGAATTCAATAGGTTTAATTTTGAAGTTAATTTCATATGCAATAATTTATTATGAGGCAGATATTTATAAATTATTTATAATTACATGTGAGTCTATTAACATTACTTCAATTGATATAATGGATATTTTATGTTCTAATTATTCTCGTTATGTTAATCGATGATATAAAATGTTAGTGTCATTGTCTGGGACATGTGAAATTTAATGAAAAATAATTAATTTAGAATCAATCCTTAAACACATCAATGATAAAGTTGAAAATATGAAATCTATATGAAGAGTGGTCGTAAAGTATCTCAGTATATTTGGGGGCCAGTTCACCCGGGCTAAACATGCTACCAAACGACGGGGCCCGTTTAGTTACTGGGGTATCCCGGTGTATCTCCCTCCAACCTTAGGTTGGAAATCTATCACAAATCAATGTCATATCACATTCCTTATTCCAACCCTCTCACAACCCTCGTAACCATCCAAACACCTACTATTCACAAGTGGATACTCCAATCCATCCCATCCCATCCCACTAACCAAACAGGCTCGTAGGGTCAAGGAGTGAACACAATAAAGTTAAGAAACAAAACAAACGCATTGCAATTTCCCAAACTTTAAATACATAAATAAGAACTTATAATTAAGTTTTTATAATAGTAGGTCCGATAATTTCAAGAGTCTGAAACGTCCACTTGAGAATTTAAGCCAGGTCTTTTAAAATGTAGGCACATTGCATTACCACCAGACCAGTCCTTGAATTCATAACTAAGTTATTATTGTTATCTAGAAAATAGTTCAAACGGTATACCTAATACTTTCCAAACTTCCAAAGGGCCGTTTATCATTACTAACCCTTTCACTCACAACTAACAAACTTCAAGTTTTGACTACGGCCTCCTTGGGCCTTAGCATCAGGGGATTCTTCCTATGGAGAATCAAAGGTAGTAGGCCCTCCATATCCACCTTGTCTCCATCAGTCGTCGTCCAATCGAATCGATGTAGTAGATTTGCGAGAAAGAGCTCGACCACCGTCATGCCTATCGCTCTCTTAGGCAAATATTTCTCTCTCCTCCGAACGAAAAGTACTCGAAGAATTGTCCATTGCTATCCACATTCCTCTCCTCGAACCTCTTGGGAATAACTGCATCTGGCTCCACCCAATACTTGAGATCCCTTGCGATCGCCCACACATTCACCCATGACCTTGTTTCACGAGAATGTAATATCCAAGTACCCTGCAATTTTTTATGGATTCTCGATGAATGAGGAAGATGACAGGAGAATACGAGCGGAGCGTCTCTTTCACGACCATCTTGAGGTACATAAGGTCGAGGTTGGCTTCTTCTACTAGCTTCTTGTCCCCCACCAGATTTTCGGATTGTGCCTTCTTCATTGTGGAGGTTTTGTTGATGAGTTCACTCATTGCCCAATGTACCGTCTTGTTATGTTAGAAGTGCCAGTGCCTCCAAAAAGAAAATCCTATCACAAAACAAGAACACATACATAGTCTTTTCTGATAATAAATAGAGACATAATGAATGTAAAACACATACTATGAGAAGGATTTTGATGTTATATCTAGAGAGGTAGGAGCCATCCTTCTGCAGGAGGAAGTTCTTGATGAGACAAAGATCCTGCTCGTTTTTGTCGCCTTTGATGTTGTCGTATGCTTCTAGTTGCACTACAAAAAAGTGTCTTTTTACCAGCACCGAATTGTGACCACTAGTAGTGGGAATGTGATTGCAATATAAAATGTGACCACTTTTCTAATACTAGTGGTCGCATGGATAATATGCAACCACAAAATTTAGGCGGATAAATAGCGCCTCAATATGTGAGCACATTATAGTCGCATATTGTAGCCACATAGCCTACTAAACACAGAACCTCATTTCTTACTCAACCCAACCCTACCTCCTCTTCGTGCGCCCGACCTCCTCTCCCTCAAGGTCTTAGCTCTGTCCGACGTCCTCCCTTCCTAACACACTCTCCTCCTCTCTCAACCTTCTCCTCCTCTCTCGCATCCTTATTTCTAGCGCCATCTCCTCTCAGCCTTCCTGCCCTAGGAGAGAATCCCTTCCTCCTCCATCTCCGTCCGCTGATGAGCACCTCACCCCATCTTCATCTCCTGTTCATTAAGTATATTTTATCATCTATTAGATTAATTAGTTTTTATTTTGAGTAATGGTTGTATTTGAGTATGTTTGTTAATTTCAAATGCATTGTACGTGTTTGTTGAAATGCTTAAGAGGTTTTATCTTACCTGATTAAATTGAATAGATTTTGAAATGTGATTTTTTTTTGTAATATGTGATATTGTTCTCATATGTGATTTAAGAATGCAAGTTGCAGATATATATGTTGAAGTGTGGATGTTAGTGTGTGATATTTGTTTTTTAACATACACAATTAGTTAATGATAGGTTTGTTGTTTCTCGTATGTCTTTTACTATGCAATGTATGTGTTTGATGAAATGACTAAGAGAAATAGTAGATGTTCAATACATGTATGTACGTGTCTGTGCATGTCTATGTGTGTGTTTATGTATGTATGAATGTGTGTTTGGTGGTGGTGTGTGTATGTAAGTGTAAGTATATGTGTGGGTGTATGAGTGTGTGAGTGTGCGTATGTATGTATGTGTATGTGTTGGTGTGTGCGTAGGTGTGTGTGTGCGTGTGTGTAATTGTGTGTTTTTATTGTGTGTCTGTGTTGGTGTGTGTATAAGCGAGTGTGTTTATGCATGTGTGTGTATGAGTAAGAGAGAGAGAAAGAGTGTGTTTGTGTGTGTGTGTGTGTGTGTGTGTGAGTATGTGTGTGTTTTGTTGGTGTGTGAGTGTGTCTTTATACATGTGTGTGTATGAGTGAGTGAGTGTGTGTGTATGTTTGTGTGAATGTGCTAGTATGTGCATTTGTCCCTTACAGTACTCCTTCGCTCCCTTACAAATCTCTGCCATCCATCTTTTACAGGAGAGCATGAGTAAATTTTGAGAGTGGATCTTTCTCTTAGACGTCCAAAGGAGGGTAGATCATACGACTCCATCAAATGATGATGTTGAAGGCATGGTTTTTGCGAATATGCGGGAGAGAACACGTCGTTGTGAAGAGTACTTTAGAAGGATCATTTCTTCTTTCATGTTGGTAGTGCAGAGCTATGTTCAAGTCTCTTTTGATATGTTTCAGTATATCGATGTTCCTGCCTCTGTGAAGAATTCATACAAGTGACTTATGTATTGGAGACTAAAAAAATTAATGTACTTTCAAGAGGCCCGCAACATCCGTCTCCCGGAGCTAACATACATTCAACGTCAACCAGATTTGTCCTGAAATCATTATTTCTTGTATTTTATATTTCATTTGAGTCATTTCTATTTATATTATCCTACATTTCGATCAGATAATCACCCTCATTTTCCATCTCCATATCATCATCTCTCTCAAGCTGAATACGAGTTTGATTGATTTCTTCCCCTTGTTTTGTTCAAGTTGTGTAATGTAACCAAAAATCATCTATGATTAAATATTTTAAATCTAATCTCGATCATTGATTCGACTATTCTTACATCTCATATAAGGACAACTTATTTTATCACTAGCTACTTTATCTCAATTCAAACATTTAACATAGAATGCCCAGTCTAAAAACACACTTACTCTATTCTTATATGTTTGAAAGTCATTGTATCTCTTGTCATCCAAAACTTATCCATACTTCTGCGTTAAATCAAATGTCAATCATATTATCACCGATCCATAGATACCTTAGGACTACCTAACTAACTCAATCTATAGCAACCCTAATTGGTAATACTAATCTCATTCATAGCATTGTCAATCATACAATTATATATCAAACATAATTTCCTATATCAACACTTGCAAAGCAATTATATAGAAATCAAATATATATCATCTCCTATGACCAACATATAGTATTTCCTTTATAAGCATGTGCATATAATCATGTGGAGAAGGAATTATGTACAAATATCAGATAAATATGATAGAGTGTCAAAGATAGAGTATCAAATAAATATGAAGAAGGAATCATCATGTGCATATAAGCACGTGGAGAGGATGCATTGCAATCATTCAAATAATAAAGATAGAGTATACAATTATAATCATATGCACGTATATTACATCTAAATAAACTCAATGATAGTTGCCAATAGACTCAATGATGGGGGGAATGTGGAGAAGGAAAAGAGATATCCCACGACCATGGTCGGAGAAGAGATGACCTGAGGAAGAAGCGGATCATAAGCGGAGAAAGCACGATTGCATGGCTGAGGGAGAAGATTGTTGGCACACGTTGGGGCAAGACTCGTCATAAGCGGCGACGGTGGGTTGTGTGAGGTTAGGGATCAAATGTGGCATGCTGTCGAAGAAATTGGGGTTTCAACTATTCAACTGGATGGGACGGTCGTTACGACCATATTCGTTGAGAGGATCGAAGAATGGTCATAAGTGAGACCATCACGTCCACTGCCAAGCCCACTTATTTTTTTAGTAGGCAGGACGGTTGCAAGAACGATTGTCCCTTCCTCAACGAAGCTCACCATTTTTTCAGTAGGTGGGAGATCAAGCAGGACGGGCATAGAGACCGCCCTCTCTGCTTCCAACATATCAAGTGACACAGCACGTTCACAGAAACCTTTATGCAATGGTTAGGACCATCCCATAAACCTGTCTAAAATTTCTTCTTTAAAGCAAGGAGTTGGATTAACCAAATGCGATGGGTGTTACACATGTCGCCTCTGTGTTACTAGAAAACATGCAATCCTTAACAGTACGAGCACAAATGGCTATAGGGGACGTCAAAATCGTCCCATAAAGTCCTCATGGATATATTTTTTTGATGAGAAAGGCATGACGGATTAGGTGGGATGATGTCGTTAGTGATCGTCTTGCCCGATTAAACTAGGAAGTGATGGTCATACAGTGATTGTCCCATCCATGTGTAAACGGGACGATCGTTGCTCCCACTGTCCCATGTATGTCATTTGTAAGGGACGATGGTGATTGGATCGTCCCTTCCAACGATAAGTGGGACGAGCGAATCTTGGTCGTCCGTCCAAATACAGATGGAACTGTTACTACTTGACTGTCACATGTTCATGTCCCTAAAATGGAGTTCTGTTGTAGTGAGCATGGCCTAGGTCAGGATCGGGTCAGGTTTGCTCATGGCCAATTGTAAAATATTTTTTCTTATTTTTTTATCTAATTTACATCAATAAATAAAATGTTTAAGCATTACCTAAACTTTCTAAATCTAATATGTGTTACTTGGCATATAAACTACTAAATACAAATATAACATTGACAACAAAGAACAAAATTTTGAAGCATATTATATTAAATGTAAATGCCATTTCTAAATACATATTTTTATATTTACGGGTCGAGCCGGATTTGTGGTAAATGTACACGGTCAGCCCAGTTGACGGACAAACCAAAGGATGAGACGGACCGAGCCGGCCTGACCATTCATGAAATTTCTTGGCCCAAATCTGGCCCATGAATAGGCTGAGCAGGCAGCCCATGGACCATTCATGAAATTTATCCGCAACGTATGTATTGTCATTACAAAAGATTAATCTACAATTAATTTTTCATAAAAATTTGCATTAATCTTGCTAATTTAACCATGATTGAAAGAAAAGATTTGGAGTATTATTGTTATATAATTTGTTGCTAATGTTATCGCGACAGAATACGATAGTTCATTGCGTATTCAAAGAATCAAACAAAGAACACTATTCTGTATTATATTTAACTACAAAAGATACACCAATGAGCAGTAAATTATTTGTTGACATAGATTAATCTTGTTCGATTTTTTAATCATTTATAAATTTGATATACACATAAAATGCATATACTTTCTATCTATAATTATACGACTTAAGTTTTTGTATGAATTAAAAAAACAAGGGATATTTACACCCATAACCCTGAGTAATCTCGTAATTACCCCAGGAACCCTGCGCAAGCACGAATTACACCCAGAACCCCGAATAATGTTTAACCCTTACATTACATAACCCTGAGTCAACTTCCGTCATAATTATCCGTTAACTTTGACGGAAAAAGTTATATGTTGACAGTATTGCCCTTCAAAACACATCATATTTAAAATGTGATGCCATTGTGCAAACTAAATGAAACCCCAACGCCCCCCTCTGCCCCATCGTCCGCACGACCTCCGATCGAAGCTTCCCCTACGTTCACCTCCACCCGCAAGCTCCCCTCTCCCGTCGCTCGCTCCAACAACCCCCCAGGTAGGCGCGCCTCCGACCTGCAGACCCACCCCACACTCCCGCATACGGCTCCGCCCAGCAGCCCCCTCCTCTGCCCTGCAGCCCCACCCGCGTGCCTCAGCCCTGGCTGCAAGCCCTGCCCCCGCACACACCTCGCCGGAACCACTCCTGCCACTCGCCTGCAAGCTCCCCCCACCCCATCCCCCGCACGCCTCCGCCAACCCCTGCCCCCCCCTTCCCCCAACCCCCGGCCACCCCACCCCTCGCAACCTCCAGCCCGCTCTCAGTGCTCGCCTCCCTCCCCCCGGCAACCTCCCGCTCGCCTGCAAGCTCCCCCACCCCACCCCCCGCACGCCTCCGCCAACCCCTGCACCCACGTGTGCCTGTGCTCCTCCCCCCAACCCCCGCCCACCCCTCGCAACGTCCCCCCCACTCTCACCGCTCGCCTGCCTCCCACCCCCACGCGCCCCTGCAACCTCCAGTCCACTCCCGCTGCTCGCCTGCCATTCGAGCCCGCAACCCCCCACCCCGCGTCCGCAAGCCCCAAGCCCTCACCCCCTAGCCTCCCTCTCGCTGCCCGCCCGCAAGCTCCAGCGCCTCCGCAACTCCAGCCCTTCCCTCCCGCTGCTCGCCCCCAAGCTCCAGCAGCTCCCTTGCCAACCGCTCCAGCTCCGCTCTAAGCCAAAGCCCCAGGTCGTACCCTGTTGAAAGCTCCAGCACTCGAACCCACCTCCTTTTATCCTTCATTTCTTTTTTTCTTTTTTCGATTAATCTCAGTCGTTGATCATTTATTGGGTTAGATTAACTCAGCCATCTGGTTGAGTTACTGAACTAAAGTAACGGAAGGTTATGAATGTAAAACGGAGTGGTTATTAAAGGTTCTGGGTGTAATTCGTGATTATAGAAGGTATCCGGGGTAATTACGATATTACTCAGGGTTATGGATGTAAATATCCCAAAAAACAAAGGACAGAAAAAAAGCGTAAACCAGGCCTCAAAAAACGAGCTCCGTGAAAAACGAACAGTCCCTTAGTTGTACCTCAATGTCCACATATGGCCTAGTTTTCATCTGTTTTTTTGGTAAGAAGGAACTCTTTACCTCCCAAACCAGTGGTCTCCCTTCCCATCCCATTGACCACTCCCTTGTTCTCTTTCGTACTCTTTATCTAACCCACGATTAACATTAACTCCCTTCGTATATTACCCCAAATTATACCCTTCACATAAGCGGACCGATCCTCTGGAGTAGTACTGTAGGTAGGGATGCAAACGGTCGAATACGGATACGGATATAGGTATTATCATATCCGTATCCATTTTTTAATACGAATACGGATGCGGATACAGATATTAAATCTATTTTACCATATCCTTAAAAAACGGATATGGATATAAAACATGTATTGATCGCACATGAGTAATGTTAGAATTACTCTATAGAATCGACTTAAATATATAAAAAATTGGATGGAAAACACATGATATTAATTTACTAAATGTGTTTGTATCATAAAAATAATATAAATATGGTAAAAGAACGTAGAGAATTATGTTATATATGAAATCTATGATTATATTTATATACGAAAACGGATATATGGACACGGATACGGATGTTTGCGGATATCAAAACGATATCCATATCCGTATCCATTTTAAAACAGATACCGATATGGATGTCAAAATCTGTATAAAACAGATATGATGACAGATCGGATACGGATATATCCGTATTCGTTTGCATCCCTAACTGTAGAGGCTGACTGTAAAAAAGTGAGTGTCGTAAGCGGCTCGATCAAGATCAAACGATTCTCATAAAATGTCTTACCGTGTGAACCGCTCGATCTTGATCAGACAGTGCACGACAACCTATTTCTTACAGCTGGTCTCTGCAGTACTGTCGATGATCCATGCTTTTCACATAAACCTGATAAATACAGAAACCTTGCATGAAACTATATATATACACACACCTCCCTTGCACATCCATCCTCCCAACACCAACCATTAACATGAATTTCAACACTCTTTTCTCATCACTGGCTCCAGATGCCAACAGTCTCCTCCTCCTCCTCGCGCTCACTCTCCTCCCTCTCCTCTTCGTCACAACGATAGCCACCAAGGACAAGAACCTCCCTCCGCACCCCAGACCCATCCCCATCCTCGGCCACCTCCTACACCTCACTACGCTCCCCCACCGTGCACTCGCACGCCTCGCCTCTACGCACGGCCCGCTCATGTACCTCTACTTCGGTCACGTGCCGACCCTCATCGCCTCGTCGGCGGAGGCCGCCTTGGAGCTGATGAAGACACGATGTCAGCTTCTGCGATAGAGCGAGGATGGCGGTGAGCACCGTGATGACGTACCACACGCAGGACCTGACATTCGCGCCTCACGGTGAGATGTGGAGGTGCTTGAGGAGGATCGCGGTGGAGGGGACGTTGAACATGAAGAAGGTGAGGTCGTACGTGCGCGTCAGGGAGGAGGAGGCGGCTCTCATCATGGAGGGGATCTCACGGAAGGATGTGGTGCACATAAGAGATATGGCTCTCAACTTCTTCAACAGGATCGTTCATAGGTACTCTTATGACGTAATCTGAATCATCTTCCACAGTTAAAACATATTGAATTTTATTAAGTATTCAAAGCTTATAAGACAATCAAAGGAGGTCAACAAATTATAAGAACGTCTAGTTTTTCCATGAATATTGTGAAGGATGGTGTTCGGGAGAAGGGGCGTCGGCGAGAGTGAAGCCGTGCATGCTAGGTTCGTAGACATAATCGCGCAGGCGACGAGGACGATGGCTAGCTTCTGTGTGGAGGATTTCTACCCCTCCATGAGATGGGTAAGCACTTTAACCGGCAAGTCCGCAAAGATAAGGAAATCCTTTGTTCTAGTCGACGACTTCCTCGAGGAACAGCTCAAAGCAAACGAGAGTGACCAAAGTGAGGAGAAGGACCAAGATCCTTGCCTCGTCAAGAAACTCCTCGTCCTCCAGAAGGACACCTCTCTTGGCTACCCTCTTTCACGAGATTGCATCAAAGGCCTTCTCCAAGTATGTATCATGTTGATTAACTTGTGCGTCATTATTCCATCGTGAATCAATTGGTAATTACCATTAATCTTGATTGTAGGACTTCATGTTTGGAGGAACGGACACCTCTGCCATAGTGATAGTGTGGGCAATGAGCGAGCTAGTCAACAATCCTACCATAATGAAGAAGGCTCAATCCGAAGTTCGTGATATCCTCGGTGACCGGAAGCTGGTACAAGAGTCCGACCTCGAGCACCTCCCCTACATCAAGATGGTCCTCAAGGAAACACTTCGAGTGTATCCTCCGACGACCTTCCTCATACCGCGTGAGTCCATACGAGATTGCCATGTGCTAGGATACGACATACCCGCAAGAACAAGGGTGTTGGTGAATGTATGGGCCATCTCGAGGGACCCCAAGTACTGGGTAGAGCCGGATAGGTTCATACCGGAGAGGTTCGAAGATGGAAAAGTCGATAACAACGGACAGTTCTTCGAGTATTTGCCGTTCGGAGGAGGCAGGAGGATGTGCCCAGCAAGGACAATGGCATTGACGGCGATGGAGTTCCTCCTCGCGAACTTGCTGCGATGTTATGACTGGATGCCGGCGGATGGAGAGAGGGTAGACATGGAGGAGGAAGTACAGTTGACTCTCCACAGGAAGAATCCCCTCGTGCTCAGGCCCAAAGCAGTGGTCAAATTCTGAGGTTTGTGATGAAGTGTTGGAATGTAGTAATGAAACCAGTTTTTGAACATTTCAGATCTTTTTTGAATTTAAATGTTGGAGTTACTTGTGTCTTCATTTTGGTTTAATTATATATATAGGAAAAAATAGGGTTGTCCCGCCTCATTTTTCGCATTTTTTGTATTTTTTTTTAAAAATATTACCATATATATTCATCCCTATATCATTCCTATATGTCATTCGAATTTCGTCAGAAATAGAGACTCCTATGGCCTCCATCCAGACAGTCATTTTAATGATCGCAGGATTCTTTAAATCAACCCCATCTAGATGCAAATAATGTAAAGTACAACGAGTCCTATGCAAGAAGTTCTAATTTAAATTATAAAGTATCTAAGTTTATAATATTACAAATCATATTCAAAAACTAACGAGGGTCTGATTACCAAACGGTGCTTTTTCGTGTGGCAAGTGACGCACCATGTGGCATCACTTAAGATGATCAGACGATTCATGCTTCGCACTGCTTCATCTCAAATGGTAGCCCATGATTGGACATGGAGTGTGGCTTCAATCGGACGATGCTGAAGGGTCTTGCAAGAACTCTCAAGAACATGACTCGGTTCCTTCTTCGATTGATGATTTAGCGGTGCTCAGGCAGTGGCGGACCTACATATAGGTTACATAGGGCACGTGCCCCCCCCCCCTTGTTCTTAAACTCCCTTTAAACCTCTCAAGAGAAACCGGCAATAATCCTCATTCAGTAATCATTATTTCAGAATCCTCTCTCTAGGGTGCCCCCCTTTATTGGGAAATTAATCTCTATTCATCAATTCCTCCCAATCGAAATGTACCAACGTTTTCTCCCCAATAAGTCATGTTGTCCCTTTTTTATACATTTTATACAGACATACGTATGTAAATGCTCGTGATATTTTTTTATATTGTAGCGCCCCCTATAATCTAAAATCTTAGGTCCGCCACTGTGCTCATGCCCTTGTTCACCTCATTGATGGGTCCAAAATGTTGCTGGAGGTCCTATGCTCTTGCATGTATGCACTAGGAGGTTTCAGGTCCCCTCAAAGGGGACTTGAGGTCTTGTTCTCTTCGTCCACCTAGAGCTTCTAATGAAGCTTTGAATCTGCTCCAGCAGGTTCCTCTAGGTCTCACACTTGCACAAAAAGGATCAAGGCCTCGAGAGCAAGGCTCTCAACATGATTCTAAAGCTGCGCAAGGGGATGTGTGTGGTGGCGAAGAACTCCAATTTATGGTGGGGATGGAGTTTGATTCGTTAGATCCTTGCAGAATCTAGGTTGGATGTGAGTGAAATGTGGAAAATAAGTGGAGGACTGAAATGGGGTGAAATTGGGGAGGAACACTGGCATAAACAAGATGATTTTGGCACTAACCTTAGTGTGTACGTGAGCAAGTTAAAACGAATACAATGATGGGGTTACTCTCCCCAAAACAATGATTTTTCCTTATGTTTATTTTAGGGTCGAGTTTTATTTAGCAGTCCCAAATTTTAGGCAGTTAACACTTGGTTTAAGTATATTCAATGAATCGTCTACCGAGTGTCCAATTTTCTTTTTAACTTATGTGAGTAAAAATGAGGAAGGAGATCGAAAATTTCAATGCGCGATTAAAAATGATGATGCATGCAGGGTTAGAGATGCATACCTTATCGCCAGCACTCTACATGCAAGTGATCCGCGCAGAATTTAAATACAGAAAAATAAACTAGCCTATATGATGCAAGCGAAACGTCCTAGATGATAGCTTCTATTAATGGTAAAGAACAAGTTAATTTGACTAAGTTCAAATTACGCTATACTCTATAGGCACAGAAATTCTTGTTTAGGGTGTTTGGACCTAATTAATTACCTGACTTAAACAAATTAATTAAAGTAATCAATAGGTGGCTCACAAAATCCGTGGAAAACAAAGAAAAATAAAGGCGATGAAAACAAAAACGGTGAGGTCCCCCAAGTGCACCGGCACTGGGCGAAACAGACCCCGCAACAAATGAATGTCCGTTTACAAGAGTTCAAATGGTAGAAAAGATAGACTCTTTCTCTCTCTCTCTAAATTTTTTTTTCCCGTCTCTTTCAATTCTTCTTCTCCTCTTCTCACGCTATCCTGCGGCTTGGTAAAGAATCAAGCCACCTCCACGTCGCTTGGGTGCTTCGGCTCTCCTAAGATCGCCTCCTTCGCTTCGCGGGCCCTCGCAAAAAAAGAAAAGAGAATTTGTAAGAAACACAATTATCAAATACGAGAGAAAAATGAAATAAAATGCAGTGGATATGAACAATGGTGGTAATGTAGAAAATATGTAAACAAATATTTACAACCAAGAATAGCAGGTCAAAAGAGAAACCTAACTATCCTCGCCATGCCTCCCCGATAACGACGCCATTTTGTTGAGCATGATTTCTCGGATATTGGATAATAAATAATACGAAAGTTGTCATTGCTGTCTCCAAAAATCTCGTGACAAACAAACAAATATTTTTTAATTTTTGCTACTTATTAACTTGTATACGGACAGGGTCGAACTCAGTGAGGCTACAAATCCCAAGGGTTATTTAATTAATCGAAAATCAATTAAAAGAAAACAAGAATCTCAAAGGACAACTATCCTTGATTTTTGTGATTTTTATATTTTTTATTTTTTTAATTTTTTTAATTCTAAATTTTTTATATTTTCAAAAATAACACGAAATAATATTCACAAGATCAAAAATACGCACACCAACTTTTTTTGTAATTTTTCAATTTATCAAAAAATTCGAAAAATCGGAAAAAAAATATTTTTGGATTTTAAAAGTTTTGATAGGTTTTTAGAAGTTTTTATGGAATTTTCAGATGTTTTTGTATTTTTCTAAATATCAAATAGTGAGAAAATGCGAAAATGTGCACATTCTGGAGTAATCTGCAACTTAAAAATATTTTAAGTGCCAAAAACTTTTGATAATTATTTTAATGATAAATTACCAGCAAATATCTACAATCAAAAACTGAAATCATAATTTTTGGATTTTTGTAGAATTTTTTATGATTTTTTAATATTTTTTGGCATTTTTCATTTTTTTGGATTTTATAAAGTTAATGCGTGAAATTTCCACAGACATTAAAAGATAATGAAATAAAACTACCCTAATTTTTTTGAATTTTCGGAGTTAATTTCGAATTTTATGTGTTTTTGAATTTCAAATAGGCAAAAATGACATGTTTATGATTTTTAATAAAAATAAATGAAGACAAAATGCAATAGAAATTTTATGCTAAATGGATATGCACATCAGGAGCATAGCATAATTTTCTTAGAATTTTTGAGCAATAAAAACTATTTATTCCAACGAAAATATCATACAAATTTAAAGTCTGGAGACATGGACTAAAATACAAATCTTTCAAATTTAAGATCAGAATATAACAATAAATAGATGCAGGGGAGACTTTGTAATTTACCCAATGGAAACATGCTCTGCACGTGATTTGTTCTGGTAGGGGCGCAATTGTAATTTCAAAAACTTCTGGGGGCGCTTTGATGTTTTCCCAATTAAGCCAAGTGTCTTTTTGTAATTTTGAAAATATATGGGGGCGTGAACTAATTTTCTCAAAATTTTTAACAAAAGCCCTAGTTCCTTCGTCTACTTTCGTTCAAATCAGAACAAAGGGCACCACAGGGGTGGCGTCGCCGCCTTCTTCTTCTTCTTCAACTCCAAGCAAAGGCAGCACGAGGTTCTAGGCAGCGGAGAGGCGATGGCGGAGGAAGGTGATTGTTGGTCGGATGCGGCGCAGAAGGGGGCGGAGCGTCTGGAGATCGGGGCGTCAGCGGATATGATGGTCGAGCAAGGGACCAGCCGCAGGTGGCTGCGGTCAAGAAGTGGGGCGGAGGAGGCCGAGGAGAGGGCCTGCGGCGGACGTTGATCTGAATGGTGGCGATGGCCTTCAGTCGGCGGCAGTGAATCGACTTCCTCAGGCGATGGCTAGCACGGGGCACGGGGCTAGCGCACTGGAGGAGCGGAGGGCCTGCACGTGGGAGATCCGATGGCGGTGACGCGGAGCAAGGTCGTCGCTCGGTTGCTGGTGGTTTATGTTGTTGGAGATGAACTTCTCGGCGGTGGTGCGTGCGAAGTGCGGTCGGAGGCGCGACAGAGCGGCGATGGAGGTCGAGGAAGAAGGGGGGGCGGCGACGGCTGGAGGGCGACCGTCCCTTATTTATTTATTTATTTATAATTTTTTTATTGTTTGTGATGGAATAGTAAAAAACCATTTTTTATTTTTTATTGTAAATCTGAAATAATAAATAAAACAGAAAATGAGAATTTTTATTTTTTTTATTTTTAATATTCCTGCAAAACAAACGTTAGATGAAAAGAAATGAATAAATTTTTTTATTTACAAATCCGAAAATGAACGAGGATCTGGCGGAAATGAGAGATTCGAATCCGGTCTCTGGCCAGCGTACACGGCCGGAGTTGAGAGATCGGTGACGATAGAATAGAACGCGTGGAGATCGAGAAAGTGAGATGAAAATTCAGAATCGGAGATGGATCAAATCGAGATGGATTTTTTTAATGATCTAGAAAAATAAAGTGACGATGTAATAAAAAATGCAACAAAGAAAACTAAGATTAACCTAAGATAAAAATAAGAAAAATATGTACCTCACCTTAGGAGCGGAAACTGACAGTGATCGCCTTGACGAAGGCTGAATCGCTGTCACCGGACGGCTCGTAGGCTAAGCTCTTTTCTCGACGAAATTTTCTCTCGGAGATCGGGCTCCTCTCTCTAAAGATTGATCAAGTTGGAATGAGGGAGAAGGAGCCATATAAATAAAAAAGATAGAATGAAAATTGAATTTTTTATTTTTTTGGATAAAGAGATAAGAGAGATGAAAATTGAAATGAACGTTTGTTTTTTTGGTGGAAGAGAGATGAAATGAGATAAAGTAAAAGAGATAAAACTATTTACAAAATTATCTATTTTTTAATTTTCGTCAGTTTATTTATTTGAACTAAAAAATGTTATTTTTTTTATTTTTTATGGTGGTTAATTAAAAATAGCAACTATATACATATACTATGTACATATATGATACTATATACGAGGGTAAATGAGGAAATTAGCTTTTTTATTTTGTTTTAAAATTTTTATTTTTTTGATTTTTTTATTTTTATTTTAAATAATTAGTACGAATAATTTACAAATATATACAAATATAATTTTTACAAAAATACATGGAAAATTTGCACAAACCATCCTGGAAAACCAACTTTTTACTCGTAACTCTAAAAATTATGAAATCACTGCCATTTTAAAGATAATTTAATTTAGAATCCAATGGAAGTGAGATTGCTTCAAGTTGAGTTCAAATGGAGCTGGAATTGGTCTTTCAATTAGTGCTTAGTGGATTTTTCCAAGTGTGGCTACTTTTATTCTGTACATGATTTAATTGTGCAATTGTTTTTATTAATTAGGTTACATTTTTATTTACAACTTTGGTTTTGAAAGTTATTTGATTTGATGCCAATTAAGGCACAAATAAATTAATTTTAGTTCTATACAGTTATACACAAAATAAGTGAGAAGTTTTTATAACAACAACACACACACAATTTTTTTGATTTTCTGATTAAGGACCCTTATCTCCCTCTACTTTATTCATGGTCGATCAGGTCAAGTCTTGACCTTCTGTTGGGGTTCGGGTCAGCCTGTATACAGACTTCCTTTTTTATTTTCTTTTCTTTATTTTCGTTTCTTTCTTTCTTTATTTATTTTAGGTTAAAATTAGTAAGAAGTGTACAATATTTACACAGATGCAAGTTAGTAAGAATATGGAGTTAGTGTTATATGCAGATGTTTTATAAGGGATTTTAAGCTTAAATAAATGAATAAAGATGACGAATCGCAGATTCATCAGCATGTTACCAAGCCTGGTGTTTGACACTTGAGTATTCGGGATGCCTGTTTCATGCCAAAAACCCGTACGCAAGCAAATTGGAATCTCGCGCTAATGAATGCTACCTCATACGGTATGTTAGGGATGGTAATGGATACCAACTCTATGACCTTGAGGCTCACAAGGTATTTGTTTGTAGGGACATAAAAGTCTTAGATGATGAATTCCTTGAAAGCCATAACAAATATAAAGTTAAGGAACTTATTGAGTTCTCCGAGGATATTGAAGTTCTCGGACCAGAAATTGAGAAGGTATTGACGATAAAACACATGTATCTATTCAAAGGGGTTCGAGGGCGGTCCAATCACCTGAAAGGTACGGCTTCTATTTGTCCGAAGAGTCTAACAACAATCCAACTTCATATTATGAAGCGCTTGTTGATCAAGACGTGGATAGATGGATGCTAGCAAGGGCGTTTGAGATAGACTCCATGCACAAGAATGGTGTATGGACCCTAGAGGATCCACCAAATGGTGTAAAGCCATTGGATGCAAATGGATATTCAAGAGAAAAAAAGGACCTAATGGGAAGGTAGAGACCTTCAAGGCATGACTTGTGGCTAAGGGCTATACATAGAAAGAAGGCATCAACTATGATGATATATTCTCTCCCATCTCTATGCTGAAATCCATCAAGACGCTACTATCTATAGTTGTGCATCTTGACTATGACATCTGGCAGATGGACGTCAAGACCATATTCCTCAATGGATACCCCGATGAGGAAATCTATATGGAACAACCCCAAGGCTTCATGGTTGAGGAAGACAAACTGTACAGGCTAAATAAATCCATCTATGGGCTCAAACAAACTTCTCCTAGCTGGAACATCATATTCAATGAAAGCATAAAGAGATATGATTTCATTCAGAATCTAGATGAACCATGTATGTATAAGAAGGCTAGTGGGATCGTCATTGTGTTTATCGTTTCTTTGTGTAGATGACATCATTATTATTGGGAATGGTAAATGCGTGATGACTAGTGTAAAAGATTTGATTGTCCCATGCCTTTGAGATGAAAGATCTTAGAGAAACCGTTTACATCCTGGGTCTGAAATTGTTCAGAAACAGAGAAAACGAGGATAATGAGACTATCATAATAAGGATACATAAAGAATAAGTTGGAGAGATTTTGCATGGATAATTCCAGGAAAGGATTTCATCCCTCGAGACATGGTATCCATCTGTTTAAAGGGATGACTCCCTAGATGGTCGAGGAGAAGAAAACCATGGCTGGATGCCCTTATGCATCAATCATTGGATCAAGATGTGTATGACACTGGATATCTATCACACAGCAGAAGTGATAAGCTATTACCAATCATGTTGTGGTGAACAACACTGGTCTGCAGTGAAAAAATTTTCAAGTACCTAAGAATGGTGTAAGACTATGTCTTCGTCGGTGGAGATAGAAATATCCAAATCTTGGATTATACATATTTAGTTTTCCAGACTGATATTGATGATAGAAAGTCTACATTATGATTCATGTTCTTGTTGAATGGTGGTGTTATGAGCTGGAGAAGCAAGAAACAAGAGACCACGACTGATTCAACAACAAAAACTGAGTATATTGCAACATCAGATGCAACTAAAGAGATGGTATGGTTGCGCAAGTTCATAAATGAGCTTGGCATAGTTTCGTTAGTGGATTCTCCCATCTCGTTGCTTTGCAACAACTTGGGGGCCATTGCTCATGCAAAGCAACCTAGATGGGATCAAAAGAGGAATCGCATGGAGAGGAATACCACATCATACATAAGATACATAATTGTGGTGACATCACGATTACCAAGGTCGCCTCTGCCGACAACATTGTTGATCCCCTGCCAAACCTTTGACGCAGAAGGTTTTTGTGTAGCATGTAAATAGTATGGCTTTAAAGATCATATTGGAATGGTTCTGAGGGCTAATGAAGATTGTTAGACTTGTAAGTCATGTGTGAACTATCTAGACAATGTAATTAATAAACGTTACATTGCATTTATTCCTTATTTATGAGATCAACGAATAATATTGAATGTTTGATTCATATGTGTGCACTATTGGATCCCTTAGTACTCTTAGGGTGATGTACCGTGTCATTCTTGATAATATACAATTGTTGATCATGTTGATCACATGGGTTGTTGCTAGATTGAGAATCCAAGGAGTTGGATTGAGGACACAATCAACATCTGTAAAAGATGTATATCGAGAATGGATCTCCAGTCTGAGAAGGAGATGACAATCGTTCTCTAAAGACTGATATCCAATGCACCTCTTGATGCATGTCCTCTTCATAGGGATAGTGATCCTGGGGTAACTGAGATGTTGGGTCAAGGAGATGATCTACAGAGATCGATATAAGCTTAATACCTATATCGTATATTGTCACGATACATGCACACATATTATGACACTAGACATATGTGCTTCTATATGTCTAAGTATGTACATCTGACAGACCAATAGGTTGAAGACCCAGTCAAGATCCATATACCGACGCGTTGTTGTACGTAGGAAGAATATGAGAAGTTCGATTACTCAAAGGGATCGTGCATGATCATTTGGATCCGAAAGACAAGAGCTCAATCATGAGATGTTGGGATAATTCCAGTTGGTCACCTCGTGTGACGAGACATGACATAAAGGTGTGATGTATGTCTTGAGAAAGCTTGCGATTGACACCTAATCCCAAAGATCGAATGATATCTTACAGATCAAACCAAGAAGAAGACAGTGGAATTCAGATCCGAACTTCAGGTTCTTGATCAAGGTCTACCAAAATGAAAGGTGAACATGTATTGGGAATACTCGATGGGTGAAGAGATAATTTTGATTGCATACTATGACTCTTCTGATCCTAAGAAGTGATGTAATGTGATTATATTTTAGTGACTCATATTAGGAATAGGACTATCAACATTTAGTCCAAAATGTTGGACAGTGACCTAGATGGGACCTAGGTGCATTGGGATGTGAGGTAGTGTCCTTGCAGGTTGATTTGATCCGGACATGAGACCCAGTCTCATTGTTTATACATAGTTCATGCAATCACCCTGATATGTTCTTCAAGTATCCTCATTGTCAGTACTCAATTCATGAAGGAGTTCATGAAATGTCTCTCTGAGAATAGGATATAAAATTGAAGAGTCCTATAGCGAATAGGATATGCTAATCCAATGTACATGGAAATGGAATAGAAATGGAATAGGACTTGAGAATAAGATTATCATTTTTTGATGGCAAGATAATTGTTTCAATTAATTGCTAATTGGAATAACTAAGGAGTTGAAAGGATATTAGGATTAATAAATCCTAATAACCCCACTATAGGGGACGATCATGCTAGGTCCCTCCACCATGGTGGCTATCTCATCCATATCCTCTCCTCATATTTGTTAGCACTAATCCTATTTGATTAGTTCATTAGTGGGGTTTTATAGATTTGTTGGATAATTGGTCTTCCCTTGGATGTACCCCATCATACGTTTACAGAGATACATGTATTCCCTTGTTGGACAGGGAAATGTGCCTTGTGTCGAGGGGTTTTAACTTTGGGTACTACTACGATGAAGTACTGTTAATCTTGTTGGACAAGATCATCTACAACTCAGAGGATTGTGGGAGTTCAAGACTCATCCCCTTGCCCACGAAGAGCTATTTGGGATCATGACTTGATTCGAGAGGCCTCTTACTTCAGAGGCTTGGAATATCTTCATGAGGACCTAAATCATCATACTTGCAGGTAATTTGTTATGGCTTGATGAAACAGATCTAGAAGTGCTCTAGATCCGTGTGGTTCCATTTTTGCTATGGCTTTCGATTTTTTTTGAAATTTCTAATAGTGTGTTTGGTACGCGGGTTAGGGCGGGTTAAACCGGTAGAGGGTAACCCGTTTTTGTGTTTTGGTGTTTGGATAGAGGGTTAAACCGGGGGTGGGTTAGAAGTGGGTTTGGTGTGATATGATTGTATCGAAATTTGAAAAAGTGAGTAGTTATTGTGATGTGATTGTATTGAAGTTTGGAAAAGTGAGTAGAAGCGGAGTAGTTTATAATTTTTATACGATATGATGGTATAATATATTATTTTTTGATGGTATAATAATGTAAAATTGATTGATTTATTTTTTTAAAAAGAGAAACGTGCAACCGAACGACCCCTAAAACCATACCACAACAGTTAATAATTTTAAGGCTAATCAATAGGAAATCATCATCAGAAAAAACCCAGAAAATAAGATAGACGAATTAATGCATGTTCATCATGTTTGGCTCGTTTATATGTGGTTTCTCGCAACTCGTGGATTGAGCACGACCACCCAACATGATTTAAACTACACAAAAAATAATTGCACATAATTCCTAATCAATATCTTGGAATTCATTGTCAATATCCCTGCAATCATTTACATTGCAATTGCAAGCATGAATAGTTACACGAGGATTGCCGGATAAGGGTGAGATTGTGACTAGTACAATTACTCCATGCAAAAGACAAGTAAATCAGTTGTAATGCAACTAAATTTACTCCAAGACATTGCACTGACATGTAGTGCAAGAGTTATAAGCCAGTAAAATGTACTCGAACACATCCATTCTATCTCCCAACACATAACAATGATTTGAAATCCCTTAGCAAAGTATTTATGCAACCTAGTATCAATAATTAGCCACTCCATCTATTTTACTTCACATCCACATCCCATTAGGTGACTATTATTTCTATCCTTATTCCACTTTATTATCTTTATTCAAATATTTTCAACCAAACAGAGAATAGACTTTTAATCTCCTTATTTCCCTTCCTCATCTTTATTCCTGCCTATCCCCGAATCAAACGCCTCCATCGTCACCATAAATAGTTTGAATCTATGATAAAATAATCATTATTTAAAGTCATGTGAAAAACTGCGGTAAGAATAGTTGTTAGAATAAAGAAGGAGAATAACTATATAGAAATAAAAAAAACTCTGGATAAGAGGAAAAAATCAGGATTATCTTTTCTTCTTGAAAAAAACACGCCCTTACATAAAAGCCCACCATTTAGTAAAACACGAGATTCTCAGGCTGCTTGATTCCAACATCCGAAGGGGGCGGCATTACATGAGAGACCATCTCCCTCCTTACATTGTCCATATTCCATGCTACATTTTCGACCGAAGCCAAGATCATCCATAATCACAAAATGGTAGCCCAAACGAGCGCCAAACCCCTTCCCTCCCTCGTTTAGGGTTTCGACAGCTCCCCACCACCCAATCCACATTCTTTGCCACAGCCAGCATCCCCCGCTCCCCTGGCGGAGCTCCGGCGGCTACTGGAGAGCCGCCGCCGCTAGACCTCAAGCAGAGCTCGAAGCATGTCTAAGCCTCCGGAAGCCAATGGCGACGTCGTTGAGTTCTCGTGGGGCAAGAGGAGAGGCGTCACCAAGGACAAGGGCACCTGTTTCTACGCGTCCTTCAGGTTCGATGGCGTGGAGTACTCCCTCTACGATCACGTCTTCATGTTCAAGGACGGCGTCGAGACCCCCTTCGTGGGTAAGATCATCAAGATATGGGAGATTGTCGGGAACAAGGTTAAGAGGAGGGTCAAGGTCCACTGGCTGTTTCGGCCGAGCGAGATTGCCGCTTATTTGGGCGATGTGAAGCCTGCCAAGAACGAGCTGTTCTTGGCGTCGGGGAAAGGCGCGGGCGCTTCCAACGTCAATGACCTGGTAAGGATCTGTAGGGATTTGCTTCTGGAGGCTTCTTGCATGCAAATGCTATCCTTGCTAGTAACATATGCAAGTAGTTTGTATATGCTATGATACTGATTTAAGTTCCGAGCGTGCAGCAGATGAGACGCTGTCTATCTGTGTTTTTCTCTTGGAAAAAGACGAGCATTGGCATTTAGAGTATTGGGACAAGGAGTCCCCGAAGGGCGCCGTTGGGTGGACGTCTGTTTGACGAGCTTTGTCGATTGATGCTTCTTTTGAAGACCTAATATTCTTCTTCCAAATCCTTGCCCTTTCAAACCGTCTCATCAAGGGGTCTCTCAGCAATCAGCACATGCCTAAACCCATCTGAAATGTGCTTTCTTTGCTTTATATACGGAATCCCACCAACTTTTTTATCTTTAGTTTTATTCTGGGTTTGATTCGTTTATGCCTGCGTTTTGTCTCCTGTGTAACATACATTTTTTTATTTGTGTGTGAGATTGATGAACTAACACTCAATATCACATAATATAAGAAGTCTTGCTGGTGCTTTGGAGCATTTCATTTTGCTTTTAAGATAGAAACACCCATGACTCCCCCTCCATATCTGCTATTTTTGATTAGTGTTAGAATGTTCTGGGTACCACCTCTGTCAATCGTTTATCTTAATAAAGAACCGTTCCACTCGTGTAAAGAGGAATTGGTGGTTATTAGAGGCCACACCTGCCTGAAATTTCTCAAATGAAAAGTCTTACAAATCCTTCCACGCAAGATCTTGATCAATGTAACATCATTTTGTCACCTCCAAGTTTTCCAAAGTTTCCTTTCACCAACTATTCATTTTGCACTGCCTCTGAAGGCATTTCCCCATAAAATGAAGCATAGCGGCCAAGTCACCAAAACTCCTGCAAATCTGGTTGAAGAATTTGCGAGAAAAGAAAGGTTTGTCAATGGCCTCATCTTCTAGATCATGCGACCAATACGTAATATTATTAGATCCCCCTTTTTTGTATCATTTTAAGCCAGTTTTCCCATTTGAACAACCACATAAAAGTGGTTTTAAGTGGTGTATATTGTCTGGATTCTTGTTGTAGTCTCACATCAAAGCCGCAATCGACCACCATACTTATTTAGCAGAGGCCATGCTTAAGAAAGGGACCCATGCATTACACAACTCCTTGCCCAACGCTAAAGCAAGTGGTCGCGAGAACAGATAGCAAAGAGCCCATCTCTTCATCAACTCATTACCTAGAGTCTAAAGGAGCTCCATTACCCAACATTGGTCTCACGAAAGCTGTAGCATATAGAAAAAAATGTAGATTCCTTTTCAGAAATTTGAGGCTACTGTATATAAATATGAGGCTACTGAAATCAGAGGTGACACCATAAATTCTAAGAATTAGATGGCATAACATGTCATCGTACTACCCTAAATTCTCAACATCTATTTAGCCAGAAGAGCCTTGTTCATCTCCTTCAACCTATGCACCAATGCACCTCAGGAACATGATCTATGCATGGAAAGGTTAATGAATATCAATCAATATGGTTAATAATATGAGCTTCACGACCATATCTGGAGTAGAAAAGCATCTTATCATGGACTTTAGATACACATCAATACCCTTTTGCAACTTGTGATAAGAAATGAAGAAAACATGAATAACGAACATGGCATCCTTAATGAGCACTAAGTGACCACCCTTGAGAGACATCAAGACTTCCATCCAGCCCGTGTTTTTGCTTCATCTTTTCCACCAAAGGAAGCCAACCGACCTTCCTTAGAGGGCTACAAGTTACAATAAACCTAAGTTAGATAGCAACATATTAGTGATAAGACTACCCAACATATGCAGACAGATTAGTGAGAGGAGTACCTAACACTTATAGACACCCCCATGAAAAACCACGGATTTACACGACTTAAATTATGAGAATCATTTAATGTGTCGTTTCATTGCAGGCGGGTAAATCGTAATTTCTCAAAAAGTCCACTTAAATGATTAATCAATTAAATATACTTAAGATAGTTGAATTTATTTTACTTGAGCAAGCCCAAGGTCGAACTTAGGGAGGACATTATCTCCTTAGGTTAATTTCCAGATAATTCAGGTGTTAGGTTTTCAAGGAGCATTTTTTTAGATTTTCTATGCAATTAGCGATGAGATGCAAGTGTGGAATGAAATTATTGGGGTCAAATTAGCCTAAAGTGGAAAATCCAAATTAGTGTGAAAATGATCTCAACAATCTAGAAGGATATTTTTCCTAATTTATTTATCTAATGATCAATATGGAACCCATTTTTCAATCTTTTTAGGACATAATATGCATGCATGAACAATGGATCTCTTTCAAGGGTTTAAATACAATTTTGCATGCAAACAAAATGAAAAAATTATGAAAATTGGATATAAGGTTAAAAATGATGAATATAACCTATGTATTTTTGGAATTTTTAGATGCAAGTTGAATTTACTATGAATTAAATATGTAGACAACGTGATTTTCAGTAAATTAGTTTTAATATATAGCAAACCTAATTATTTTTTAGAAATAAAATTATCCTAGGAATTTCTAATGAATAAGTCCTAAAAACATTATGTTCACAATCAATTGAAATTCATTTACAGAAATTACAAAATAATTTATTTTAAGGATATTACTCATGCAAATTAAATGATTTTTGGGCACATTACAGAGGGCAAAGCACCATGCTTGGAGGAAGGTTCGTAGAAGAGGTCGTGACGGGCTGTTGGCCGTTGGATGAGGCTCGAGGAGGGGCAATTGATGACAACTGTAGCACGATGAGGTACGACGATGATGTTGGTATTCAAGGCAGATGATCAGTGAAGGCTATGCGTGTACTTCTTCTTGAAAGACCTACAAGATGAAATCAAGGTTCGAGTCCCTTGACTCGATGGAGTGTATAACGCGAGAAGGAAGGGGAGTGGTTGAATGAGCGAGCTCTAACTCATGGGAGAAAGAAGCTCGATGCTTCACCCTGATCGGAGGCTGATGGTGTTCATACATGGTGAGAAGATGTAGAAGATGCATAGGTCAGAGGAAGTAAAGGCGTCGTGTCGAATGAAGACAGGGATAAAAATGAGAGGAAATAGAGGACAGAGGAGGAACGAGATTTGGGAAAGAGGATATTTGGAAATAGAAGAACTAGGAGGAAGAAAGAAGAGAAGAAAGAAGAGGAAGAAGGGGAGTGGAAGGAGAAAATGAAACAGAGTTTACCTGGAGTGGTTTCGCTAGAGCTCTTCGTCGGAGGGCGTTGATCTTTGCCTCCAGCACACGACGGTGAGAGCAAGGTTTCAACAGGTTCTCGGGAACATGAGCTGCAACTCGAGGAAGCTAATATCCTCGAGGATCTTGCCTGCAATCGGACTTCCCCCTCGCCTTCAATGTTGAATCTCAACTCCTAGAACTGCCACCGTTGGAAGAATATGAAGATATAAGGTGGGTCTCTCCTCACAAATGGTGGATTATGAGTGACGGACGACGACACATGGGTTTTGAGGGTTAGCAGTTAGAGCTCGCACGAGGGTCACTGGGATGTGGAGACATATAGGATAGGGGCGAGAGGTTGAAATCATGCGGGAGGAAGAGGGTGGGGGGGGGTTGGGGAGCGGAGGGGCCGCTGTTACCTAGAGAAGATGGAGAGGGGGGGAGTCTCGATCATTCGATCGACAGAGAATCTGGAGATCGCACGACTGATACGAGTCCACGTGACACAAAAATTAAAAATAAGTAAATAAATAAAAAGGAACAATAAAAAGGAAAAAAGGAGGGTTTAATTAGGACCGTTGGATGAAAAAACCTTCATCCAACAGTCCAAAAGATGGGCGGTTAAGTGGATTAAGAGGTCGACACGTGTCGTTCCTAGAAAAATTAGAATAGAAAATAATAAAAAGTTGAAATAAAATAGGAAATGATGTCAAATCGAAAAGTGGTCTTCATGAAAGTTGTTCGTCTCGATGAGATCTACAACTTTTCTGAATGAACCTAAACCAAAAGAAGTCATCTGTATAAAGTGAATTTTTGGCGGTCTTTTATGTACATAGGATATCGATTTTTCATGTTTTGCATTTTTTATGATTTTTAAATAAGAGAAAATGCAAGACAAAATCAAATTGAATATAGAATAAATATTTACACATATCTAAATTTTGGTATTTAATAAGTAAGAACACGAAGAAATAAAAGAGAAGGGACTTATGTTTAAACAATATATACATACTCATGATGACTCAGTTTCATTAATTTTTAATTCATTTTGGATTTGGATTCTTGCACACTTTATTAAAACATAAATCAAAGAACATAAATGAAAAAAAAGAAATAAAGTAAAATGAGTTAATTATGTACATAAAATAATAAGGTCAAAATCAAATTGGTAAAAACATACAATATACAATGAGGGTTCAAAATCCAAGTTTCAATATGAACTCCGATTCTTTTGAACTCGGTCTTGTTTTGTAGATGATTAAATGTACATTAATTCAAAAGGAGCAGGGGTTCATAGGAGACTGTTTGTAAGAGATATTTGACTTTGCGGCTTTTTCTCTCAAAACTTGGGTTTTGCTTTATTTGTCAACTATATAAGTTAGTATTTTCCTAGTATTTTTCTTTTATTAAGGTTTGTATTATGTACACAATGGAGTTGATTGTATTAGATTTGGAATTAATAAAAAAAATTAAAAATAGTGGAAGTTGTGTTATTATATATGCGATTATTATACACCGAAATTTTGTCTTCTTATTAATGCATTCATGAATGCTAAAATAAAATATTATATTTTTGAGTAATAGTGGGATGTACCTGTAGAGGGCCATCCAAAAATAAAATATTATTTACACATGCATGGATGATAATAACGGAATATAAATGATTAAACGCAATTAATTATTTGGGAACATAGCTCTATTTTCAGCTTTTAGAGTGATGGATTACTGATTCATCAACCCAATATTTACATATGTAGGTACGACACTTTGAACAAAGCGGACCCCTTCTGATTCACCTTGAGCTTTGAAAGATTGCAAAATATCTATACCACTATTGAAATCTCTTTATCCTAAACCACACTACCTTCAATAAAGAAGTTGGTATCATTTTTATGCTGCAACATCAGGGTCGAGTCTTCACACATGTAGGCAACACAAACCTCATTGTAAGGACATCATTGTGTAGCACTTCTGTACGCATGAAAGAAACCCTCCAGATGTCCGTTGAGCAATGCCAAATATGACGCAGTCGTGATACATCTTCTTATACAATTAATCCGGACCTCCGAAAAGTGCTTTGAAGTAGGGAAAATGAGAAGATTGAACAATGCAATGGGTATATAATCTGCTACCAACTGAGCACCTTCCTTCTTTAGAATCAAAATTGCCATCTATAAACTCTGCAATCAAACTCGTGACATCAGTAAGAGTACATCCTGAGCCCCTTAACGAAAAATTGAAAAGCCCCCTAACCATTGTTACTTGTCCCTCTTCTGCTTGAAAATTGCATAATGTACCTTTGTGAACTCTAAGTTCCAAAATAAAGCCCTTAAAATCTCGTGGGCTAAGTTTTCTAACACCTGCTCCATCCATGACTCAAATTTTGTCGAGATGTAATGAAATTTTATTGAATAGTTTCAATAGCTCATGGCACTAATATCGTCCTCGCTTTTGATTTCCAGGATTTTGCCACCATTTTTGCTTTATTTCGCTAAATTTTACCAAATTTTGTTGAAATGTGAAAAATCTTTAGTTGTCTTGAAATTACGCCTAACTTAATTATATCATTGCTGCATTCTTTTTTAAAAAAAGATTTTTCTTCTACTGCTTTGATGACCTGTCTTCCTCATGAAAAGCTCGATGTCCACAGTTTCTATAGGATCTTGATTATTATTAGATTACATACAATTGTTTGCATTTTGCAATAATCTCAAACCTTACATAGTTTCCTCCTACCTAGCGAAATCTTGTATCCCATCAATAACCGATACTTGAACATAACCCTAATACAACACGACTACAACGAGCTAACTAGATGAGTAGGATTCGAGGTATCTCATCTCTCACAGTTATACGTGTTCATACACCTATTGTCACAAATCCTTCCTCCGTTTACACACATATGATTGGTTATATAGACATAATATATAGGCCAATGTACTTCTATACAAATAATTGATTATTTTTATATCGACATTTCATCATGCTATAAATGGTAGTATAAGTCAAACTTTCTTGTTTACATATTTTTTTAGATAACATTTGAAAGTCATTTCCACGACTTTTGGTGATGTCAACAAAATGTTGAGGAATTTCTCCCAAATTTCTCTTTATAGTCTTTTGTAAAACATAACCAAAATATGAAATTTGAGGCCTTGGCTCCAACCGTTGTCAACCACTGTCACGAGCTTGATGTTGAACTCCTAAAAATGGCCCACTATCACATTACTAGCCTCATGAACACCCTGAACAAGCTCACACCACGTAGAAATAGAATGAATATGGTTCCTTCTTCGTCTACCTCTAGCCATGATGTGAAAATATTTCATGTTAGTTTTTCCCTCTCTCAATTGAGTTTCTTTTGACCACTACTTCCATTTAGCCGCACACACTTCTTTTTCTTAATAAAAAGGGAGAAACACTCTGCAGGTGTTCACCTCATATCCGCACACTTCTTCACTTACTTGATCTTTTGATGCAATCTTCGATCCCCTAGCTTGTCACTGCTCAGAGCCATGGTTTTCTCTACTCGATCAAGCGTATAATCTCCTCATGCATCGCAAGCTGGATATCAAGCTTGTACCCCTTTAGCTTTAATTTAAATGTGTGCCGATTTCAAGGCCATCCTCATTCTCGCTGACTCTCAATCTTCAACCAACTTGGAAATCGATCACATCATTTCATATTTAACTAAATCAATGGAACTAGAGCTATAACTCATTATGGGGAATATTTTTGCCCAGAACGTGTGATACGTGGGCATTCTTTCTTGGTGAGGTTCATACATATGGAGTGTAGCTTTGGCCAGCTATACTCTATATATTCTTGGCCATGATAGCTTTCCTGTTTTTATATCGAGAATTCTGGGAGGTGATGAAGGCTGATGTGATGGTAGTACAAGAAGATTTTTCTTGTCGGCATTGCATGACTATATAAGATCAACAAAGCTCTCCTTGTCTTCTGCCTTAGAAGAAGTTTGCTGAGCGAGTTGAGGACTTCCAACCCATCGCTTTTTCTAACGCATTTTACTTAGAGGTTGCAAAGGCACTAGCCAACAGACCGTTTGACGTTCTTTATGATATTATTTCCCCTTATAGTTTGCCTTCATCCAATAAGACAAATATGTCATAATTTGGCTCAAAGGTTTGGGAAAGCGGTATGCGTATGTGTTCGGACACATGCCACCGAATACTAAATAAGTGGTATGTGGGGGCACATGCGGGGTATCTGCGAGTCTGCAGGGGTTTCTAGTTCTTTATTTAAAAATAGATAGATATTTATAAATAATAGTACTACTGAATTTATATATCGAAGTGGAGTTAAAGAACTAAGAAAAATGGTTCATGTTAGATGGTTGAATAGATGCCTTAAATTGCCTAATATTTAATCACAAAAAACTAGCCATATAAATTTTACATATTAGATGATTCATAATAACATAATTTCAATACACATACATGCGGATTTTCAATACACGAGCAAAACCTCAATCGATATATATTAAAATATCTGCAACTACATTGTATATACTCATGAAAACAATATGAGCATAACATAAAATTTTGCATATACATACTGACATAATGCATTGCACTTGTATATAAATGCATTGCATATTCTTACAACTGAATGGAGGAAGAAGTGTTTCTAGGAAAGTAAAGACTTGAATGAGAGGATTTGAGAGTTGCAGCTATTGGATGCTGAACGACTAAGCTGTTGAAGCTGCATGCAAGCACATGTGGGATATGCGGGGGATATGAGGGTAGCATATGCTTTTAGGGCACATAATGCACCGATTCATAAAGTTGGTTCGATTTGCATGCAGCACATGCATATGTGGTCAATGTAGTTGATTACCTGAACACTTGATATGCCATTAAGGCTCCATCCAGTCGGTCATTAAGGCTCCATCTAGTCAGAGTTTGCAGAAGACTTGATATGCTTGTGAGAATTCTGGAGTAGGTTAGGTTCTGGGGTTGCAGGGGCAAACTTGGTGAATTGGGAAACAATTACGCTCCTAAAGGATGATGGTGGTCTAGGAATCACTAGGCTTGACAATATGAATGAAGTCCTACCGCTAAAGTGGATTGCAGGAATATAGTGTAACAGTGAGGACCTCTGTTGTCAGCTCATCTATAGCATTTATGGGGTGGATGCATAAGCTGAGTTGGATCATCATTCTTTGCTATATACATATGCTTTTTGGAAGGGGATATGCTCGACCCAGTCGCATCTACCTACTTCTTTTCACTAGTGCATGGTGATCGAGTTCGGTTACCTTTTGGACATACAACTAGGGATTGTGATTTCACGAATTTTCGCTGAAATTTTGATTTTGATAGGGGATGGGTATCAAAAATTCCCTTTATGTCGATTTTTCGGATTTCGATCGAAATGGGTTGAAATGTCGGTGATATTTCGACTTATTGACCCGTACGGTCGAAATTCATGGTTTTAATACAGAATTTCTTAGATTTCGATCTATATCGGCGAAATTTCGCAGATACCTTTGTATATCGATGATATTATCCAAGTGAGCTTGATTTTACTACTTATTTAGCCATGCCCAATATTAGAACACATAATGATTTGGATATTTTTTTCGGGTCCGGGAAACTACTCCCGCACCCCCACAAGGGGGAGTGCACCTACTCCTCCTAGACCCCCATGCTCGTTGGTATGGTGCGACATGGACGGTGCATATGATGATTCTTCCAGTTGAGGAGCTTCACACTCTTTAGGTTTTGGCAATGGAGATGAAACAACTGTATAGCTTTTAGATATCTGATATAAGTTGTTTGTCTGATCCGTTTGTCATTTTTTTAGTAAATAGATGCATCTTTATTGTAAGTATGTAATGAATTATGCAATTCACTAGAACTTTTACCATGACTGTTATTTCTATAAACGAAACATTGTTTCATTAATCATTATCTACATTTTAGAATCAGATGTCTCATTTATTTTTATAGACAAAAGATGTATTTTATGTGCTAACTTAGTTATTTTGATTTCCATTTCCAATATCTATCAATCGATTAACGATATGTTCGATATGATTGATATGTGCGGTATAAGGCGTATGTATGAGAGATATGTGTGATATAAGTATGCATTTGTAAGCTATTGTTGTTTTAAGAACTTGGATGATAACCATTTCCGGTATGTAAGAAGCAAGAATCATCATTAACAACGATATGTCCGATATGAAATATATGTGTGATCTAAGGGGCATAGATGAGTGATATGTGTTATATAAATGTGTATTTGTAAGTTATTTATTGTTGTAATAACTTGAAAGATCTTAATTTACAAAAAAAAGGATGGAAAAATGATTTTTGATCCATTTTAACATTTCCACTGCCATGGTCAAAATTTCTCAAAATTTCGGTTTTTGTGTGTGGGGGGGGGGGGGGTATTGAAGCAAAATCGAGATTTCAAACTTTGTAGACAACTGGATTTGGGTGTGAAGCCTGGTTTTTCGTTTCCCACGCTTGTTTGCCTTCTCCTTGAATCAAATGTACATGTCTGAATGTTTGGAGGAGGGCTCTTGGATGCCTTCATTCCCCTGTAGCTTCTCCGACCAATGCTTGGAGGAGTTCTTGGAGTGGCAAGATAACATTGGTAGGTGTGATGGGCCAGGAACAGGAAGAGATCATTGGGTTTGGAGAGGGAGAACTTTCGTCTATCCGGCATATAAAACACTTGTTATTGTGCTTACAAATCAGATAGAGTGGTTAAGGATTGCAAACACATATGGGAGTTGGGAGTCCCCACACGAATTGGTGTCTTCATGTGGCTTTTGTGCACGGGATGTATTCTAACTGGAGAGCGATAATCTTAATGTTTGCAGGCAATGATGATAGACGAAGGTTGTGTGGATGAACTTAGGGATTGATTAGCTTAACACTGAAAATATCGGCATCTTTTGGAACTTGTTTAACAATGCAAAAGCCAAGGCCAACCGTGAGCTTTTCCTTCCTATTGCGCCTCTATGGGCGATCCGGCGATCCCACATCGGGATATCGTTTCTATGTTGAGAATATATTTTTTCAGCCAAAACTCTTCTTGAGAATTGGCTCTTGTAAGGTAACACTGGTATTTGACCTTTCTTAATTTATCTGGGATGGATACCATAGTGTGTTCCCCCCTTTTGGACTTCAAAAAATAAAGATTATTATTATCTGTGTCATGAAATTCAAATGTGGGAGTTGCTTCGCCGTCAAGTTGTTGGTAGCCCGAGCCTCTATAAACTCTCGCAACTTTAAGAACCTTCAGATCCTTCAAGGCTTCAAATGGGGTGAAATGTGGGAAATAAATGAGCAATACTATTCACATCTGGCAAAATAGATTTAAAAATAGGAGGAATTGAAACTGTTGGGCATATCGCTGACACATTGGTTATATATCGGCGATAATATTGTCTACACGCCACCGATACCCGAGAAAACGATACACGAGTGGCTATCATTATCACAAACTTGTCGATACTGATATATTGGCGATATTTGAGACCATGATTCCATCCCATGCAAAAAAAACTAGAGATGTTTTTTTGAAAGGGAAATGACTTCCTTTTAAAGGGAAATGACTTCTGCGAGGTCTGTTTAATGTTGATTTCTTTAAATGGTAGGACCATTGCAAACTCGATTCTTACTTAACTTTGTAGCATCAAACAAAAGGGAATTATTTGAAATCAGAATCTTGATTCTGCTCTTTCATTCAGATCACATCACATGCCAAACCGGTCGCAAAAAGTTGCTTAGCAATCCACCACGTAAACCAGATAAACAGGTCTTAGTTTTTGATATGTTTTTGATGTGCACAATGGGATTCCTCTTTAGCTGTTCATTTTTGTATTGTTTTTGCAGACACTTTGTTTAAAACTATTAAATTGGAACCTAATAAGGATTGAATTTGTGTCTTCTCCAGATTTGACCCTGTAATGTCTGCTTAATCTTTCGGTTAGTCGAGCAGAATTAAAATTTTGCAACTTCTACTCCTTGCAGAGATCTTTACTATACAGACTTTCTTCTTTTTCTCATCTTATAGGAAGCAATTGGTGGAAAATGCTATGTGATTTGTACTTCAAAAGATGAAAGAAATTTTCAACCATCAGACGAAGATTTAAAATTGGCAGATTATGTATTTTGTCGAACATTTGATGTTGAAACTTTCAAAATATCGACCGAAATCGAAGGTTCCATTGAGGGAGTCGAAGGTATGCCCGTTAGTGTTTTTTTGTAAGTAGATATGAAGTTGATACTATTATCACGAGTATATCACTGTCCTTTCAGATCGATTTATTTTTAATAGAAAAGAAAATATGCCTGGTGTTGTAGTGAAAGCTGATGATGTCCGAGTAGCTGGACTTGACAAAGCGGATGAAGGTACCGTCATTTATTTTATAAGTATCATTTTATGATTTTTTCTCGAAACTAATATTTTTTGAAAAAATAGGAGTCACGAATGAGACTGCTCATCATGTGGAAGAGAAACCGCAAACTCTTCAAGATAAGCCCCCCTTGGATGTATCTGATGGCAGGCCTACCAAGAAGGCTAGATTAGATGGTAATCAGGAGGTTAAGACGGAACCTGAAAATATTCCAGATAGTGAAAAGACTCCTACGGTTGCTAACAGAATTTTGGATGACAATGGTAAAATAAAAGACAACAAAGATTCTCTTGAGCATGATAAGAGAGTTTCAGGGAATATAATTCTTAATAAGGTAGCAAAGTTATCAGATGCATCTCTTAAGAAGTCCATTCCTGCATCTAACGCTGTTAAAGAGTCTGTTGTGGCTGAGAAGAAGGTTTCGGAGAACCTAAAGCTTGATAACAAGCCCTCTAAGATTTCTGATGGTTTTCTTAAAAAGCCTTTTCCTGATTCTGATGCTAATATTGATAGCAAAGTCGCCATTGAGAAAGCAGAAGTGACAAGGAGACCCGAAAATGTGAGTTTGTTCTGTTTGTGAAGCTATAATGTCAGCTTGTTTCTAGCTAATACTTTGCAATGTTATATTATATCCATAACAAAAATTGAATAATAATGGTGCAATTTTTTTGTTTGTGGTCGCAATTGTTGCTTGTGCCCTTATTATTTCTGAAAAAAGCGTGAAATGAAGATTTAGTTTTTAACCTAGTTTTATAAGTAATATCAATGGAAATCTCGAAAGTGGACTAAGAACTTTTTTTTCTCAAATTAAGGTCATGTTAATTTTTAAATCGATAAGTAATATACATATACACTTTTATAGCGTGGTCTTTCATGTTGGTATTAGTTTCATTTCGCCATTCATGAAAAGGGGCATGTCTCTGACATGTCATGGACATCAACATTGTCAGAAATCTACCCTTATTTGCTAAAATAGGCTGCCTAATTACATTGTGTGGTTGGGGTGCAAAAATCTGAGTATCGGATTATTTTGCTAAAAGTGGTGTTCAAAGAAGAAATTCTGAATGTCATCTCAGTTTATGTACCGCAAAATGATTTAGATGATATGATTAAACAAACTTTTTAGGAGAATTTGGATAAGATTATGCATGGAATCCCACAAAAGAGATGATTTGCCTAGGTGAAGATCTTAGTGGACATGTGGTAAAGGATGCTTCATGCTATGCTAGTGTTCATGGAGGACATGGCTTCGGGGATAGAAATAAAGAGGGAAGAGTCATTATGGATTTCATAACAACTTATGATCTTTTCGTTGGAAATACTCTCTTAAAGAAGGAGGAACATTTAATTACTTATAAGAGTGGATCGACTAGAACACAAATAGATTATTTTGCGTTGAGAGGAAGAGATCAGTTGTGTTGCAAAGATTGCAAAGTAATCCCATGAGAGATTCTGACCACCCACCATTGCTTATTAATCATGGACGTGCAAATAAAAGAGCTAGTAAAGAAAAGGAGGACTTCCGAAATCACTAGAACTGGATGGTGGAATCTTAAATTAAGGCAATCAAGCTCTAGGGAGAAGGTTTTAGAAGATTTATCTTGGGATTGTAACGGAAGTGCAAATGAGATGTGGGGGGCAGTAGCATCTTATATCCGAAGGGTAGCTAAAGAGATGCTAGGCGAGTCAAAGGGTGGAGCTCCAGGCCAAAAGAAGGCTTAGTGGTGGAGTGAAGGTGTGCAAGAGAAGTTCAAAATTAAAAGGGCTTGATTTAAAGCTATGTCTAAGGATAGAACAGATAAAATTGTCACAAATTACAAAATAATGAAGGAAGAAAAGAAGGCAGTTAGCGAAGTGAAGTCAAAAGCTTATGAAGTTCTGTACAAAAATCTTGACTCGAATGAGGGCCAGAATGATATATTCATGTTAGCTAAAACAAGAGACAGAAAGACCAATGATTTTTCTCAAGTGAGATGCATTAAGGATGATGAAGGTCACGTGCTTGTTGCTCATAAGGATATAGAGACTAGGTGGAAGCAATACTTACATAAGCTTTTCATTGGGGGAAGGAAATAGGGAGATCACTTTGGAAAATCTAGGTAGTAGTGAAAGTTAATTGATTTGTGCAAGCTATAGACGAATACAAGGGAAGGAAGTAGATGAGGCTTTGAAGGTTATGAGATATGGGAATGGTATAGGACTTGATGACATTCCTATACAAGTTTGGAGAGTTTTAGGTGAGCGTGGTTTGACTTTGCTTACAAATTTATTCAATGTTATTTGACGAAGCAAGAAAATAACTGAAGAATGGAGGAGAAGCATTGTGGTGTCTCTTCGTAAGAACAAAGGAGACTTTCAAAATTATTCAAATTACAAAGGTATCGAGCTGATGAGTCACACTATGAAAATTTTAAAACGTGTGATCAAAAGAAGGTTGGGGCAAGTTTCCAAAGTAAAAGAAAACCAATTCGGATTCTTGCCAGGTCGCTCAACTATGGAAGGCATCTACTTGCTGAGGAGAACAATGGAGACTTACAGAGCAAATGGAAGAATCTCCATATGTTTTTCATTAATTTAGAGAAGGTTTATGATTCTGTCCTACGGGAGATATTGTGGAGAGTTTTGGAGAAGAGACAAGTACCTGTCCTATACATTAACCTCATAAAAGATATGTATGTTAGGGCTTCATCTTGTGTAAGGATATAATTTGGGAAGACTGACTAGTTTGACATCAACATTGATCTGCATCAAGGTTCCACTTTGAGTCCATTCCTTTTTACTTTGATTATGGACGAGTTGACAAGTCACATACAAGATGAGATACCTTGGTGTATGTTATTCGCTGATGATATTGTATTGATTGGTTAGTCTAGAGCGTGAGGTTTGGAGACACACATTGGAGACTAATGGATTTCGTATAAGTAGGGCTAATACTGAATATATGAGTGTACTTTTGATGGAAGCTATTGTGAAGGAATCATGGTTAAGATTGGTGATGATAACATTCAGAAGAGAGATTCTCTTAGATACCTGGGATCTATTTTGCAACATGGTGGGGAAATTGATGGAGATGTTACAAATACCATAAATGCATGTTGACTAAAGTGGAGAGGAGCTTCTACTATTCTCTGTGATAAGAAATTTATTTGAGAATCATAGGAAAGTTTTACAAAGCAGCTGTGAGGCCTGCTATGCTCTATGTATCTGAATGTTGGCCTGTGAACCATAGACTTATGTAGAGAATGACAATAACAGAAATGAAAATGTTAAGGTGGATGTGTGGACATACACACACACACACACACGTAAAGATCGGATTCAGAATGATGCCATCAGAAGGAAAGTTGGTGTAGATCCGATCAGGGATAATATACGAGAAAATCGCTTAAGGTGGTTTGACCATTTGCAAAGGAGGCCAGCTGATGCACCGGTGAGAAGATGCAAGTTTTGGAATGTTGAGCCGGCTAAAAGAGAGCGATGAAGGTCCGAGATGTTTTGGAATAGGACTATACGAAGGGATGCTAGCTTTTTGGTTCTAAGCCCGAGAATGACCTAAGATAGATCTGAATGGAGGCAGACGATGACAAGGTGCTGGAAGGGCTACAATGAGGACGAGGGAGTGGGAGAGACAAGTTTATTAAATTTGATGGATCGATAAGGATAAATTTGTCACATTTTAGTGGATAACGATCACTATGGTTGGATTTTAACACATGGTTATGTTATGTAATAGTTACAACTATTTAAGGTTCTGGGTGTAATTCAAATTTTGGAGGGTTCAACGTGAAAGTATATAAGGTTATAAAACTATAATTAAACATTGTTCAGGATTTGAGGAGATGGAGGTGAACGCGTGTCCGGGGAATGGGAACGTGTGTTCGGGGAAAGGGAAGGGCGATCGGGGAATGGCCCCCTTGTTCCTGGAGGCAATGGCTGACAGGAGTCTTCCAGGTCGAGTGGAGAAGGGTTTTGTAGATGCGGGGAGGAGGAGATCCGCGTCGATGGATCTCCTCTCTTGTGACGATGCTTCAAGTGCGGCCTTGCGGGCCACCTTGTGCGGTTGTGTGCGTTGAAAAGGGTGGTTTGCTACCACTGTCGAGAGGAGGGACATGTCCGAAAGGATTGCCTTGGTTTTTCATTTGGTTTGACTGTCGATGACATCAGAGAGCTATAGTGAACGAAGAGATCCTGTGGGACCCGTTTGATGTGGTCCTCATTATCGAAAGACCTAACGAAGATCTACGGAAGGTTGTGGAGGTACCAGTCTTCAGTAGAGCCACCGACTGTGTCCAGGATGTGGTCTGGCTCTCGGAGTTGACAGTTTACGTCCGTGGAGTGGAGGCGACATAGGTACCGAAGTTTCTTTCCAATGGGTATGGTTTGTTCCTGATGTCGATGCAATGGCGACAACCACTCTTGCGTGATGGTGCGATGAAGATCCTAGGTCTTCTGATTCGTTGCCAAAGGTTGGTCAGCGTTAGGGTAGTGATGAAGGAGTTCGGCGGGGTCGAGAGCATCCTTCTGTCGGTCCTTCGATCTAGTGAGGGTTGGGGAATGGTCGTTTCAATGTAGGGGATTGGAGACCAATCCCTCTGGTGAAGACCTTTCACGTCGGAAGGGTGTCTTTTCATCTTCATCTCACGAGGGTGGAGAAGCCCGTGTCGACTCAGGACCAAAGCAGCAGATGAGGGTGGTTGGGAAGCCGGTGGTGTTGCCGGTGGTGGTCTCCGACGACCGTTGGTTTTCCCCGTGATTTGCGTGCAAACTAGGTGATGAGATCCCTGAGATTGCGGCATGATTGTGCATGAGATTCGGAGGCGTTTCGTCTTCTGCGGAATGTGTTAACGGGTTGGACCCTTGCCCGGGTCTGGTGTTCGGGTTCTGCTTTTTGATCTCGGTGGCCATGCTGAGATGGATCGGGTCGTTGATCCAGCTGTGGAGTCGATTGCGGATCCGGGTGGGAGGCTCATTTCGGTCTCGGGCGACGAGTGTCTTTCTGAACCTCCCTTGTTCTAGAGGTCCATTGGGGGTCCTATCTCAATCCTGGCCGCGGGATTCTTGCAGGCGGCTGCTTCTGCTGGCGTCCTCTCTCTCCCCCTTGTGTTGGAGGAGGCGACTCTGTGGTGCTGGCGAAGGGGGGGGGGTCCCTTCGATACTGGGATGTGTTCCCCCCTAGCAATGGCGTGGGATCTGTAGGGCGGAACGATGGCACTTCAGTTGAACCGAAGTCAGCTTCCTCGACCCTTCCTGGGGGATATGCTTTGGTGGTGGGGTGGCTAATATGGTGGACCATCTGCCCTGTCCCTCGTGACGGGGGATATGCTTTTGTCTTCTGCGGAATGTGTTAACGGGTTGGACCCTTGCCCGGGTCCGGTGTTCGGGTTCTGCTTTTTGAACTCGGTGGCCATGCTGAGATGGATCGGGTCGTTGATCCAGCTGTGGAGTCGATTGCGGATCCGGGTGGGAGGCTCGTTTCAGTCTCGGGCGACGAGTGTCTTTTTGAACCTCCCTTGTTCTAGAGGTCCATTGGGGGTCCTATCTCAATCCTGGCCGTGGGACTCCTGCAGGCGGCTGCTTCTGCTGGCATCCTCTCTCTCCCCCTTGTGTTGGAGGAGGCGACTCTATGGTGTTGGCGCAGGGCGGGGGTCCCTTCGACACTGGGATGTGTTCTCCCCCTAGCAATGGCGTGGGATTTGTAGGGCGGAACGATGGCACTTCAGTTGAACCGAAGTCAGCTTCCTCGACCCTTCCTGGGGGATATTCTTTGGTGGTGGCTAATATGGTGGACCACCTGCCCTGTCCCTCGTGACGTCTATTTTCTCTAGGTACGACGTGATGCTGTGCATGATGGGGGTCTTCTGGTCGAAATGAGCGGGACACATCTACCCTCCCAGTGAGTCCGGCTGGTGGGCAGTCCATTCGCTCTTCCTTGTAGTTGGAACCAGTGGACAAGGTTGGCGGTGGAAGGTCTCCCAGTGGGGTTGGTGGGCTGGAGGTTGATTTTGTTCCAGGCGTGGCTACTCTGGCTCAGAGATGCAAGATGGAGCAACGAATTCTGGCGGCTGAACGGAAGCGAAGGGATCGAAGGTTGGCGTTGGGTGAATACTACAGGAAGATGAAAGCCAATCTAATCTTGTCGTTCTCGCGTAAGAGGAAACCTGACGCATGCGTGTGGTTGGAATGTGAAATGGAGGACAAGGAGGGGAGCTCTGGCACTTCCGAGGTGGCGATAACATGCTTAGCTAATGCTTCTCATGTTGAGACTTGGAATTTCATGGGTGAAGAGCTTGGTAGTGGTCTGCTGAACACGGTGGCCGTCATTCACGTGCGGGTTGCGGATTGTCTGGGGGTAACTCTGCCCAACAAAAAGCCCGAGTGGATCCAAATGAAGATCGTCTCCTAGAATGTGAGGGGTATGGGGGATATGGAGAAGAGAAAGACGGTGGGGGGAGCTCTTGGGTGCGTGGGGTCCTGACGTGCTTTTCTTGCAGGAATTAAAGGTGGTGTGTTGGGACCAGAGTTCCTGGAGATCAATGGGTTACTCTAGGTTGTCGGAGTTCAGAGAGGTTTCTTCCATTGGTAGTGCTAGGGGAATGATTTTGGCGTGGGACAGAGATTTGTTTTCCTTTGCGGAAGAGAGTGTGGAATCTTAGTTTTATCTCGATGCTGCTAGATTGCAAGTCTAGGGCTGGTAGGTTCCTATTTACCTTGGTTTATGGTGTTTCTGGCTGTGGGCATGATACGATCCTGTGGGAAGAATCGCAGGCAGCTAGGATGAGGTTCCTTGACAACTGTTGGGTGGCGGGGGGTGGGGGGTGGGGATTTCAACGTGACTATGCTCCCATCTGACCGTTCGAATGTCCGGGGTAGAAGGGATCCGAGTTCGGATGGTTTCTTGCATTGCGTCAATGCTCTGGAGCTGCATGTTTTTGACATCGGGAACAGGAGATACACTTGGCGTAATGCTTCCTCGAGGTCGCAGTTGGATAGATTTTTGGTCTCTACTGAGATTCTGGAGTTGTTCCCTCTTATTGTGGCTCGTACTCTTTCTAAGTCGAGATTTGATCACACACCCATTTGCTGGGACTCGGGTGAGGGTGTGATTTCACGGTCGATGTTTAGGTTTGAAAAATCGTGGATGTTGGACGATGGTTTCAGAGAGTTGGTTCCAGACTTCTGAGGCTCCTCGTAGGTCGATGGCTCGACGACGCAGAGATTGCCACTGAAGCTTAAGCTGCTATGAGGAAGACTAATGACACACAAAAGAGAGGTGAGGAGATGCAGAACATAAAGCCGGGAGGTAGCCGTGGCTGAGATTGCGAGACTGGATGGGATCGAGGACACTTATGCTCTGAACAGTGAGGAGATGAATTCATGGAATGTTTCTCATCAGGTAGTGATCGAGGATGAAAAATGAAGGGAGGTGGAGTGGCGTCAGCGATCCGGGCAGAAGTGGGTGAAAGAAGGGGATGCAAACACCTTTTTCTTCCATGTAGTGGCTAGTGGAAGGAGGATTCTGACTCACGAGCTAAAAGCTGAAGATAATAGAGTTCAAGGAGATAAGGAGATTGGGAGGGTTCTTGTGGATCACTTCCGATGCTTCAACAAGTGTTTGCCATCAACTTGTGCTAGATGGTTCGGGAGGGGAGCTAAATGCTTGAGTAATGGGAAACAAGAGGCACTTTTGGCAAATTTCGCGAGGGAGGAGGTTCGTAGGGTGTTCTTTGATCACAACGTTGATGGTTGTCCATGTCTGGATGGATTCCTTGTCTCTTTTTATATGGACTTCTTGGAGATGTTGGAAGATGATGTTATGACCGTGATGCTTATATTTAGGGGTGCGAACAGGGGTCTGGAGAAGCTTTACAAATCAGTGCTTTTCTTGCTTCCGAAGAAAGAGGGAGTTGAGAGGATAGACGATTATTACCCCATTGCATTGTCGAATGATATATATATCATATTGGCCAAGGTGTTAGCTAATCGTCTGCAAGGGGTTATGGATGATCTTGTCCTTCCGATGCAGTCGACTTTATATCGGGGCGACAACTACTGGTGGCAGTGGTTATGGCGGCAGTTATGATCTCAGATTGGAAGAGAAGAGGAACTACATGCTTCCATGGGAAGGTTTATTTCTCAATTTCATATGACAACTTGAATTGGAAGTTCAGCCGTAGAGTGTGGTAAGACCGGACTGCCCTGTGGTTGCTAAGGAGAGAATGGGTGTTAATGGCAGCTAGAAGAGCAAGGCTCTTTCGTGGGACTGCAGGGGGGTGTAGAAGATGTGGTGAGTCGTTAGAAGATATAGATCACTAGTTCTTTAAATGCCCATGGTCGGTTGAAGTTTGGAGAAATGCGACAATTGCGGGTCTAGATTGGAGCAACATTGTCACCTTCTGGGAATCCGTTTGCAGAAGATTGTCGGGCTTAAAGGAAGGGAGATCGAAGCTCTGTGCGACTATCTGGTCCCTTTGGCTAGCTAGAAGTTGTGTGGAGTTTGAGGAGACGAGTTTCCACTACGTAAATGTACTTAGGCTTGTCAAAGCCCTCTTTGAATCTTTGCAGGTGTAATTACCAGCTTACTTATTTATATCATATTCTTTGAATGAATCTCTAAAGGAGGTTCACCCCACCGTTTCTAAAAAAACTATAATTAATTATAACTATATTACTATAAAGTTCTAAAATTTAAAAACCTTTATTTAACACATGTATACTAAATATTATATTTAACATATTTGTTATGAACTTGTTCTTGAGTATCTTAAGATGCCTTTAATCTTAACCCATCTATTCAACCATACACATTCCAGAGCTTGGGTTGGAGGCTTCCTCCCTTGTGGCGTCTCAGAGGCTACACATTTGAAACGAAGTTAAGTTTGAGGGTCATGTAAATGTATTCTGTAGGCGTTAAGGCTCATGTTTGCATGTATAATATATATTATGACTAACATATATGACTAACATGCAAATTTTGTATAATATATGTTTTGTGATATTGTGAATTTTGACCCACATATGAGTCATATATAAGTAACATATATCACTAGCATATATGAGCAACATATAATTGTTGGGCGATTATTGAGCAACATTCAATTAAGGTGAGTTAATCACGCACCATATATACAAGTGTATAACATGTTTACGTTATATAATATTGACTAGGCAATTATTGTTGGGCGAAATGGGGGAAAGATATTGGCGATATTGGATCGATATCAAAGAAAAAGATGGAACTTTTCTATGTTGGGTGACATGAATTATATATCAAGGACATGAGAGATATGTTGACAATATATTGTAGACATATAATCGGTATCCTAGGAAACAATAGTATACCCCTCGACATTATCAATCTACATATCGCTACATTTTCTGCTATGGTCATGAACATGATATATCTAGTGCATTAAAAGTACATGGCATGACATAATATGTATAAACAATAGTTAGATTGGCTTTGAAATCAATCAAATTAGCAAATACATTAATATATAGATTATAGAGTACATTATTCATACTAAGTACAAATTTAAAGAACACGATGATGCATTGAAATAAATTAGAAACTAAAATTGCTACTCGGAACAAAGATAATTAATACCAACTAGTATTGTCGTTCTATTAGTACTTATTATCAACCATAGTACTTCGCATAGTTGTAGGTATGTGCCCCTCTGTAGGACCTCAGGGAAACACACTCGAACTGCTGGTGCTACTGGTGTTCGAGGACATGTCTCCAATGATGATCCAAACTGTTAGGATGCTCGAGCAATGGACCTGCAAAGGAGATCCAAGGCTCTAGCCAGGGCCACAAATTTCATCGAAATTCTACCGAATTTCTCCGAAATTTCCATTTCTTTCGGTTACCGAAATTGAAAAGCTACCTTGTTTCTTTTTCCAGGATTTCAACGAAATATTTCCGAAATGTCAAGGAAATTTCGTCGAAATTGCATGTCATTTCGGCGAAACAACAAAAAATAGTGAATATACCCTTCGCTTTCATCGAAATTTACAAATATTAATGAATTTTCACTTTTTTATTCGTTGATGTGTTGAATTGTTAGAGCGCTTTACATTGTTTGAAGAAGTTTTTTTTATTTATTTTCTAAATTTTAGATTAGAATCCCAACCAAATAATTAAACACAAGACTTAAGAGTTAAATACATGTTTTAACTAAAGAGCTTTATTTTTTTGTACTTTCTTTATTTTGATATATATGTTTTAATTAGTAGTTATTACATGTGTCACATCATTCTTATTGACGAGGTGATTATCATGGTTTTTTCTTCGAGTTTAGCATGCAATTCTGACTCTAAACAACACATTGCTCTAATTATCAACGTGTGTGATGATTATGACAATATTACTTCAAAACTTATATTTACAATTCTATTTTTCAACTAAATGTGCATTTCTATTTTATTTATTGACTTTGAAATATAAAACACCTTTGATTTTTTTAAAAGTCTAGTTTAGAGTCATTTTCAAGAGTTTTGATGATTTCACTAAAATTCTTCGAAAGTTCTATTTCCGGACATGGCGAAACAAAATTGAAATTCGAAATTTAAGGCATTGCTTTATTGTGGGTTTTGACTACTACAAGGAGTATGTGTGTTGTATGAGTGCTGGTTTGTTAGTAACTTTCCAAATATTGTGAATGTAAGTATTTGCTTACTATTGGGTTGGATACAGATTGTGCTTGTGAATACTACGCAATTTCTTGGTATTAGCTTATTTGTTTGTGTCTTATATAGAATATTTTTTATATACAATGCATCTATTAGACATACATGTTAAAAATATTTGTGTTTGTGTGTGTATTTGTATGTCTTATTTTATTTCTAAAATTAAATAATTTTCTAAGTTAAAAGTATTTTAGTTAGATACAAGTTCTAAGCTATCATTTCGGTTTTTAACTTCCAACATATAATATCATTTTACTAGTACTATTTATTGGCCTTTATTTTCTTTGTATTACTGCACATGTCACCGTTCTCTTCAAATTCAAGAGGTTGAACTAATGGCATCTACTTTTGATTCCAAATCTTGTTTCGATTCTTAGCAGTAGACTACTTTGTTGACAATTGGTGCGATTGGATGGAAATTTAATGTAATATATTATGCTAATATCTTACTATTAGTAAGCAACTGTGTATTTTTATATCATTATTGAGTTAAAGAATATTAAAAATCTTAATTTTAGAAAAAAATATTTTTTCAAGTAATTTCCCCTATTTTGGCCATTTCACCGAAATTCCACTGAATTTCTCTTTTCGCACTGACCGAAACAAAATCGAAAATCCGACATTTAAGGCCTTGGCTCCAGCTTAGATCTCGTCTGATGGTGTTAGGAAGGGTCGATGGTCGTCCTGTGTGGTGATGATGGATTTAGGAGGAAGTGCTTTAGTCGTGTACTCGTCCAGAGATGGATGGTTGCAACTGAAGTATATTGAAGGCATAAGTTGGTGTGATTGATCGATGGTCAAAGTGGTTTTAAACTTGAAGAATAACTGAAGTTAGAATCAAAGTTGCAGAGAGTTTGTTAGAGAAGTTTATCACATAACTTATTAAAAAGTTGTCGCCACCTTACTTAGTTAGGGCCAAAACTAATATTTAAGGTAATTATTTTCTCATCCTTAATCTTCGATGTTGCATATAGTTTCTCATCATCAAGTTTCCTATTCTATTGAAAACCTTATATCATTCTGAGTATGTATAATATATAAAATGCACACTATTTGATTGTAATTCAATTTCTGCTTTAGCTTGTTAATTGATAACCATGTATATATAAATACATACAAATATGTGCATTAGATATACTTTTTATATTAAAAATAGAAAGTGTATTACAAAGTAATTTTGAACAATCACTCGAATGCTGGTTATTCTTTATTTAGTAACCATTCATACTGAACACTATTGACCTTTCCGATACTCAGTGGACCCTATCATTATTATATTTACCTGTAATGACAAATGAGATAGGGACTCCTCGTGTTTCGCAATAACCCTTCGTATTGTCTCTTTACTTTCCTCGTAATTCCTCAGTCTTCCTCTTGTGATGCCACTTCATCTGCGCAGTCATTGATTTCCCTCGCGCTCCAACGTGTGTGAAACAATTTTGCCAATTTTCCACCAAGTGCCACAAAACAGTTGATCTTTGTGCTGAAGGAAGCCTGCTACCCTTGAACATTTCGTACGGTAACTATCCGTAGTCATCTGTAGACTAAGGGAAGTCCTCCAACCCTTACTGTTGTAGCCTCGTGAGCACTCATAACGTGCATCGTCGAGCATGCATGCCTATGCTTGCACTCCAAAAGTACAAATGCCTCATGTCTTCTTGGATCGTCATGCACCAATATGAATATTACGTGATTTGGTGGATACGCTTGTGTGACTGGACCTCGTTGCTCCATTATGTGTATGATGCTTTGGTGGGCATACAACCGCCACTCTTTCGTACGTGCTGAGGCATTCATTTATTGTCTTGTTTTTGATTACTGCATAAAATTGTCGTGTCTGGCGAGATCTCCTTGACTCTAGATCTCTTGGATACTCTGCCTCCAGTGCCTGTTTTGGTGACTTCCATTATCTTGTACTTGAAGGTACACCCTAGTTCACAAAGACTCTTGTGGATAACCTCGAGCTATGCACCCATTGCAACACCTCAAGAAGTGCCTCATTGATCATGTACATTCATCAGGCACCATGCATGCACACCCATTCTTGATCACGAAATTGTGAGGTGTGGAAGAACCCATGACACCCTCAAAATACCATGGCCTCAAAATTCGACCGAAATGCCTATATCGTCTGAAATTTGGGAGCCTTAGTTTAAAAATGACCGAAATTTCGTTTCGTTCAGTCACCGAAACGAAACCGAAATCCGGCATTTAAGGCCTTGCAAAATACATTCCTGATGAATATCCTTGTATTACACGATTGTCTCACATGCTTTCTTGGCTTGGCATGTCTCTGTAAGCAGAGTGAAACTATAACCTTCTCCGACCAAATTGCAAATTATTTGAAAAAATCTTGTGCGGAAACCCTCGTGATTTGCTTCATGTGCTATTATGGCTATTTTTTATTTGGTTAAGGCATACAACTATGAGAATTGCATAAAAGTTGAAGACAGCAACTGGCTGAATCTGAATTTCAAGGCACTGAAATTTTTGACAGAATTAATACGACATTGTTGGAAGTGGACTTGCAAAAGTCTGATTGTTTTTGGATTCAAATTAATGAATTGGTATATTAGTTCCCTTTGTTTCATTTTATATTTGAATTTTCAGAAAACATTTTCCTGCGAATGTTAATACATACTCAATAAGAGGAGTTTCCTAATGATCTTCTATTTCCTCCATTTTCGCTACCGTCACCTTTTCCGTCCTTGTACCAAATTTAAAAGTTTCTTAGGGGCAGAACCCTAATTTTAAGTGAATATTGTAGAGTGTGGCACTTGCAATGTGTTGAAAAAGGGGTTTGTGCATTTGGATACTTCCATTTTAAAGGTACACTTGGATCGCTGTGGATATATAGATTTTTGAATGTCATAACACATAATTCATCCCTGCTGATCAAACTATGCATATCATTTGAAGTTCCCTTTCTTAATATCCTGTCAAAAGGATTAGAAGAGAATCCTAATAACGCTCATGTAATATATGGGATCCGTTATCATCACACTGAAGAGAGGGAGCAATATATATGAGCGGTCAGTATTAGCAATTGCTCTCTCTCAAATGTAATTCTTGTATTCTATTTTTTTGTGCATTATTTTCATAATAATTAAATTTGCTTTTATATTATTGGCCAGGGAGAGCTTATCTTATATATATATTTTGATATAAATTTCTAGAGGGCTGAATTTTAAATTGATTACAGTGTTAACGACTTCATTTTTATGGTGGACAATGTTTTATATCATAATAGTGACATTTTTTTAAAGTTCTCTCTGTTCGCAAACCTACTTGTTCTTGTTGTTAATGTTGCAACTTTTTTGTCTTTTGCAGGACAGGAGCAAATGGTTTGCAGATCTTGTAAGCCCCACAATTCTCTAATCGTAGCAAGACTAAATATAGTTGTGATGTTTTAGACACTTTGTTTCTTTTTTTATTGCTGCTGTGCTAAGGTTTTTCTTGTTGCTGCTGCCAGCCCAGGCTCGGGTAAATGATAAATACTGTGTTATGCTACTGATAAGTGATGTGAAATTGTTTAATCTTTCTTTACACCGATTCTTTCATGCATTTATAAGTCGTTGGAACATCGCAATGATGTGCTATACTTCTCGATTGCTGTGAAAAATGGTTAACGGCCTTGACATCATCACTCAATGCAATGCAAAATTTGTAAGGGTTTTTATCATGGAGGATGCACGTGAGTAAAGAAGCCCATGACAACACCCATTTAGCTCAAATAATGCATGTGATCACATATTGGTTTATGGTTTTGGGTGGATGAATGCAAATTAATCTAGGAAAACAAGTTGCATCTTGTGTCGAGGCTGTTGTCATGATGATTAAGGGGATAATTTATATTTCATGTTTGTATAGTGTGAGAGAAGGTTAATGAACCAGTAAGTTTAGACATGTGCTTGGGAATGGAGCGGTCTTTTGGTTCTGGCAGGAAGACTGGTAGGGAGCGGGGGAGGTGGTGGAGCGATATCTATGTCTTTTGCAATTTGCGGTGGATAAGGATGCGATGGTGCAAAAGGTATGGGAACATGGGGTGTGGTCTCCGATTTTTTATTCGCAGTTGTCGGATTAGAGGGTGGGGGACTTCTTGTCTATGCAGGTGGAATTGACACAAGGTGAGGGCATGACGGATGGGAGGGATCATTACGTATGGAGGGATGGTAGATTTTCGATAAAGAAGGCTTACCATTCTTTGTGGATGATGGGGTGGAGGTGGAGGAGTTGGTCGGAGTAGACATGCGACTGATATGGAGAAGCAAGGTGCCGAACCGAATCTGGATTTTCTTATGGTTTCTCAGGTTTGGCGAGATCCTCACCAAGGAGTGCATGGGACAAGTGATGGGGTTGGAGGACGTGGCATTTGACAGATGCGGATCAACAGTGGAGGAGGTTTATCATTTGTTCTTTTCGTGCCCAACCTCGACTCTGGTGTGGAGCAAGGCGAACATACCTTGGCTTGTTGGGAGGATAGCTCGGGCTTTTGGAGGGATATCAGATCGGTGTGTGGATATGACCACGAGGATAGTGCGTCCCTTTTGTGCTGATTTGTGCTATTTGGTGCGCCATGAATGATGCCATTTTGGAGAGGGGGTAAAATTTTTACTCTGAAAATGTAATTGAGCACTATAGGGCATTATGCATTTCATGGAATAGGTAATTCTATGTAATCTATATAGCCTATATTGTTTATATATACACTTTTTTGTGGTGTGTCCCCACTTGGGTTGCCACCCGGTTTCCATTCATTTTTTGAAAAGGAAAAATGATTGGTTTTACGTTGTAAATTATTATAGTAATTAACTTTTATGGTTAAATGTACTATGCCAATAGTTTGTTTCCTATTTTATGTGTGGCCCAGTAGGACATCCTCCTTTTTGTCTCTAGGGTTTCCTTTTTATATAAAGAGAATCGTTGAGCACATAATAAAGTATTTTCATCTCTTTTCCATTTCACATGTAATCAGAGCGACGATCCTAGACCGGAGCTCTAGATTTCCTAGAAACCCTACCCTATAGCTAGCCCCTCTCTCCTCTCGGAGCATGCGACAACCCTTATGTACCTACACTTCTCGCACTCAGTCACAACCACCTTCAACGGCATGGCTGCACAACATCCCCTCTTTAGCAGTCCTCGACTCCTTTCTACCCCTTACAACACCCTCCACCCTTCACAACCATGTAATGTATACGTTTTCCAAACAAATTGACATCACAATAGATATGGTTTTGAAGAGGTCAGCATACTACCTTTTCCAGTCAAGTGCGTAGATGCACCATAATTAATAATCCAAGCTGACACTTTTTAAAAGCAAAGTTGGCCGCAATACTTGAGATTGTAGCAAGATTCCTACAGTGTAAAAGTCGTCTGACTAGCGGACTAGTTGGTCATACTAGTCGAGTCGGTGGGATGGTCGACTGACTATTGATTAACTGGTCAATAGTCGGTCAGTTGACTACTTGGTCGACTAATCGGTCGATTTTTGCATGAAGAAACTATTTTTTTTTGCTTTTTTAGAAAAGTAAACTTATTCTAATATGCTTAGTATGTTACTTCAATTCAATTATCTCTTCTATTTCTTTATGATATTATAGAAAATGTACACATCCATGTAAGTATATAAGAATTTATGTATGAAAACAATTTGTATTTTCAAAATAATTAAAAAATCAAAATCGACTAAAGGCCAACTAAATCTGGTTAGTCGCTCGACTTATCAATTAATCCTTAGCAGTGTTGAAGAGGTCGGTATCAAGTATTCAGTCGGAGGGGTCACTGGATAGAGAATAATTGGTATTTGGATGACTATTTGGAATTTTTCAGTTTTGTATTGTTTGTAATTATTTTGAATTTAAAAATGATTTTAATTCTTATATTCTTATATATTTATTCATATATTATCATCAATCAACTATAATCCAAGATAAAAATATCCATCAACAACATACATATACTGAGCTTTTACATTTTTTTGATAATATCATGACAAATGATAATCTTGAGAATTTAAAAAAAATAAAAATTTCAACAAATAACTACCACTCAGCTGAATAATCACATCAACTATTCGATTAGGCTGACTATTGATCGATTAAAGGTTATTCAGTCGGGGATCCCAACACCTCATAGTCGAATCGAATAGTCAACCTAGTCAGCCAACTATAGCAACACTCATCCTTAGTCATTGACTTGGCTGATCGATTACCGACTATTGATTTTTGCATCCTTGGATTCTTGATAGGACGATTCTCGCATGTGGGTGAATTCTATAGTAGTTGCATGTGTTGGGAGTAGTCTGTGATGAAAAGTTGGACTGTCCATTCAGTAGGCTCTTGATGTGAGCATGGCTTCAGATTTTGTGAAATTTCGATTTCGACAAGGAATGGAAGTTTCTAGCAAAATGGCGATATAAGGGCAATTTCCGATCATTTCTTCACAAATGGTGGTCGATATGAGTGAAATGCCATTGAAACTTCGACGAAATAGCGTGTCGACATAATAGATATATGATATGATGTTTAAACCCTTGGATATGAGGACATCTCTGTCGTAGTTGCATCATAACCAGAGGATGATGTCATGTTGGCATGCAATGGTTTGTCAAACTTTGCCTAATATCTCTTGGATGTGTAGTTAGATCTACATTATGAATGCATGGAGTGTATCCGCAACCACAACCATACTTACCGACTCAACCTCCGTGGGAGTCATAGTGGTCGCCTTGTTTAGATGATGCCAAGAAAACATAGTTATTTCTAATCCATGGAGGTTGATGTGGAAGTCTCGAGTTGTTGCTATCAACCAACGATGGCCTTGATGGATAGAAGCGTAGTAGACTTGAGAAATGGGAAATTGGACCTTCATGGTCTGATAAGGAGTATGAAGATCTGCAAGAAATATGTAAACATGCCAATCGGATCCCTCTACCACCTGTTTGGTACAACATGCTTGATGAGAGATGGCAAGTTCCCCATAGAAGTCGACATGGCCTCAAATTTCAGCGAAATTCGGTCGAATTTCTGTCGAATATCGATATCCAGTCGAAATCGAAATTCGATTGAAATGACCAAAATGACCGAAATATGGGGGCCCTAGTACAAAAAATGACCGAAATGACCGAAATTCTGGTCGAAATTCCACCGAAATTCCATCGAAATTCTGTTTTGGTCAATACCGAAATGGTGACCGAAACCGACATTTAGGGCCTTGGAAGTCGATGAGCAGTTGATTGTATCGCATGGGTGTATACTCTCTGTGAGAAGCAGACCAAATCTGCGTGTAATTGTTCTGAAGTTGTGTCTTGGTAGTTTGCGCAGTTTGGGTCTGTATTAGTTCACCCTGCATGTCCTTCGTAGTGTCCTTATACATGAGATTGGTAGCAATGTGGGACTCGATGATGTTGGTCATACATGCCATGACTTGATAGTTGCCCCCAAGCCATGACTCATCTTTATTTGATTCCTTTAAAGGTTCCTTCACTAGAATAGATATCTTCCTCTGATTGCCGATGACCATCTTGAGGGCCCGAGACTTGGTCACATAATCATTTGCGATCTTGAGTTTGATAGAGGTCCCCTGAATCATCATAGAAGAAGCGGAAAACATGGGCTTGATCCCGACAGGAGTCTTATGCATCGTGGTCGGGAAGAGAGATCAACGAAGTTTTGAAAACTTTATACATGCATATAGAGAAGCGCTGACGACACGACATTGTTGTTGTGCAACCAGGCCTGTCGCACATGCGAAAATGACGTCGCGAGGAGGATCCTTATCCACGATGACATTACTGGGGCATCCTACGCTGCATTGGGTTGTGATGTTGAGAAGGGGAGGCTTGCCGAGTGGGAGATCTATGACGTTGGGAGAAGGTGCACGGAATGACAATGGTTGTAGGTTGGTGATGGCTTTAGTTAATTTGGTATGAACTCTTGTGTTGGACCGTCGCTCTGATACCATGTGGAGAAAATATGATAATGCAATGGAATGAATTTTATGAGATATGATTTCTTAATATAATGTGAAACCCTAGGGTCCAATAAGTGGCATTTACATAATAGTCTTTGAAGCGTTACATATAGAAAGATAATACATGGAACAAATTAAACATGGAAGTAAAAAAAACAACTTGACAACAAGGTTGCGAAGATAAAGCTTGGAAGGCATTGCACGGGGAAGGATGCTTTTACATATTTGAATTCAATCTTTCGATGAGATGAAGAATTGGTGGATATTTTAATCTTAGAATCGATGTAAAGGTTCAAAGAGGATCTCTAGATGTTCCATTGATAAGAATTCCAATAAAGATAAAAAAGTTATTGACATCAATCAAATATGCAGTACTTTTTGATTTAAAAAATGCAATACTTTATGATACAGAATGATGGATAATTAACTTTAGATTTGTACATAAAATTTTCATACTTGAGATGAAGATGTTTTGGTAGATATAAACATACGTGGTGGAATGAATAGAATCACATTGAGAGTTAATTAAAGGGTTGAGTTGGCAGTAATATAATATGATGTGAGGAAAACTTATTTAATATAGGTCTCTAAAGGTGGGAAGCTGGTTTCACTTAAACTTATCCTCTTGACTATTGCGATCTTCTTTTGTTCCACCATAATGTTACAAGTTTGAGTACTCACGGGAATCATGCCAATTGTAATCCATCTCCTTGATTTGGGCACAATAGTGAAATTGAAAAAGATGACGTGCTTGGAAATTTGATCCGTGAACAAATGAACAAAAATCTTCTGAGATGTTGAGTTGGTGTGTTGCATGTTGAGGAAAATATATGTGACATTATCTTGGTAGCTTCGCCTGTTCGTTTTCCTTCATCCCTCTGGCATGATATTTCTAGCCTTCTTGGGATGAGAAATGGTCGGTGGTCGGAAGAGGCTATCTGTTCCGCTTTTGGTTGGATGATTAGTCTGGATCAGGATCGCTTAGGCCCCGTTCGACAAGGGGGGTAAACTCCCCCTTAACCCACTCATTCTATCTCTATGTGCCCCCCCTTTATATCTTTTTAAAAAATCAAATAAATCAATTCTCCATCATCAATTCCATCAAAAAATAATATATTATACCATCATATCATATATAAATTATAAACTGCTCCACTTTTACTCACTTTTTCAAACTTCTATATAATCACATCACAATAACTACTCACTTTTTCAAACTTCAATAGAATCATATCACAACAAACCCACTTCTAACCCACCCCCAGTTTAACCCTCTATCCAAACACCAAAACCCAAAAATGGGTTACCCTCTACTAGTTTAACCCGCCTTAACCTGCTAACCAAACGCACTCTTAGGCACCGTTCGGCAAGGGGGTTAAACTCCCCTTTGGGGAGTTTACCCCCCTTAACCCACCCTCCGTCTCTCTCATATGGGCCTCACTTTCTTTCTTTTTTAAAAAAATAAATAAATCAAATCGCCATCATCAATTCCATCAAAAAATTATATATTATACCATCATATCATATAAAAATTATAAACTACACAACTTCTACTCACTTTTCCAAACTTCAATACAATCACATCACAATAACTACTCACTTTTTCAAACCCCAAGACAATCATATCACCACAAACCCACTTCTAACCCATCCCCAGTTTAACCCTCTATCCAAGCACCAAAATGCAAAAACTGGTTACCCTCTACCAGTTTAACCCACGCTAACCCGCATACCAAACGCACCCTTAAGGAATGTTCCCTAGAATTTTTGCGTGTTCGGGGGATCATGATACCTCTGTGGCGCAAGCGTGGACGAATGATACTTTGGCCCTCCCCAGTTGCGGACCATTTTATTAAGAGACTAAGAGACTTCTTTCATACGACTATAGAGTTGGATGGCATGGATTGCCCTACGATCGGGAGAGACTATTGGGTCTGGGTGAGTAGTCTTTTTTCTGGCATTGGGGCGTGTATGGCCTTTTCAGCATCGCTTGAGATTGTGTATGAGGGGCTACGATAGAATGAAGATTGATGCCATCGAACATGATTCCACCATGAATTAAGGTGCTTCTTTATTTGGTTACACATGGTCGTTTACTCACAAAGAAGCATTTAGAGAGGAGATTCCTAATTGATCAATTTGCCTTGACTGATTGATCAGCTTTTGTTGATATATCCATCAAACCTGATCGATCAGTTCTTGTTTTATGATTGATCAATTTTTGAATTCCAACAGCTATATAACGACTATATTATGATTGGTCACTTTTGATCACTGAACAATCAACTTGTGATTCTAATCGATCAAAATCCACCAGATCGATCATTTGGTTCTGATTGATCACCTTAACATCTTGATCGATCATTTTCTATTTCAGGAAGATTTTTGAAGGGGATTCTATTCATGATTTGTTCACAAGAACTACTTTTTCAAAGTCAATGTCTATACAGACTGGATCTGTAAATTGGACCATATATCTCACTTGTTCGACCCTCTTGTTTCTATTCTTCACTACTATTATAGGAGTTATTTTTCTGATTCACGCTTTACGCCTACAACTTTGGTGTTCTACGATTTATCTTACCATCCCACTCCTCAATCTGCAAGATCATTTTAGTTTTACCTCATAGTTTTCAACGCAAATTTATCTTTGATGGTCTGGTAGTAGTGCAATGTATCTATCACCCATAAGACCAGGGTTTAAATCCCTCCTTGTAGGGATTGCGTTAGGTAGCCGTCAACCAACGTAAGAAATAGTCAGATCTTTTAGCATAGATTTGAGCAAGAATCTATGTAGTTGACCCTACTTAAAGTGGAAGAAGGCTTTACCATTTTTTATATTTATATTTGATAATTTGGTTATTAGGATCGTTTAACTGTATAGTGGAGTTGACTGCGTAGCTACTCTACGGTTGGGTTGCCAGTGTAAGCAACTCCAGTTAATGGAATACCTATTTGGATCAGGTTAATACCTAAGAGGATTTCCATGTCGAATACTTGTGCACTTGTCGTTGATTACTTATCTTGTGATTGAAATTGCTACTTAACGTTATGATTGTTTTTGAGATTACTGATTGCAGTGATCTAGGTCCTACAATCTAATCTACCCACACCCTTCATTCGGTATTTGTGAATCAATATTTGCTATTTGAGCCTCATTTGTGCAGAAGAAGTAACATTTCAACGCACACATGGCATGCATCTCATGATCACATTTGGAGGGAAGCTTCGTAGGTGGCCCACCTCTCTTTAAGAGGGCAAATTACTCCCGTTGGAAGACAAAGATTATGATCTTCCTGCGGTCGTTATATTTCTTGATATTGAAATATGACGAGAAAGGAGTTCGAGTTTATAAAGAAGGAGACTTGCTATGCCATTGTTGAAATCGTTGAGATGATGCTTAACCCCAACGCAATAAATTCTATATATTGCTCTCTGTTCATAGTCGAATTCAATCGAGTTTCACATTTGAAGACCAAATGCAATATTAGGAAATGCTTGGAGAATACACATGAAGAAACAACAAAGGTAAAGGCGTCTCGCTTTCGAATAGATACTCTTGACCAAGGTTGAGAAATCGGTAGTCAGTACTCAGTCAACAGGGTCACTGACTAAGGATTTATCGAAAGTCAGACGACTAATCAGATTTAGTCGGCCATTAGTCAGCTTTGAATTTTTTAATTATTTTAAATATGTAAATAATTTTTATACACTTTTTCTTATATATTTGCATAGATTTGTACATTTTCTATACTATCATAATGAAACAAAATAAATGATTGACTTTAAATATAACATTAGACACATTAGAGTAAGGTTTCTTTTTAAGAAATTTAAAAAATAAATAAAAAGTAATGTGTAAAAGTTGGCTGAGTAGTCTTCTCGATTACTCGGCTTGACCGACTAGGCCTAGTCGAGTCGGCTACCCCCTCCCCCTAACTCGACTAGTTGGCCGACTTTTACAACAATGCTCTTGACTATGAAACCTTTAAGATTCATAAATGGGAGGCTATCAGCGACATGAATGTCAGGTTGACCATTATTGTGAACGAATTGAGAAACTTAGGAAGAACCTTCCTTGCAGGAGAACTCCCAACTTCTGAAATGTGAGCATGGGGCTACGACAATAGAAGAGTCTATAGTCTTCATCAGGACCGTTTTCGAGGATCTCATAGGTAATCTTCTTGCTTATGAATCAAAATTGGAGAATAAGAAGAAAGGAGAAAAGCCGTAGAATAATCTAGCCCTCGCAACGAACGAGGAGGCACTATAAGAATCTAATTGTGATGATGATATCGCATTGATGATGCAACATTTGAAGTTTTTTCTCAAGAAGAAAAGAAAGGGGGGCACGGAATTATATACTTGCAATGCGATAAAGTTGGGCACATGAATAAGGACTAACTTAAATTGAAGAACTTCAGAGAGTTCGAGAAAAAATCCTAGAGAAGAGCATCGTAAGCAACTTGGTGTTATTCAAGCAGAAATGAAAAAAATCAATGAAAGAGCATGTAAGGAATTTGTTGGAGTAGTCGAATCTGACAAATTCTAACTCTTCATACTCTGAGATTAAGAAGTGACACCAAACCAAAATCTTTCAGTTACAAAAGATCGAGGAAAAGAAGGTGGAGAAGGCTACATCAACATCCATGATGTACCTCGCTACGACCAGATGACTACTATGTGCAGAACCATGGATGTACACCACCCACCACTGTGGGGAAGTTACTGGAGAAGTGCACTGCTATGGATCCTTGGTAAGTTTTTATCTTTTTACTATGTTGATCATGCCTATCATGCATTGGCGAATAGTCATCGACTATTATACTTAAGGAGGAGCCTTTAAGCAAAGATTAATGGGATCTCTAGCGATCCATCAATTTTGGTACTTTATAACGACTATATTATGATCCATCAATTTTGATCACTAGTCGATCAACTTTTGATTCCGATCGATCATGTTAATATCTTGATCAATCATTTTCTTTTTCGGGAAGATTCTTAAAGGCGATTTTCATTTCTGATTTGTTAGCAACAACTACTTTTTCAAATGCAAAAACTATGGGGCCTTGGCCCTATAATCATGGCCCTATACCTCACTTGTTCAGCATACAAAAAAGAGAAACAAGATCTCTTCTTTTTGTTCTTTGCTCCTTACTCTAAAAGAAAGTTTTAAGAGGTATTCTTCTGATCCACTCTTCACGATTACCGGTCTGGTGTTCTGCGATTCATCTTACATGCCCGCTCCTCACTCTATAAGATCATCTTAATTTTGCCTCATAACCTTTATTACATATTTATATTTGATATTGAGGTTATCCGGTTTTTTTAAATGTATGGTGAAGTTGACTGCGTAATTAACTCACATTGTAATGCAGTTGGGTTGCTCATGTAAGCAACTCAGGTTAATGGAATATCCGTATGGGTTAGGTTCAACCTTTCAAAGCTTGAGTCGGGCGACTGTGATCGTGGTTTTTACCCAGAAGGATTTCCATGTTAAATAGTTGCGTACTTGTGGTTTATTATTTATTTTGTGATTTAAAGTATTTTGTAACGTTGTGATCGCTTTTTGATATTATTTATTGCTGTGTTACTTGTCATACAATCCGATCTATTTGCACCCATTAGTCGGTGTCTGGGTAACAACATTCTCCTGCGAATAAGACCTCTAAAGATTATTGCAAATCTACCCATGGTGTTATAATGGATAGTCGCATCTGCAATTCGGAGAATGACACCTTCAAAAATCAGGAGCAAACCATGCTATTGTCTCCCATGTTGGTGTTTATTGGATTAGGTTGTTGGTCGGAAGCTAAATTTAGGCATTATATATTGTTGTGAAATTTAAAGTAATTTCGTTTAATTGTTTTATAGGTATTAGCATTATCCCAAGCCTAGGTAAGCTCTCTACTATCACTTTTAAGTTTTTGAAAGAAAAAAGGTCTACCACCGTATTTGTGTATCCCCCAAAACTTCACCATTTATCACTTTTAGACGAGATTACATGCCTGTTTTAGGAAAGAGAAGGAAAAGAAAAAAAGACGACCCGCGTCTTACACCCGTGTTAGACAATGGGAGCAAGTTGGGTTGGCATACATCAGGAACTGCATCTTTACCCGTATTGGTATCTTCCAATTCCAAATCCTTTTACAGTCTGCTTCATACCCTCACAGATCATATATATGAGGCCCTCTCAAGGCCTTGTACACTTTCCCAATCGAGAAGCTCCTGTCGTGCCAACTTCAGCAGTCTTTGCCCTTTGTGGGCCCTGCCATCTTCTCAAAATCGCCATCAACAACATCAACTCCTCTATCCTTTGGTCCGAGAGGTCAGATCGGAAAAAGGAAAGAAACCATTCCCATCTCAACCCTTTTTAATAGAGGTCTCCAGATTCTTAGTATGGGCTAGCAACCTTGGAAACTGCTCAGCTAGTACCCCACCTTCAAACCAACCATCCAGCAAAAAATGGAAGCTCAAGCCATCCCTCGAAATCAACCTCATGGAGGTGCGAATTTCCTTTGTCAGAACACAAATTCCCCTCCAAAAATGGGAAGGGGCCGAATTATCCTCAAGGTTGGGAAACGATGTTACCACCCCATATATTTTTACGCATAAGTGCGCAAATCAAGCTATCACAATCGCCCAAATACCCGTAATCCACTTACAAAGCAGGATCTTGTTCATCTCTTCGGGGCTTCGGACCCATGCTCCCCATCTTTCTTATCACATGTGACCACCTTCCAGTCAACCCGGGCCATTCCTCCACACTTCCCGAGGTGGACCAAAAAAACATATGCATGATGCTCTCAAGCCTTTTCCTCACTCCAACGGTCCAACCGGCAACAACTTGGATGAGAGAAAAAAATCGGTATAGTCGAAAGTACCGACTTCAACAGAACCAGTCTCCCGTCCTTGGAGAGACAAGCAACTTTCCATCCGACTAATCTCTGCTCCACCTTCTTGACGACAAACTCCTAATCTACTACTCTCATCTTCCTGCCACCAACATAATGCCAAGGTATCTAATAGGAATGTGGCCCCCAGGAGAGCGCAACCAACCTAGACAAACCACAGCTTCCGCCTCCTACATCCCAAAAGCAAGGTATTCAAATTTCTCCCTATTAATCCTCAAGCCCGACAGCATCCCAAACAGATCAAGAACCGCCGATAAGACTTAATAGCTAGTCAGGTCCCCCTCCGCGAAGAGTATTGTGTCGTCAATGTATTGAGCGATGGGGATATAGGGATATCTTCCTTCGAGAAGCCCCTAAAGAAACCACTCGAAAATGCTCGATCAATCATGACCGTCAGAGCATTCGAAGCAAGAATGAAAAGTAAAGGTGCTAAAAGACATCCCTACCGGACGCCTCGTTGCAGTTGGAAGAAACCCTCCTTAGGCTGCCCATTGGCCAAGACCACACGTAACGTAGTTGTTGCACTTTTTCGTCCAAGCGATCCACCTGTCAGGAAAACCATGCCTGTATAGGGAGGCACATATAAATCGCCAGTCCACACAATTGTAAGCCTTGAAGGAATCCATTTTCCAAAGAACTCCTTTAGTCTTACGCCTGCGCCAATCTGCCACAATCTCGGAAGCGAGCACCACACTATCCAGCAGTCGCATCCTGAGGAGGAAGGTACTTTTCGCCGGGGATATAATTTTGTTCAATACACTCGTCAACCAATTTGTTAGAGATTTCTCCATGATCAAGTAAATTGCGTTCAATACTCTCATCCACCCTGATCATCCCATTCTTTTTTGGAAGCAGGAAGATGAGTGAACGATTGATGCTCTCAAACCCCAGATTCGTTACTGCAAACTCCACCACCAACTCCTCAACAATGGCATCACAAATTTCTCCGTAGAAGAACATCGGGAAAGCATCCGGACTAGGGCACTCATCCAGGTTAATATCAAATAGGGCTTGATGGACCTCCTCATTGCTTAAGGTTCTCGACAACGCCTCCGCATCATCCTTCGAAATCCGACTCACCCCTAGGCCCAGCCAAATCGAGCCACAATGGGGAATCCTCCTACTCATTGTCTTGAAATAGCTCGTGATTGCCCTTTCGATATCCATATCCCCTCGCATCTCTTTCCCCTACTACGATCGAATGGATGAGGTTGCACCTTCTTCTACCATTCGCCACCCGCATGAAAGAGCTTGGTATTAGCATCGCCTTCCTTCTGCCATTTCGTTCTTGATTGCTGCCTCCATTCGTCCTCCCA